>OZ023263.1:57483490-58683490 GCA_964006375.1 Tillus elongatus | reverse complement strand
GATTAATAACGATAATAGTAATTAATTATTTTGTTACAATAAGTGTTTTCTAGTGCAATAATTGCACTAATTTACCTTATGTACAGTACATTTTGTCTTGGCACGTAGGACAGT
The DNA here is from genome assembly GCA_964006375.1 of Tillus elongatus. NCBI lineage: Eukaryota > Metazoa > Arthropoda > Insecta > Coleoptera > Cleridae > Tillus > Tillus elongatus. The sequence continues at coordinate 58,683,376 of OZ023263.1, read as the reverse complement.
ACACTTATTGGAAAATAATCTGATTTCTGGTACATTTCATATAATATATTACAGATTTAATTTAAGATTACTGTTAAAAATAAAAATTAAACACTGGAAAATAACACTAGGTATACATAACTGCACAAAATTAGTTGCTGCTCGACAGAAATCTCTACCAAACCATTGACTTAGCTGTAGAAAGAACATTCAATGCCAAGAACCTAACCACCGTCCTTATTTTTGAGAACTACGTCGACAGGTGGCGCTATAGGCCATACAAACGACATTTATATCGCAACTTCTACTTTTGGGAACCACAATATGAAATAAGGCAAGACGTAATATAATATAACTATGTAATTGAAATAAACCGTTCCCCGAAATATTTCTGTAAGTGGTAAGTAAATTATAGATAAACACTTGTATTAAACATGTAAATAAGTATGTAACTTTAAAACAAAACTGTATAGTGGGTAACTCAAAACAAACATTTCAAAAGTTTAATATTTTTTTTATTTTTTTATTTTTTATTTATTTACAAATAATTACATTGCTTATGCATTTAGTTCATGCTTTCTTATAAATACATAATATGTTAGTATCCTAACAGTCACTCAGGCAGTCCTCAGGACTGGTATAACCCTTAAACGTCTTACTGACCCCAAAGTCCGGAGAAATACGTGTAGAAAGGCTTATTAGTGAATTTTCTCGACTTTTGAATTTTGAAAAAATTCCTTCAAATTAGCAGTAATTAGGCCCCCGAGAACACATATCCGGCGCGGTTTCAATTTATATATATATATATATATATATATATATATATATATATATATATATATATATATATATATATATATATATATATATATATATATATATATACCTATATATATATATATATATATATATATATATATATATATATATATATATATATATATATATATATATATATATATATATATATATATATATATATATATATATATATATATATATATATATATATATATATATATATATATATATATATATATATATGTGTGTGTATCACACCGATAACTCAAAAAAAATTGGGCCGATTTTGATCAAATTTGGTGAGTACCTTCCTTTTGCAAGTGGCTTGTATAAGTTCGTTAACCAGGAAAATCTGCTCAGTTGAAATAGATTAAACAATGTTTTCTTTTAATTACTCAGACGGATTCCCTCTATCAGTGTCAGTTCTGAGCCAGCCTTACATGTTTGGAAATTTTTGTACATTTTCACACAATAAAGTTATTTTTATGAAACATGGCAGATTGTTTTTACTATATAGGTTATACTGGTAACCAAAATTGATGCCTGCTTTCTTAAAAAGAAAACACACATATTTGCAATAAAAACATTTTAATGGAAATTCACTACCATAACGCACTTGCTGCGTCCAGAGTTTTTTATCCTTAGATGCTTTAGACATTAGCACAGCATAAGAAACGACTATAGCACAGCATAAAGCTTGGTTCATACACTCGCGAATTGCAATGCTGTGAAACCTATCCGTATTGGTTTATTTCAAATAATATAAATATAAAATCCCTAGCTTTAGCTTGGTTCATACACTCGCGAATTGCGAAATGCGAGTTGCCAAACTGATTCCTATTGGTGCATTTAAAATAATATTACGATATTATTTAAAATAAACCAATAGGGTCAGTCTTCTCTGCGATTTCGCAATTCGCTTTCTGGTCTAGTTCCAACTTATAAGCCGGAAATGAATGAGTGAAGATTGGAACCTGTGATGAGCACTGATAAGTACAATTTGGACCACTCAATTCATCACAATACAGTTTTTAGACTTGACGATCGTTTCGCTAACAAAGTTAGCGTAATGAGAGAGATGAATAAACTAAGCTAATAAAGACTAGAACTACTATTTATATGTATGCCAATTCTCAGATTAAAGATCCCTGCTTTAAAGTAATTACCAATCAAAATTAATACAAATAAAGTCAACTAGTTATTGTGGAATTAATAATTTAGAATTCATAGCCAAAATTGAGTAATTTTTCAGCTAAGGTTATTGCACCTGACTTTTTATAGCATTTTAAATCAGATTAGGTGGTGAATGACAACAATGCTGTAATTAATAAGTTGAGAATGTTAATTAAGAATGAAACTTACTCTCTTTGGCAAATAATTCTGACAAAAAGCTTATATTCTTCAGTCCTCCAGTGCACAATTTTGTTTGGTAGCTAACGATAGTTTATTAGTTTAGATATTTAGATAACGATAGAGATTTGTTTGTTGTATAAGTTGTCAAGAAAAGGTTTTTTTTCTTCCTCAGGGCTCATCCGCGTCTTTTCCGCCCCGATAGCACCGCAACCCTTGGTTGATTGTGCATACCCTTAGTCTTACTCCACCCATTCCAAAATCACTGTGCCTTGAACTAGTCTGCACAGCAATTGGTAGGGTGAAGTTTTATATTGCTCTATCTCCGGTCTAGGCTGACCGTAAATCAGTTGCCTTTTGCGGTCCAGAGCTTCACACTCGCACAAGATGTGCTGGGCTGGTTCATCCCCCTCGCCGCAGAGTCTGCATGCCAGGTCCCCCTCGAACCGCCCCACTTTATGCAGGTGTTTCTTGACAGCCATGTGTCCCGTCAATAGTCCTGTTATGTTTCTGAGCTGTCCTCTGCTAACATTTAGCAGCTCCACAGCTCTCTTTGGACTGGGTTGCCCAGTTAATGACTTCCCATGTTTAAGCCCTGGACAATCTGCCCAGTATGCCTTGTGCTGTTCCCTGACCCAGGACTTGATGGTTCCCCTGTCCGTGCCTTTCGATACGTTCAGGACCGGTTCTGGTCCCATAAATAGTTCTGCTGGCCCTCTCTTCGCGAGACTGTCAGCTTCTTCATTGCCTTTAACCCCCGAGTGACCCGGCACCCAGATGAGGGTGACATCATTCTGCCCAGCCAGGTCGCTCGTCTCGTCTCGGCATTCACTTACCAGCCTGGAATTTATCTGTGGGCTACTTAGTGCCTTAAGGGCTGCCTGGCTGTCTGTGGCTATGAGGATCCGCTTGTTGGTGTAGCCCCTCCTCTTGTTCTCCCGCACACAGTGCAGGATGGCGTACATTTCTGCCTGAAAGACCGTTGCATGGGCTCCGAGGAAAATACTATGACTTACCCTCGGTCCCTCCGAATAAACACCTGCCCCCGTCCACGCTCCCAACCGGATCCGTCCGTGAACGAGACGAGCGCGTCCCGTGGTCAGCTCGGCGTCTCCTCCCGCCTTGCAGCGCGGTCAGGGATTTCCACTGTAAAATTATTTCCCCTGCATATTCGCGGGCTCACGATCTCGCGAAGTCGGACCTCATTTCAAGCATGGGCTCCTTCACGATCTCCTGAATTTTGCAGTGGCCTCTTAGCCCGGTTTGATCTTCAGTCTACCATTGCAGGCTAGTCTGTATAGTCCTAGCCTGGCCTCCCCCATGATGACTAAGTATAGGAAGGGCACATCTAGCAACATCTCCATGGCGGCTGTTGGGGTTGAAGTGATGGCCCCTGTGATGCCTAGGCAAGCCATCCTTTGGATCTTGCCTAGTTTTTGTTTGGCACTGGATTGTGTCACCTTAGGCCACCAGACCAGTGCCGCATATGTTAACGATGGTCTGACCACCCTTGTGTACAGTCAGTGGGCCATACTAGGTCTTAGTTCCCACGTTTTTCCATATAGCCGCCTAGTTGCGGCTAGGGTCATAATTGCCTTACGCAGTATTTTTTCAACATGACCATTCCAGGTTAGCTTAGAGTCCAATACGACCCCAAGATATTTTACATCCCTGGTCATTGGGATGTTTTTCCCACTTCCTCCTCCTCGTAAACAATATGACGGTTGCTTTCTCGGGGCTCACCTCGAGCCCCTGGCCAACCGTCCACCTTTCCACCACTTTCAGTGCTGTCTGCATGCGCTTCTACACTGACTGTGTAACATTTCCTCGGACTATGATGGCAATGTCGCCCGTATAGCCCTGTACCGCATACCCCCCTCCCGAGAGCCTCCCTAGCAGGCATTCCACGACTAGGCAACAGAGCAGGGGAGACAGAACGATCCCCTGCGGACACTCCGCCGCGACACCCGCCAGCAGAGTCCCTCCTGTGAGTGAGGTGAACACCGCTATGTCCCTGAGCATGTAATCGCTCCACCTGCAGCAGGTCTCCTCTATTCCACGCTCCCTGACAGCTGTCAGTACCGATCCGAATGAGGTGTTGCTGAAGGCCCCCTCTATGTCTAGGAAGGCCTTCAGCGCCACCTCCCTGTTCTCCAGCGTATTCTCCAGTTTCAGCACCAGTTGGTGCAGTGCTGTTTCTGTTGAGACTACTGCTCTGTATGCATATTGTCCGCAGTGTAGGGGATATGCTTCCAGTACACCGCGCCTAATGTGCCGGTCGAGCAGTTTTGCTATTGTTTTCAGCAAGGGCATGAGACTTATTGGCCTCAGGGACTTTGCCTGATCTGTTGGACGCCCAGGATTAGGAATGAATACAACAATGGCCAGTCTCCATGCCCTCGGAATGTACCCCAGAGCCAGGCTGGCCCTCATAATGAGGGTAAGCGCCGGCGCCAGTATATATATCCCCTGCTGGAGCATGATGGGCATTATGCCATCAAATCCCGAGGATTTGAATGGCTTGAAGCTGTTAATGCCCCATCTGATTTTGCTCCAAGTAACCAACTCTTTAGCGACTGTCCAGTCTACTCTAGATGCCCGCCTGTACGGCGCCTCTATTTCTCAATGTTCCCAGTCCAGAGGTGATTGGTTTATTATGTTGCAGCCGGGGAAGTGCGTGTGTAGTAAAACTTCCCTAGTTTCCTCCCCCGAGCTTGTTAAGTCTTCCGTGGATGTTCTAAGGGAGCGCTTATGTTGGTCTGAGTGCCCTTGGACAGGATCTTGTGTAGTCGAGCACTTTCGGACCTGTTCTCCACTTCCTCGCAGTGCCTCCTCCACGCCTCCTTCTTGGCGTCTCTCAGTCTTTTGTTATAACTTGTTAGGGCATGTCTATATTAATCCCAAGCTCCCGACCTTATGGCTGCGTTGAACAGCTTACGAACCTACGTCCTCGTTTGCCTGAAGTCCTCGTTCCATCACGGGACGTTCCTGGTGGACGCACTCATTTTCAGGGGGCAGTTGGCGTTATAGGCCGAGGTGATTGCGTCTCGAACTTGGGGTGCCGCAGTGCCACAGTTCCAGGGGGTTTGGATAACTATTTTAAATGATAGTCAGATATTAAAACACAACAATAGTCATTATTAATCATGTGTAAACAGAGACAGCAATAATGAAAATATTATTCAAGTATTAAATGGTTGAATCTATTATGTAGTAAGTCTCAAAAATATCTTAAAATGTAAGAGCAAAAGTTCTTAAATAAGCTTTCGATCTGGCCAGATAGTTTCATATATTGTTTAATGCATGCCTAACTCTAGATAAAATCAGATCTTGGACTGAAGGCTCTTTACTTGTTTTTAATTAAATATTTAAAACGAAACAAAAGTAATATCTTGAAGTGTCTAAAGTAAATTGAAGCAACAAAAATCTATTAGTGTTGATCTGCAGTTAAATTTTACAAACAGAATTTACCAGTAAATATTAGCAATAATTATGTAAAAAGGATGGACTATAGTTTTAAATGGGCAGCATTCTTAGATAATTGCAATGCTAGTCACAAATAAATTTAAAAAAATACTAATAATATAAAAATTGAAACTGACCCTGGATAAGTATTCTAGGGGGGGCTAGTACGTGCTCATCTGAAGATATTTTTTCAAAATTCAAAAGTCGTGATATATAAATGTAACACACTGATAACTCAAAAAATAATGAATCTATTTTGATAAAATTTGGTAAATACATTCCTTTTGCAAGTCGTTGGATAAGTTCGTTAGCCAGGAAAATCGGCCCATAGTTATAGGTAAATCAATTTTTAATTAATTAAATCCAACAAAGTTAAAACGTCAAAATTGATAATTATAGTAGGAGTACGAATGTGACTGAAAAATACGACACGAAATGATTAACAAGCACCTAGATCTGTGTCTAAGTTGTTATTTTCCTTCATTACGTTAAAATATGAGCAAAAAAGCCATTGTAAATAAAAATTGTTTGGTGTGAACAGTAAATTTAGACAGTTAACATATTACCGGATATACTTGCTAGTATGTCATGTCGAACGTAGCCGAGTGAGCTAAGCCCTGTACATCCGATAATCCAGTCCTATATGAGGAGTTCTAACCCTAGTTAGTGATTTCAATTTTTATCAATTTTTTTAGTCTCATTTCACTTTACTGTTATCTGATTAGATTGTTGTTGTGCCGATGAATTTTTGGAGAGTTTTTTTATAAAAAATTATTTAATAAAGAGGAGATGAAAACTTTTAAGATTTAATTCAATTTGAATAGCATAACTGGTTGTTTGTTCTTGGCCTAACTTATTAAAACCGTTCCATTTTTAATACAGTCGTAGACTTTTCCCGTGGCTTCACAAGTGCTTGTTTTAGTGAAGTTTCTTTAAAAAAAATTCACTAAAGAGGAGATCCCGACTTTTTAATTTAGAAAAAATGTCTTCAAATGAGCGCGAACTAGGCCTCCTAGAACCCATATCTAGGGTCATTTTCAATTATATATATACGTACCAAAATTTAGACAAAGAAGTTATAGGCATTTAAAGAAAAAAATTGGGGTTTCCTCAAAATGCCAAAGACGCGATTTGTAACGTCAAAATTGACAACATTTAAGCAAATGACCTGAAAGAAATACGGATTATGTAAAGAGTGTTCTGCAAATCCCAACAAAGTTTCAGCTACAACCATCACAGCCCTTCATTTTACTAAAATGTTTGCAGAAAATTAATTTCAAATAGACCATTTCTCTGATGTTTTGGCAGTAGTTTTAGTTAAGTTTATGGTTTAACGGTCTATGATTTAACGATTTATTTAATGAGGAGTCCGCGACTTTTGGATTCTAAAAAGATTTCTTCAAATGAGCGCAAACTAGGTCCGCTAGAATCCATATCCGGGTTTACTTTCTGTTTACATATATACAGGGTGACGCATTTCTACGGTAAAGCCCAATATAATTGTTATTATACAAGATACGAGAAAAAAAAATATACGTTACTTATAGGGTGTCTTGAGCTGCATCTTATAAAATTATTTAGACAATCACATGGTGATATCTATAAATTTTTTTTGAACATTCCTTATTGCATATTTGCATTTTTCATCGACATATGGTGCATGTTTATAAAAAAATTGAGACGCAGTAATTGCGTTTTGGTAGCGAATTTTCATTAAGTGCTTTAAAATTCATATATCAATTTGCTATTAACCTAAGGTTCGTCGGCTAGAAAACGAGTTTTCTCGGAAAGATTTTAAGTTTATTTTCGGACAATTTTTGTACGTTTTCAAACAATATATGGTACATTGTTTCTACTATATAGGTTATACCGGTGATCAAATTGATGCCTGCTTGCATTAAAGAGACCTATTTGCTATTAAAAACATTTTAATGAAAATTCACTTCCAGTAGCTGCGTCCAGACTTTTTTCGAATGAGATCACGGTTTCTCTCTATGGTACAGTGAACAGTCAAAATTGCAGGTATTGAAGCCTGAGCAAATACTCATTGGATGGTGGAAGCACATACCCAACACCCGCAGAAATTAAATGTGTGTGCTGAAGTTGATAGAATAATAGTTGGGTCTTTTTTCTTTAAAGGAACCCTCACACGAGAAAGATCTGCAAAATGACCTTGTTTCAGCGCTTGTGCAATGTTTCCGAACAACAATGATCCTGGGGATTCCAGATAATACTATATTGTTTTAGCAAGACGGCGCCCCCTCCCACTATGCGCGTCTTGTTCAAGATATTTTGGGCAATTGCTTTTGTAGTAGATCGACTGGCGGGCGGGAACCGATAGAATTGCTCGCGAGATCCCCGATCTTACACCACTGTTTTTATGGTGTTATTTAAAGTTCCAGGTCTACGTCAACAGGGCAGAAAATTTAGTTAAACTACAAAATCGCATTACAGATTAAATGCCTAGAATTAGCACGGAAATTATTTAAAATATACAAAAATAATTTCTACACGGAGTTCTCTATTGTGAAGAAGTCGGTGGATGGCAGTTCAAACACTTAATTTAGCAGTTGTACTTGTTTGGTTAATAAGTTTTTGTTTATTTTAAAATTTAACAGTAAATATTACGATTTTTCAGATTCAATTGTCATTTAGTCGAATAATTTTATATGTAAGATGGCAACAATGAAATGATATTTCAAAATCAAATAAATACAGGATTTCCATTAAAAATGATGACGTCATGACTCTAAAACAAACGATGGTGGAAAATCATTTTTCGTGCAAGCATGTGTTACTTTATTAAATAAAAAGTTCGGGACGCAGCAAGTGCGTTATGGTAGTGAATTTTCATAAAAATGTTTTTAGTAGCAAATATGTGTCTTTTTTTTTCAGAAAGCAGGCATCAAATTTGATTACCAGTATAACATGTATAGTATAACATATATAGTAAAAACAATGTGCAATGTTTCATCAAAATAACTTTATTGTTTGAAAACGTACAAAAATTTCCGAAAGTAAACTTAAAGTGTAACCGAAAAAATCCGTTTCTTGGTCAACCTTATAGGTTAATAGCAAATTGAGCTTTTTAAATATGAAGCATTTAATCAAAATTCGCTACCATAACGCACTTGCTGCATCCAGAATTTCTTTACTTACGAACCTGCATTATATTTCGATGGAAAATGTAAAAACAGGCGTTTTCGACTACAAAAAAATTTATTTGTATCACCAACGACTTATGGGCCAGCCTGTGATTGTAGAAATATTTTTTAAGATGTACCTCAAGACACTCTATAATTAATGTATACAATTTTTTTTCATATCTTTTAGAATATCGGATATATTGAGTTTTATTGATTTTTTACGAAAATGCGACAAAAGTTATATACCCATAACGATAAACTCTATAGCTAAGGCTACTGCCAAGCGTCAGAGAAAGGGTCTATTTGAAATGAATTTTCTGGAAACATTTTAGTCAAATCAAGGACAATGACGGTTGAAACTAAGACTTCAGGGTTTGTAAAACATTCTTCTTGAGACATTTGATTTCCATAGCCCGTATTAGATTCAAGTTATTTGCCGAAATGTTGCCGATTTTGACATATTAAATCGCAACTTTGACGTTTTGAGGAAAACCCCTATTTATTTTTCTTTAAATGCCTATTACTTTTTTGTCTTTTGACCTACATAGCTAAATTTTGGTAGGTAACTTACCTATAAGGATATAAACCCGAGTACCAAATTTGGTTGCCCGTACTTTGTTAATTCTGGAGATATATTTTTTTTAGAAAGAAAACACAAAATTTTCTGGGAAAACCTGGGCAGATTTTCCTAGCTAACGAACTTATCCAAGCCATTTGCAAAAGTACTTTATTAACCAAATGTAATCAAAATCGGCCCATTATTTTTTGAGTTATCGGTGTGATATATATATATATATATATATATATATATATATATATATATATATATATATATATATATATATATATATACATTGAAACTGACCCCGGATATGCGTTCTGGGGGGCCTAATTAGCGCTCATTTGAAGAATTTTTTTCAAAAGTTGGGATCTCCTTATTAGTGAATTTTTTTAAAGAAAATTCACTAAAATCGACGTTTCAAGGATTTTTTCCAAAAAAACTTTATTTCGTCTCTACTTATTCCAATACTTAAGGCGCGGACTGTACAATGAATGAGCTCCTCCAACAATTTCAGTTCGCTTTTATTCGCAATTGGTGAATTTTAAAAATGGATAAAGATAAAAATCTGGGATTATATGTTTTCATTTAAGTACTTAGTAAATATCTTAACTACCCACTTTGGAAGCTATTGCCTCAAATTAATTTTCGACAGCTTTTATACCAGCGAGATGAGTTTTTGATGTTGTCAAAATATCTGTCAGCAAAATTTCATTATGTCAGGTTTTAGATTTTCGGTGTTAAATGAATAAATTTAATATAAGTAAAATGTAAAATGGTATTATTTTTCACAAGACGCCTCCAACACAAATTACCCAGTTTGTGAGTATTAGTCTGCAATTTAATGTCCACACATTTCAATATACTTTTTTCAGAAGGAAAACATTTATTCGTTTGTGTCAAAGTCAAAGTGATTGTTTAAACAAGCCCAAAGAAGACCAAGTAAGGGGTTTATTTACAATATTGTTAAACATAATTAACCCTAATTTATTTCTCAGTGCAAGAAACCTCCTAGCAAACCTGATGAAGACAAAGAGAAAAAGAAAGAAAAAGGCAAAGATGACTGTAAAGATCAAACGAAAAATAAGCTTCAAGATAAGGTAGCGCTTATTACTGGAGGGGCTCAAGGAATAGGATATTCCATTGCTAAACATATGTTGAAAAATGGAATAAGAGGCATAACTATAGCAGACATCGATAAGAAAAAGGGCTGTGATACGATTAAAGAGTTAACGTGTAAATATGGGGAAGACAGGATTATTTTTATCGAAACCGATGTCGCTGATTGCAATTCGATTGATTGTAAGTTCTATGCAATATAAATGTTCGTTTGGAAGATCTAAAATCTCGGCGTTCTAAAGACGTTCTAAAGAGAAGAGTAAGAAAGGCGAATTTGCATAGCTTTCTGAACATTTTTTTCAGGAACATGCTTAGAACCACCCCTGGATGCATAAACCACCGAAAAAATTGGAAACCTATGGGACCAAGAGTGAATAGGGGTGCTGGGCGGGGAAGAAGCTTACAAGGAAATGTAAACCGAATATGCACAAAAAAAGACAAGTTAGTTGGACCTCTATAACGTGGATTTCTCACATTGCAGCTACACAGGCTTAAACACTGTTTACGCCACACATCACCCGTATGAGCCTTGGGTCCTGTGACCTTCTTGGGGTTTGAAATCACATTTGTCTTGTGGTTTACGCATTCTAGACTGGTTCCAAGTATGTTTACTTAAGAGGGCACATGATAGGTAAATGTGAATTTCTGCTGAGGTGCATTGTGATGTAGTTTTCCTCTTCCCTAACGTTATAATTCGGCGAATCATTGGCAATAGTATGAAAATCTACCATTACTTTTTAATTTGGATCGCTTGGCAGTATTTGCTATGATATGTGCTTATCTTTCTTGCCGTACCCTTTTCTATTATAAGAACAATTAGAGTACTTCTATTTTAACGGGTTCTTTCCTCCCCCTAGCTTTTCACTTGAGCGAACTTGGGTCTTTTTGAGAGAAAAGGGGGGTTCTGACAATATTATCCAGCAATATACTTGGAACCACCTCTGAATGCGTAAACCACAAGACAGATCTCGTGATTTCAACCTTCAAAAAGGTTACATGACCCAAGGCGAACAGGGGTGCTATGTGGGGTAAACAGGGTTTAAACGGGATATAGCGGCAAAATGTCAGAAAGGCAGCCTATAGAGGTCTGACTAACCTGTTTTTTTGCATTTTCCGTTTATATTTCCTTTTAATCTTCTTCCCCGCCCAGTATCCCTATTCAGTCCTGAGCCCGTAGCTTTCCTGGGGGTCGTTCTCAAACATTTTTCTTGTGGTTTAAGCATCTAAGTGACTAAATATGTTTACTTGAGAGGACACACAAAAGATAAGTGTGAATTTCTGCTGGGGTGCATTGCGATGTAGTTTTCCTTTCCCATAACTTTATAATTGGGCGAAACCTTGGCAAAAAAAATTCCCGTATATTTTTTAATTGGATCATTTGACAGTATTTGCTATGAGATGTGCTTCTCTTTCTTCCCCAAGCTTTTTTTATTAGAAGAACAATTAGAATACTTCTATCGTAACGTGTTTTTTCCTTCCCCTAGCTTTTCACTTGAACGAACCAGGGGTCTTTCTAAGATAAATGGGGGGTTTTGACAATTTTTTTTTCAGCCGCATACTTGGAACCACCCCTGAATGCCTAAATGCTGTGATTTCAACCAGCAAGAAGGTTACAGGACCTGTGGGGAATAAGGGTACTGTGCGGGGTAAACAGGGTTTAAAGAAGATATAGCTGCAAAATGTGGTCATGGTCCCGTAAATTTTCTGAGGGTTGCTTCTACATATTTTTTCTGTGGTTTATGCATCCAGGAGTGGCTCTAAGCAGGTTTCTGAAAAAAAAATGTCAGAAACCTGTCTGTGAGCTCATCTGCAAATTTACCGAAAAAAGAAACATTCTAGAATCTTTTTTTACCAGATTGGTGTCAGAAACAAGAATAAAATAGGTACCCTCTTCTGTAGGTGCACTGTTTAAAAGTTTCATGCAATAAAAAATTCATTCGTATCCTTCCACTAAACAGAATAATAACTTTGGACCTACGAAACCTTTTATGTACGTGTAAATCAGCTTTTTAGTTTAATTGTAGACTTAAAAACAGGTGTGTCGCTTCCAAAATTTATAGCGGAGGTGCAGCAAGAATTTAGACTCCTCGATGACATTGAATCACGAGGTTCTGGAAATGATATCAGATTTGATAATCCAGTTAAATGGTAGTTTGAAGTGGAAAGTTTTGGTGTAATTGTTTTAGTGGTTTATTTGATGTTTTTGTGGTGTCCTGTATATTAATATGGAGTGGTCCAATAAAATTACCTACAATTTATACCTTGAACATGCATCTTGACACTAGACAGATCCAATGACATTTCACAATGGCAAGATCTGCTCACTCTAAGGCCTTTATAAAAACCCTCTCAGCGACAAGGGGAAAATCGTCTAGACTTGACCAAGCAGCGTCTAAAAATTCTGGTCAACCTGCATACAGAACATTGTCGCCTGCGTCACCACCTGCACAGAATTAGGCTTGGAGAAGAGACCGAGTGCCGACTGTATATGAAGGGTAACTAGAGAGCAGAGCATGTTCTGTGTTTCTGTCCGACATCGGACCGAACGAGGCACCTGCTCTTTGACAGACACAACTTGCAACAACTGGACCAACTTTTGCCCTAATAAATCTTCGACTTCTCTATGAGGCTGGACTCAATGGGTGAAATATAAGATAGTTTGGCGTGAGCCACAGTAGACCTAAAGTCGCAGTAGAGCGGCTGAGATAGCTCACTCACACTATAACCTAACCTAACCTGTTGTACCAGATTGCACCACTGAGAAGGTATAACGGTGGAAAGTTATCTGAGAGATTACAAAAAATATATATCTCAAAAACCGCAAAATTAACTTATAAGTACCAAACTACATACATAAAATAGGTTCATTATAGGCCTTGACTGACGGTATTTTAAAATTAATCAGAATTTTGGAAAGCGGTGATCGTGGGTGACTGACTTCTTAAATTAAAATGCACTCTTTCGGTCCGGGAACTAATCTAAAAAAAATTAGGGACGCAGCAAGTGCAGTGTAGTGAATTTTTATTAAATGCTTCAATTTTGAATAACCCAATTTTCTATAAACTTAGAAAGTTTAATTTTGGTATGTAGTAAGATCTTTCCTAAGGCAACATATTCACCAAATTTCATTTAAATACCTTTGTAATTTTTGGAAAAAAATTTTTTTCCGAAAGAAAAATCTAATTTTGAATAACTCAATTTTTTATAAACTTAGAAAGTTGGATTTTGATACGTAGTAAGGTCTCTCCCAGGGCAACATACCCTTCAAATTTCATTAAAACAGCTTTGTAATTTTCGGGGAAAAATTTTTTCCCGGAAAAGCCTTTCCGATTTTCCTGCCTAACGAACTCATCCAAGTCATTAATAAAAGAAAGGCACTTGCCGAGTTTCATCGAAATCGGTTAATTTTTTTTTTGAGTTATCGGATATATATATATATATATATATATATATATATATATATATATATATATATATATATATATATATATATATATAACCAAAATATTAGTGAATTTTTATTGAAAAAAATTCAGAGGTATCGATGGTGAGACTGCAAAAATTTTTTCAAATCAGCGCGAATTAGGACCCGTATATATATATATATATATATATATATATATATATATATATATATATATATATATATATTATATATATATATATATATATATATATATATATATATATATATAAATTCACTAATATTTTGGTTAAAGGATAAGCAATTTTTTTTTGGCAATGCATTTTTAATCCTATAGTGTTGGAACGGGACCTGCTGCACTGAGTATGATATCTTAGGCGACACACAATACACAACATATAAAACCATTGTGTTAATTCTTATAAGTGTTGCTCTATGTAATGTGTCGCAGTTTGGACGTCGGTTTACAATGCGAGAAATCTTAAAATAGTACATGTAAAGGATTTTAGCCATAGATAAAGCTTTTAAGGGTCAAAGTAGCAGGTTACCAAATATAAACAACATATCCACCCAATTTAATTAAAATAGCTTGGTAATTTTCGGAGAAAAAAAATTTTTTTGAAAGAAATTTAAAATGTGAATAACTCAATTTTCTATAAACTTAGAAAGTTGAATTTTGGTATGTAGTAAGGCCTTTCCCAAGGCAATATATGTAGTAAATTTTATTAAAACAGCTTTGTTATTTTCGGAGAAAAAAATATTTTTTTTAAAGAAAATTTAAAATTTTTCCGGAAAACCCCGTCAGATTTTCCTGGCTAACGAACTCATCCAAGCCATTAATAAAAGAAAGGCACTTGCCTAGTTTCATTTGAATCGGTTAATTATTTTTTGAGTTATCAGACGGATATATAAATATATATATATATATATATATATATATATATATATATATATATATATATATATATATATATATATATATATATATATATATATATATATATAAACATATAAAAATTGAAACTGACCCCGGATATGGGTTCTAGGGGTCCTAATTCGCGCTCATTTGAAAAAAATTTTGCAAAGTCTCAGCATCGATACCTCTCTATTAGTGAATTTTTTTAAATAAAAATTACTAATAGAATTACATAGGTGTATTTGATATATACGTCTAAAACCTTTTTTGTTTTTATAAGTTTTTGAAATACCTTATAGTTTTCAATAAAAACACGATTATCTAAAAAAACTTGGGAAGTTGACAAAAAAATTCTGAAAGAGCTTATAATTAAACATGTAATAAAAGAATGATGAGGAGTGTAATTAAAAAAGTACTCTGGAAGATATTATCTCAAAGAATTTTTCTTTGGCTCTAAAATAATTGCAGGTATACGCATTTTTTAAATTGTTTAAAATATAAGCTAACATACTCGAAACGTAACTGGTTAATTTCGCAAACAAAAGTCAATTTTAACTCACATGTAACGTCTCGGTCCTTCGACCAGGCTCATCCATCAACATTTATTTTTTCATGGTAATAAACTATTAAGTTTGCGTTAATACACATCCTCTTTGTAACACCCAGCAGGCGCCTTCCTAACTATTTAAACAAGGTGTTTCAGTAAGAGCTAAGTGCTGAGTAACTTTATTTTCATTGTTGTTGCCGTTACTTGGTGTGAAAAAACAAACATTTGTGAATCCAAAGAAAAACTCTCTACACCTCTACTTAACTTTATTTTATTAATATGGTTAATGTTGCAGGGGCGTTCAAAAAGACAATCCAATATCATAACGGGATAAATATTGTGGTCAACAATGCAGGTATAATGAACGATACCAATTGGATACGACAGATAAATGTTAATATGGTAAGTAAGCAAATAAAATTATTGCTGATAAAAATTATAATATAATCTGTCTAAAACGTTTTCCAGAAATATAGATGTTGTAACATTTTAGACATTTTAGGCATTTTTAGCTATAGAAATATTTTAGATATTTGTTTTTGAACATCAGCTTTAGTGTGGTGATATAAGCGATTTATTAAGGCTCATTTTTATCACATTTGTTTTTGCGAGACTGTATTGATAGAGACCAATACACTAGATATGTAGCCTAGTCATTTTCATGGGCTAACAAAATATTATGATATCTTCGTAGCAACAAATAGTAAGTTACTACAAATGTCAATGTGAAATTTTTATGTCAAAAGGTCTGCACAGTGAAGTTTTTTAAAACAAGAAAATGCAATGAAATTGTGAAAATAGAGAAACTAGTGTACTGTCAAACGGGGTGAGTTTGACCGCCAGGCCGATATTGACCGAAAATTTAAAAAACTATATTTTACATCACAAAGTCAAATGTCATGGGGGACATTAACAAAAAATGCTCACTTGATATAAAACACCTGCATATTTGTTACAGAGTACGACTTATTCCTACAAAGGAATGCAGTTTGGCAGAAAATGTCAAATGTCAATTCATCATAAAATTATCTAGCCTTCTAACCTTTGGTTCAGAAAAAGTTGACTTGAAATTTAACGGCGAATCTAAAGATACCATATATAGGGTGTTCTATTTAAAATAAATAAGTTGATTGCGGTTTCCGGTATAACTGGATATGCCGCCATCTTGAGAGTATTTTTGCTTGAAAGATAGACATTGACTAGGCCTATGTTGAAAATTTCTGGTCGAAATTCTTATTACAGTGAAGTTCTATAACAAATGCAATGAAATTGTGAATATCGAGAAACTAGTGTACTGTCAAACGGGGTAAAATTGACCGCCAGGCCGATATTGACCGAAAAATTAAAATACTATATTTTACATCACAAAGTCAAATGTCATGGGGGACATTAACAAAAAATGCTCACTTGATATTGAACACCTGCATATTTGTTACAGAGTACGACTTCTTCCTACAAAGGAATTCGGTTTGGTAGAAAATGTCAAATGTCAATTCATCATAAAAATTATATAGCCTTCTAACCTTTGGTTCAGAAAAAGTTGACATGAAATTTAACGGTTAATCTAAAGATACCATATATAGGGTGTTCTATTTAAAATAAATGAGTTGATTGCGGTTTCCGGTATAACTGGATATGCCGCCATCTTGAGAGTATTTTTGCTTGAAAGATAGACATTGACTAGGTCCAAGGTTTATGGATTAGACAGGTTGTCTGGTAACTTTCGACCAATCAGAAAGCGGCGCGGGAATACGTCACATGAAGTCTGAACTTAAATATAGTGGATTAATGGTGCATTGAATATAGAAATCAGTCGGCATTTTGATGTGCGTCTTTACAAAGTTATGTTCTTTTGAACTTATAACAAGATTAAACATTTAATAATAAGTTACATTTAAGATTTTGCTCACATAGCAACAGAATGTATTGAAGTTTTAGGATATTATTCGAATTCAAAGTAATGGATTCAATTAACTAATTTGTCTTGATAAGGATTAAAAATTAAATAATATTTATGAAATTATAAATTCATAATGCCTCAAATTGGACATAATTTTCTTCTTTTAAACTGCAATCTAGGTTTTTGGTTTCTTTTTCTTAATTGTTTTCCTATTTTACTTGATAAGCTTCATTTAATAACATGCAACTTTCACAATAAGTAAATTTTTTAAGTTTATAATATTTAGGTAGGTATGTATTTGTACACATACAAAATAGTAGGTTTATAATTTTTGCAATCAATTTCCAACCACAAAACTCCTACATGTTTGGAGTTGTAAAATAATACACTAAGTTAGCACAATAAGTAAATAATCTTTGTATATAATATTTAAGGAGGTATCTATTTTTATACATACAAAATAATAGGTTTATCATTTTTACAATCAATTTCAAAGCAAAAAACCGTACATCTTGTTACGGATTGTAAAATAATAATACATTGAGCTACTATACATAATAAGTAAATAATTTTAGCACATAATATTTAGGTAGGTATTTATTTGTACATATACAAAATTGTAGGCTTCTAATTTTTGCAATCAATTTGTAAGCAAAAAACACATCGTAAAATGATACACTGAGTTAGCACAATAAGTAAATAATTTTAGTATATAATATTTAGGTAGGTATCCATTTATACGCATAAAAAATCGTAGTTTTATAATTTTTGCAAACACTTTGTAAGCAAAAAAACTTATACATCCTATATTTTATAATTAATGTTTCTTTTAGCCCTTTTTTTTTAGATCAGAAATATGTTCCTGCAGTAAATTTTAGTGATTTTCATAGTAATCTATTTTTTTCCTCAAACACAGGTTTTCAATTTGACATTCTTCATATTTTCTTTTTAAGATATCATACTCTGTTTCTTTACTAAGAGGTGGTCTTTCTGACAAGTCTATGCTCTTGACGCTTAATGTCATCAGCTGGTTCTGTGATGTTCAATGATGGTTCTTTATCCTGCTAATTAAACTTTTCACAATAGCTTTCCTATTTTTATGCATCATTCTCTTGGACCTTTCACTCTCATTATGTTTTTCTTGCCCGTTCAACAGATATAATGAAGGACCAGCTAAAAATATAAATTTATGACTACAAGTAGGTATAATAGGTACCCTCATAGGTCTCAGCCAAACCTCAAATAATACGTAGGTACTACATACTCTTACACAAAATAAATAAATAATCAAAACCAACAAACACAAACTTTGTACCTGATTTTTTTTAGATGCGTCGGTTGTGTATTTATCATCTTAGCCTGCAACTTATCTTCAAAATCCTGAGGTTTAAAATGCTTACTGCAATTTTTTTTTTGGAACATTCCAGACACCTTTGCGATAACATTTTCTTACCCATTCTTTTTGAATATTGGACCCTTTAGGAAAAGAAAAGAAGGAACGTGTCTCTCCATTTCTCTTTGCGGTTTTAGTATTATTTTTACACGTTGATATATTACAAATTGTTCCACTGGACATCTAAAAGGATATTTAGGTTATCTATTGGCTTCTTTTTTAAGTATGTATAATTTATTTTTTGAAATTAAACACATATCTACCATTATGATGAATTGCCGATTTAATTCTTGATTAAATAACGTCCAATTCGTCTTCAGGTTAATTCTGTACACTTATGTTTACAACATTACAACAAAACACTTTAAAAAATAATATACAGTCTTTAAGATAATAGTTTCGATTTAACTGCTATTTCGTACAAAATAAACGTTAAAATATGTCTGTAACTGATCGTTTTCGACAAATTTTTAGCAAACACATTAAAAGTTACCTAAATTTCTAGTAAATATTATTTAAAGCACCAAGGCCAAACTTAAACTTTTGTCATTAGACTTCACATGACGTATTACCCTCCTCTCGCGTTTCTCCCGTCTCCGAGTTACCAGACAACCTGTCTAATCTATAAACCTTGGACTAGGTCTATGTTGAAAATTTCTGGTCGAAAATCCTATTTCGAGTTTGTAACCAACGAGTTGCGTGAATCAGTCTCTATATTAGATGGTAATAAACGTGAGGCTTATTTTGAAAATTTGGTTTCTTGGGTAATTAGTTCTGCTCTATTGATCTGAAATATTTCCCGCGCTGCGGTGTTGCCGAGATACCCCCTATATTAGTGCATTTTTCGGTTTACTATTACTTTAGATAGATACAAAAATGATGAAAAGTGCATTTTTTAAATATAACACCCCGTATATAATCAAATATCCTGAAAGGCAATTAAAGTTCCTTTCAAATGATATATTATGTTTTTATGTCTTAATAGTCAGGTTTCCGAAATGAATGCAGATTTCTATAAATATCGAATTCTTTGTAATATTTTGTATGCATTATACTATGGAATGTCATGGAGCATGTCATTATGAAAATTATTTGACAATTAGTGCATCAATAAAACTCTGGACGCAGCAAGTGCGTTATGGTAGTGAATTTTCATAAAAATGTTTTCATTGCAAATATGTGTTTTCTTTTTAAGAAAGCAGGCATCAATTTTGGTTACCAGTATAACCTATATAGTAAAAACAATGTGCCATGTTTCATAAAAATAACTTTATTGTGTGAAAATGTACAAAAATTTCCAAAAGTAAACTTAAAGTGTCCCCGGAAAAACTCGTTTATTGGTCAACCTTATAGGTTAATAGCAAATTGGGCTATTCAAATATGAAGCATTTGATCAAAATTCGCTACCATAACGCACTTGCCGCACCCAGAATTTCTTTTCTTACAAACATGCATTATGTTTCTATGGAAAATGCAAAAATGCAATAACATAAGGCGTGTTTAAAAAAAAAAGAAAATTTGTATCACCAATGACTTATGGGCCACCCTGTGATTGTAGAACTATTTTTTTAAGATGTAGCTTAAGACACCCTATAATTAATATATACAATTTTTTTTTTCATATCTTGTATAATAACGGATTTATTGAGCTTTATTGATTTTTTACGAAAATTCGACAATCATATACCATTAAACGATAAACTCTATAGCTAAGACTACTGCCAAGCATCAGAGAAAGGATCTATTTGAAATGAATTTTCTGGAAACATTTTAGTAAAATGAACGACAATGACGGTTGAAACTAAGACTTCAGGGTTTGTAAAACATCCTTCTTGGGACATTTGATTTCCATAGCCCGTATTAGATTCAAGTTATTTGCCTAAATGTGGCCGATTTTGACGTTTTAAATCGCAACTTTGACGTTTTGAGGAAAACCCTAATTTATTTTTCTTTAAATGCCTATAACTGTTTTGTCTTTTGATCTACAGAGCTAAATTTTGGTAGGTAACTTACCTATAAGTATATAAATCCGCGTACCAAATTTGGTTGCCCGTACTTTGTTAATTTAGGAGATATATATTTTTTTTCGAAAGAAAACACAAAATTTTCCGGGAAAACCTGGGCAGATTTTCCTGGCTAACGAACTTATCCAAGCCATTTGCAAAAGGAATTTATTCACCAATTTAATCAAAATCGACCCATTATTTTTTGAACTATCGGTGTGATACATATATATATATATATATATATATATATATATATATATATATATATATATATATATATATATATATATATATATATAAATTGAAACTGACCCCCG
The DNA here is from genome assembly GCA_964006375.1 of Tillus elongatus. Lineage (NCBI taxonomy): Eukaryota > Metazoa > Arthropoda > Insecta > Coleoptera > Cleridae > Tillus > Tillus elongatus. Next base: position 58,662,454 of record OZ023263.1, on the reverse strand, counting down.
ATATGTGTTCTGGGGGCCTAATTAGCGCTCATTTGAATAAATTTTTTCAAAATTCAAAAGTCGGGATCTCCTCATTAGTGAATTTTTTTAAGAAAATTCACTAATAAACCGTTTGCGCCTTCTTTAACGAAATTTGGTTTTAAAAATGAACAAAATGGAAGGCAATAATCACTCGATAAGGAAGTTTTGAAGAAATCGTTTATTTTTCATGGTAAATGTGATTCAATTACCTATAACAAGAACATGCAGAACGCTCAATGAACTGTATCCCGATTTACAACCATTGAAACTTGCTGTTATTTCTAAAACCCAACTATTTAGGTATATGAATATTATACACCATTAGAAAGTAACTTTAATTGTCTATCAGGACATTTGATAATATACAGGGCTGTTCCATTAAAAAAATGCACTTTTTACCATTTTTGTATCTATCGGTAAAATCACAATTTTTAAACGACCCTGTATAATGGAGAGCAAATTCCCTTAGACATAGCTAATACACAGGACATTGGTCAACTACACCCAAAATTTCAGCTTTCTACGCGTCCAAATACCGCAGTAATAAACATTTAATTGAAGCTCTGTTTTGCATAAACAATAAGGAAAACAATTACTTTCTCTAAAACTGCTGGAGATAGGTATAGGGAAGTGTCATACAAAAATAACCGGAACGCAATAATGCAGCGAAAAATGCAAGAGTATACAGGTGTCTTATTTAAAATATCGAAGTTGTTGCTACTTTTCGATATAAGCAGCAACGCCGCAGCGCTGAAAGTATTTTAGATATATAGACCAGAATCAATTACCAAAGAAACCAAATTTTCAAAATAATCCTACGTCTCCGTAAACTTCTAACCTACCATCGACCGTGAGTATATTATATATATATATATATATATATATATATATATATATATATATATATATATATATATATATATATATACAGTGCGTCCACGGATTGAGTGGGTAAGGTATAAGTGACAAAAAAATTTTGAATTAGATTATGATATTCTTGGAATCGCTCCTTATTTGTCTTAAACTAAGATGTTTAGGAAATGAATAAAATCAATTAATGTACAGGCTGGTTTAGAACTGATTCAAATAAATGTTTTAAGAGTAAACTACCTTCCTTTATAAAGATACCGCAAAAAGTTATTAACAAAACTTGTTTACAATTAAAATGACAGGGTCTCAATTTTCAGCCAGATCAGCCTACTTTGAATTTTCAAGTAAATTATTAACATTTTACACTATCAACATGGAGCTTTTTACCTGTGGTTTTCTGAACGCAGGTGCGCAAAGTAAGTAATCATGCAATGTTAAATAATAATTTATTAGTAAAATACAAAACGCTTATTGCTAACAAAAATCAAAACGTACAACGAAAAATAAAGAAATTATTGAAATGTGCTGCCACCAACCGATACACATCTCAGCCCGTTTAGTAAATGCTTTGTAGGCATTTTGAATATGTTGAATTGGAATACCGTCAATTGCCTCTCTCAACCTCAGTTTCAACAAATCAAGATCGTTTTTTAATGGAGCCGCGTAGACTTTCTGTTTCCAGCATTTCCAGATAACTGTTCTGGTTCATATTCCGCTCAAAAAAAATATAGCCCTATTATCACAGTGTAAGAAACAGCACCACACATTTACTTACATTATCTTCTGCAATTAACTCTATAATTTGGATTCTCCATAGACCAATGCCGTGCATTTTGGGAATTTACCACCCCATTAGTGGTGAAAGTGGATTCGTCCGAAAAAATAATACTTCTGCCAAAATTGTGATATTGTAGATATTGCTCGCCGTACCATAAACAAAAATCTAATCTTTTTGACTCGTCATTTTCTTCCAAAGTTTGTATAAGTTTTGCTTTGAAAGGTTTCACCTTGCTGGTACGATAAATTTGTTGCAAATGGGATTTGCTAATATTGCCAATTTCTAATGACCTTCTTAATGATAATTTCGGAAAACGCCTAACAGAATCCATAGCTAATGCAGCTGCAGCATTGTCTCCTTTATTTAGGTCGGATTTTGTCTTCTTAACATTTATAACACTCCCAGTACGCATAAATTTTGTAACAACTTTTTTTACACCAGTAGGGGAAACCTAATAATTTGGCCAGCGTTCAAGGAATTTTCTTATCACTCCCTGATAAGAATGTTTTCACCCAAACCACAGCACTGCACAATAAACACTTTTTGTTTTGTTGTTAACATTTTTAAATACAGAAGCTTGCCGTTCTTGACAAATAAAATTGACGTTTCAATTTTCCAAATAAGTAGTATTCCGGGAAACGAACAACAAGGCATAGCTCAAATAGCCATGCAACTCGCCAATTATTGCTTCGAATGTCCAATTTTGCGTTTACTTTACTTTTTTTATTGGTTGAGATGAAAGCAAACCTACCCCAAGTTTAATTATGGTAAAGACTTTTTTTAATACAGTTTCGAGTATTTTTTAAAGTACACCTAATCACACAAGCTATCGAACGCCATTTAAATAAAGTCGCCTAAAAAAAAATCATAGTAGGCTGATCTGTTTGAAAATTGAGGGCCTGTCATAAATTTTAATTCTAAACAATTTTTGTTAATAACTTTTTGCGGTATCTTCATAAACGAAGGTAGTTTACTGTAAATATATTTCATTACATCTGTTATAAACCACCCTGTATATTAATTGATTTTGTTCATTGTCTCAACATCTCAGTTTAAGACAAAGCAGGAGCGATTGCCAGAATATCATAATCCAATTCGAAATTTTTTTGTCACTTATACCTTACCCACACTCAATCCGTGGACACACTGTATATATATATATATATATATATATATATATATATATATATATATATATATATATATATATATATATATATATATATATATATATATATATATATATATATTTAAACAGGCCGAATAGCTCGGTTCGAGAGGTGAGTAACCTCTAGAATCCGGCTAGGAGGTCGCGGGTTCGAGTCCCATCTTCAGACAGTCGGTCTTTTTCACTAGAATGTGGAAAGGCCGGCTTCTGATGAGTTATGGGTGGTGTCCTTTGTCTATATGTATATGTAAGCTCCTCCCGCAGAAGTCAACTTCTGGGTGCGGTGTTTGTCTACTGAAGTGTTATTATTATTATTATATACAGGGTGGTCCAAGTTCAATATCACCTTTATTATTCAATAATAAAAATAATTTGGAACTAAAGTTGCAGGTACTAATGTTAGCTACAAACTGAAATTATTTTTGCATATACACGGTGTTGCATAAGTTAGATGCAACCTAAACTTCACTTTTTTTAAATGGTACACCCTATATATTGTTTTATTTTTGAATTCCTCTTGTTTTGCCGATTCATTCAGTGTATAGTTGTTGGGGACCATACAGAGTCGTTCAAAAGTTATGGCTACTTTTATAAAACATCAGAGGCACATTTCACGGTCTGTATCTTCATTAATATGTCAGCATGCAACACTCATCATTCCAAAAATCTAAAAAAGTGTTCTTTCAACTTCAATAAATACAGAAAGAATTCTTTGAAAACAGTGTACAGGTGAGTAAAAACACTGGCGTCAAGTTATCTCGAGAGATTCAAATGGAACATCTGTATATTATAATAAAATAATGTTCTTTCAGTTTCCTGAAGTATTCCCTCTACCTAAAACCAGTATTTACTGAGATATTGGGTGTTTTTTTAAGAAAACAGGTACATTTATACCTAGGAATGAATTAGATATTATATCGTAACTATGCAAAATAAACAATCTATTGACTTATTTGTCAAACATTAACTTAATCTATTGAATAGTGATTTTCTCGTATTTGAATTATAACAAGACGCTAAAATGAATTTCTCACGACAATAAATGATTGGTATGATTTATGGGTTACGAGCAAGTAACAAAAACTGTTTATACGCGACAAGAATCTATCATGCGAAATATTGCAATAGAAGACAACCACACAGAAGCGCTTTTGAAAGACTGATGCGACATTTTGACGAAACGGGGAACACAGGATACATGAGAGAAGCCTGTTTTGAAAAAAGAGAAAGAGTTGATAGTAAATTTGAAAGTGATAGAAGACCCTCATATCAGCTCAAGAAAAATAGCAAGGGAAATTGATATCAGTAAGACCTCTGTTTTACCAATTGTACGTAAAAACAAATTTCACCCATACCATATTCAACTCCTTTAAGAACTGTACAATGATGATCATCAAAGGCGATTATCATTTTCTCACTGGGCACAGCAACAAATCCAAAGAGATACAAGATTCTTCAAGTTTGTGTTGTTCACTGATGAAGCAATATTTCATAAGAACGGACATGTCAATCGACATAACTTTCACTACTATTCTACTGAAAACCTCAGTTTACTCACACGACTAGTCAAAATAGGTGGCTCTTAACGTCTGGGGTGGAATTATTGGAAATTTTATCATCGGTATGTATTTATTTGAAGAACGGGTCACTGCACAGCGATATCTTCAGTTTCTAAGAGAAGACCTTGGACCATTATTAGACTAACTGCCCGTTAGCATACGTGATCATATGTGGTTTATGTATGAAGGTGCTCCAGTTCATCATACAGCTAACATTCATGCTTTTCTTAACCAACATTTTCTCGAGCGCTGGATTGGGAGAGAAGGGTCGAATGCATGGCCGTCTAAGTCACCTCATCTAACAAAAATGGACTTTTTATGGGGTTATGTAAAAAAAAATAGTTTATCAGACACAACCGTCGACAAAATTGAATTCAAGAATCCGTGGTGTATTTGATATCATTAATTTAAGTGTGTTACGAGACGCTAACTATTCTTTTGAAACTCGCTCAAACTTATGTGCTGAGCAAAATGGTGGTCATTTCGAACACTTAATGAACTCGTTTTCACTGTTTTGTGTAGTTGTTATATCATTATTATCACAATTTTCCGTGATTTGATACATTCTAATTCCAGCTTTAAGTTTTATTTCAATATCACTAAATCCAGAAGTCTTTTATTTACTTGTTAAATTTTTCCATTAAAATTTTCTTTTCTAGTTATTGTTTAATTTGAGGAATATTTTTTCTCCGTGCTTTTGTGTATTGGTACCAATACATTCTTTAAGGAATATGTCACAGTTGAAACAAACCGACATTTGCAAGTTTTCTGAAATAATAAAACGAGGTCGGAATAAGTCTAGGTTTTGAGAAGTAGTGACCGCAAATCTTAATATAATTCTTCATATGCCCCAACAGACGATTAATAATCAAATCGAGAGGAGTCTAGACAGGAAACTGTATACAGGTGTTTCAAAAATAATACACTCTCTCGTTCCTGTGTATAAATTTACTTTTTTCTTAAAAAACACCGAATATCTCAATAAATACTGGTTTGAGATATAGGGATACTTTATGAAACTGAAAGAACATTTGTCGTTGTGTCGAACTTTATTATAATATACATGGTGTTACATACACTGGATGAATCGGCGAAACAAGAGGAATTCAAAAATGAAACAAAACCTAGGCCATTTAAAAAAAAGTGAAGTTTGGGTTGTATCTAACTTATGCAACACTGTGTATATGCAAAAATAATTTTAGTTTGTAGCTAACGTTGGTACCTGTAACTTTTGTTCCAAAATTTTAGTAAATTTTCTTAAAAAAATCACTAATGAGGAGATCTCGACTTTATATCTCCGGAAATAACAAAATAAGGGCAACCAAATTTGGTATTTGCATTATAAAGAGTGAACCATGTACCAAAATTTAGGGCTTTGTTTAAAGACAAAAAAGTTACGGACACTTAAAGAAAACAATTTTGGAGTTTTCCTCAAAACGTCAAACTCGCAAGTTGAAACGTCAAAATTGGCAATGTTTAGGCAAAGAACGTGAAACAAATACGGATTGTGGAAAGAAAATGTTGCAATAAGCGTGTTCTGCGAACCCTTCAGTTTCAAATTCAACCGTCATCGCCCTTCATTTTACTAAAATATTTACAGAAAATTCATTTCAAATAGACCCTTTCTCTGATGCTTTGGCTGTCGGTTTAGTTAAGTTGATGCTTTCGCTGTAAGTTTAGTAAAGTTTATGGTTTAACGGTCTATAATTTTTAGCTAATTTTCGTAGAACAAATTCGTTAATGCATTTCCGCATTTTTTTATCGAAATATGATGCATGTTTGTAAGAAAAAGATCTGGACGCAGTAAGTGCGTTTTGGTAGCGAATTTTCATTAAATCCTTCAAATTTCAATAACTCAATTTGCTATTAACGTAAGTTTTGTTGGTTAGGAAACCAACATTTAAGTTTATTTTCGAAAAATTTTAGTACATTTTCAAACAATAAGTAATTGGGATAAAATATACTACGTGGTTTCTACTACATAGGCTATACCGGTAATCAGATTGATGCCTGCTCGCATTTGCTATTAAAAACATTTTAATGAAAATTCACTTCCATAACGCACCTGCTGCGTCCAGACTTTTTTATTATTATTGAATAATAAAGGAGATATTGAAGTTGAACGCGCTGTTGGAGCACCCTGTATATATTAAATATACACTTATTTGATCAGTGATAATACATCTCTGATTAAAATTTATATTTCTAGGGAAGCTGTTTGGCTGGAAGCCTTTTAGCCATGCAATATATGGCAAAATCGTGTAATGGCTCTGGTGGAGTTGTCATCAATGTTGCTTCAATAATTGGCCTAATACCCTCATCTGGTTGTCCAGTGCACACAATGACCCAGCATGGCATCATAGGATTTTCCAGGGCCCTGGGTTATAAGACCCACTTCACAAGAACTGAAGTTAAAATAATTGCCTATTGTCCAGGTCTGACTAACACGAAAATTCTCACAGAAGCTAAAAAGAACGCAATCAATAACAACTTTGCTAAAGAATTCGGTGAAGAGATAGAAGACTGCGAGTTTCAGAAACCTGAATCAGTAGCTAAGGGAATCCTCGACATTATGGATAAAGCTGAGTCCGGATCTGTATGGGTTTCTGAGTGCGACGAACCTCCTTTTGAAGTTTCATTTCCAACAATCAGTAATCTCAAACCTAAAGCTGAGGATTGTTGACATTGTCTTGTGCCTGCCTTTTGAAGTATCAACATGTCAAGTAGCTCAAATAAAAAAATATATACGTTTTTGTCATTTGTGTAATGCAGTATCAAATAAAAAACCTGTTAATTTTTTTTGATTATGTACACTAATTATCGTCAAATACGAGGAGAGTTCGAAAAGTTCGCGGCTTAACACGGAGATGGCGCTCACGCGACGTAGTCCGCATACCTGTCACATAATGCCCTTTTATATGTCATACACAATAATGTACGGCTAGATGCATTCTCACAGTAGTTAGAAACGCATACCGGTTTCGCTCTTATTAGCGCTCGTCAGTGCGCTATACTAATTACAGCGAGAATACACCTAAAGCGATTTCGGCTAAGGTACCCAGCCTCCTAGAACATTGTGAGATGTACGACAGGGCCGCCATCTCGGTGCGGAACCAGGTAGTGTGTTGTCACAGCTGTTCCAGTAAACGTAAAATGTCATAAATGTAGAATGTGTAGAACAACCAATAATTTCAAGTTGTCAGCCCTGGCCCTTTGTTCCCTAATACCGGGACAGTGTATGTAAGGCTAAATCCATCAGAATACACTGGAAAATAATCAATTGACTATAATTGGTTATAATAATAGGAGGGGCGGCTCCTCAATAAGTGCGCCCGTGCGCGCGCACTGCCGCCTGCCGTAGGAAAAATAAAATTTTTCTTATGCTATATTTTAATAAATTTTTATTTGCTTTTTTACCTCCTGCATTCCTGCATTCAACGAAGAAAATTAGTATATCGAGGATCGCAGAGTCGGCAGGCATTAATACAGCATCAGAATAAGTATAGTGTTAATGGTTGCAGACGTTATCGTTATATACATCCATATCCAAATATCCATATACATCTGTCTCGCGGCGGTGTGTATTTTTGCGGCGCTCTTGAGGAAATGCGATACTTCAATGCGAAATGATCGAGTATCATCGTCGAAAACGACTGAATAAGCAATCTGTTGTGCGCTCTCAAATTCCACACTTGCAGTTTGCAGTGGAATTTTGACAGAGCGTGTCTGTGTCTAGCATGTATTTAGTAATTTTCGTGTAGTGCTGCGCGTCGGATTGGTTTTAATTAGATCATTTCGTTGTTTACATGTTCTAACAAGACAATTATTATTATTAACATGGCTACTACTTCGGGTTGCTTAATAAGTGGACAAAATAATTGTGATACTGTGATTAATTCGGTGGATAATATTTTAAATTTAAAGGTTAACATTTTAAGGGACTTTTTAACTACTATAACCTATAACTTACTACAGGAAAACTTGGTAAGTATAGTTAGTAATTATTAAGTTTAGTAAGTAGGTGTTTTTATAATACATTTTCGGAGAAAAAATAGACGAGCCCTTTATTTTTATTGAATTTTTATTTTTAAAAATTCACTAATAGAATGTATCGATGGAGAGACTTTGCAAAAAAAATTTCAAATAAGCGCGCACTAGGACCCCTAGATAGAATCCATATCCGGGGTCAGTTTCAATTTTTATATGTTATATATATATATATATATATATATATATATATATATATATATATATATATATATATATATATATATATATATATATATATATATATATATATCCAACCGATAACTCAAATATACTCTTTTATTAATGGCTTGGATGAGTTCGTTAGTCAGGAAAATCGGATAAGGTTTTCCGGGAAAATTTTGAGTTTTGTTTAAAAAAATATATTTTTCTCCGAAAATTACAAAGCTATTGTAATGAAATTTGGTGGCTATGTTTCTTTGTAAAAGACCTTAGTACACATTAAAATTCAACTCTCTACATTTTTAGAAAATTGGGTTATTCAAATTTTGAGTTTTCTTTTGAAAAAAAATTTTTCTCCGAAAATTACAAAGTTATTTTGATGAAATTTGGTGGGTATGTTGCCCTGGGTAAGGACATACTATACACTAAAATTCAACTTTCTAAGTTCGTAGAAACTTGAGTCATTCAAATTTGAAGCATTTAATAAAAATTCACTACCATAACGCACTTGCTGCATCCCGAACTTTTTCTCTTGCGCACCCCCAATGCATTAAGGCATGAGCCGTTACTGAATAATAGTAATAAAATACAACTGAAATTAATAAGATACCACAGATTCTTACATGATCTTAATGTTAATACCGACACCAATTGTACTCTAGTGGAGGTTAGAACCTGTGATGAGCACCAATAAGTACACTTGGAGAACCCAGATCACCACAACACATTTTAAAAGACCTGACGATCGTTTTACTAACAAAGCGTTACCAGAGGATGAAAAATATTTTTTTCATCCTCTGATCATGCTACCTTTGTCAGGTATTTAAAATGTGTGTTGTGGTGATTTGAGTTCTCTAAGTGTACTTAACAAATTGTACTGCAAGGGCTGAGTGTTAAAAATATGTAAAATTTCACCTATAAATTTTCGTATGTGCACGATTTTATCAAAATGAAGATCCTTACATTGATCAACGAGATTGTCGAAACTTTGTATGACAAAAACCGGAGATTTTGTAGCCACGTCTGTACGTGTAGCTTTTAAACTGAAAAGTGATTTGCTGTGTATGTCTAGAAAGCCCATGGAACTTTACATTTTTTACAGATAACTGCAATCGACCAAAGAGTGAAGTAATTTGTATAAAAAGGTCACAGACGTAAGAATCCTGATAAGTACAATTTGGAGAATCCAATTCATCACAACACAGTTTTTAGACCCGACGATCGTTTCGCTGACAAAGTTAACAGTAAGTAACATTGTTAGCGAAACGATCGTCGGGTCAAAAAACTGTATTGTGATGAATTGGGTTCTCCAAATTGTACTTATCAGTGCTCATCACAGGTTACAATCTTCACTCATCGTAAGAATACTTATAGCCGCTAAAGAGTGCAGGTTAAAAGCAGACAAAGGAGTATTATGACTGTTCAGGCCAGCTGAATAATTGTAATAAATCAAATTTCCCACCGCTCTAAGTTCCCGCTCTCGCCACAGAGAGCGTTGTGGTCGCTAGTTAGTTGTCAGCATGATACAAATAACGAGATATATGATATTCAGACTACCTATTTTTAGATCTGTCACGCGCACGGTGTCAAGTGGTGAGTCCAATGCAATAACATGCTGTCGTGTAGTGGGGTTTCACGTTTCATCACAACCTCTTAACAAATTACGTATTTTACTAATATTTAAGTGCATACAGTTGGAAGTAATAAAAATGAAAAAGATTAAATTTAGTGCTGCGATCTATATTATCTGAAAAAGACAATATAGGCGCAACTTCAACCGCATTAAACTGACGTATAGAAACTTTTTGATTGCGAATGACTTTGTTATAAGTGTGCAGTTGGACTTCCATAACGATACTCACCGCGTGACGTCATAGGAGGGGGCGGGGCATATGCGCAATATCATATATCTTCTAAATCATGAGTTGTCAGCAGGTCAGCACCTCAGCGTCATTCTGACTCTCAGTCTCACTCTCGGTCTCCAGAGTATCGACAGTGTCAAGAAAGTATGTGTATGTAAGCAATGTCTTTCAATCTCTCTGATACTCGCACCGCCCCTCTCAGTTAGTATCATTCAGTGCTCGGTTCTCTATAACCCACACAGCCACTCTCGAAATGAAAGTCTCGCAAGAAAATACTCTCAAAAGTGTGTGAAATATCACTCAATCTCCAGTACAGTGATTGTCGTGTATCCCTCTGTTGTGTTAGTAAGAAATATCAGGCATCGTGCCTCACCCCCATTTTACTAATTGGTGCTCCTGATAACAAAGCAGTGTTAAAGTAAAAGCTGCGTTCAAAAACGCATGAATCTCTATCTCCCTCTAAAAGTGCTAATCAAAGACGCTACGTAACTCATATGTCTTATAAGTGACTAATGTAAAACGTTTATTAGTAAGAATAATTATTTAGTTGAAGTTATAAAGTTATTAAAGTTAGTGCGTGTTATTGTGCTTAAAACTACCTTTAGCCGTATTGTAGTACTCTAAATCTCTCGCTCTCTAAAATACATTCCACTCACTCTCTCAACGTCTCGCTATACCCACGCCCAAGTTTTGGAGGATTGTATCTTTATCAGATCCTCCAATGACAAAAGCCCTGGCATGGATGAGCACCATCGCATCTTAACATGAGATGTTTTTAAAAAATTCTCTGAATTTCTCTGTCATTAATTATGAAATCTGACAAAACTTATGTACAAGATCTTGAAGCAATTAATCACTGTAAAAGACCTAGTATGTGTGAACAATGAATCCCAAAAGTCTGATGACTATATTAACGATTTCAGCGACATCATTCTTAAAGGAACGTTTTGTATCAAATACAACACCGAAATCCTTCGCTGTACTGTGTCTGGACAAAATTGTATTATTTACTTTATAAAGAAACATAACTGCTGATGACTTTCGTGTGTAGGACATGACAAAGCATTTGTTTATATTTAAAGATAGTTTGTTGAGATGACCTCATGAAAATAGAGAATCAAGACTCCTTTGTAATCTATGACAGTCGTTGTTCGACCGAATAGCTAAAAATAGTTTGACGACATCACCAACATCGAGATCGTCACATAAATCGTTGAAGAACATGACAAACAGAAAAGGACCTAGGTTAGAACCCTGTGGTACTCCAGAGGTATAATAGTGGGCAAAATATTTGAATCCATTGTGCTTAATATACTGCTGTCGTTCTGACAGATAAAAGGACAGAAGCCGACACAGAGCCTCAAAAAAACCTATACATATCAACTTATAAAGAGAGAGACTATGGTCAAGGCGATCGAAGGACTTTGCCAAGTCTGTATAGGCAACATAAAACTATGTTTTAATCAAGTGATTCTGATATATACTGAGTTATAGAGAGTAGGTTAGTTACTGAGGATCTGCCAGAAGCCGAGCCATGTTGACAGCCTTTAAAAGCAATCAAATTCTATTATATGTATAGTAAAAATTCATTATCTTTTGGAAGATTCTACAGTATTGTAATTGTACGATAACTAGCAATAGATGCATATCACTTTTTAAAGTACAAGGTATACCTTACCCTGCTTTCACTTAGGTGGGAACTTGACCTCAATCGATGAAGGATTAAATACATAAGTTAATGGACCACACAATAGAAAATGTCTATTTTGAATATAAGACCAGAATGACGTTGGATTTGTGGGACAATTGTTCTGAAGTTTATTAATATAGGGTGGCGCATTGAAAACGAAACAGAACGATTTGCCTCCAGAGAATTCTTTTTAAGAAACGCTGAAACACGTCAATTTTAATATTAAGGGAGACATGTTTTGACATAAAACTCGACTTTGTCACATCAACCCCTTAAAGGTGGTGATAGCAACCCTTATATTTGAAATAGCGAACATGAGTCTAGTGTTACATCATTTGAAAGCTATTTCTTTTCTGAATTCAGCACATTAATATTTTTGGAAGTTTTATCAACTCGTTTAAAAATTATTCACAGTTGAAAATGCAAAACCGCATTTCACTCATTCCGATAGGAAATGTGCTGATAGTCAATGTTTTGTTGGTTTGTAAACAAAAAAATGACTATCAGAACATTTCTTATCGGAATGAGAGAAATGCGGTTTATTATTTCAGTTTATCGGTCGGTTTGATACTTGATAGTACTACCGAAAATTAATTTCACAATGGTGTATTTTGTAGAAGAAAGAGTTGAAATAATTACTCTTTTCTTCAAAAACGATGACCGTGCCAACCGTACCGCAAATTTGTTTAATGAACGACACCCGAAGATACATGTTAACAGAAAATACATTGTGGCGTTAGTTGCAAAGTTTCGACAAAGTGGTTCAGTAGCCAACAAAAAACGGGATCCTGAACGTGAATTTCCGGTTATAAATAAGACTACTGAGATCGGAGTTTTAGGACAAATTGCTGCAGACCCAACTTTGAGCACGAGAAAATTGGCCACTTTCTCAGGCATCAAAAGAAGAACTATTTAGCGAATATTAAAGCATCATAAACTTCACTCCTATAAAATTGATCTTGTACAACAACTGAATGAAGTTGATTTTGATCGCCGGCTGGAGTTTTGTGAAGTTATGACTGCACGAATAACTGACAACGGGAACTTTCTGTTCAATGTCTGTTTTTCAGACGACTGTGCGTTTTTATTAAACTCTACAGTCAATCGTCATAATTGTCTTTATTGGGCAGATAATAATCCACGACATTTTCACGAAGTCCACACTCAAACTCCACAGAAATTGAATGTCTGGACTGGAATTTTTGGAGACCGTTTAGTCGGACCAATTTTTCTTGATGGCAATTTGAGTGGCGAAACGTATTTGGAGTTACTAGAAGATATCGTTTACCCTCTACTAATTGACATTGTTGAAAATGATGATCGCTATCAAGAAAATCAATTAGTGTTTCAACAAGATGGAGCTCCTCCGCATTTTTCACAACGTGTTAGAGAGTTTTTGAACAGAGAGTTTCCATAGCAATGGATTGGGTGTAGAGGTGCTATTGAGTGGCCCCCTAGATCACCGGATTTAACTCCTTTAGACTTCTTTCTATTGGGCCATTTAAAGAGTAGAAATTACGCAACAGAACCGGAGTCTCTGACAGAATTACGACGACGCATTGTTGAAGAATGCCGTCTAATAACTCCACAAATGCTCCAGAATGTAAGAGCTCGTTTTGAACAAAATTTGTACTTTTGTACGGAAGCTGGTGGTCAACAATTTGGACACTTACTTAACTGAATAAACATTTTTGAACGTTTGGTTTTGTTTTTTAGTTTTTTTAACGAAAAATGGACTAATTTGTGCATTTCTTATCACAATGAATGAAACACGTTCTTGCAACTCCAACTGTGAATAATTCTTAAACGAGTTGATAAAACTTCCAAAAAAAAATAGTGTGCTGAATTCAGAAAAGAAAGAGATTTCAAATGATGTAACACTCGACCCATGTTACCTATTTAAAATATAAGGGTTGTTATCACCACCCTTAAGGGGTTGATGTGACCAAGTTGAGTTTTATGTCAAAACATGTCCCCCTCAATATTAAAATTGACGTGTTTCAGCGTTTCTTAAAAAAAAATTCTCTGGGCGCAAATCGGTCTGTTTCGTTTTCAATGCGCCACCCTGTGTATATATATATATATATATATATATATATATATATATATATATATATATATATATATATATATATATATATATATATACATATATATATATATATATATATATATATATATATATATATATATATATATTGTTACAGTAGTTATGATAACGGAACTTTGTTGGTTTATTTTTTTCTTGAAATTCTATCTGGCACGAACTGTAAGTTCCTGCAATAAATCAAAAAGCAGAGTATTGTCTAATACAGAAGCATCAGACTGTAATATAAAGTACCAGAACACAAAAGCAAATGTTACCCTTAGTACAAACTAATATAAGGACTACTGGATTAGTGGTATTGTGTTTGATAAGGTTAAATTTATTTACACTTCGTCCCTGCAGTAGACGTCAAGCCGTCACTCCTGTTTGCCAAATAATTTTGGGCACGTAAAAGATCCATGTCCTCCTTAAAAAAAGAAAGGTGTACAACAATTTAGATTAGCGGGGTGAAACTGCATTCTAGCTTTGGCAAGAGACATTTTAGCCGAGAACAGAAGCCGACGTTTTATGAAGCAATAATGATAGAAATACTCTTTGTTTAACAAACTACATAATTATTACGTAATCTTACGGAGTATAAAATAGTTTCAATTATTATTTTGTATTCTCAACAGCATATAATTATGTCTATTTTTCTCTACAATTACTTGTTCATTAACTGCACTAATGCAACTGCAAATCTGTGTCACACATTTTTCTTCAAATCAAGGACAAGGTTGATTAATTGTTTAATTATAATTTGCAAACACGTGCATCTATAGTTAATAATGCCTAATAAAATAACAGAAACAAGCACCTTTTAAAGCTTACACTCTCAGAGCCTCGGTGGTTCAGGTGTCTCTGAACCGAAGAGTATTGGGTCGATTCCCAGGGCTCCTCTTTCACTTTCTCAGTACATACTGTAAAATTAGCGTCAACCGAGCTTGTGGCATTGTATTTGAGCAAGTTGAATATCTGCACGTTCTACCGTTCAGAGGGAGCGTAAATCCGTCGGTCCCGTGTCCATGCGATGTTGGGCATGTTAAGGATCCCTCCTTACAGAGTTCGGCAGATTCTCTAGGATAGTCAGGTGAAACTGCTTCCTGGCGTCGGTAATTAGCCATACTCGTGGAAATATACCGACGTTAAAGAAAAAAAAAGCTTAATTGCGCCCCCATGTCGATAACGCCCGACGAAAAGCCTCGATGTTCATCTCGAAGCTGTTCTCACTTCTAAACAGAAATTCCAAATTGTCCATGAACAATAAGTTGCTCATGTACAAAGTCATCATCCAGCCAGCCTTGACCTATGCATCACCTGTATGGGCCACCGCGGCCGCAACACACATCAAGACCCTTCAAATCATCCAGAATAAAATTCTGAGAATGGTTACCGGAGCGCCATGGTTTGTCAGAAACAGTCAGATGCACTCTGATCTGGAAATGCCTTCGATACTTGAGTTTATTACTCAACTATCCACAACTCAGTTCGCAAAAGCCGCTTCTCACCCAAATGCTCTTCTCCGTAGTGCCACCGACTACGATGAGCAACTTCCACATAAGCATAAGCGTCCAAAGATTATACTTACCCGCTAACGCCCCCGCGGCAAAAACAGAATGGAAACATTCAAACCCAAACGTTATTGTGTGAAATCTTTCCGACGGAGGTATGGATTAAGGTCCGGTACTCCTAGGGAGGGAGTTTTAGTGAGTACAGTCTCACAGTACCTCGATATCCCACGAGACTACGGTGTAGTGAATGGGGTCTGCATGAGCATTTCTCCCTCCTGTATAAAAAAACAAACACCACAAAACCTGTATCTTCACAAGCTGATTACTTAACAACCATCATCACTAAGGGCCCACTTTTTAAGGTGATTTTTTTGTTTGTTTAACGTCGGACTATTTGCGCGACTATGGCCAATAAACGACCACGCCAGGAAGAAGTTTCACCTCACTATCCTGGAAATTTATCTGAACCCCTTCCTTTGTATACGGAATGTTGGGATATTTAGTAATCCCAATATCGTATGGTAAACGGCACCGACGGCTTTACACCCCCTCCGTAAAGAGGAACGTGCAGGTATTCAACCTATTCAAACACAATGCCACAACCTCGGTTGATGTGAATTTGAGAGTATGTACTGAAAAAGTGAAATAATCCGCTACTGGGAGTCGAGCCCAGTACTCCTGAGTTCAAAGACAAATGTTTTTACCACTGGACCACCGAGGTTGCTTATTAAGGTTTAATTTATGTAAATGTCATCTAATTGGCCAAACGAATGTAGTTTACAATATTTTAGACACTGCATTGAAAATTACAACCATCAAGCCTTCGGGAAAGAGTTCGTTAACTCTATAGTTACTTTTTATATTATTGTTTTCTTTTAATTGACCTGACCTGACCTTCCACATTGACACATTTGATCATTATAAAATGGTCGCTATCATTGTAAATTTTTCCCAAGCTAGGTACACTATTCATTGGCTTACCTGTAAATTGAACCTGGTTACTGAGGCCTCGGCTCAGATAATGCCTATACTTTTTTATCATCCAGCATGTGAAATCTTTGTTATAGAAATAACAATTGTGTTTATTTATAATAACGCTTTGTCGTTATTGTAACTTAAAGTATATATTTTTTTGTAACTGCTGCTGCTGTTAGATTTTATCAGGTTGGATGGAATCCCTATGCTCTCATCCATCTAAGTAGAGGTGGTGTCCGACGTTGCTTCACTTTATCACTTTAATTAAGAACCTCGACACACCGACTTGAGACCTACGCTTTAAGGCGCATTATTTTCGTCATTAAATAAAATCTTTGTTAAATAAGGTAAATATATTTAATTCTATTACATTTTATTTCCAAATCTTCACAGAAATCGCCCTTAGAAGCGATATTTAAGGTCAATTTTTTATACGTTCATACAGGGTCAGGGATATAATTAAAAAAACTCTGGACGCAGCAAGTGCGTTATGGTAGTGAATTTTCATAAAACTATTTTTTAATAGCACTAATGTGTGTTTTTTTAAGAAAGCGGGCATCAAATTTGGTTACCAGTATAATCTATATAGTAAAAACAATGTGCCATGTTTCATCAAAATAACTTTATTGTTTGAAAATGTACAAAAATTTCCGAAAGTAAACTTAAAGTGTTCCCGAAAAAATTGGTTTCTTGGGCAACCTTATAGGTTAATAGCAAATTGAGCTATTCAAATATTAAGAATTTGATCAAAATTCGCTACCATAACGCACTTACTGCGTCCAGAATTTTTTTTCTTACAAACATGCATTATATTTCGATGTAAAATGCAAAAATGCAATAACATAAGGCGTGTTTGATTAAAAAAAAAACAAATTTGTATCAACAACGACTTATGGGCCAGCCTGTGATTGTAGAAATAATTTTTTAAGAGGTAGCTAAAGACACCCTATAATTAATATATACAATTTTTTTTCATATCTTGTATAATAACAGATATATTGAGCTTTATTGATTTTTTTACGAAAATTCTACAACAATTATATACCATTAAATGATAAACTCTATAGCTAAGGCTACTTCCAAGCATCAGAGAAAGGGTCTATTTGAAATGAATTGCCTGGAAACATTTTATTAAAATGAAGGACAATGACGGTTGAAACTAAGACTTCAGGGTTTGTAAAACATTCTTCTTGAGACACTTTATTTCCATAGCCCGTATTAGATTCAAGTTCTTTTCCTAAATGTTGCCAATTTTGACGTTTAAATCGCAACTTTGACGTTTTGTGAAAAACCTCAATTTATTTTTCTTTAAATGCCTATAACTTTTTTTCTCTTTTGACCTACAAAGCTAAATTTTGGTATGTAGTTTACCTATAAGGATGTAAACCCGCGTACCGAATTTGGTTGCCCTTACTTTGTTAATTCCGGAGATATAAATTTTTTTTGAAAGAAAACACAAAATTTTCCGGGAAAACCTGGACCGATTTTCCTGTCTAACGAACTTATCCAAGCCATTTGCAAAAGCAAGGTATTAACCAAATTTAATCAAAATCGGCCCATTATTTTTTGAGTTATCGGTGTGATACATATATATATATATATATATATATATATATATATATATATATATATATATATATATATATATATATATATATATATATATATATATATATATATATATGTGTATGTATATATATATATATATATATATATATTAATATATATATATATATATATATATATATATATATATATATATATATATATATATATATATATATATATATATATAAACATATAAAAATTTTAACTGACCCCGGAAATGTGTTCTGGGGGGCCTAATTAGCGCTCATTTTAAGAAATTTTTTCAAAATTCAAAAGTCGGGATCTCCTTGTTAGTGAATTTTTTTTAAGAAAATTCACTAATAATGGGAATAAGTTTAAACAAATCAATCAGAAAATGTTTCGAAAAAAGTTAAATTTTTTGACATATTTGTGCGGTCTTAAAATTTTGCGGGATTTTAAATTCTCAACTTGGTAAAAACAATTTTTTTTCAATTGGATACCGATATATTTTTTGAAATCTACGATTTATTCTGCATTCAGGGTCACCAAATATGAGTAGGGTTGGATAATAAAAATTCAGAGAAAAAACTTTTCTTTTTATTATGGTCCATCTAACAATCAGAAAACCGTGGCCCCATTAATAAAAAATAACATTAAAAAGTATTACAAGATGTTATAAATACTCAATACACCACGTTATTGAATTTAAGTTCATAATTATATTGCTTGCATAACAGTTAAGCAATAGAATTAAGTCAAGAACCTACCTAAATTAATTTGAAAAAGCTCCCGATGCTGCTGCTAAAAGTTAGGAGACACCAATTGTTTTTGTTATTTTACCTGAACGCATATTCATTTAATTTGTTATTGAAAACCAGAACTTATTACTAACATGATATCAAAATCGTTCACAGCTTTCATGGCCCAATTAAAAATTAAATCATCCCAAACCACTTTCAAAAGAAGCAACAACCACAATTTTAACTAATGACTTCGTCATTATTGTCAACAAATTAACACCTTTAGTCTATGATTTCTAGTAGCACTGAAACAAGTTACTCACTACAAAAGGCACCAAATTAAAGCTCGTCTCTAATTATCTGACGTCACATTGTCATAGGTACAGTCATTTAAAAGAGTCGAGATTAACTGCAACGTTGTCATTTCCTTGTAAGAGTAGTGCGAAGTAAAGATGCCTTTTGAGGTGAAGAACAAAGTAGTGGCCATCACCGGTGGTGCCCAAGGAATTGGGCTTGCAATTGTTAGGGTTCTTTTGGAAAGCAAAGTCAGGGTATGTATTACTTAACTGACATCTACTTCGATTTCATGAATTATCTATCTAATTAAGCACTGTAATCTAAATTCGAATATCTAGACAATTTTTGGTTAATCTTTTATTGTATAAACTTATCAAGTAGGTACGATTATTATTTTTTTATTAAAAAAAGCATAAAGAGAACTTCTTAAGATAAAATGTATTGATCTGTTTGAGACATATTCTAATTTTTTATTTTATACTTATGTATATTATTTTCTTTAAATGCAATGAAAATAGTAATCAAAGTAAGTAAGATACTGAAAGGATTTTTAAGACAGGGTGAAAAAAAAACATTACGTACTTTTGAAGAGGTCCCGAATTTTTGTCTTGTACTTTAACGTCGGTCTATTTCCGCGACTATGGCAAACCACCGACGCTGGGGAGCAGTTCTACTTCACTATCCCAGAAAGTTTGCCGAACCCCTGCCTTTCTGTAAGGAGGGTAGGAACCTTTAACGTGCCCAACATTGCATGGACACGGAACCCACGGCACACCGCCTCCTGCAAAGGGCGGAACGTGAAGACGTTCAATTTAAAACTACTACCTTTTTAGTGAATTTTCTTTTAAAAAAATCACCAATGAGGAGATCCCGACTTTTGAATTTTGAAAAAAAAATTCAAATGAGGGCTATTTAGGACCTCTGGAACCCAAATCCGAGGTCGGTTTCAGACTATATATATATATATATATATATATATATATATATATATATATATATATATATATATATATATATATATATATATATATATATATATATATATATATATATATATGTGTCACACCTATAACTAGAAAAATAATGGACTGATTTTGATAAAACTTGGTGAGTACCTTCCCTTCGCAAGTGGCTTGGATAAGTTCGTTAGCCAGGAAAATCCGCCGAGGTTTTCTCGGAAAATTTTGTGTTCTTTCGAAAAAAATTATATCTAGGGTACCAAAGTAAACCATGTGCCAAAATCTAGGCCTGTAGGTTTAAAGACAAAAAGTTATGGGATTCTAAAAAAAATTGGGATTTTCCTCAAAACAACAAAGTCACGATTTGAAACTGGTAACCAAACTTGATGCCTGGTTTCTTAAAAAAACATATTTGCTATTAAAAAGATTTTTATGAAAATTCACTACCATAACGCACTTGCTGCGTCCCGAACTTTTAGTCTTTTATTTCATCAAATTCAATTTACATGGTTGAAAGAAAAAGTTTGGGACGCAGCAAGTACGTTATGGTAGTGAATTTTCATTAAAATGTTTTTAATAGCAAATATGTTTTTTAAGAAAGCAGGCATCAAGTTTGGTTACCAGTATAACCTATATAGTAGAAACAATGTGCCATGTTTCATTAAAATAACTTTATTGTTTGGAAATGTACAA
Source organism: Tillus elongatus (assembly GCA_964006375.1). Lineage (NCBI taxonomy): Eukaryota > Metazoa > Arthropoda > Insecta > Coleoptera > Cleridae > Tillus > Tillus elongatus. The sequence goes on along the minus strand of OZ023263.1, from coordinate 58,641,467 downwards.
AAAAAAGTGTTTAATGAAAATTCGTTACCATAACGCACTTGCTGCGTTCCGAATTTATTTTCTTACAAAGATGTATTATATTTCGATGGAAAATGCAAAAATGCAATAACATAAGGCGTGTTCGATTAAAAAAAAAAAGAAAATTTGAATCACCAACGACTTATGGGCCACCGTGTAATTGTAGAAATATTTTTTAGGATGTATCTCAAGACACCCTATAATTAATGTATCCAACTTTTTTGTATATTGCATAATAACGGATATATTGAGCTTTACAGATTTTTTACGAAAATTCGACAAAATTGATATACCATTAACCGACAAACTCTATAGCCAACACTACTGCCAAAGCATCAGAGAAAGGGTCTATTTGAAATGAATTTTCTGGGAATATTTTAGTAAAATGAAGGACATTGACGATTGAAACTAAGACTTCAGGCTTTGTAAAACATTCTTCTTGAGCATTTTCCCTCCATAGCTTATATTAGTTTCAGGTTCATTGCCTAAATATTGCCAATTTTGACGTTTTAAATCGAGATTTTGACGTTTTAAGGAGAACCCAAATTTATTTTTCTTTAAATGCCTGTAACTTTTTTGTCCTTTAACCTAAAGAGCTAAATTTTGGTAGGTAATTTACCTATAATGATATAAATCCGCGTACCAAATTTGGTTGCCGTTACTTTGTTAATTACGGAGATATAATTTTTTTTTCGAAAGGAAACACAAAATTTTCCGAGATAACCTGGTCCGATTTTCCTGGGTAACAAACTTATCCAAGCCATTTGCAATAGGAAGGTACTCACCAAATTTAATCAAAATCGGCTCATTATTTTTTGAGTTATCGGTGATATATATATATATATATATATATATATATATATATATATATATATATATATATATATATATATATATATATATATATATATATATATATATATATATATATATATATCAAACCGACGTCGGATTTGGGTTCCAGAAGTCCTAAATAGGGCGCTCATTTGAAGAAATTTTTTCAAAATTCAAAAGTCGGGATCTCCTCAATAGTGAATTTTTTAAAAAGAAAATTCACTAAAAAAAAACAAACACAGTGTTAGCACTGTTACGATAAAGATGTTGCAGCTTATATTAAAATCACAAATATCCTGAAAATGGTTGACTTTAGTGTCATTCAACAATTATACGTTTCTGGTAAGAAACTACAACAGAATAACATTTTCTAACCAACGCTAACGATAAATTGTGAGTATTAGTGAATTTTCTTTAAAAAAATTCACTAATGAGGAGATCCCGACTTTTGAATTTTGAAAAAATTTCTTCAAATGAGCACTAATTAGGCCCCCCAGAAAACATATCCGGGGTCAGTTTCAATTTTTATATGTTATATATATATATATATATATATATATATATATATATATATATATATATATATATATATATATATATATATATATATATATATATATATATATATATATATATATATATATATATATATATATATATATATATGTATCACACCGATAACTCAAAAAATAATGGGCCGATTTTGATTAAATTTGGTGAAAAAATTCCTTTTGCAAATGGCTTGGATAAGTTCGTTAGCCAGGAAAATCTGCCCAGGTTTTCCCGGAAAATTTTGTGTTTTCTTTCGAAAAAAATTTATATCTCCGGAATTAACAAAGTAAGGCAACGAAATTTGATACTCAGGTTTACATCCTTATGAGTAAGTTACCTACAAAAATTTAGCTATGTAGCTCGAAAGACAAAAAAGTTATAAGCATTTGAAGAAAAATAAATTGGGGTTTTCCTCAAAACGTCAAAGTGGCGATTTAAAATGTCAAAATTGGCAACATTTAGGCAAGTAACTTGAATCTAATACGGGCTATAGAAATAAAATATCTCAAGAAGGATGTTTTACAAACCCTAAAGTCTTAGTTTCAACCGTCATTGTCCTTCATTTTACTAAAATATTTGCAGAAAATTCATTTCAAATACACCCTTTCTCTGATGCTTGGCAGTAGCCTTAGCTATAGAGTTTATCGTTTAATGGTATATAATTTTTGTCGAATTTTCGTAAAAAATCAATAAAGCTCAATATATCTGTTATTATATAAGATATGAAAAAAAATTGTATATATTAATTATAGGGTGTCTTGAGCTACATCTTAATATAATATTTCTACAATCACAGGGTGGCCCATAAGTCGTTGGTGATACGAATTTCCTTTTTTTTTTAAATCAAACACGCCTTATGTTATTGCATTTTTGCATTTTCCATCGAAATATAATGCATGTTTGTAAGAAAAGAAATGCTGGATGCAGCAAGTGCGTTATGGTAGCGAATTTTGATCAAATGCTTTATATTTGAATAGCCCAATTTGCTATTAACCTATAAGGTTGACCAAGAAACGTGTTTTTCGACAACACTTTAAGTTTACTTTTGGAAATTTTTGTACATTTTCACACAATAAAGTTATTTTGATGAAACATGCCACATTGTTTTTACTATATAGGTTATACTGGTAACCAAATTTGATGCCTGCTTTCTTAAAAAAAAACACACATATTTGTTATATAAAAACATTTTTATGAAAATTCACTACCATAACGCACTTGCTGCGTCCAGAGTTTTTTTTTAAACTTAAATGGTAGTACGCTAAGCAGCCGCCTCAAACCGCTATCAAATTGGAAGAACTCATATATACGTCAAATACGTATTTAGATATCAAGGAAATTCGAAATTCAAGTGCCACTGCACTAACAAAACAATAATTTAAAAATTTTATTAGCAAAAGAACCTATATTATAACTTACACCCTGTATTTTAATTTCAGGGACTAACAATTATTGACATTGATGCCAAAGTGGGAACTGAAACTGCCACCAAATTAGAAAAAGAATTCAGTGGGAGCAGAGTTATTTTTGCTAAAGCTGATGTAAGAAATGTTGAAGAACTTGAAGGTGAGATACTTATCAATATTACTTTTCTTAGTAGCTTACTGTAGGTTAATTGCAAAATAAAAGTCTACTGGAAACCCGGTTTAATTGGGTCGGATAACGAACTCGTCCAAAGGAAAATGATAAATACAGGGTGGCGCATTGAAAACGAAACAGACCGATTTTCGTACAGATAATTTTTTTTTAAGAAACGCTGAAACACATCATTTTTAATATTGAGGGGGACTTGTTTTGACATAAAAACCAACTTTGTCACATCAACCCCTTAAGGGTGTTAAACAGGGAACATGAGTCGAGTGTTACATCATTTCAAAGCTCTTTCTTTTCTGAATTCAGCACACTATTTTCTTGGAAGTTTTATTAACTCCTTTAAAAATTATTCACAGCTGGAATTGCAAGAACGTATTTCATTCATTGTGATAATACATGCACTAATCCGTCAATTTTTCGTTAAAAAAAAATAAAAAACAAAACCAAACGTTCAAAAATGTTTATTCAGTTAAGTAAGTGTTCAAATTGTTGACCACCAGCTTCCATACAAGAGTACAAATTATGTTCAAAACGAGCTCTGATATTCTGGAGCATTTGTGGAGTTATTAGACGGCATTCTTCAACAATGCGTCGTCGTAATTCTTGCAGAGACTCCGGTTATGTTGCGAAAATTCCAGTCTTTAAATGGCCCCATAGAAAGAAGTCTAAAGGACTTAAATCCGGTGATCTAGGGGGCCACTCAATAGCACCTCTACGCCCAATCCATTGTCCTGGAAACTTTCTGTTCAAAAACTCCCTAACACGTTGTGAAACATGCGGAGGAGCTCCATCTTGTTGAAACACTAATTGATTTTCTTGATAGCGATCATCATTTTCAACAATCTCAATTAGTAGAGGGTAAACGATATCTTCTAGTAACTCCAAATACATTTCACCACTCAAATTGCCATCAAAAAAATTGGTCCGATTAAACGGTCTCCAAAAATGCCAGTCCAGACATTCAATTTCTGTGGAGTTTGAGTGTGGACTTCGTGAAAATTTCTTGGATTATTATCTGCCCAATAACGACAATTGTGACGATTGACTGTAGAGTTTAATAAAAACGTACAGTCGTCTGAAAAACAGATATTGAACAGAAAATTCCCGTTATCAGCTATTCGTGCAGTCATAACTTCACAATACTCCAGCCGCCGATCAAAATCATCTTCATTCAGTTGTTGTGCAAGATGAATTTTATACGGGTGAAATTTATGATGCTTCAATATTCGCTGAATAGTTCTTCTTTTGATGTTTGAAACAGTGGCCAATCTGGTGCTCAAAGTTGGGTCTGCAGCAATTTGTCCTAAAACTTCAATCTCAGTAGTCTCATTTCTAACCGGAAATTCACGTTTAAGATCCCGTTTCTTGTTGGCTACTTAACCACTTTCTCGAAACTTTGCAACTAACTTCAAAATGTATTTTCTGTTAACATGTCTGTTCGGATGTCGTTCATTAAACAAATTTGCGGTACGGTTGGCACCGTCATGGTTTTTGAAAAAAGAGTAATTATTTCAACTTTCTTCTACAAAATACACCATTGTGAAATTAATTTTTGGTAGTACTATCAAGTATCAAACGGACCGATAAACTGAAATAATAAATCGCATTTCTCTCATTCCGATAAGAATTGTTCTGATAGTCAATTTTTTTGTTTACAAACCAACAAAACATTGACTATCAGCACATTTCTTATCGGAATGAGTGAAATGCGTTTGTGTATCTTCAACAGTGAATAATTTTTAAACGAGTTAATAAAACTTCCAAAAAAATTAGTGTTCTGAATTCAAAAAATAAAGAGCTCTCAAATGATGTAACAGTCGACCCATGTTCCCTATTTAAAATATAAGGGTTGTTATCACCACCCTTGAGGGGTTTATGTGACAAAGTTAAGTTTTATGTCAAAACATGTCCCCCTCAATATTAAAATTGATGTGTTTCAGCGTTTCTTAAAAAAATTTCTCTGGACGCAAATCGGTCTGTTTCGTTTTCAATGCGCCATCCTCTATAACAAGTAACTTCCTTTTGTAAATGGATCGTTAAGAATCATTTGCCAAAGCGTATATGCTTTGGAATGCCCTTCCGGCAGACATATCTCCGGAAACATTTAATTTCCAGCTGGTATAAGTTCGTCACTCAGCCCGACGGAATCAGTTTTTCTCAAGTCATTTCTGTCGGATAACTTTTGTATTTTCAAAAAGAACAAAGCTATGTTAACGAAACTTTGAATACAAGCTGTATTTATAGAGACTATGTACATACCACATTTTAAGTTTTCAGCTTTATGAAAAATTGAAACACAAAAATGTACTATACAAATTTTCGCGAAAATTCCTTATATTTTTATGATTGCAACGAAAATTGAGTCAGAAAATTGTTTCATTAAATGTGCATAGTGTTAATATAGGTACATTATATGGTAAATGTTGATGACTGAAATAATCAATAATACAAAAGAAGCATGATAACCCTACAAAGATTATATTAGGAAATTTATAACGCATAAGGCACTAAACTTAGGGTAAAAAAAATACAATGGCAGTTTTTACAAGGAAGAAGTATGGCATTGATTGTTGTTGCCCTTACTTGGTGAAACTTGTCCATACTGCATACAGACTTGAATTAAATTAATTTTTAAATTTAATTAATAGCTTTCACACAAATATTAAGTTTACTTTAGAAGAAAAAGCTAACAGTTGTATAAACTTTTTAGACTTAACAATTAGAAAATTAGAAAATAATTCATTTGACTTTTCAATATATAGGAAACCAACTTACACTGACACAACCATACCATACGATTCATGTCACCCTTTTTCACAATGATACATCGTGCATTTTCAATACCTATGTCACAAAACAATTTTGAAAAAGAAATTTCAATAATTAAGCAAACAGCATTCAATAATAGCTACTCTGTTAAAATAATAGATAAAATGATAGAGAGAAAAGAATACAAATTAGCGATTAATGTAATTTATCCAAATATTAGAGACAAAGAAGACAACAGATACGTTTCGATAACTTATTTTGGAACCATTTCAGAAAACATTTCAAAAATTTTAAACACTTCTACAAATACAAAGGTAGCTTTTAAATCTTACAACACGACGCGTGATTTGTTATTTAACGCGAAAGAAAAATCTTGTTTCTTGACAAAAGCTGGAGTTTATAAATTAGCTTGTACACATTGTAACGCAATCTACATAGGTCAAACTTCTAGAAATGTTAACACCCGATACAAAGAACACATTTCTGCATTTAGAAATAACCACGCTGACAAATCTACATTTGCAAAACATATTATTGATACCGAACATAGACCCACAATAAATAACCGCATACAACCACTACATTTTTATAATGACAAACGTAAACTAGACTTTTTTGAAGCTTTAGAAGTCAAAAGGCACACACACGACAATAACTACCTTGTTTTAAACGAGCAAACTGATTTAATGAATTCCCCTTTCTTGTATATTCTTCTTTCTAATTAAATATGTCAAAGAAAATAAATTTAACTATTATTTCAAAAAAGTTGTAATATAATAATGAGTTGATGTATGTCGATATTTTCGTTGTATAGAGACTACTTTTATACTGTTATTGTTTAGTTATTTTATTGTTGTAACTGTTATCATAGTTATTATAGACTAGTTCTAGTTTTTATGTTAAATATTGACATACATCACATAGACATTTTGAAAACCTCATCTGTCATCTGTGTTTCATTTTATTTTCAATTTGATTAAATTTTTTGATCAAAACATCATATCATAACATAGCAACAGATATTTATTTGTAGTTGTCATGATTTCGTACTAATTCAATTTTAATCTGTCTGAAAATGCTGTCAAGCAGCGAAACTATAGTCACAGAAGCATTGAAGAACATCCTAGAACTTCCAGAATTCGAAGGGCCACTTGCTCCAGTTAGCTCACGCGCTGGCTACGTCCTTCACCACTAAAAACCAACAGTGAAGCCAGAGAAGTATTCTCCAAGTCTGTATGAAGAAGTATGGCAACGGCGACAAATATTTAAAAAAATTGTTTCGCTCAAACGTCGTAAAAAGTGTGAAAACATATAGATAACATAATTTGGGAACGATTTTTTTTATATATATGTCGGTCTGTATGTCTGTCTGTTAGTAGTCACGATAACGAATTGAGATATCCCCTTCAAATTTGGTAGACCGTTACCATCCGACAAACTAACGGTTCAGATTGTTTTTGGGTAAAATCGCTTCAGAGGGTAGGCGATGAATGGGGGATGATTTGGTAAAAATTGATATTTTTTTCGTTAAAACTCGAGTAATATAACGTTTTAGGGTTTCTTTATTACAAAACTTTCAATTTCATCGAACATCTGATATTCTGTGCTGAAATTAAATTAGGGGCTGAATGTGTGGGGGTGGAATATCGGTGACAGAAATTTCGATTTTTTTTTGCAAAAACGGGGTAACAACTCGAAAACACATAGAAAACTTGATTCTGGAACGAAAAGTTTTTTGCCTCTCGGTCGGTCGGTCTGTCGGCCTGTACGTTTGTCTGTTAGTAGGCGCAATAACTTTCGAACCATTTGCGATATCATCTTCAAATTTGATATCCAAGAACATTGTGAGATGTACGACAGGGTCGCCATCTCGGTGCGGAACCAGGTAGTATGTTGTCACGATAGCTACAAATAACACAAAATGTTATAAATAGAGACTGTGTACAACCAACTAACAATTTAGTAAATTGTCAGCCCTGGCCCATTTCTACCCTAATATAGGGACAAAGTATGCGAGGCTAGATGCATTCTCACCACAATTAGAACCGTAGACCGGTTCCGCTCCAATTAGATCTCGTCAGTACGGTATACTAATTACAGCGAAAACACACCTATAAAGTAATACGGCTATGGTAGCCCCGCCTCCTAGAACACTGTGAGATGTACGACAGGGTCATCATCTCGGTGGAGAACGAGGTAGTATGTTGTCGCGACAGCTTCAAATAACACAAAATGTTATAAAATAGAGACTGTGTACAACCAACTAACAATTTTGTAAATTGCCAGCTCTGGTCCATTTCCTTCCTAATATAGAGACAATGTATGTAACGCTAGATGTATTTTCACCATAATTAGAACCGCAGACCGGTTTCGTTCTAATTAGAGCTGTCGGGACAACATACTAACTGGTTCCGTCACTATCTCTCCTAAAAAAAAATTCTACGAAAATCGCTAAATGAATAATTAGACATTCTTTAAAATACAGCCAGTAAGATGCAACAGACTGCAATCTAACTGCGTGACGAGAATATACAATAATATATTTTTAATGATTGCAAATTATAGAGTATAATCGTTGTATATACGTATGCAGATCTGATGCAGAAATTTGCATGGTTATATAACAATCATGATATTTTATTAACTACTTCATAAAATATAACGCAGCGAGAAAAAAACCCATTTACATCCGGAAAAAGATACAGCTGTGACGTGAAACATAATTAAATCTTTATCAAAGGTTGAATCTTTGAAAACAATCATTAAACCTTTTAGATTCACATATTTATACATCATCATCACGGTCCAAACGCGATATCGCTTTGTCGACGAAACACTGACACTCTTGTTTCAAACAGCTCTTTTCGTTTCATTGTAGCTTCTGAACATCAATTGGACCAAGTTTTACTATTGGTCCCGCTTCCCTCTTCCCTTTTTCCAAGCATATCTCCTTTAAGTAATGCTGGCAGAAAGTTATTATGTGTTAAAAATAGACCCGTCAAATTTTGCCTTCCTTCTTTCCATTGTTTTCAACAAGCGTCTTTCTTCTCTCATCTCTTCATCTTCTCTCATCTCTTCAAGTACATTTTTATTAGTCTTTCTAACGGTGTCTCGGTCGCTGTTATGTTTCTGCATGTCCACATTTCAAAGGCTACTATTCACTTTATCTCCTGTTTATTTAAATGACGAATTTCTGCCCCATACATTATACATTTCATACGTATGACTTATCAGTCTAAGTTGCAATGTTAATTAGTGAGCAGAGTATTTTGCCTATTGAACGGTTGCTTTGCCATCGCGCCGTTTTCTTGGTTCTTTGCTACATTTACCATCACCCATAATATAATATAAAATTATAGGCAATTAAAGAAAAATAAATTAGGGGTTTCCTCAAAACGTCAAAGTTGCGATTTAAAATGTCAAAATTGGCAACATTTAGGCAAAGAACTTGAATCTAATACGGGCTATGGAAATAAAATGTCTCAAGAAGGATGTTTTACAAACCCTGAAGTCTTAGTTTAAACCGTCATTGTTCTTCATTTTACTAAAATGTTTCCAGAAAATTTATTTCAAATATACCCTTTCTCTGATGCTTGACAGTAGCCTTAGCTATAGAGTTTATCGTTTAATCGTATATAATTTTTGTCGAATTTTCGTAAAAAATCAATAAAGTTCAATATATCCGTTATTATACAAGATATGAAAGAAATTTGTATATATTAATTATAGGGTGTCTTGAGCTACATCTTAAAAAAATATTTCTACAATCACAGGTGGCCCATAAGTCGTTGGTGATACAAATTTTCTTTTTTTTTTCAAGCACGCCTTATGTTATTGCATTTTTGCATTTTCCATCTAAATATAATGCATGTTTGTAAGAAAAGAAATTCTGGATGCAGCAAGTGCGTTATGGTAGCGAATTTAGATCAAATGCTTCATATTTGAATAGCTCAATTTGCTATTAATCTATAAGGTTGACCAAGAAACGAGTTCTTCCGGGAACACTTTAAGTTTACTTTTGGAAATTTTTGTACATTTTCACACAATAAGTTATTTTTATGAAACATTGCACATTGTTTTTACTATATAGGTTATACTGGTAACCAAAATTGATGCCTGTTTTCTTAAAAAGAAAACACACATATTTGCAATTAAAAACATTTTTATGAAAATTCACTACCATAATGCAATTGCTGCGTCCAGAGTTTTTACTTTTCCTGAAACCCTTAATGTTGTTTCATACTTTTAGTGTAAGTTACGACCCTATTATACAGGCTGTTCACGGCAATCGTTTAGAATGGCTATCTCCGATATTATTGGAGCTACAATATGGTTCAAATGGGGAAAGTTATTCAACTTTTCTTAACCATCTCGATTCTGACGTCGAAAAAACAATTGCACATCGAATTGCTAGTATTGACATATCAAGTTTACTTTTCTTAGGGAACGCTAGGTATTTTCCCGGTTAGTTGAACTGCAAATTCGATTGTCCATCTTATGAAGCTAACACGTTCTAGTCGATTCTGCATAGTTCCAGATATATCTAGGCCTGGACATGCTTCTTCACGGGAGTTGTTGACAATAGTCATCTTCGTTATTATTGGAGCTACAATGTGGTTCAAATGGGGAAAGTCGTTTAATTTTTCACGAGCATCTCGATTCTAACGTCAGAAAACATCGTCGCAGAGAATTCTCGAAAGGGGTATGGTCATTTTACATTGGGTTTTGGGATTATCCAATTTTTAGAGGCCACAAACAAAACTAGCATGCCTTGATAGTATTTCATACAACATATGTAATAGTGGTAAAATATATTCCAAAAGCGCATCGGAGCCGAGATATACTAGGTGATTCGTTAGATGAGTGACATTCATATCTCGGTAACTATGGCAACTGGAGCTTCGTGAAAAACATTCTAAAGGTTTCTTTCTGTACAATTCCAGTGGTGTCTTTTTTTTTCTTATTCTTGTCAGCGAAGGGTCCCTTTTCGGTTGAAGCTTTTTGAAGCATGTTATCTCAAAATATTTCTATTACAATGTTACCTGCTTGTTCTATATTTTTGTCTGAGTTTCAACCTTCTTATATTCAGGGTGATAAAAGGGTTGAATTTAGTCAAAAATTGATGTATGTAAATTGGTTATTTAGACCCGTCATGTGATACATCAGTGAAATTGTTTCGGGAAGTCCAACATGATGACATTTAAACTCAGTATCGCTCCCATTTGAAAAATCAAAATTAACGATAATTTTCAAAAACCGAAACGTCGGAAGTCGGTTTTGATATCATTTTAAAATACTACTGATAAAAGTGTTTCAAGAAAGTAAACATCGAATTTGCATATTTTCAGAAATAAAGAGATTGTTAGGAACATAAGAAATTCTAAATGAGTTATTTGTTATGTATATAATACTGAATTAGAGCTTTTAGTGAATTTTCTTTAAAAAAATTCACTAATGAGGAGATCCCGACTTTTGAATTTTGAAAAAGTTTCTTCAAATGAGCGCTAATTAGGCCACCCAGAAAACATATCCGGGGTCAGTTTCAATTTTTATATGTTTATATATATATATATATATATATATATATATATATATATATATATATATATATATATATATATATATATATTTATTTATATTTATATTTATATATATATATATATATATATATATATATATATATGTATCACACCGATAACTCAAAAAATAATGGGCCAATTTTGATCACATTTGGTTAATAAAGTACTTTTGCAAATGGCTTGGATGAGTTCGTTAGTCAGAAAAATCTGCCCAGGTTTTCCCGGAAAATTTTGTGTTTTCTTTCGAAAAAAATTTATATCTCCGGAATTAACAAAGTAAGAGCAACCAAATTTGGTACGCAGGTTTACATCCTTATAGGTAAGTTACCTACCAAAATTTAGCTATGTAGGTCAAAAGACAAAAAGTTATAGGCATTTAAAAAATAATAATTGGGGTTTTCCTCAAAACGTCAAAGTGGCGATTTAAAATGTCAAAATTGGCAACATTTAGGCAAATAACTTAAATCTAATAGGGGCTATAGAAATAAAATGTCTCAAGAAGGATGTTTTACAAACCCTAAAATCTTAGTTTCAACCGTCATTGTCCTTCATTTTACTAAAATATTTGCAGAAAATTCATTTCAAATAGACCCTGTCTCTGATGCTTGGCAGTAGCCTTAGCTATAGAGTTTATCATTTAATGGTATATAATTTTTGTCGAATTTTCGTAAAAAATTAATAAAGCTCAATATATCCGTTATTATATAAGATATGAAGAAAATTTGTATATATTAATTATAGGGTGTCTTGAGCTACATCTTAAAATAATATTTCTGCAATCACAGGGTGGCCCATAAGTCGTTGGTGATACAAATTTCCTTTTTTTAATCAAACACGCCTTATGTTATTGCATTTTCCATCGAAATATAATGCATGTTTGTAAGAAAATAAATTCTGGACGCAGCAAGTGCGTTATGGTAGCTAATTTTGATCAAATGTTTCATATTTGAACAGCTCAATTTGCTATTAACCTATAAGGTTGACCAAGAAACGTGTTTTTTCGGGAACATTTTAAGATTACTTTTGGAAATTTTTGTACATTTTCACACAATAAAGTTATTTTAATGGAACATGGCACATTGTTTTTACTATATAGGTTATACTGGTAACCAAATTTGATGCCTGCTTTCTTAAAAAAACACACATATTTGTTATTAAAAAGATTTTTTTGAAAATTCACTACCATAACGCACTTGCTGCGTCCAGAATTTTATTAATTACTTAAAGTGAGTTTACTACATACAAAAAGATTTAAATAATAAGAAGTTTTTTAAAAAAGATATGGCACATATATATATATATATATATATATATATATATATATATATATATATATATATATATATATATATATATATATATATATACAAACGTTGAAAGATTATTGTTGAGATTGTTTGTGTCAACTGTCATGTGATCAAATGACGGCTTCTGATTGGACAAACAATGGGCTAGCGGAGTCGATGGGGTATGCTAAAGTGGAGGGGGTTGGATCAAGTGCCGCCCTACATACTCACTCTGTATACAGGTAGCCTGTGTGGCACTTTTTTTAACTTGCTTGGCCAAAACAAATATGATTATGTAGTAACTTATAGAATCTTGTGCTTAAAATAACGAAACCCAATATGTTTAATTAAACCAGAAGTTGTATTCCATTGTTAATATATTAGCGAGAAAGCTCTTAATGTGCCAAGAAAATTGTCTTCATTGGTAAACTCTTATTTATCAGTTGGAATAACTGAGATATTGGGATAGTGTGTATATTTTGTACGCGAAAAGGGCGATATCGTCTACTGCCATTATTTTTATTATTTTATTATTCTATGACTCCATGACCTTCCTTCATTAGGAACCAACTGAGCAATGATCTTCAATCGGTACCCGATCCTTAATGAAATATTATTATTACTTTTTTTTGTACTTAATTATATAAGACCCCGTCCACTTTTTAGTGTGATTTTGAACTAGGTTGAGTGGAAGAACAGAGGTACCACTCTTTTATCTGAACTCCGCCTTTTCACACACTGATGTTAATTTAATATTTATTTTATAGTTTACTTTATACTTGTAAAGTTGACCTGTGAATAAAGGCAATTGTTATTATTGTTACGTTCTACGGGGTTCCGGAATTTGTTGACAAACAAAACACAGCTTTTCAAACCACTATTTTATTATAACAAACTTTTTTGCAACACTAGTATCAACTAAATTATTTCTCCTCTTACTAAATATCCATAGAATTATATTCCACTATTCGTCTTCTATGATCGCTTTCTATACGCCAACACTTGCTGACTCGCTTAATACTCTATGATCACTTATTTACACCGCACTAATCAATACTGAATTAACTTACTCTGCGCACCGCTCGTCTATTTATACTGTCCATAGAGATTCTAGACCTTCTACACTATTCTACATCTGTCACTTCTAGTCCCTTCTAGAAATATCATTCCAGAGTGTTCGCTCTTACCAATACACTTTATAACCGACATCTGACCATAGAATAAACAAAGTCCGTAAACTTCATTCTCATAGACAAATGTGACTCTGCCCCCCTCTTAAATTCGATCGACCCGGTCGAATTCTGACATTCCTTGGAATGGCGTAAGTCTGTGCATGGACCACCTTCATCTTGCTCTTTGGGCTCCGCTGAATTCGATAGACAACGTCATTGATCCTTTTGACCACCTTATAAGGACCTTCCCATAATTTCTGTAGTTTCGGTGGCCGTTCCTTGCGTCGTACTGGCTTGTAAAACAACACCCGTCCTTCTCTAAAACCGGCTGAATTGTCTCGCACGTCATAACGGGTCTTCATGCGGTCGCTTTCTATTCGTATATGCATTCCGACAGCAGAGTGGATGATTTTACTTCTCGTCAATATGCCGGAGCTTTCTTCAAGCAAAGTTCTTAGGTGGTGCTGGTTCTTCCGTGTAGTTGCTGTTGTTCTGGTGCTTCTACTTGCACAAATATTTTGACGGGCCCTATTTATCCTGTCGACGTCGACTCTGTTCCAACAAAGGTGTTTACTGACCATTTTCTGGGTTGGCTTCACATTTACGTGGTCTTTGCGCCCTTCCTCTTGTACGATTCTCATACTTTTTCTCCACTTTCCTCTGGCTGAGTAACTGGGTCGTCTCTTCCTCTCAGAGCTCTTTTCACTGGAATGGCACTTTCACGGCAGACGTTGCTATTTTCCTCTATGGTGATTTCCCGCACTGTCAGGTTACTGCCAAGCGACATTATTATTTCTTCACCGCCGATAGTCAGGATGTTGGTGCCAAGATCAAGTTTAGTGCACTGACCCTGAAGTATGTCCAAGCCAATTATAATCGGGTCTGATATGGCGGCGACTATGGCTCTCTGTTTTGCCTTCCATGTCCCAATTTGCAGCTCGACGTCAGTTTCGCCAAATACCTGGATTCGATCACCACCGGCTGCATTTACTCTGTACACTTTGTCTGGTTCTCTTACTCGCCATCTTGGAACCATGTCGCGGCGAATATGCGTCCTAGGTGCGCCTGTGCCGACGACCATCTGAGCCTTATTACCGCTTACGTATCCGTCTACGACGAGAGCGCTGCCAGAATCGGTAATCTGAGAAATGGTTACCGGCCTTAGCTTAACTTTTTCCCTTAGGCGTGATCTTAGAGCCCAACATTCGCCCCTTATATGTCCCACCTTGCCGCAGTTCCAGCAGCGCAAGGCATTTGCACGGTGGGCTCTTATTGGGTGTTCATGAGACGTCGGCCTTATTTGTTCTGCTTTTTTCTCTAGTAGCTGCATGATCTTAGATGAATCTGTTTTATTTTCTTCTTGGACTTGGAGACTGCGAACTTTCACATTACTTTCCGACGCTTGCTTTACCACTTCTAACTACAAGGCATGTGCCAAAGCATCGTTCAAGTTTTTGTGTCTTGCCATCCTCAGCGCCTGCTGCGTGTCGGTATCTCTGATGGCGTCAATGAAGGTCTGCACCGACAGCTGGTTTAAAAACTCCATCGGAGCTGTAGGGTAGGCTAATCACGTCAGTTTGACAACGTCGGCGTGGAAATGTTGGAGACTTTCGCCCGGTTTCTGACAACGATTTTTCAACTGCAATCGATACAACTGTTGTAAATGCTGATCGCCAAACCTCATTTCTAATTGATGTCTACTGCTGTCAAAACTCAGCGGTTCTGGCCTAGGAATACCTTGAAGCACATCTAGAGCATCTCCTCTGAGAGCCACAATTAGCGAAGTCGCTTTCTCTCTCTCGCCCCAACCATTTCCTGTAGCAGCGGCTTCGAACTGACGTAGATATATACCCCATAGGACTGAGCCATCAAATGTGGGAACCTTAATTCTTACGTGGTTATGTTCGTGTCTGATATTTCCCTTGACTAGGGTATCATACTTCTTTTGTAGTGATTGCATTTTCTCCTGTACCTCCGGTTGTACTTCCTGCACACTTGTCAGATTGTCATGTACATCGTCGCTGATACCCCTTACTCGACTTTCTACTTGTTGGAAGATGTCGTCTTTTACCTGATTCATACGTTAGTCCACACACGAAGTAATATTCTCAATTCTGCTGGCTTGTTCTTGCAGAATTTTCTTTGTTTCTTCGTCTCTTTTTCTGGCTTATTCATCTCTTTTTCTGGTCTCTTCATCTCTTTTTCTCATTTCTTCTTTGGCTACTTCGTCTCTTTTTCTGACCTTTACATCTCTTTTTCTCATTTCTTCTTTGGCCTCTTTATCTCTGTTTCTCATTTCTTCTTTCGCTTCTTCTTCTATTTTTCTCAGCTTCTCTTTAACCTCTTCATCTCTTTTTCTGGCTTCTTCATCTGGTTTTCTGACCTTTTCTTTCATTTCTTTAATCAATTCCAATAGCTTGGCGTCCATATTGGCTGTTGCACTACGTGTCTTAGGCATAGACGTACTTAAAGCTTGTACACAGTTCATTCTGTTTCAAGAACACACCCAGTTATGACTTACTGCTGACACTGATCTGCCAGAGATTCTAGAAATTTTCACGTTGTTTAACGAATATTCTGGAAAATATTTCCGCTAGCAGCTTGAAAATCCCACTTCTAACACCAGTTATTACGTTCTATGGTGCTCTGGAATGTGTTCACTAACAAAACACAGCTTCTCAAACTACTATTTTATTATAACCAACTATTTTCCAACACCAGTATTAACTAAATTATTTCTCCTCTTACTAAATGTCCATAGAATTATATTCCACTATTCGCACTCTATGATCGCTTCCTATACAGCAACACTTGCTGACTCGCTTATTACTCTATGACAATAAATTATATTCTGCGAACTGTACAGATTGGCATAAAAGTGATTTTGAATTTATCTTCTACTTCAACAAATTAATTCTTTTGAAAGTGACATTGAAATGTAAAATAAGTCTTCAATACTATATCCAAATCAGTTCTTTTTGATAACAGTACCTTTTTCTTGCATCTATAATACAAAATTATCGTGAATCCATGTTATAGTTATTGTTGAATATTAATTATTAGGCGAATTTGTAAAAAAAAATGCTGTTAAGAAAAGAAAGCACAACCAATCATACTCCAGTCTCGGCATCCTTTGGAACCTATGATATGTCTTTGATAGATTTAGCACGTTATAATTCGAACAATTATATAGATTACACAAACCCTACCACTGACATTTATTGTAAAAAACTCAGCTCAAACTTAATTATACACAGTTAAATACCAGCAATCGCTAGTGTTTACTTATAAACACGTTCTCGAACGACGTAATATCAGTACTATCCGTTAGGGTCGCTGATATTCCTGAAACACGAAATCAGACGGAGTGTCCCGTATTGTCATTTAATAGTATTTGATATAGGTTTTGGACACATTGACTGAAAATCATACACTAACCATTGACTGGAGAAGCTCCAGGAAAATTGAATTTCAAGCAAGGGCTGTCTTTTATTTGTTATATTTGCCCGCCTGCCAGTGGACAGATGCATTAAAAACAGTATCCAAATAATATTTCATGTTACCATGGCCAGGTAACCTGACATCTTGAGGGGCGAATAACAGAACTGCACATCTTGCCAATCTGAGGTGAGAAGACGAAAAACTGAGACATGACATAGTGGACAAGAACGTCTGAAGTGTAAAAGGCAGCAGAGAAAGATGCACACAACTTCAAAGTTCCCGCAAACACTAAAATTTTATTTCTTGTTTTAGCTGTTAATTCAATAGTAACTGCATCTGATTATAGCGATAACATAGCATAATTGTTTATTTTTCTGTGGTGATACCTTTACATAAGAAGACTACTGCCGACAATTTTTAAAATATAGCATATTTAGATTTTTACGCCGTTAGCATCAGACTTTCGATATGGGGAGTGACTACAATTAAGGGGTTTTAGATTAAAAATATATAGTTTTCAAATATAGTGCATAAATGGGGTTTTTCTTAAGGCCTAAAATTAGTCACCTTCTGAAATTTGTGCATTATTTTTTTATATACATTGTACTCATTTTAATATTTTTATATTTATTGATTGACTATTATTTGTTACAGAGGCATTTAAAAAGACTGTAAATGAGTTTAAAAATCTGGACATTTTTATCAATAATGCTGGTATTGTAAATGACGCAAGATGGGCTGATGAAATTGCAATAAATGTGGTAAGTAATATCATTAAAAAGTCGGGAGGCATCAAGTAAGTTAGAGCCGTAGGATAACCTTTATAGCACGTAAAAACTATTCCTTTTGTTTTTAAATTACCACAATGGTTTTATAATTTGACCATGTAACCACAGTTGTCAGAGGTGTCTTGTCGGGGGTTTATGTGTCTTTTAGATGTAATTTATCTCCAAGCTTGTGAGATGCTACACAGTTTTGTTTCTGTTCCTAATCAGGCAGTTTTTTTGTAGCTCAGCTTTCGGCCCCCGAGGGAGTATCAAACAAGATGCGAAATATAGAGCATGTTTGAGCAAAGAATTTGCATGATTTCCTTACCTGCTTTTTAAGAGGCCGATAGCCCTTAATAAGATTCTGAGTTTTGGTAACTGACAAGTACGACGGTTACATCTTTCTGATTTGGTATATATATATATATATATATATATATATATATATATATATATATATATATATATATATATATATATATATATATATATATATATATATATATATATATATATATATATATATATATATATATATATATATATATATATATATATATATATATATATATATATATATATATATATATATATATATATATATATATATATATATGTTCAGAAAGGCTTCTGCGGTCATTAGTGTGAGATATACTTGGTTCTCGGGTTGAACGGCGTCCAGAATTTATTCACACTCGACGTTTCGGATCCTCATTTGGAGCCATTTTTAAGATGGTAAAGAAATAAGCTGTAAGACCTTAATCTGCCTACTCCTTAGAGCGGTCGATAAGGATAGGTTAGGTTCTTGTAGCTCGATTACATGCCTCCATATGCCTACCCCCAAATCTCACTGGCGATAGTTTCTAAGCTCTCAGTGTGTTGAACTCTAGACCTGAGAGAGATCTCAGAGTTCGTCGTAAATTATTGTGTTATTTATAACATTTCGTCTACCTGCCTTGACATTCATGTAATTAGTCGGGTCGAGGTCTATTATCGTAACATAGACTTAAACGGATGAGGTATTTTTTGAGTCAGGTAATGCCTATTGAACTAATTTTTGTGTGTGTTTGTAATGAGGATATAATAGGTTTCCAAGTAATCGGAAGGCGAAGACCATCACTTCTCTTAGTTCAACAATCGGAACGTTTTTCGTTCTCGATCGCTTCGGGAATAATTATAGTTTTGAAGTTGTAAACCGTGACTTATTTTGGCATTGTTAAAATTTATTTTGAGTCTTATATGAATATAATGCATGGCCAGTGAGAATGAGGGGTCGAATTTTCTAACTGCAAGGGTGTGTTTATATATTCTCTTGTGGATAGGTCTCTTCGTTTGACTTATATAAGTTCGGAAGTAGTCGGAAGAAGGAATTTCGTAGAATCGTATCCTTGTGAGTTTTTATTAGATTTTACAGTTGGTCCCATTGTGAATATGGTTTTGTTACTATGGGTTCTAAAAATTCGGCTGATTTTGTCGGTGACACCTTTAATGTGGGGAAAAAGCCTTTGTGTGGTTGCGAAGACTCTATTTGTTCTTGTTGAGGTAGTAGCTGGTTATTGTGCGTTTCTGATATTTCGTAGTATGTGATTGTTTTTTTATTTAATTTTTTTAATTTCGCACCCACCCCTGAATTCATCCCTTAGAGTTCATTTCTTTAACCTCTTGAAAATGGCTTCAAAACAGGAGCCGAAACGCCGAGTTTTAATACATTCTGGACGCGGCTCAACCCGAGAACCAAGTATATCTCACATAGTAAGGCCCATTTAAGATGGAAACACCTCTGTAACTTTTGTATTTGTAATTCGATATATATATATATATATATATATATATATATATATATATATATATATGTTTGTGTGTGTGTAAACATATAAAGTCCGAAACTGTTTCGGAAGTGGCTTCTGGGGGTTTAGCTCATTAAAAAAAATTCGTTGCCTCCTTGTAAGTAACATTTACTTTATGAAAATTCGCTGAAAAGTCCAGACGTTGACTCCAGTCCGTTCAACTAGTCACATTTATTATTAATGCTTATTTAAGCTATTAGAATTTGACGTGTACACACTTTGATATATACAGACAGGTACATAAACACTTGAACAAACTTTCGCTAGATAATGTGTGTATGCAAATTGATAAAGTAAAGTAACTACATTGATATACCGTAGTTAGAACTGCATTATACAGTGAATTCCTCTTTTCAGCAAATTCTCACAGGAAAAAATAGTTTATGACGGGTTCAAGCCACGATTTTTATAATGTTTTTTAATGAGTTTGTGGAGAAAAATCCCGGTTCCGTTTCACATGTTCAGCAGGATAATCTTAAAAATCATTTGACCGATTTTTATTAAATTAGAAAAACAAATAATTGCGTGGGCCATAGGCCAGAATGAGTTCTATGTTGAAAAGCTCTCAGAAATGAAATCATTAAAAAATTTATTATAGAAGATCAGAAAAATGAAGACTTTGAAACTGATAATGAGGAAAAAGTTGTGTATTCAAGATATAAATTAAACACATTGATATTCTGGAAGCATTATCTATAAGTGTGAAATGCACTGAAGAGAATAACTTATCTTTGCATGATTTATTGTGCTAAAAAGGACTGCCTGTATACTCCAAAGGAAACTAAGACGATCCAAAAGAAAACCTGGGGATAGTTTTGCGAAGTAATGGGTGACCTGGCCCTCTCAGAGCGTCTACAGAAAATCATATCGAAGGTTCACACGGTATCGGTCTACTTAAAGAGCCAAACGGTGAATAACTAACAGCCCAGAGGAACAACTAGAGTTCTCTTGCAAACTCAGTTTTCAGGCTCACGACACTGAAGATTATTTGCACCAGAGCAGCTCAGCTGATCAAGGGTTAAGACACCAAGTGAGAGTTGGAAAAAGAGTGTTAAATAAAATCTTCAAGTTTAGCAGAATAAAATGACCCACAGAGAGTTTTAAACCTTATAAATCCATGGCAGAGACGGAGTATTTCCAGCTTTGATAAAGTCAATAAATAAAAGTTTGGACGCGGCAAGTGCGTTATGGTAGCGAATTTTTTAAAAACTATTTTTAATAGCAAATGTCTTTCTTTGATGAAAGCAGGCATCAAACTTGGTTGCATATATAGTAGAAACAATGTACCATATTTCATCGAAATAACTGTATTGTTTGAAAATATACAAACATTCTTCAAAAGTCTGGATGCAGCAAGTGTGTTATGGAAGTGAATTTCCATAAAAATGTTTTTAATAGCAAATGCGAGCAGGCATCAATCTGACTACCGGTATAGCCTATATAGTAGAAACAATGTACTATATTTTATCAAAATTAGTTATGATTTGAAAATGTACAAAAAATTTCCGAAAATAAACTTAAATGTTGGTTTCCTAACCAACAAAGCATACGTTAATAGCCAATTAAGTTATTGAAATTTGAAGGATTTAATGAAAATTCGGTAAATTTGCAGATTAGCTCCCGAACGCTTTTCAAAAAATTGTTTTCAGAAACATTACCAGGACCCCACCTGGATGCACAAACCACAAGAAAAATTTCTTGTTCTAGGCAGGTTTCTGAAAACAGTTTTTTGAAAAGCGTTCGGGAGCTAAACTGCAAATTTACCGAAAATTCTCTACCAAAACGCACTTACTGCGTCCATATTTTTTTCTTACAAACGCATCATATTTCGATAAAAAATGCACAAAAGCATTAACGAATTTTGTCTACGAAAATTGGCTAAAAAAAATTATAGACCGTTAAACCATAAACTTCACTAAACCCACAGCGAAAGCATCAACTTAACTAAACCGACAGCCAAAGCATCAGAGAAAGGCTCTATTTGAAATGAATTTTCTGTAAATATTTTAGTAAAATGAAGGGCAATGACGGTTGAATCTAAAACTTAAGAGTTTGCAGAACACTCTTCTTGCAACATTTTCTCTTTACAATCTGTATTTGTTTCATGTTCTTTGCCTAAACATTGCCAATTTTGACGTTTTAAATTGCGAGTTTGACGTTTTGAGGAAAACTCCAAAATTTGTTTCTTTAACTGCCCATAACTTATTTGTTTTTAAAGCTAGAGACCTAAGTTAATACAGAATTTACTCTTTACAGTACAAACACGCGTACCAAATTTGGTTGCCCTTACTTTGTTATTTCCGGAGATATGATTTTTTTAAAATAAAACACAAAATTTTCCGGGAAAACCTGGTCCGATTTTCATGGCTAACGAACTTATCCAAGCCACTTGCAAAAGGAAGAAACTCACCAGATTTTATCAAGATTGGTCCATTATTTATTGAGTTATCGGGGTCGGATATATATATATATATATATATATATATATATATATATATATATATATATATATATATATATATATATATATATATATATATATATATATATATAACTTAATGACCTTATTAGAATGGCAAAGATAAATTATCGGGAAAAACTAGTTGACACAAACAAACATGACAGCAAAAAATGGTGTAGAACTATAAATAAAATAGTAACAAATGGTGACAATACAACTAGAAGTATAAAATGCATTAAAATAAAAGTGGTATGTTGGTCAGCAAGCCTGCGGAATTACGTGATGAATTTTATAGATACTTCTCGAATATTGGTAAGGAACTGTCTTCCAGAATATCTGGATCAAACTCTTCTCCACCACAACGTGAATCTGTACCGTACTCCATATTTATTGCACCCATATCTGAAACAGAGATAATGAGGTTAATAGAAACTCTAAAATCAGGCAAGTCGACGGGACTGGACGGCTCGCAGACTTTGACAAAAATAAAACACAATATAGTTGCACTTTTATGTCATCTATTTAATAAAATGATATCATCTGGAATGTGTCCAAATGAATTTAAGGTAGCCACAGGGAAAGTATTGTATAAGGTGGGTGGTAGAAATGGCATGTCACATTATAAACCGATAGCGTTGATTTCAGCAGTCGCTAAGGTGTTTGAAATGGCAATTAAGAATAGGCTGGTTATTTTTTAGATGAACATAGATTATTGTCCACTCTCCAAAATGGGTTTCGACTCGGCAAAAGTACTACAGATGCTGTAGCGACACTTACAGAAGAAAACTATACCACTCTTGATAAGGGGAAGTGGTCCTGGCAGTTTTCTTACACTTAACTAAGGCATTCGATACTCTTTGTCACCGTGAGTTATTAAACTCATTGCATGACATCATGAGAGTGAGAGAACATATCTACGATCTGGTATCATCCTATCTTAATCAGGGAGTCCAGATAGTTAAGTTTGTGAGTCCGATAAGTGATGAGCGGGTTGTTGAGTATGGTGTTCCACACGGTACGGTCTTGAGACCAGTACTATTTTTAATGTATATTAACAGCATAACTAGGTATAAAAAGTAAGGGACAAATAATAAGTTTCGCCGACGATACCACTGTTTACTACAGAGCCAACTCATGCAACTCACTTAAAAACATCGTTGAGCAAGATCTTAAGACTACTTTACTGTACCTTTACTGTAAGAAGTTAACAGTGAACGTCAAAAAACCGTTTTCGTTCCGTCTCTTGCTATAGATCGGGGACTTCTGATTTCGACTCCTTAACTGTTTCAGATGCATATTTTGTTACACTGTTCAAAGAAAGGATAAAAGTAAACACTTTGGAATAACCATTGATATGTGCTTGAAATGGGATCTGCATATAAACAGTATGGTGGGTTTAATGCAGACATTTTTATTTAAAATTGAGTACTTAAGAAATGTTTTGGGCGCAACACAGTTGAAAGTTATATATAAGTCTGTAATAGTCACGAATTACTTATGGACCGTTGAAAAAAATTGAAGTCTCGCAGAGATGATTTCTAAAGATAATGCATTTTAAAGATCAGATGTATCCATATTCGCTTCTCTATCAGGAAATAGATACTCTTGATGTACGATCGCTTTATTTTAAAGCTCTTGCTTTATACCACTACAATCGGTGACATACATTGCCATGCGTTAGCCATGACCAAGATACCAGATCTAGAAGTCGGAATGATGCTAAAGTTCCATATTTTTGGAGAGCTATTTGCCAGAGAAGTTATGTTTACTTGTCTCCACGGTGTTACAATTTTTTACTACCTGAAATCAGAAATATAAATAACGCAATACGATTAAAAAAGTCAATGCATTCTTACTTACCGAGGATAGGGCGAGAATACGTGGCATGTTCGACATAACAGATATAATGATGATAATTTTGAACTTGATTTAATTTTGATTCGAATTTGATTTGTTTTATCATAGTTTATCATTTAATTTAATTATAATGATTGGTTGGGTTCAATTATTGTGTAACGTGCTATGAAGTGAATTTGTTTGTGGAAGTGTTTTTTTTTTGACATATAAGAATAAGAAAGACCTAAATCAAATGACTACGAGGACAAGCAGTGGCTTTTCGAGTTATTTGATGGAAAAAAATACGGCACGGTGTTTTACGGTTTATTGTTTTGTGAGTAACGTTAAAGTAAATTTTCTAAATGTTTTTACGTTAAGTTATAAACTGCGAAATTTTTATTGTGTTTTTTACACGACATTATTTGCACACAATAAATCACTATTATTATACAGAGAGGTTTTGACATATTCAAACCCCACCTGCAGCAATAGTTAGAGCTAGTTTAATCCTAGGCTATATTCCGCAGGCATGGATAGAAGCAAATGTGGTGTTTATACCAAAAACGGGACGTCGCCCTATAGACAAAGCAAACTGCTACCGTCTCACATTATTTCTTCTAAAGGCCATGGATAAAACATTAGATCAATACATTAGAAGCGAAACCCTCACCAAAAACCACTTCACTTCACAATCCACATTAGGTGCCCTACACTGTTTGGTGAAAGGTATAGAAACTTTTGGCCCAAAGAAGTAGAGCCTTCAGTACATTCATTGGCATAGAAGGTGCCTTCGACAACAATTCATATCAATACATCAAACGGGCCCTACAAGAAAGGGAATTTAAATTCCCCATTGTAAGATAGATTGAGTCGATGCTAAATAGCCACGTTATCACAGCCTCTATAAATGAAACCAACGCAAGAGCCACGACGGAAAAAGGTTGCCCACGGGGAGGACCTCTGCTGTTGTCGCTCGTTGTTGGTAAACGTATGACTACATTGGGCGGAGCTAAATTAACAGTCTAAAAATAGCCGTGTTATCACAAGCACTATAAATGAAACCAACGCAACAGCCACGACGGCAAAAAGTTGCCCACGGGGAGGACATCTAGTGTTGTCGCTCGTTGTTGGTAAACGTACGACTACACTGGGCGGAGCTAAATTCACAGTCCAAAAATACACAGATATTATTTTAATAACAATAAAGGGCAAGTATGATGATTTAATAGCCAGCTTAATGCAAACAGCCCTAAATATTTCAAGTAAATGCTTAACGTCAATCGTCATATGACAGTTATTTTCCCATTTATAAGCGGAAGGGGCCTAAATTCAAAAGCTCCCGCTCAAAATGGAACACTGAAAACATTTTCCAATAATGTTGGGGATCGTCCTAGACTCAAAACTGAATTGGAACATGCACTTGGAAAAAACTCTTTTCAAAGCCACACTGGTTATCTGGACCTAGCGTAGACTCGTAGGAAAAGCATAAGACATGGGGGTTGAACCCCAGGATGGTATATTGGATAAACCAAACGGTGGTTAAACCCATGGTCACATATGCATCCATAGTGTGGCGACAAAAACAGAACAAGCTTCAGTACAAAGCAAACTGCAAAAATCATAGAGGCTGATCTCTCTTGAAATCACGGGAGCTATGGCATCATGCCCTACAGCTGCAATAGAGGCAATGCTGAATCTGACTCCACTGCAGATGTGCGTAAGGAAGGAAGTATTACTAACTGCCTCGAGATAATTTCAAGCAGACAAATTCGAACCAGGAGATTTGGTTGGCCACTTGAAGATCCTGAAAATAATTCCATTGGAGTCACTCGCCAAATCAACAGATCAAATGCCAGCGAAACTGCACTTCATAGTTCCAGTCGACGTTGTCATAAAATAATATATATGTATATATATATATATATATATATATATATATATATATATATATATATATATATATATATATATATATATATATGTATGTATGGAAGTTAATTGCACTTGTTGATATTAAATCCATACGTAAACATTTAATATACTTTATTATTTCACTAACTGAATAAACTATATGATACATTTAACTATAAAACAATCACAGACAGCACATAACAGATAACTGACCGAGCGTGGAGAGACGTATCTTCACTGTGTCGGTTGGTAGCGAGGAGAGAGAGAGATCCCTGGTGTCTCTTATATAGTAGTTCTTGACAGCTTGCTGTCGAATAACGTAACGCAACGTTTAGCTGTCAAGAGAAACATAGGGTAGTGTTGACGAAAACACTGCGGTCGGAACCACCGCCACATACTCCCCTCTCAGTGGCAACGCTATTAGTTCAAGTATCTTCGTGGAAATCGAACTCTACGTCCATGGCGTGTAGTTTGAACGGGAACGGGAACTTCACTGTCACTTTCAGTTTCACTAGGTGTTGGACTTTCACTGTCACTTTCAGTTTCACTAGGATGTCTCTGAGGCTGGAAAGTTGTCTGTTCGTTATCACAAAGAATGAATGCGGGTTTAAGACGGTCAACAGAAATTGTCTCTTCTCCGTGTGATTTCTTGATTTTGAAGACTTTGTCAGTTCGGGATAACACTTCAAAGGGGCCGTCATAAACTGGTTCGAGGGTTTTTCGCGGAATATCAATGCGAACAAAAACAAAAGGAGCTTCCATAAGCTTAGGATGGACAAATACCTTTTTTGCAGTATGATGTTTAAAAAGTACTGATCGAAGTTTCCTTATGTCTTCTTTCAGCTGAGATATAAGTGGTGGAACATCATGAGCTTGTGTGCTGTTGAAAAAGTCGGTGGGAAGTTTGATTGATTCTCCGTAGACTATTTCAGCGGGTGTTGAGCGATATTCTGGAATTATGTACGATCTGAGTCCTAGTAACACAATTGGCAATTTAGCGACCCAGTTTTCGTCCATATGAGCTTTCAGGGCCTGTTTCAGAACTCTATGCCATCTCTCGATTACACCATTTGCTGCTGGGTGGTAAGCTGTGGTCTTGATGTGGTCTGCACCTAGTGTTTTAGTGAAGTGTGTGAAAAGGTGGCAATCGAATTGTTTACCTCTGTCTGTGGTGATGTATTGCGGAACACCGAAACGAGAGATCCAGCATGATAAAATAGTGTTCGCTACTGTTTCTGCTGTAATATCTGACAATGGAATTGCTTCGGGCCATCGAGAAAATCTGTATATTATTGTTAACAGATAGCGTTGACCTTGTGATGCTGGTAATGGTCCCACAATGTCAACATTTATATGCGAGAATCTTCTCATGGCTGGGGTGTATTGTCCAATGGCACTGGAAGTGTGTCTCCATATCTGGACTTTCTGGCAGGGAATGCAAGTTTTAGACCAAAGAGATACATCGCGTTTCAATTTGGGCCAACAAAATCTATCCTGGACCAGATCGACTGAAGCTGATATGCCTGGGTGAGATAAATTGTGGATAGAATCGAAAATCTTTCGGCGAAATTTGAGCGGAATGAATGGGCGAAGTTTCTTTGAAGAAGAATCGCAAATAAGATTCATTCCGTTATCAAGAGGCATGTTTTGAAATTTGTATGAGGAAGATTTAGACTGCAGAAGGTGTTTGAGTTTCTCACAAGATGACTGAGCTTGCGCAATTTCTTGGAGTGACACAGTGGAAGAAAGTGAAATTGTTTCAATGCGAGAACAATAGTCTGCGGGAATGTTTGTAGGACCTGGTATGTAGCGAATGTCTGTGGTAAATTGACCTAGGAAGTCTAAATGTCGTAGTTGCCTTGGAGATGCTTTATCGACGCGTTGTTCAAAAGCGTATGTCAAAGGTTTGTGGTCCGTATAAATGGTGAAATGGTGACCTTCTAGGGTATATCTAAAGTATTTAACTGCCTGATAAGTAGCTAGAAGTTCGCGATCGTAGGTGCTGTAAGATTTTTGGGCTGAAGTAAGCTTTTTAGAGTAGAAACCTAGGGGTTCTAGTGTTTGATCACGTAATTGTTGGAGGGAAGCGCCTACGGCATAATCAGAAGCATCGACATGGAGAATCAGTGGTAGCGAAGAAGACGGATGAGCTATTAGTGTAGCGTTTTTTAGTGCCTCTTTCAAACGTTCGAATGCTTCTCGAGTCTGAGGAGTCCACTCGATTTTACGTTTGTCGCGTTTTTTGGGATTCTGGCAGAGGTCGAATAGTGGTTGCTGAATTTCCGCAGCACGTGGAAGAGAACGACGGTAGAAATTTATGAGACCTAGAAATCTTCTGAGTTTTTCAATGGTATCGGGAAGAGGTAGGTCGGTAATAGCTTTGATGCGTTCAGGAAGTGGAAATAATCCAGATTTATTTACACGAAAACCTAAAAATGAAATTTCGGCCACTCCGAATTCACATTTAGCTGAATTGATACGGATGCCGTTGTCTTGAAGTATCTGAAAAAGTTTTGCTAGATGCTCTTGATGTTCTTTTTCAGAGGCTGATGCAACGAGAATATCGTCAAGATAGGAGTAGGCAAAGTCAAGATGTCTTAAAATTGAATGTAAATATCTTTGAAATGTTTGTGCTGAATTACGAAGGCCAAATGGGGTTTTAACAAATTCGAATAACCCAAATGGAGTTATGACTGCTGTTTTGGGAATATCTTGAGGTGCTACTGGGATGTGATGGAAAGCGCGAATGATATCTAATTTTGAAGAAATACGTTTGCCTTCTAACTGGGCATTAAAATCCTGCAAATTTGGAATGGGATATTTGTCTGGGATTGTTTTAGCGCTTAGTGCTCGGTAATCCCCACATGGTCTCCATGAGCCATCCTTTTTTTGCACCATGTGGAGGGGGCTTGACCATGGACTTTTGGAGGGTCTACAAATTCCCAAGTCCATCATGTGCTGGAATTCTAGCTTTGCTTGAGCTAGCTTTTCCGGGGGCAATCTTCTAGCTTTTGCAGTGACAGGTGGTCCTTCCGTACTTATAGTATGGAAGAACTCAACCTCTGGAAGGTTGCTAGAAGAAGTTTCCTTAAACAGGTCAGGAAATTGTTGTAGCAATTTGAAGTACTGGTGTGTCGGGTCTACGAGATGAATTTTAGAATTAATTCCTGGTGGTGGGTTAGCACCGGTCTTAGAGAGGTTTGTCTTTGTATCGATTAAACGTCTATGTTTCATATCCACAAGTAAAGCAAACTCTGCTAGAAAATCAGCGCCTATAATTGGTTGCTTGATATCGGCAAGTGTGAAGGGCCAGCAGAACCTACGGCGTAAACCTAGATCCAAATCTAATAATTGTTCGCCATAGGTATGAATAGGGGTCCCGTTTGCAGCATACAAGGTACGTTTCGATTGAAATTTCCGTTGGTCGTGAGTGGGTGGAATAACTGAAATATCCGCTCCAGAGTCGATTAGAAATTTCATATTGGAGCGTCTATCAAAAATAAAAAGGCGGCGTGTTAGGTGGCTCTCGTCTCCTGCCGCGTGGAGGGAGTGCCTTATTAGTTTTCCGACACATGTTTTGCTTTGAAATTGCAAGGTTGGATGCAACGTTTGGCCTTGTTGCCAAATCGTTCATGATACCAACACGTGGAGGTTGAGGAATTTGTGGTTATGGAATTTCGAGAAAGCTTGGGTCTTTCTCGGGAGGTAGATCGGGAACGCGTTCTCAATTCGTTGACTGATGCTGTTAGCTTCTCTAATTGCGCTTCTTACTTGGCTAGCTTGTCGGGCTCGCGTGACTGAATATCAGCCACGTTGTATTTATTTCCGGAAAATTCCACGATTTTGTCTGCTGTAACCGACAAATTTTCTAGAGAATCGTTGCTCAAAGCCAAAATTGAGCGAACGTTGACTGGTAAACGTTGTAGAAATAAAATTTTAAGGAAATTTTCTCAAATCTGACTACCGGCTAAAAACTTCATTTCGCGTAAAAGTTGCGATGGTTTTCTGTCGCCTAATTCTAATTCTGTTAAAAGTTTATTTAGTTTGCGACTATCGGACTCTTCAAATTCTAATAAAAAAAGTTTCATTAGATCTGAATAGGGGGTTGATGATAATGGTTGGGTTAAAAAATCTGAAATTGACTCTACGACATCAGGATCGAGTATAGCGAGTACATGACTGAATTTTGTCTTTTCAGAACTGATCTGCGATATATCAAACTGGGCGTCAACCTGCATTTGCCAGATTTTCACGTTACGTCTCCATATAGGAGGTAATTTTATTGCAACCCTTGCCATGATATTGCTGCTTGAAGAATCTTCGGCCATTGTGAAAAAAATCAGATAATTTTTAAATTAGAAAAGACTGACCTGTTTAGATATTCGTTTTCTGTAGGCATGAGCACATGCGTGGAAGTTAGGCGACGTCGGCTGGAACATCAGGCTGGACATCTTCGGCTTGCGGCACGGGGTCACCAATATGGAAGTTAATTGCACTTGTTGATATTAAATCCATACGTAAACATTTAATATACTTTATTATTTCATTAACTGAATAAACTATATGATACATTTAACTATAAAACAATCACAGACAGCACATAACAGATAACTGACCGAGCGTGGAGAGACGTATCTTCACTGTGTCGGTTGGTAGCGAGGAGAGAGAGAGAGATCCCTGATGTCTCTTATATAGTAGTTCTTGACAGCTTGCTGTCGAATAACGTAACGCAACGTTTAGCTGTCAAGAGAAACATAGGGTAGTGTTGACGAAAACACTGCGGTCGGAACCACCGCCACAATATGTACTGGTATAAATTACAATATGCATTTTTTTATAATTAATTATTACAATAAATGTTGTTTTACATGATATTATTTGCTACGTCAACTGACAAAAAAACGCAGAACTATATCCGGTCCTAATTAGTGAAGTTTTACTGTACTCATCTTGCAACGCTTTTGATTAAAACTTTTTGGGAATGTATTTAGTCCATTTGCATCCCATTTTTCTGATTATTGCTTTCTATGTTTATTAGTTCAGAACTCCCTGGATTATATATTATTATATACTTATTGCATACAACTTGATATAGGTCTTTAAGTTTTTGACAATGATTTGGATTTTTTCATATTTCCTAATCAAACAATTAAAAGTAATTTTGTAGTTTCATTTTTGTTTTTTTGGTATGTGGGCATACGTTTTTGTTTAGCATAGTTATTAGTCTCTATTAGAAACATAGCCAGACAATGCTACTGACATAACACTTATTCCTTGTTTTGGGTATTTAAGTTGCTAACTTTTAGTAGTACGTATAGCAGGAGTTTGAAGATTTTTCCCCTGAGCGGCACTGATGTAAAGGACTTGAGAGATGAGTTGTGCTTAATTCTGTGTGAAAAAACTGGTACAGATGTATAACTTTATTTTACAGCGAATTTTAGTTTAAAAAAATTGCTAATGAGGCGACTTTTAAATTGTGAAAAAATGTCTTTAAATGAGCGCCAACTAGGACCCTTAGAACCCACATCCGAAGTCCGTTTAAATTTGTTATATATATATATATATATATATATATATATATATATATATATATATATATATATATATATATATATATATATATATATATATATATATATATATATATATATATATGGACACATAAACTCTTGAAACGACCTCGGTTGTGGGTTTCAGTGGCTATAATTTACGCTCTATAAAAAATATTTTCAAAAATTCGAAAGTCCTTTGAAAATTCGCTAAAATGGAAAAAACATATGTTGCTGGGAGAATGACAACTTATTTTAACATTTGATTTTTACAAGAATTAATACGAAATTTTAAATTGTTTTATTTTCAGACTGGAGTTGTTAACGGTACTATTCTGGCTATGGAAACGTATCTTCCAAAATACAAAACAGGAAACGAAGGTGTAATTGTTAATGTGGCATCGATAGCGGGTACGACACCTTTTGCCGAATTCCCCATCTACTGCGCCTCCAAACATGGAGTTATTGGACTGACAAGAGCATTTGGACAACCATCCATATATGAAAAGAACAAAGTCAGAGTAGTAGCAATATGCCCTGGCTTCACAAACACCCCACTAGTACACCATAATCTAAAAGGTCTGAATGACTTTTACCAAAAGGCCGTCGAGAAGCTCCTACAGAGAATCAATGATGACCATATACCACTTCAACCGTAAGAACTTATTTATTTGCTAAAAGCTTTTCTTCAAAACTGTTTTGAACCTAGTGTGGCGTTGACGCTTAAAAATCATCACCCTGTAGATTTTTTAAAAGTTATCTTTTTTAAGTTATATGTACATGAACTATACTAATCTATTTTATTAAATTACAGGCCAGAAAGTGTGGCAAGAGCTTTACAAAGGGTGATTGAGAAAGGGCCCAATGGTACAATTTGGATATCGGAAGAACAA
The DNA here is from genome assembly GCA_964006375.1 of Tillus elongatus. Classification (NCBI taxonomy): domain Eukaryota; kingdom Metazoa; phylum Arthropoda; class Insecta; order Coleoptera; family Cleridae; genus Tillus; species Tillus elongatus. Next base: position 58,608,959 of record OZ023263.1, on the reverse strand, counting down.
AACAAAACCTACCAATTTGTGATACCATCAAGGGATACTATGAAGAAAGATTATATTGAAAATATGTAATGAAACGTCGCGTTAATACATTTGTACTAACATATGCTAAATACTACCCATATTTTTAGAGTTTATGTACTGAAAATAATATAATATATATTACAAGCATTTCCAGTTAAAGGTGTCTTCCTTATTTTTTCTAAACCCACTGACGGAATATTTCATTTCTAAGCAAGTCTAGATGCAATAAGTGGGCTATAGTAGCGAATTCTCATAGAAATGACTACCAATTTTTTTTACGAAAATTCCCTAAGAAACCTTTCCTACGCAAACATTCGTTGAGGGTTATTAATAAATTAATTAAAGATTATGCAATCTGATCTAAATACAGACGTAGATACTTTTTCTGAAATCATTATGCAACTTGGCGATGCCGTAAAACTCGGGACGCAGCAAGTGCGTTATGGTAGTGAATTTTTATTAAATGCGTCAAATTTAAATAACTCAATTTTCTATAAACTTAGAGAGTTTAATTTTAATACGTAGTAAGGTCTTTCCTAAGGCAAGATATCCACAAAATTTCATTAAAATAACTTTGTAATTTTCGGATAAATATTTTTTTGAAAGAAAACTAAACATTTTTCCGGAAAACCCCGTCCGATTTTTCTGGATAACGAACTCATCCAAGCCATTAATAAAAGAAAGGCACTAGCCAAGTTTCATTGAAATCGGTTAATTATTTTTGAGTTATCAGACGGATATATATATATATATATATATATATATATATATATATATATATATATATATATATATATATATATATATATATATATATATATATATATATATCATATAAAAATTAAACCTATTTACAAATGAATTTTAATAAGATATTATGCTGTGACAATACCTCTCTCAAGCAGTGGCGATTTCTCCTAGTGAGCTAAAATATAATCAAAATGTGCATAGTTATATATGTTTTATTTCTTTTTCCCTTAGTCTTAATACACTACATATTTTATAACAATCGATTTAATTTACTTATTTGATTTCATAAATAGTCGGTTAATGGTGACTTGGAATGAAGTAGATACCACGTCTTTTAACATGTTCAGAGAATATGAGTAGATCAAAGCAACTGGGAATGAATTCGGTCAGTCCCCCACGCACGTGTTTAACATTGTGAGGCAAATACCATTGATTTTAACACTGCAGTGAGCTATAAAAATTTGATTAACTCAGTTTTCTATAAACTTAGAAAGTTTAATTTTGGTATGTAGTAAGATATTTCCTAGGACAAGATATCCACCAAATTTCATTAAAACACCTTTGTAATTTTTAGAGAAAAAAAATTGTTTCAAAAGAAAATTTAAAATTTGAATAACTCAATTTTCTCTAAACTTAGACAGTTGAATTTTGGTACGCAGTACAATCTCTCATGAGGCAACATATATACTAAATTTCATTAAAACAGCTTTGTTACTTTCGGAGAAAAAAATTTTTTTCGAAAGAAAACTAAATTTTCCAGGAAAACCCCGTCCGATTTTTCTGACTAACGAACTCATCCAAGCCATTAATAAAAGAAAGGCACTTGCCAAGTTTCAATATATATATGTATATATATATATATATATATATATATATATATATATATATATATATATATATATATATATATATATATATATATATATAACATATAAAAATTGAAACTGACCCCGGATATGGGTTCTAGGGGTCCTAGTTCGCACTCATTTGAAAGAATTTTTGCAAAGTCTCACCATCGATACCTCTCTATTAGTGAATTTTTTTTAATAAAAATTCACTAAAAAGGCAAACAGGTGGAAGAGGAGAAAATAAGCACTTGTAAAGCCATAGTAAAAGTCACTACATTTCTATTAAGCATAAAATGGCTTCATAAAGTTAGGGCAACAACAAACCAACTTGATCTGCTATTAAAATTAAATTAAAAGTCTCAAAAGTCCTCGTTTTATCATTTGTTCTTATTTTTCTTATATCTTATCAAGATTATTTGATGATGTGGGTACTAGTTGTCTTTACCATTCGGAGACAGAGGACATGCACTGGAGTACAATACCCGATATAGTTTCTGACCATAATCACATAAGGTCATATGTGAACTTTCTACGGCGTTAAGTTATTTGCAACAATATGTGTAAAAATCGCATGCCTTCATTCTGGCAGAAGGTTGTCACTGGAGTCGATAAAATAAATATTATCTGTTTGTTTTCAACCCGCCACACATGCCTACATGCCGTCCGTTTGACGTTCTTAAGTTCAATGGCAATACTCGCCATTAATCTAAACTACTGTCAAGACAATGCCTGTAATCTGTAAGGTATATTTTAAATTTATTTTAGCAAATATTTTAATCAAATGAATCATAGTAACAGTTGAAACATAAATCTAAGATCTTGTTTAAGACATTTCATGCAATATTTTTTAATTTATTCATCAATGACATCACTAACGTCCTAGTCCAGTCAAATAAGGCAAAAAAAGGCCGAACATCAGAATGAAATATAATAAGCTCAAAATTATTAAAGACATTCTTGTTGATATTCTTAACACTCCTTCAAAAGTCTCATATAATCTCGTACGCGTCTTGTGATATTCAAGGCCAAAGGTCGCGAAATTCAGTTTTTCATCAATATATCGTTTCCTATGCGTCAAATCGTTTTAAAAGTTATTTAAAAAAATTGTAGAGCACAAAATTCTCTACAATCTATCTAGTAAAACTTTTTGTTTATCACCAACCGTTTTTGAGATATCGCGCTGAGAGTGGGAATTCGTATCCGCATATAGGTCAATGCAATGTCAAATACAGGGGTCAAGGAGTTGCGGGCCAAAGGACTCCAGGGGGCAAGCTGAGAAAGTGTAAACAACAACATAAACTTTCGATGAAGCTTTTCCCAAGATGATATATCTGAAAACTTTTTCATGTAACCTTACGCTATACCTATCCTCAACCGTTTCGGAGATAAAAAAAGATTTATAATCAATATGGCAACAAACATCTCCGAATGCGAATTTTGTTTTTTCCGTAACTAGCGTAGGTCGAGGTCTGAATTTTTGGTTATAGTCCCTTTTCGGAATGCTTTTTATCTTATTATGATACTCGTTGGTAATTTGTTACCAGAATCAGGTTTTATAATTTCTGTAAATTAAAACGTAAAGACAATATCACATTTCCTCCTATGGAATCACTGCCACAGCTCGTTTCACTACTGATGAATTACCGCTTACAATCAGTACAATTTGGAAAACTGAGTTTATCACAATACAGTTTTTAGACCTGACGACCGTCTCGCTAACAAAGTTAGCGTCTTCAGAGGGATCAATTAACTAAGCGAATAAAGACTAGAACTACTATTTAGATGTTAGTTGCCAAACAGTTGCGAACAGCGTCCTCTACGAAGGTATACAAACAGACCCCACTGTTGAGTCTTAAATTCAAGTAATTAAAACTGCATACCTGCTTTTGTAATGCTCTGTGTCGTTTTCAAATATTCCTTCTAAGAGGGACACACTGATTATTAAAGTAGCAGTTGGGGTCGAGGAGTCGCGGGCCAAAGGACTCCGGGGGGCAAGCTGAGGAAGTGGAAACAAGAACTTAAGCTTGCGATGAACTTTCCCTAAGACCCTCATGCGCGGTGAAGAGCCGCATCCTGCACGAGGTGACCCCGCTGATAACTAAACATGACGGATCTAGACAAGGAGGTCGAAATAAACTCCCTCAATCTACGGTGTCACGTGACACATGCCTAGGGATGGATGGCACCAGGGTGACGGTGTCGTGAACGGAACCTCTGAAGTACCCGGCAACTCTCCAGATTAACCCGCCTTGCACCACACAGGGGGTTCTGATGGTGTGGACAGTATTTCCCCCATTCTCGTGGGAACAACATGAAGATCATAAAAACCAATGAGGCTCGAGGAGTGGCTCCGGCTACAGACTTGTGCCGCCCACTAGGGAAGAAACCAGGGGTTGATGGGACTTAGGTTTCTTCAGGTCAACCTCCAACACAGTAGGGCAGTCACGGCCGGACTACTGATGGCTCTGAGGAACACCGATGTGGCCCTCATCCAGGAACCGTACTACTATAAAGGAGAGATCAAGGGACCCGGCGGAGCTGCTAGAAAGCTCATCTACAGCAGATCCAGCGAGAACCCGAAGGTCTGCTTTTTTGTCAGGAAAGGTATATAGAATTTCTGCCTTTAATGAATATCTGTTCCAGGGACCTGACAACGATCAAAATCCGATGTGAAGGAGCGGATGGGCCGAGGGACATTACTGTCGGGTCAGCCTATCTGTCAGGGGACAGCATGGACCCTCCTCCACCCAAAGAATTGGAGCAGCTCGATGGTGTGTAGCAGAGCAGGTGGATGGCAGACCATCATCGGCATGGATGCAAACGCGCACCATGAGTTGTGGGAAGGTCGGACACAAACTCGAGGGGTGAGGCACTTCTACAATTCTTTATGAAATTTAATTTAGACATATTGAATAGAGGTAATAAACTGACCTACGTCACAACATGGCGTGGGGAAGTTTTAGATCTAACAGTTTCCACCCAGTTTCTGGGTGACTTTGTTAAGACCTGGGCTGTGTCTGGGGAAGTGAGTATCTCAGACCACATATGCATCTGCTTTGAAATCGCCAAAGTCGAAAGACAAACGGTATGGTACCGGGACTCCCGCAAGGCGGACTGGGAAGCCTACAGGGCAGACCTAGCTGAGGAACTGCGGGGGGTTAAGAGTACCATAAAAAATTCAATAGACCTCGAGATTGCAGCAGTCCAATTGCGAGACGCAATTACCTCGGCCTATAACGCCAACTGCCCCCTGAAAATGAGGGTGTCCACCAGGAACGTCCCGTGGTGGAACGAGGACCTCAGGCAAAGGAGGACGCAGGTTCGTAAGCTGTTTAACGCGGCCAAAAGGTCGGGAGCATGGGATGAATATAGACAGGCCCTGTCGACCTATAACAAAATACTGAGGGACGCCAAGAAGGAGTCGTGGAGGAGGCACTGCGAAGAAGTGGAAAACACGTCCCAGAGTGCTCGACTACACAAGATCCTGTCTAAAGGCCCTCAGACTAACATAGGCTCCCTTAAAACACCCACGGGAGGCTTTACAAGCTCGGGGGAGGAAACTATGGAAATTTTACTCCAGACGCACTTCCCCGGCTGTAACATAATAAACCAATCACCTCCGGACTGGGAACACTCAGAAATAGAGGCGCCTTATAGGCGGGCATCTAGAGTAGACTGGACAGTCGCTAAAGAGGTGGTTACCTGGAGCAAAATCAGATGGGCCATTAACAGCTTTAAGCCATACAAATCGCCGGGATTTGATGAAATAATGCCCATCATGCTCCAACAGGGGATAGATATACTGGCGCCGGTGCTCACCCTCATTATGAGGGCCAGCCTGGCTCTGGTGTACATTCCGAGGGCATGGAGACTGGCCAGGGTTGTATTTATTCCTAAACCTGGGCGTCCAACAGACCAGGCAAAGTCCCTGAGGCCAATAAGTCTCATGTCCTTCTTGCTGAAAACAGTGGAAAAACTGCTCGACCGGCACATTAGGGGCGGTGTACTGGAAGCATATCCTCTACACTGCGGACAATATGCATACAGAGCAGGATTCTCAACAGAAACAATACTGCACCAACTGGTGCTGAAACTGGAGAATACGCTGGAGAACAAGGAGGTGGCGCTGGGGGCCTTCCTAGACATAGAGGGGGCCTTTGGCAACACCTCGTTCGGATCGGTTCTGGCAGCTGCCCGGGAGCGTGGAATAGAGGAGACCTGCTGCAGGTGGATCGGTTCCATGCTCAGGGACAGGGCGGTGTTCACCTCACTCGCGGGAGGGACTCTGCTGGCGGGGGTCGCGGCGGGGTGTCCGCAGGGGAGCGTTCTGTCTCCCTTGCTCTGGTGTCTAGTCGTGGACGGCCTGCTGGGGAGGCTCTCGGGAGGGGGGTATGAGGTACAGGGCTATGCGGACGACATTGTCATCATAGTCCGAGGTAAGGTCACACAGGCAGTGTGGGAGCGTATGCAGACTGCACTGAAAGTGGTGGAAGGGAGGACGGTTGATCAAGGGCTCGGGGTGAGCCCCGAGAAAGCAACCGTCGTGCCGTTTACGAGGAGGAGTGTGAAAGTGAAAGTGTGAAAGCCACAGAACTCTCACACTATACGGTAGGAGCGTTCCAATGGCCAGGGAGGTAAAATATCTTGGGGTCGTATTGGACTCTAAGCTAACCTGGAATGGTCACATTGGAAAAATACTGCGTAAGGCAGTCATGACCTTAGCCGTCACTAGGCGGCTATATGGAAAAACGTGGGGACTAAGACCTAGTATGGCCCACTGGCTGTACACAAGGGTGGTCAGACCATCGTTAACATATGCGGCACTGGTCTGGTGGCCTAATATGACACAATCTAGTGCCAAACAAAAACTAGGCAAGATCCAAAGGATGGCTTGCCTAGGCATCAGAGGGGCCATGTCTTCAACCCCAACAGCCGCCATGGAGGTGATGCTGGATCTACCCCCCCTACACTTAGTTATTATGGGAGAGGCCAGGCTAGGACTATACAGACTAGCTTGCAATGGTAGACTGAAGATCAACCCAGGCTTCAGGGGTCACTGCAAAATTCAGGAGATCGTGAAGGAGCCCATGCTTGAAATGAGGTCAGACTTCGCGAGCCCGCGAATGTGCAGGAAAAAAAATTTAACAGTGGAAATCCCCGATCGCGAGGCATGGCGGGAGGAGACGCCGGGCATTCCACGGGACGCGCTCGTCTGGTTCACGGACAGATCCGGCGGGGAGCGTGGGACGGGGGCAGGTGTTTACTCGGAAGGACCGAGGGTAAGTCATAGTATTTCCCTCGGAGCCCATGCAACGGTGTTTCAGGCCAAGATGTACGCCATCCTGCACTGTGTGCGGGAGAACAAGAGGAGGGGCTACACCAACAAGCGGATCCTCATAGCCACAGACAGCCAGGCAGTCCTTAAGGCACTAAGTAGCCCACGGGTAAATTCCTGGCTGGTGAGTGAGTGCCGAGACGAGACGAGCGACCTGGCTGGGCAGAATGAGGTGACCCTCATCTGGGTGCCGGGTCACTCGGGGGTCAAAGGCAATGAAGAAGCTGACAGTCTCGCGAAGAGAGGGTCAGCAGAACCATTTATGGGACCAGAACCGGCTCTGGGCGTGTCAAAGAGCACTGCCAGGGGAGCCATTAAGTCCTGCGTCAGAAACCAACACAAGGTGTACTGGGCGGACTGTCCAGGGCTCAGACATGGGAAGTCAATAATTGACGGACCCAGTTCAAAGAGAGCTGTGGAGCTGTTAAACCTTAGCAGAGGACACCTCAGAAACACAACAGGTCTCTTGACGGGACACATGACCGTCAAGAAACACCTGCATAAAATGGGGCGGTTCGAAGGGGACCTCGCATGCAGACTCTACGGCGAGGGGGAGGAATCAGCCCAGCACATCTTGTGTGAGTGTATAGCTCTGGACCGGAAAAGACAACTGATCTACGGTCACTCTAGACCGGAGACAGAGCAATATAAAACTTCACCCTACCAATCGCTGTGCAGACTAGTTCAAGGCACAGTGATTTTGGAATGGGTGGAGTAAGACTAAGGGTATGCACAATCAACCAAGGGTTGCGGTGCTATCGGGGCGGCAAGGCCGCGGACGAGCCCTGAGGGAACAAAAAAAAAACCTTACTAATGGTGTGTAATTCTTATGAAAATTCACTACTATAATGCACTTGCTGCATCCAGAACATCTAGCAAAATACAAAATCAATTTTGTCAACTATTTATACAGTCAGTGAAATCTAAGACAAGCATAAAATTAAGCAATTGTAAGTAACATTAATGTGAAAATAAATTAAAATATAACTGTGTATTGAGAACATTTAAACAAGACACAAGGACAATCACTCGTGAAAATGAAACTGTGCTAAGATAATCTGTTAACAAACCTAGAGTGACAATTAATTAAATATAAAACCCATAAAAAGTGACTTTAAGATAAGGTGTAGTTTAAGTATGTCAAAAACTTTCAGCAAAACAAGTTGTTTAATCTTAATTTAATTAATAAATTGTATTTAGCTTAATGTAAGAGTATCAAGAAACTATACAGTTTAAACATACCACAAAAATTAAGAGTGGTCAAATGAAATTGCTTCATTTTGAATGACGCGTATTCAATTTAAAGAGTGAAAGTGGTAATTAAAAAAAAGTTCGGGACGCAGCAAGTGCGTTATGGTAGTGAATTTTCATAAGAATTGTACACTATTAGTAATATATATATATATATATATATATATATATATATATATATATATATATATATATATATATATATATATATATATATATATACATATTATTATTATTATTAAAACTAATTCTTTAAATTTAAATGGACCTTGGAGATCGGTTTTAGAGTCCCAGTTAGCGATTATTTGAAAAAATGTATATTTTATATGGAGCTAAAAAATTACAATTTGATCTTAGATATAATTTGTAAGTACAGCAAAATTGTGTTACAAATTTCATTAAAGTTACAAAAAGTTAATTACTTACAAAGGGAATGTACCTGTCAAATTATAAACATAAAAAGTATTTTTCCTTATTAATTGCTTGGATGGTTTTGTTTTATTCAACTCATCCAGTTTTTGCAAACAATAAACAACAAAAAGGTTTTTTAAAACAAATTTGTAGTTATTCGCGAAGCTCATTATGTTATTTTTCTTTAATTTAGTACCCACGGTGCGTTTACATAGGTGTTATTATGGTTCAAGATTGAAGATTCTAGCTTAATGGGAAATTTATTAAGCTATCGGATTTAAAATATTTTTACGAAAATTTTCTACCATAACATACTTGCTGCACTCAGACCCTTTCCAACACTTATTTACGGTTGCAGTATCCATACATTTTGAAAATGATAAAATATTGCAGCTTACTATGTAAGACTGACAAACAAGGCAACCTGAAAATCATTCTTGGAAAAAAATAATGAAATGAGAACAATTTAAACATAAATTGAAAATCTTGGTTCGCTGCTTCGTCGCGGGGGTGCTCCTTCCCCTTCTGCATGCCTACAATCGCCCTCAATGCATAAACAAGAACAATGTAAAGAATAAAAATGCCTTTGGAGCAACCCCTAAGAAAGTTACGGGACCTGCGGTGAATATAGACGTTCTGCACGCGGTAAACAGGATTCTAAGGAGGTATAGCCACAGCATAGTGTTCATTATGATGTGGTATAGCTGCAAAATGGGATAGAGGCAGCTGAAAGAGGTCCAAGTAAGCTGTTTCTTTCGCACTTTCCGCTCACACTTACTTTTTATATTCTTCTCCGCCCAGCACTCCTATTCACTCTTGGTCCCGTAACTTTTTGTGGGCTGTTGGCAAAAAAATATTCTTGTGGTTTGGGCATCCAGAAGGGGTTCTAAGCATATTTCTGAAAAGATTTTTCTAAACACCCCCCATGTGCTAATCTGCAAATTTCCCGAAAATTTAATTTCTATTTACAAAACTAAATGCATCTATGAAATGAAAATTCACTACCATAATGCACTTGCTGCGCCCAGACTTTTATAATATAAAGCTGCGTACCAAATTTGGTTGCCATAGGTTTTTTATATGTTATGTAAGATTCCTTTTTTAGTATGTTAATTTTTTGTAAAATTTAATTCAAAATGAGACGTGCAATTTGAAAATGTACTTTAATTGTCTTATTACTTCCACATCGTCACAACGTGTGGAAGTATTGCATCGGCATTTTTTTCGCTTAAACCTTGTAAAAAGTGTCAAAACATACAGCAAACATGATTTGGGAAAGAACATGTTTTTGTCTGTTGGTCTGTATGTCTGTTTGTAGCCACGACAACTTTAGAACGAATTGAGATATCGTCTTCAAATTTGGTATACAGTTAGCACCCGACAAACGAGCGGTTCGTATTGTTGTTGAGTAAAATCGCGTCAGGGTGGTAGGGGGGTAGAGGATGTATGGAGGGTGATTTGGTGGAAATTGATATTTTTTCGTTAAAACTCGAGTAATATAACGTTTCAGAATTTTATACTTACAGGAATACGAATATTTTCTTTGTGGTCAAGTCATTGATCCAGAATTCATTTCATGATAATGTTTTTCTGAGGGGAGTAGATTATTACACCTATGTGGAAGTTATGTTTCAATTTGCGGCACTATTTTTGTTGCTCTTTCCAAATCTTAAAACATATTTTTAAAACTTTTCTTTTTGAGATTACCAATTCGGTCACGTTCTTCTGTCCTAACCTGTATTTTGATTCCGCTAAATTGAGATATCGACAGAGCTGACTGAGCAGAATATATACGCCAAATTTTGCTTATTTACACCTATGGGTTTTAAAATTATGGTCCAAGACAAAAATAGGCAAAATTAATAAAACACGCAGTATCTTGGTAATTGAAGATTATTGATCTACTAACCTGCATATGCAAGTTAAGTCTGTACACTTACCAATGAATCACCCTGTATATGTATCACACCGATAACTGAAAAAATGGTAGGCCGATTTTGATGAAATTTGGCAAGCACCTTTCTTTCGTCAGTGGCTTGGATAAGTTAGTTAGTCAGGTAAATCAGACCAGGTTTTCGGGGTTTTTTTTATTTTCGAAAATAACAAAGCAATGTAATAAAAAACAAACTATATACTCTCTATACTATATAACTAGATCTCTACGTTACCCAAAAAAGTTATAAGCATTTAATTTAACAAAATTGTGCCTGAACATTTTTATGAAAATTCACTGCCATAACGCACTTGCTGCGTGCAGACTTTTTTTACATCTAGAGTTGTTCACACTATCTGAGATGACAAAGGAGGTAAAAAAAAGATTAATAAAAGCTAGTAAATAGTTAGTAAACGACTTTTTTGAAAGCCCTCCTATCGTTAGCTTTCTAGAAGCATATTTGAAAAGTCTGGACGCAGCAAGTGCGTTATGGAAGTTAATTTTCATAAAAATGTTTTTAATAGAAAATATGTTTCTTTAATGCAAGTAGGTATCAATTTGGTTACCGGTATAACCTATAGTAGAAACAATGTACATACCATATTTTATCAAAATAACTTATTGTCTGAAAATGTTTGGTCTGGTTTCCAGGCCAACGAACCTTAGGTTAATAACTAATTGATTTATTGAAATTTGAAGCTTTTAATGAAAATTCCCCACCAAAACGCACTTACTGCGTCTCGGTTTCTTTCTTACAAACATGCATCATATGTCGATAAAAAATGCAAAAATGCAATAATATAAGGGATGTTTCTAAAAAAAAACTGTAGGTATCACCAACGACTTGCCACCCAGTGATTGTGAAAATAATTTTATAAGATGCAGCTCAAGACACCCTATAATTAACGTATACAATTTTTTCTCGTATCTTATATAATAACAATTATATTGACCTTTACCTTAGAAATGTGTCACTCTGTATATATGTAAACACATAAAAACTGAAACCAAACCCGGATATGGATTCTAGGGGGCCTAGTTTGCACTCATTTGAAGAAATCTTTTTAAAATTCAAAAGTCGCGATCTCCTCATTAACGATTTTTTTCTACGAAAATTGGCCAAAAATTATAGATCGTTAAACCATAAACCTAACTAAAGCTACCGCCAAAGCATCAGAGGAAAGGTCTATTTGAAATGAATTTACTGGAAACATTTTAGTAAAATCAAGGACAATGACGGTTGAAGCTGTAATTTAAGGGTTTGCAGAACACTCTTCTTGCGACATTTTCTTCACATAACCTGTATTTGTTTCAGGTTATTTACCTGGATGTTGCCAATTTTGACATTTCAAAATGCCTATAACTTTTTTGTATTTAAACTTAAAGAACAAAATTTTGGTACATGGTTCACTTTGTATAATACAAACAAGCTCACGGAATTTGGTTGCCCTTACTTTGTTATTTCCCGAGATATATTTTTTTCCGAACGAAAACACAAAATTTTCCAGGAAAACCTGGGTCGATTTTCCTGGCTAACGAACTTGTCCAAGCCACTCGCAAAAGGAAGGTACATACCAGATTTAATCAAAATCGGCCCATTATTTTTGGAGTTGTCGGTGTGATACATACATACACACACACACAGATATATATATATATATATATATATATATATATATATATATATATATATATATATATATATATGTAAACATATAAAAAGCCTGGACGCAGCAAGTGCGTAATGGTAGTGAATTTTCATAGAAATGATCTGGCACAAAATATTTTATTATAACTTTTTTTTGTTGTAACATAGAAATCTAAATTTTGGTGTATAGTTCACTTTTTATATCGTAAATATACGTACCAAATTTGGTTATCATACCTTTTTTATTTTTTGACGCAAAAATTTTTTTCGAATGAAAACTCAAAATTTTCCCAAAAAACCTCGTCCGATTTTCCTGATTAACAAACTTGTCCAAGCCATTTACAAAAGGAAGGTACATGCCAAATTTTATCAAAATCGGCCTATTACTTTTTGAGATAAAAATTTTTTTCAAATGAAAACTCAAAATTTTCCCGGAAAACCTCGTCCGATTTTCCTGACTAACGAACTTATCCAAGCCATTTACAAAAGGAAGGCACATGCCAAATTTTATCAAAATCGGCCTATTATTTTTTGAGTTATCGGTGTGTTATCTGTTTTGTAGCAGTGTGTTAAGACATAAAATAGTTCATTGATTGTTGTTGCCCTTACTTGGTGAAACATGTCCATACTGCATACAGACTTGGAGAATACTTCTCTGGCTTCACTGTTGGTTTTTAGTGGTGAAGGACGTAGCCAGCGCGTGAGCTAACTGGAGCAAGTGGTCCTTCGAATTCTGGAAGTTCTAGGATGTTCTTCAATGCCTCTGTGACTATAGTTTCGCTGCTTGACAGCATTTTCAGACAGATTAAAATTGAATTAGTAAGAAATCATGACAACTACAAATAAATATCTGTTGCTATGTTATGATATGATGTTTTGATCAAAAAATTTTATCAAATTGAAAATAAAATGAAACCCAGATGACAGATGAGGTTTTCAAAATGTCTATGTGATGTATGTCAATATTTAACATAAAAACTAGAACTAGCCTATAATAACTATGATAACAGTTACAACAATAAAATAACTAAAAATATAACAGTATAAAAGTAGTCTCTATACAACGAAAATATCGACATACATCAACTCATTATTTTATTACAACTTTTTTGAAATAATAGTTAAATTTATTTTCTTTGACATATTTAATTAGAAAGAAGAATATCCAAGAAAGGGGAATTCATTAAATCAGTATGCAAAATGAAGGTCTGCCTATGGGTAGTCCGTTGTCACCTTTATTAGCCAACATATTTATGGAAAACTTAGAAAACCAAATTTTAACATCAGAACTTTCACATAATATTGTCTTTTGGTACAGATACGTAGATGATATTTTAGCATGTTTTCAAGGTAGTCATACAGAATTAAATGAATTTTTAAATGTTATTAATAGCTTTCACACAAATATTAAGTTGACTTTAGAAGAAGAAGCTAACAGTTGTATAAACTTTTTAGACTTAACAATTAGAAAATTAGAAAATATTTCATTTGACCTTTCAATATATAGGAAACCAACTTACACTGACACAACCATACCATACGATTCATGTCACCTTTTTCACAAAAGCTGTCAGCCTATCATTCTATGATACATCGTGCATTTTCAATACCTATGTCGCAAAACAATTTTGAAAAAGAAATTTCAATAATTAAGCAAACAGCATTTAATAATGGCTACTCTGTTAAAATAATAGATAAAATGATAGAGAGAAAAGAATACAAATTAGCGATTAATTTAATTTATCCAAATATTAGAGACAAAGAAGACAACAGATACGTTTCGATAACTTATTTTGGAACCATTTCAGAAAACATTTCAAAAATTTTAAACACTTGTACAAATACAAAGGTAGCTTTTAAATCTTACAACACGACGCGTGATTTGTTATTTAACGCGAAAGAAAAATCTTGTTTCTTGACAAAAGCTGGAGTTTATAAATTAGCTTGTACACATTGTAACGCAATCTACATAGGTCAAACTTCTAGAAATTTTAACACCCGATACAAAGAACATATTTCTGCATTTAGAAATAACCACGCTGACAAATCTACATTTGCAAAACATATTATTGATACCGAACATAGACCTACAATAAATCACCGCATACAACCACTACATTTTTATAATGACAAACGTAAACTAGACTTTTTTGAAGCTTTAGAAGTCAAAAGGCACACACACGACAATAACTACCTTGTTTTAAACGAGCAAACTGATTTAATGAATTCCCCTTTCTTGGATATTCTTCTTTCTAATTAAATATGTCAAAGAAAATAAATTTAACTATTATTTCAAAAAAGTTGTAATAAAATAATGAGTTGATGTATGTCGATATTTTCGTTGTATAGAGACTACTTTTATACTGTTATTGTTTAGTTATTTTATTGTTGTAACTGTTATCATAGTTATTATAGGCTAGTTCTAGTTTTTATGTTAAATATTGACATACATCACATAGACATTTTGAAAACCTCATCTGTCATCTGGGTTTCATTTTATTTTCAATTTGATTAAATTTTTTGATCAAAACATCATATCATAACATAGCAACAGATATTTATTTGTAGTTGTCATGATTTCTTACTAATTCAATTTTAATCTGTCTGAAAATGCTGTCAAACAGCGAAACTATAGTCACGGAGGCATTGAAGAACATCCTAGAACTTCCAGAATTCGAAGGGCCACTTGCTCCAGTTAGCTCACGCGCTGGCTACGTCCTTCACCACTAAAAACCAACAGTGAATCCAGAGAAGTATTGTCCAAGTCTGTATGCAACATAAAATAGTTATGTAATGGTTGCAGTCGTGATATAAGTGATTTATAAAGCATACGCCATGTTTTTATGCAATTCCTGTATTTGTTTGGTAGCCAATTTGAACGAGAAAAAAATCATTTAATAAATATAGAAATATTTGTGGCCTGACAATTTTCACAATATATTATGAATATAAAACATGCGAAATGTGTAACAGAATGGGTTTAGGTCAATAAAATGAAAAAAACGAAAAATTTAATTTCGAGTAGATTTTTACAAGCTAAAGAAATATTCATTATTTCGAGGGCCCTCAAAGTTTTTCGTATATGTAGCATATGTTACACAGAAAATTTTTCTTCGCAGTTGAAATCCATCTTGCTGGTAGCCAAAAGGAGACTTTTTGAGTTTAATTTTCACACCGTACTAACATTATTCTTACGCCATCATATTTTAGTACTTATATTACTTTCATAATATTAGAGAACAATTTTAGGATAAAGTAGTTCTAACAAAAACATTTAAAAGACATATCATTCTTATAGATATTGCAGTATGCAACAAAAAGTTGCAAAGTAAACTATAAAGAAATTCTAATAAAACATGTTTTATAGTAACTCTATTAAGGCGCTATAACTGGTACCATGGTAAATGATTTTTAGTTTTATTATTGTTCCTTATAAAACTGTTTTATAAGTATCGTATATCATATTATTTTATGTCATACTAGTTCATTATTGTGTTTTTATTGCTTAGTTACCAACTACATAATGGTGTACTTTATGCCCACGGGCCATAAAGTGTACTTTATGGCCCGCGCACATCAAAACAAATAATTTTTGTTTGACTTCTTTAATAATCTTTATTAATGAAATTACAAATAATGGAATAAAAGTAATATGTAAATATTTAATTAACATTATTTAGTCGAATTAACATAAAATTGACAGTTCTGAAAAGATCCGGTGATAGTTAGGTTGCCTTCAGCAAACGGTGATTCCAGTTTCATTGTTTGGGTATGACTAGTATGACATAAAATTTTGTATGCACCGCTGGTATAAATAGAGGTGTATGCCCTCGAGCGACTTACAAACCCTCGGGCCGAAGGCTCTCGGATTTGTAAAATCGTCGCTCTCTGGCATAAACATCTATTTATACTCTTGGTACATAAATAACTATTACAGCTCGGTAAACATTTCTAAACCTATTCTATAACACCTTACACATCCCTTATAAATAAAATAAACTAAAGAACTGAAGTGTTGTATAAACCTGCGCCCATTCTGCGTTTATAAGCATTGTATAAACGTTACCAAAACGTGTATAGGAACAGTCATGCTTTATAAAAACTGTTTTATAAACGTTCTTATGACTACAATAAAATATGAAATTGCTAATTGGGAAGTTATTCTATGTATTTATATTAGAGAACCAATGTTGCCTTCTACAGAGATTTAAAAAAAGTCTGGACGCTGCAAGTGCGTTATGGTAGTGAATTTTCATTTCATAGATGCATTTCGTTTGTAAATAAAAATTAAATTTTCGGAAAATTTGCAGATTACCACATGGGGGGTGTTTAGGAATATCTTTTCAAAAATATGCTTAGAACCCCTTCTGGATGCCCAAACCACAATATTATTTTTTTGCAAACAGCCCACAAGAAACTTACGGGACCAAGAGTAAATAGGAGTGCTGGGCGGAGAAGAATATAAAAGTAAGTGTGAGCGGAAAGTGCGAAAGAAACAGCTTGGTTGGACCTCTTTCAGCTGCCTCTATCCCATTTTGCAGCTATACCACAGCATAATGAACATTATGCTGTGGCTATACCTCCTTAGAATCCTGTTTACCGCGCGCAGAACGCAGAAATGATCTGGCACCAAATCTTTTTTATAACTTTTTTTTCTTTTAACATAGAAATATAGATAGATATCGTAAACTTACGTACCAAATTTGGTTACCATAGCTTTTCTATTTTTTTAAAATAACATTTTTTTCGGAAAGAAACCCACAATTTTTCCGGAAAATCTGGTTCAATTTTCCTGGCTAACGAACTTATCCAAGCCATTTACAAAAGGAAGGTACATGCTAAATTTTATCAAAATCGGTGCATTCTTTTTTGAGTTATCGGTGTGATATATATATATATATATATATATATATATATATATATATATATATATATATATATATATATATATATATATATATATATATATATATATATATATACAGGGTCGCTGATAAGTCTGGAAACGGTCGATTATCCGGGAAAATATACAAGGTGTCGAAAAAAGTTTTATACAAAAGTTTTTGGGTTCTTCAATGTCTACTAGGCGATGATAATTTCATTTATACAGGGTTGGTCATACAGGCGTGGCACACCAATATTAATTTTTTTTAATGGAACACCCTATATATTATTCGATATTTCAATCCTTCTCTTAATTTTGAGCAACATTTATCAGAAGCATGATGTACATAAACTCAATCGTTTCCGGGTAAAAAAATAAATAAAAATAAACGCTATTGTTTTTACAATCTATTGGATGAAGAACAAAAATAAATGAAAAGTAGAATATCTCTTGAAAACAATCTGAGAGTGTGAAAAGAACCGGTTGCGATGTTTTTAACATTGTTTGAAATCCTATTTTATAAGATGTTCAAAGTGTTCTCCATTGACCTCCTGACAATAATGAATTCGCTTAACAAAACATTGCACTGCATTTACAAGAGCGTTTTGAGGAATGTTATTAATTTCATGCACAATCCTTGCTTGCAACTCTTCAATATTCTGCGGTCTATTTTTGTAAATTAAATTTTTTACATGACCCCACAAAAAAAAAGTCAAGCGGCGTCATGTCGGGAGACCTAGCTGGCCATTCAATAGTTCCCCTGCGCCCTATCCATCTGCCAGGAAAGGTTTGATTCAGATATTCCCGTACCTCAATTCCAAAATGAGGGGGTGCCCCATCCTGCTGAAACCATATTTCTTCCGCTGGTAGATTTGGGTCGTTATTGTTCGGAAATAATCGACTAACGTCTGGAACAATTGATTCTTGCAAAAGTGTCAAATATCGAGCAGAGTTCAAATTACCGTGTATAAAATAAGGTCCTATGATATGTCCACCAATAATAGCACACCAAACATTTACTTTTTGCGGTCTTTGGGTGTGAATTTGTTCCATCCAATGTGGGTTTTCGTCTGACCAGTACCTACAGTTGTGTCGGTTGACTTGTCCATTCAAACAAAATGTAGATTCGTCGTAAAACAAAATGTGGTTGGCAAAGTTAAAATTTTGGCGTAACTTCTCCATAATAAGTTCACAGAACTCGATTCTGCGATCAAAATCGTCTACACTCAGTTCTTGCAATAAATGAATTTTATATGGACGGAACTTTTCCCGCTTCGTAATCTTTTGAATTGAATATCGACTCATATTGTGATTTAAAGCCAATTTCTGTGCCGAAGTTTTCGGATTTTCCACCACATCCAATATTACATTCAAAGAATTTTCTTCATTTGTAACGGTTACTGGCCTTCCAGTTCTAGGTTTATCCTTGATACCGCCAGTTTCGTGAAAACGATGCAAAGTTTTCGAAACTGTGGATTTGGAGATCGATTCCCGCTCAGGATGCAACTCATTGAACATAATCACCACTTGAGCAAAACTTCGTGTTCTATCACCGTACCCTATCATCATTAAAATTTCGATACGTTCGGTTTCACTTAAACTTGCCATTTTGCACAAAAACTGTTGACACTAAATTACTAATGTTTCAAAACTGTTGACACTGAATGAATGTTTGACATTCGTTGTCCTGGAAACATTTTAAAACAAAAGAATAATACTGCGTTTCTTATGGGCATCTTATCTTATCTTGGGATTCCAAACAATGTTAAAAACATCGCAACCGGTTCTTTTCACACTCACAGATTGTTTTCAAGAGATATTCTACTTTTCATTTATTTTTGTTCTTCATCCAATAGATTTTAAAAACAGTAGCGTTTATTTTTATTTATTTTTTTACCCGGAAACGATTGAGTTTAGGTACATTATGCTTCTCATAAATGTTGCTCAAAATTAAGAGAAGGATTGAAATATCGAATAATATATAGGGTGTTACATTAAAAAAAAATTAATATTGGTGTGCCACGCCTGTATGACCAACCCTGTATAAATAAAATTATCACCGCCTAGTAGACATTGAAGAACCCAAAAACTTTTGTATAAAACTTTTTTCGACACCTTGTATATTTTCCCGGATAATCGACCGTTTCCAGACTTATCAGCGACCCTGTATATATATATATATATATATATATATATATATATATATATATATATATATATATATATATATATATATATATATATATATATATATATATATATATTGAAACTGACCCTTGTCCATGGGGGCCTAGTTTGCGTTATTTTGAAGAAATTTTTCAAAAATCAAAAGTCGAGACCTCCTCATTAGTGTTTTTTTTTTTTTAAGAAAATTCACTAAAGGAAAACAACATTCAAATTTATTTAAAAAGAATAATCACACATTTCGTAATCAGATTTGAAATTTAATGTTTCAATTATAATTATTATCATCTAAGCCTTACAATCCTGAATAAATAAATTCGTAAAATACCGTATCTTATCAAGACTGTTGTGTCAGGGTTAAAACGAAAAACTGAGCGTATATAAATATATGCGGATACAAATGACATTCCAAACATCAACATTTGTAATAAACGTTTACTTATAGTTGGTGCATCTTAAACAAGAGCTGCCATGGTCTTCGAAATCAGTGGTAAAGTAGCTATTATCACAGGTGGGGCTTCAGGATTGGGTTTTGAAGATGCCAAGGAGCTCTTGCGAAATGGGTTAAAGGTAAATACCCTAAAATTAGTTCATATCTTTAGTAAATAATTATTAACAGCGGTCAGTGGTAAACAATAAATAAACAGATATCTGTTCCTGGTACTTAAGATAAGATTCAAAATGTGTTATTGTGGACTATTTTAAATCTGGTTTATACTACCCTAAACCAGTAATAATAAATGTAACTACATTTTTCTTAATGCACTTTTTATAGACCAAATTATGCATTTTTTATATAAAACAAAAAAATCCAATGTATATAAAGTTTATTCTAGGATTAAGCAATACTTTTTAATGTGTTTAATATGAAAAGGTCTCGCCACTCTCTCAAAAGTCGGGACGCAGCAAGTGCGTTATGGTAGTGAATTTTCATTAAAATGTTTTTAATAGCAAATATCTCTTTTTTAATGAAAACAAGCATGAAATTTGATTACCAGTGTAACTTACATAGCAGAAACAATATAGGTACCATATTTATTCCAAATAACTTTATTGTTTGAAAAAATACAATAACTTTCCGAAAATAAACTTTAAATGTTCCTGAGAATTTGGTCCGATTTTCCTGGCCAACAAACATCTTTAAGGTATTTACCCACCTGCCAAGACATAAGAAACAATACAAAAAGCTTTTAGAGGAAGCTTCCAAAAAAATTCTGAATGTGTTCTATTTTTTGAGTTATCGGTGTGATATATATATATATATATATATATATATATATATATATATATATATATATATATATATATATATATATATATAACAGCATGCCTATTAAGATGGAAGATATATATATATATATATATATATATATATATATATATATATATATATATATATATATATATAACTGACCCCGGATATGTGTTCTAGGGGGCCTAATTATCGCTCATATGAAGAATTTTTTTTTAATTCAAAAGTCGGGATCTCCTCAGTGAAATTTTTTTAAAGAAAATTCACTAAAAATGGTGTTTTCGAAAACAATGATGTTGGTTTGATGTAAACCGGTACACATGTTGCCTTTATATGAGCTTTGTTACATACCAAAATTGACTTTTCTAAATTAGTAGAAAATCAACGTAGGTACATATTAGTTTTTTTTTTAATGCTACCATATTTTATGTGCTGCGTCCGGAGTTTTAGTACTGGTTATACATGGTTTGTTCGTTTATCGATTTCTTTACTCGAGAAAGGCATTTCTTTCAAATTTATTTGGTTAGATATAAAATATAACGCTTTTAAATCACAAACTCTGTAATTTAAACCATGCCAAAACATCGCAAAAATGTTTTTTCCAATGAATTTTCTGCAAATATCTCAGTCTAAACAATATCTGTTGAAACAGAAGTTTAAAACTCTATAAAACATACATCTTGCATCATATGTCGCATTTGTTTCAAAATATTTTTGTTAAAAATTTACCAATTTAGACGTTTCAAATTATCGCTTTACCGTTTTAAGAATCCTAAATTTATAAAATAGTTCATTGAAGGCAAAACTTTTATGTCTCTAAGACATTATGAACTTCATTGATGTGCCATAAGATGGGTGTTTACTCGCTTCTTGAATATAATTTGGAGGTTGTATGTCTTCGGAACATTGTCTTAGACGCTCAAGGAAAGAACGAGGATTTGTAATTAACCGTTAAACAAGTGGGTAATTTGACACTAAAAGCGTGGACTTTTCGACTGAAACAGGTTTGCTGATTAAATGTCATAAGCGGAGATATTAGCGATTCAATTTCTAGTGAACAATGCCCATAGTGATATTGATAGAGGAGGCATAGGTCTCCAAGTTTTCTCCTGCGACTGAGAGAAGTGAAACTGACTGTCGTAAATGAATCTCCTGTAAAGCGGACAGCTCTGTTTTGAATAGAATTCAAGAGAGACAATGTTGTTTTTAGGGCAGCACCCCAGACATGAGAACAATGTTCCAACTGTGGCCGTATATATGCTTTATACAGCGAAAAGCTGCTGTGATGAAAAAAACTGTTAAACCAAAACAGAACCCAAGCTTCTTTGCTGCTGCTTTAGCAACATTGGAATCATGCAAATGGCAGCAAAGATCCTCTGCAACAGTTATACCCAATGTAGAGATTGTGAATTTTCGCGAATCTGAATGTCTGGGTCCTAGAGAGAAGAGTCAATTATGTGTTTTTAAGCCATTAAATATAACCGGATTTGCAGAACCCCAGCTGAACAGATTATCATTTAGGGAGCTTCAACTTTCATTGATAAGGAGCTAGAAGTATATATTGGGCGAGTCAATGAGAACATGCTGTGAAGAGTACTACCATTAGCGAAACTGTGGATAGGATTATTGGTTGTTGACAGAAGGTCATTTATATGCAACTGAAACAGTGTGAGAGCCAACACGGAACCCTCTGGAACACCAGCGTTAATTTTTTATTCATCTGATGAGACCCGATCGACAACATGCAAAGAGCGCTGATTCAGAAAACTAGATATCCATTGGCATGGTTTCAAAGGCATTTCGTATGTTTTAATAACCTATTTTTAGACACGCTTAGAAAACCCAAATCACCACAACACATATTTTTAAATACCTGATGATGCTAACGTGGTTAGTGAAACGATCGTAAGATCTTAAAAAATGTGTTGTGGTGATTTGGGTTCTTCGAGTGTGCTTATCAGTGCTCATCACAGGTTCCAGTTTTCCCATAGTGAACCTATTTTTTTAACTACAGCCAGTTATTAAGATACAAATTTTGAAAAAGCCATGACAGTTATCGAGTCTTATCAATAGCAACTTTTTTGTAGTAAATACATTACGTAACCAAAATGTTATACCGAAAACCCATCTTTTAGTGAACTTTCTTAAAAAAATTCACTAATCGCTTCAATTCATTCAAGATCACGACTTTTGAATTTTGAACAAATTTCTTCAAATGAGCGCGATTTAGGACCACTGCATCCCAAATCCGAGGTCGGTTTCATACTTTACATGTTTATATATATATATATATATATATATATATATATATATATATATATATATATATATATATATATATATATATATATATATATATATATATATATATATATAACTTGGTTTAACGGCGGCCACACGGGGGCCGCCATCAGTCTCATCGGGTGAATAATTTTTTGTTTTGATTTTTTCTTCTTCATTAAACGTCTCGCACCCGTCGCAACTTTCACATGTCGTAGACCGTACATCGTTTACTTTTTCTTGGGTGAAGCCGCCACCTTCTTCTTGGCCGTCTTCGGTTTGGGTGCCTTCTGTTTCTTTGTAGGACTGGCTTTGGCTTTTTTCGCCTTGGATGGCGACTTGGGTTTGGCCGCGGCGGAGTAGGGCTTCTTTCTGGCACCGGCGCCGACCGGTTTCTTCGCCTTGGGACTGGAAGGGGCCTTTTTCGGTTTCGTCGCGGGTTTCTTGGCTGCCGCCGCCACCTTCGGTTTATCCCCGGCGACGGCTGTCTTCACCTTCTTGGCGGCGGGTTTCTTGTCGCCGCCACCCATCTGGACAGAGTCCGAAGGCAGTCTGAAGGAACCGGACGCTCCCTTGCCCTTCGTCTGTACCAGAGAGCCGGAGCGACGGCCGATTTCAGGTATTTCCTGATGAACGGCGCCACCTTATCGGCGTCCACCTTGTAGTTAGCGGCGATGTAGTTCTTGATGGCCTGCAACGACGAACCGCCGCGTTCTTTCAAGTCCTTGATCGCATATATATATATATATATATATATATATATATATATATATATATATATATATATATATATATATATATATATATATATATATATATATATATATATATATATATATATATATATATATATATGAATCACACCGATAACTCAAAAAAATGTATATCTCCGGAAATAACAAAGTAAGGGCGCAACCAACTTTGGTACGCGTATTTGTATTATAAATGTCTGGTCGCAGCAAGTGCGTTATGGTAGTGAATTTTCATAGAAATGATCTGACACCAAATATATTTTTATAACTCTTTTTTGTAATATAGAAATCTAAATTTTTGTATATATATTTGTTTTTATATGGCACACCTACGTGTCAGATTTGGTTACCATAGTTTTTTTATTTTTTGGGATAAAAATTGTTTTCGAAAGAAAACTCAAAATTTTCCCGGAAAACCTGGTCCAATTTACCGGGCTAAGAAACTTGTCCAAGCGACTTACAAGGTGATACTCGCCAAATTTTATCAAATTCGGCTCCTTATCTTTTGAGTTATCTGTGTGACGTCAAAGTCGCGAATTGAAACGTCAAATTGGCAACATTTGGGCAAAGAACCTGAGACAAATACGGGTTATGTAAAGAAAACGTTGCAAGAAGAGTGTTCTACAAACCCTTAAGTTTCAGCTTCAACAGTCATTGACCTTCATTTTACTAAAATATTTCCAGAAAATTCAATTCAAATAAACCCTTCTCTGATGCTTTGGCAGTAGTTTTAGTTAAGTTTATGCTTTGGCTGTAGGTTTATAAAATAAAATTAAATAAAATTAAATACAATTAAAACGAAAATTAAAATTCTTTTGACAATCACAGGTGGCCCATAATCGTTGGTAATACCTACATTTTTTTAACATTCCTAAAATTATTGCTTTTTTGCATTTTTTATCGAAATATGATGCATGTTTGTAAAAAAAAATCGGGACGCAGTAAGTAGGTTTTGGTAGCGAATTTTCATTATATACTTCAACTTTCAACAACTCAGTTTGTTATTAACCTTAGGTTAGTTGGCTAGGAAACCAGTTTTCTCGCAAACATTTCAAGTTTATTTTCGGAAAATTTTTGTACATTTTCAAACAATATTTTGATAAAATATGGTACATTGCTTCTACTATATAGGTTATACCCGTAACCAAATTGATGCCTGCTTGCTTACATATTTGCTATTATAAACATTTTTATGAAAATTCACTTTCATTACGCACTTGCTGCGTCCAGACTTTTTAAAGACCTGACGATCGTTTCAGTAACAAAGTTAGCGTCATCAGAGGATGAAAAATTTTGAATTTTTCACATTGGTAACACTAAATGCATCAAAAAATTTTCGTGAAATACCATAGATCCTACGGATTTTTTTTTAATTTAAGAAAATATCCTGCTTCAACCTAAAAGATTATTAGCAGGTCTTGGTGAAATATAATTGGATAATAATTATACGACAACAATAAATACATACAATAATATCATAAGGAGCAGTTAAAGTTTATTAGCACTAGATCTGGTTGAATAATGCACTTGACTTCAGGAATGTCAGGAGCTGAGTATGGTTTTCTCTGTTGGATCCTAAAAGATCGGCCAAGTTGTTTGGTATGTTTGGGGATATTCTATTTGCTTCGTATAGTGGGCATTCCACAAGGAGATGTTGAACAGTGCATTGTGTATCACACCAAAAACAAATAGATCGGGGCAGCTTCTTCATTATGTATTCGTGGGTGAATTTAGTATGGCCTATTCTCAACCTGGATATGAATGTCTGATTTTTATTCCATTTGGAAGTGTAGCTTATCATTTACTCTTGGTGTGATATGGAACAGTATTGAGGGTTTAGTCTCCCACATTTTTTGCCATTTGCTAGAGATAACTGTTTTTTATATTGATCTTGATATTCTCGTTCGTATGTATTTGGTAGACTGGATCGTTACAGGATGTGACGGCTCCTTTTGCAAGTGCATCCTCAATTTCGTTACCTTGGATGTTTACGTGGGAGGGGGTGAACATCTATGTGCAATTATGTACGTCATTTGGTCTCTTATTTCCCTTGCAATATGGTGTTTAGGGTAGATTTGCCTAATTATTTGTAATGCACTCAAAGAGTCTGTGCAGACAACAGTCTGTTGTATATCAGATAGTATAACATGCCTAAGTGCTTCTTTTATGGCATATAGTTCACCAGTGAATATAGATGCCGATTTAGGTAGATTGTATGTCAAGACTGTATTGCATGTATATACAGCTGATCCTGTACCGTTTTGATTTTTAGGGGCATCTGTATAGATGAATTTGTGGTTCTCGTACTCAGATTTCATTTGTACGAATTGATTCCTTATTACACTGGGATTGGTGGTAGTTTTCGGGTGGTGTGTTAGTCTTAGATCAAAAGCAGCTTGTTGTTGTGTCCAA
This sequence comes from Tillus elongatus, assembly GCA_964006375.1. Classification (NCBI taxonomy): domain Eukaryota; kingdom Metazoa; phylum Arthropoda; class Insecta; order Coleoptera; family Cleridae; genus Tillus; species Tillus elongatus. The sequence continues at coordinate 58,582,997 of OZ023263.1, read as the reverse complement.
GGAGGGCTCAATGTTTTGTATGAACTGGCAGAGAATGGCAAAGGCTCTTCAATATTTTCAAGGATTTTGTGGCATCTATGGTTTATGGGAGCTGAAAGATGCGGTTTTCTTCTAAATAAAGTCTCGTAGCCCTTTGACAAAAACAACTCATAATTTAGATGTTCTGGTGTACTAAGAACTTTGGAGGCATAATCTAAAGTTAACTATTCTCTTCTTAGTTGAAGGGGCATTTCATTTGCGAGACTCCTAATACTTTCAGTAGGGCTGGTTCGGTAACAACCAAGGGCTATTCTTAGGGCACAGTTTTGGATAATGTCAAGCGTATACAGCAGCTTATTACTGGCTGTACTGTAAACTATGGCCCCATAATCTATTCTGGATCTGATTAGCGTCCTATAGATGTTGATCAGCACGTTGTTGTCAGCTCCCCACTCATAGTGTGCGAGATTCTTCATCATACTAATAACACCGATACACGATTTTTTAACGTGCTCTATGTGTGGTCCCCATTGCAGTTTTCGGTCAAAAGTTAATCCTCGAAATTTAACTTGTTCTACAGATCTTATATTTGCGCCGTACAGATTCAGTTTTATTTCATTAACTCTTTTTGATTTGGAAAATACCATGCTTACAGTTTTGTCTACAGAAAATCTAAATCCTGTAGTTTCTGACCACTGCTCAATATTTTTTGCTAATGTTTGTAGCAGTTTTTGGGTTCCTTCTAGGTTATTGCCTTTTGTATATATGATTAGATGGTCAGCATACAGACTGGTTTTGACTAGTGGGCATAAAGAATTTACAATGTCATTGATTGCGATCAGAAATAGTGTTACACTTATTACTGACCCTTGCGGAATTTCATTCTGGAGAGTTTTTATGGATGAATATTTTCCGTTAACTTTCACTCTAAACTTTCTGTTGCTTAGAAAGTTCATGACGAATGCAAGTATATTTCCATCAAGGTTCCAAGATTTTAGTTTACTGATTATGATATTCCTCCATGTCATATCATAAGCCTTTTCTAAATCCTATCTTTTGTTTTAGTGCAAAAGCCTCCAGTATTTCTGACTCCAATCGAACTAGATTATCTAATGTTGACCTATTATGGCGAAATCCGCATTGAAATTGAGTCAGCAGCTTCTCTCTTTCTAGTGTGAACATCAGCCTTTGATTTATTATTCTCTCCAGTAATTTACAAATAGTGTAAGTTAGACATATTGGCCTGTATGATGATGTGTAATACTTTTCTTTTTCTGGTTTAGGGACTGGTATCACAGTTGCCTCGCGCCAGTTATCAGGAAATTGGTGGTTGATCCATATACTGTTGTATATCTCAAGCAGATAATGTTTAACGTTAGTATGAAAGTGGGTTAGGAATTCATATGGTATATCATCAGGTCCTGGTAAAGTAGATGTGACTCCTTGAAGGGCGTCTTCCAGTTCATCCAGAGTTATATCTCTATTAATACTTTCCTAATTTCCACCTATTGTTGTTGTGTTGTGATTCTCTTGTGTTTTCTTATATTTTAAAAATTGAGGAGGATAAATCGAGTCACTGGAGTTTTGCTTAAACTGAGTTGCAAAAATTTCTGCTATATTTTCTGTGCTGCTTACCATTCTGTTGTTGTACTTTAGGTATTTAATCTGCAATGGTGTTTTTGAGCCTTTGATTTTTCTTATCTTGTTCCATACGTTTGAAATTGTCGTTGAGGTGGTCATAGATGCAACAAATTCTCTCCAGGATTGTTGTTTCCTTTTGCGAATAATCAGTCTTACTTTGGCTTTCTGGTGTTTGAATTTTATCCAGTTCTCAGGTGTTTTGTGCCTTTTAAGTCGATAGAGAGCATTCTTGCTATCCTTGATCGCCTTTTTGGATTTTTTGTTCCACCATGGTGCTGGTGGCCTTTCTTGGGTGATCTTCGTCTTTCCTATAACTTTTTCTGCGGCTGCTGTTGAGGTTTTAGAAAAATAGGCTACTGTCTCATCTATACTGTTAAAACGTTTTTCTTTCACAATCTCTTCTTCTCTTATGTTTGAGAATGTTCCCCAGTCAGCTGATCGAAGTTTCCATTTAAGGGTGGCATTTGACTGTTCTACTTTGGAGTCGAGTAGGTTGTCTATGTGCAAGGGGTAGTGGTCACTGTCATAAAGGTAAATATTTCTGTCCCATACAAAGTAAGGCACAAGAAATGAACTACACATTGTTAAGTCAACTGCCGACGCATTATTTGATCTACTATTGTATCTGGTCTCTATTCCTGTATTTAACATCACCAGATCGTCAGTTTCTATCAGTTCTTGAAGTATTTGACCCCTATAATCTGTTTTGTGAGATCCCCAGACGATATTGTGTGAGTTAAAATCACCCCCAAGCATATATATATATATATATATATATATATATATATATATATATATATATATATATATATATATATATATATATATATATATATATATATATATATATATATATATATTACAAACGGTAAATTTAAATGGACATTCTATCTGCACTGCTACGACTTCTAGGTCAATTGTTATATGGATCTCTTTTGAGGGGAGACCAGTATGGCAACGCCGCCACTTGCCCAAGCTGCATCGTTGCGGTTTTTGCTGTACGTACAGTAACCTCTCATTCTATGAGTTTGATTGTGCTTAAAGTGGGTTTCTTGAAGACTGATGATTTTTGGTTGATTTTCCCTTCTCAGTATTCTTAATTGTTCGAGGTGGGTGAAGTAGCCATTTATATTCCACTGTATCCTACGGATTTCTTGTCATGGCTAACTTTGCCTATACATTTTTTTAATATAAGACAACGTATTGTACATTATAAAGATACTAAAATATCAACTTATAATCGTGCTCAAATTTTAATATAAATTTTTTAACTGCATTATTGAGAACCCGACATGGCTTTCTGGGCACACTGACTAACGTCGGGCTGTCAACTATTGACACGTCTGTTCCGACATGTGTTCAAGCTCAGGCAGAGCAAAATGAATTTGTTCTGTTTGAGAACGCATTAAAATATCACGTTGCATCTTATACTGTTCCATCATTCATTCCGCTAACTTCCATAGTTGTCTAAGGGCTTAATAAATTTAAAAAATTTATTTATTTTCCATCCTCAAAGTGTCCCCGGGTACAAAACGAAGTTTTATGTTCGTAATTAAATTTTGTTATTCATCTGATGATTGAACTTTTTATAACATGTAACTGACGATCATTTTAAAACCTCTTTGGTATTTTAGGCAGTGACACTTGCCGATGTCGATCAAAAGACTGGGAAACAAGCTGTGAAGGAAATAGAGGCAGAATTTGGTCCGAACAGAGCAATTTTTATAGCTACAGATGTTAGCGATTATAAGCAGTTTGAAAGTAAGTAGCTTAAAATAATTATTTGTCGAACCTTTTCTATCCGCCTTAAAAAAGATTTGAGGTAATTAAATATAATTAGTGGATTTTCTAATATCGCAAAACACCTTCAGGAGGTTTGGTATATGATAACAGAACATCCTTACCTAAAAATATTACATACGTACAGGCTGCTGGAAGAGCAGCAACATAATCTTAGATTTCTTAGTAAAGCTCTATGGTAAGATAAATCGCTGTTTAGAAGTGATGGAATTAATAATACTAATAACAAGCTTGCCACCTCCAGAGAGAATCAACACGCAGTTAGACCTAGAGCTATTCGACGAAGCTTTTCCATTAAAGCCTAGCGGTATTTTTGATTCTCCCTTTTCAAATTTTACCTCATCGTTTAAATCCTGGATCATACCTAGGATTTTTATAAAATAAGTTAAAAATATATCGGATGATATTTCTCTTGGCCTACAAAATAGAATCTGGTATCAGCACAATGGTGCACCATCGTAATATGTTGGAAGAAATTTGGTCCAGTGGCTCAGTAATAATTGCAATGAGACATGGATCAGAAGACTTAAATCCACTCATTCATAAAAAAAAGTCTGGACGCAGCTAGTGCGTTATGGAAGTGAATTTACATAAACATGTTTTTAATAGCAAATATGTGTCTCTAATGCAAACAGGCCTCAATCTGGTTACCGGTGTAACCTATATAGGAGAAACAATGTACCATATGTTATCAAAATAACTTATTGTTGGAAAATGTATAAAAATTTTCTGAAAACAAACTTAAACTCTTTCAGAGAAAACTGGTTTCCTAGCCAACAAAACTTGAGTCAATAGCAAATAGAGTTATTGAAATTTGAAGGATTTAATGAAAATTCGCTACCAAAACGCAGTTACTGCGTCTCGATTTTTTTTTACAAACATGCATCATATTTCGATAAAAAATGCAAAAATGCAATAATATAAGGGTGTCCCAAAAAAATCTTATAGGTATCACCAACGACTTATGGGCAAGCCTGTGATTGTCAAAATAGTTTTACAAGATGCAGCTCAAGACACCCTATAAATAACGTATACAACCTTTTCTCCTATCTTGTGTAATAACAATTAGATTGAGCTTTACCGTAGAAATGAGTCACCCTGTATATCTGTAAACAGATAAAAATTGAAATTAAACCCGGATATGGATTCCAGGGGCTTAGTTTGCGATCATTTGAGGAAATCTTTTTAAAAGTCAAAAGTCGCGGTCTCCTAATTAATGTTTTTTTTTTTTCTAAGAAAATTAGCTTAAAATTATAGACCGTTAAACCATAAACTTAACTAAAACTACCGCCAAAGCACAGGGAAAGGGACTATTTGAAATGAAATTTCTAGAAATATCTTAGTAAAATGAAGGACAATGACGGTTGAAGCTGAAACTTTACTTGCGACATTTTCTTTACATAATCCGTATTTGTTTCGGGTTCTTTGCCTAAATGTTGCCAATTTTGACGTTTCAAATCGCGACTTTGACGTTTTAAATAAAACCCCATTTTTTCTTTAAATACCCATAACTTTTTTGTCTTTAAACATACAGACCTCAATTTTGGTACATGGTCCACTCTTTATAACAGAAATACACGTTCCAAATTTGGTTGCCCTTACTTTGTTATTTCTGGGGGTATTTCCGAAAGAAAACACAAAATTTTCCGGGAAAACCTGGGCCTATTATTGTAACAAACGAACTTATCTATATATATATATATATATATATATATATATATATATATATATATATATATATATATATATAATTGAAACTGATCCTGGATGTGGTCTCTAGGGGGCCTAGAAAGTTCACTAATAGCTTGTATAATACTTTTTCTATACTATAAGGGAATACAATTACTTGCCAAGATCATCAATTTAGGATTTGTATGACTTAACGAAAAATTTGGATATAATTATTCCTCCAAACTCGTTTTTGTTGATCTTTGTAGAATGTATTCTAAAATACCTCATAGAAAAATATTTTTTAGAAAATATCTCTGAAGACATTAATATCATCAAAGGCAACAAGTAATGAATCTATTTTAATGAATGTCTCGCGTGATTTTTAGTCATTATGCTCGGGTGTGTTTTGTCTGCGAGTTAACCGCTTAGCTGTGTCAGCTCAACCAGGCGATGATGTTTTATTTTTGACATTTTCGTTTGATCTCACGTGCTTTGGTTCGGTAGGTTTAAAAAATTCAATAATGTACAGTAATCTGAAGACAATTATTGTTGTTCGAATTCGAAGACAGTACTCCTTGAACGTAGTAATTAAAAACTACTCAATATAAAACAGAACTATTATAAACTTAATGAAAAAATGTATATGCAAAATGAAGCCTCTATATAGCTATAATCCATTACCTATTTTATTAGCCAACATGTTAATTCAAAACCTAGAAAAACGCATTTTATGTTCAGAAGTTTCACATAATGTCTTTTGGTACAAATATGAAAAACTGGTAATATTTAATTGTATAATTTTTAGTGCCTTTGATATATTTGCGCGGGCACCCTTAAAATCGTTAGAAAAGCTGGGAGAAATAGAACATTGAACGTACTACACAGAACTTAGAAACTATATCAACTTAGTCATTCAACGAGAAAAAAGGCCTGCTTGAATACATATATTGGTTTACATAGTAAAAATAGTGTATGGAGAAGTCTGAAGAAAATAAATGTTCTCCCAAAAACTAAAACAGAAACTCTACCAGACCATCTAAAAGATGCTCGTTTTATAATATTTTTGTTCAACAGAATTTATCCACAACTGCAGCTGGCTGAGACTCTTAGTTATTTTCAAGAGGAGGTAGAAGCGGAACCATTTGCTCTCATTTGAAACTAAATCCGCAGAGGTAGATTCCATTACTATACTGATGCTTATGTTTTGCTGTCCATTTCTTCTGCCTTTTTTAACACATATCTTAAATTTTTCCGCCCAATGGTTTCTTTCCAACCTTGCGCGAAATGTGAGATATTTTACTCCTTTCAAAAATTGAAAATAAAGATAAGCATTATGTCTACTCTGTCGAAAATTTTGGAGAAAATAGTATACAAACAGGTAAAATATTGTATTGACAATAACCACATAATCCCCTCAATTTAGCGAGGTTTTAGACCCGGACATAGTTGCTCTATTGCTCTGTGTGAGGTCTGTTATGATATACTGCAGATCACAACCATTTAACACTCTATACCTTGGTTGGTTTTTCAAGAGCGTTCGACAGAATAAACCATCAGTCATTCCTCTCCTTACTAAAATATCATAATTTTGAGAACAGCGCATTCTCACTAATTGGCGACTATTTTTCTGGTGGATGCCAACGTGTAAAAATCTTTGGCCAGATATCTGACTCTTTGCCTATGACATCGTGTGTTCGACAAGGCTCAATCCTAGGTCCGCTGTTGTTGTGTATTTATATTTCAGTCCTGCCTTTTTTGTTTGCAATCACGCCAAACTCATGTCTATGCCAATGACCTACAACTAGTATTTCTCGTTGGAGGCATCTACTGTAAAGGAGTCGTGGGATGATTTTTGTAATCGCTGCTACTTCTCATTAATCTGGCCGGTCATACTTTGTGGACGTAGTGTTTTCGTCAAACTAGTGAAGAGCAAGGTGATCTCGATTGCATGAAATTAACGTTCGACGGCTGTGGATTTGTTAATAGATTGTGACAAGGACTGGATTAGATTCTCTAACGAGGTGAATACATACACCTCGATGCAATTTAATTAACCATATATGCAGCAAGTAAATTTATAAACGTTAATTTATTTCATACAATTTAATTTAAAAAACAAACACAAAAAACCGAGAAAAAGTGGTTTCAGATAAATCAAGAAATGTATTAATCAGGTGATATCATGTCTTATCATCGGCTATCTACATTTTACAGATACGTCTAAAAGTAGGCACAGGATTCAAGGAAAATGAGTTCTCTCCGAGCATTCATCGAGTACACCACCAATAAGTATAAGCAGCAGTCCGACCCGCCCACGTGCCAGTCGAGCGTGTAGGTGAGTTTGCCCTGCTTTTATACCGCATTGTGGTAAATGATTTGCTCCTATTACACCAGATGTTGGCTCCTGGATGTAACAGCACGGTATGATCTAGCTAGTCTAAACCGCCTGCCCCAGCTGTTGATGCATAGGCGTAAGTGACGAAAATTAAACCACACCGCCGCCCCTTTCCCTTCTTGTCTTGACCGACCAGGGTGCCTATAAGCGGCTCTGATTCCCGATCGTAACCCGCTGGTCTGGCCAAAATTTCAAAGTTGTTTAGTGCCAAATGCTGAGTCCTGCGCGCTAAACACGGGAAGCTCATTCCACATGACCCCCTTCGCTCCACAAAAAGGCAATCGAAAGGACACCGTCCGCTGGCTGGGCTGTAATCTGAGAAATCTGAAAAGGAGTCCTGTCCGGAAGAAATATCTCAGGGTTCCGGTCCGCAGTATGAAGAATCGACCAGGTATTATATTTCCAATTATATCAAGTGCCAATAATGTATATAGTGTAAATAATTTTATATTTTTAGGAAGTCGTGAATAATATATAGTAGAAAACCTTGTTCAATAATAACAAATAAGTTATCCTTGCATTCAAAGAAACAATCTTACAAATGGCACCTGTACGGGCACCTGGAAAAATGCTGCTCGTGCGCCATTTGCAAAGTCCCCTACTCCGTGCTGGATAAATGCTGCTTGGGATTTGTAAGGTTGTTTCTTTGAGTGCCAGGATAACTCAGTGAAGAAAGTTTTCTAATATATATTTTTATTCGCAATACAATTAGGGAAAGGGGTGGCGGTGTGGTTTAATTTTCGACGCTTATGCCCAGGAATTAGCAGCTGGGGCAGACGGTTTAGGCTAGCTAGATCGTACCGTGCTATTACATCCAGGGGCCAACATCTGTTGTAATAGCCGCTAAATCATTTACCACCACACTGCGGTATAATAGCAAGGCAAACTCACCTAGTCGCTCGGCTGACACGTGGACGGGTCAGACTGCTGCGTGTACTGGTTACTGTCGGTGTACTTGATGAGTGCTCGGAATGAACTCATTTTCCTTGAATTCTGGGCCTCGTTTTATATGCATCTGTCAGTGATAAAATGTAGATAGCATATTACTTCGATAATTAATATTCTCACAAGGGGCGTAAAGGGAAGAGTTTGGAAGCAATGAAGGGGGCCTGGCGAATGTGTCTTGTTTTGCGATACTACACAGTCTGATCCACAGAAATCAAAGAAACACAAAAAGGAAAATCTGAATAATGAAACCAGTAATATAAATATTAACCCATAAGTCTATACGCCCCTGTGGAAACTGAGGGTAGCGCAAGAGCTCAACACAAGAACTGGGTCAATCACCTTATTAGTGCTCTGAATTGTTGTGTCATTGTATATCACATCTCTTAATGAAAATAGTGTATTTGATGATCATATGGCAAGGAATGCCACGATGCCTGGGCCTCCATTTCTAATTCATTGTAGCTGTCAAGTAGGAAGCTTTGTTCAATAAATTAAGTGTTTTACGAATTTTTGCGTTTCTTTCACAATGCCTCAATACCACAGTTTTAATTAGCACAACGCAGTCCTAACTCCAGACTTTCACTGGCCAATGTAATTGTTAAGGTGATTCAAGAAATGAGATACCTTTTGTCATGCGCTTTCAGGAAGAAGCCTCTTCTAAAGGTAAGTGTTATTATGATTTATGTGAAATACATTTTAATGATCAGCGTTCATCCGGTAATTAAAAATAAATAAATAATTGAATATCAGTCTGTCTCTATGTACTTTCTTTATTAATGTTTACAATAATAAATATAATATTATGTAACAAATAAAATACTCGTATGTGTATAGATAACCACATAGAGCTTATGAGAACCAAGTAGCATGTAGGTCATAACTGCATTGAGCAAACATATTAGTAAATAGAGGTTGGGATCGAAAAGTTCATGAAAAAAGTCCGTGGCCGTATGAGGAAATCTCGAGGTCAAAAAATGAGAAAAGAAAAGAATCTCAAGAATAAGAGAGGATATGCTTTTCTTTAAACGTGTTTTCGTAAACTATTTGTTTTATGTAATATTGGATAATGTTATATGCATCTGTAATTTAATAATTAAGGGGGGAGGAGATATTACAATACATAGATATATATATATATATATATATATATATATATATATATATATATATATATATATATATATATATATTATTTTTTTAAATATTACTAATAGAGTGGTATCGACTGGTGAGACTTTGCAAAAAAAAATTTAAATGAGCGCGATCTAAAAGTGCCCTAGAACCCATATCCAGGGTCAGTTTCAATTGTTATATGTTTATATATATATATATATATATATATATATATATATATATATATATATATATATATATATATATCCACACGATAACTCAAAAAGTTATGAACCGATTTTGTTGAAACTCGACAAGAATCTTTCTTTTAATAATAGCTTGGATGAGTTCGTTAGCCTGGAAAATCTTACAAAGTTTTCCGGGAAAATTTTCAGTTTTGTTTCGGAAAAAAATTTTATCTCCAAAAATTACAAAGCTATTTTGATAATATTTGGTGAGTATGTTGCCTTGAGAAAGGCCTTACTACACACCAAAATTAAACTTTATAGGTTTATAGAAAATTGAGTTATTCAAATTTGAAACATTTAATGAAAATTCGTTACCATAACGAACTTTTTTATTTTGGTCTAATTTTATGTTTAACTATTTAAGTTTTAGCGCAGGCAGTAAATTCTGTAATCTCACATTTATCAAGTAGTTATTCTATGTTAATGCAACATATGAATTATTATTAATATTATTATATGTAGATGAAACTTTATCATGTAATTGGCAATATAGACTTTTACCGACGTTAACCCCTGTTAAGAAACAGGGTCAAAGATATATATTTGTATTGTCATTTTTCACTTGAAATTTTATAGGTATAATAAATAAAATTAAGATTATCATATTTTATTATTTCGTAATCAATTCCCGAAATGTATGTACTTAAATTAAGCAACCAGTTCATATATTTTATACAATAAAATCCTGAGGCAGGTCAATTTTTATTTGTAAACGTGGTTCCTGTGATATTTGTTTTATTTGTAACGCTATATATGTGAGCGTGATGATTTATTAAATAGAAATGTGGGTCACGCGATACCTTTTTTGAAAGGTATTTTAAGTCTAATAAATCATATCAATACGTTTAAGTAATGGATTTTAATAGTGAAAAAATTATATATCTTTGAAATTACAACCAAAATTACAGCAAGTGTTCAAATTGATGACATTTTGTTATAATACAATGAGAAAGACGAGCAGTAGGTAACGAACTTTACCTATAATTTCTGTAGTTACTTGTGCTATCTCTGCTCCAACGCGTTCTCCTAATTCATTTAAATTTTTTGGTGTACTTGGTATATGTACTATATTTTTAAGCATCTAGAGAAGTTAGATCTGGCGATCTCGGTGGTTATTCAATAAATCGATCCTTTTTGCCTATCCACCTATCCTAAAAAGGGTTGTGTAAGAGTGAGTAAGTTGGCTAGAAAACAGGTCCTTTAGCCACAAAAAAATTAAAAAGTTTTACATATATACATACACTTTACTTGCTGTATGTTAAATAGTTTTCTCCTCTTTTTTAAATAATGATGTTCACCTGTTTTAAAATTTGACCAGTACGTTGAGGATGCCAAGTCTTTCAAGGCTTAATAAATATGAAATCTTTGATGAAAAACAATAAACTGAAAGACGTTGTACAAGCAGTTTCTAAATAAACACCGAAGATCTTTTAAGGTTCCCTCGAAAAACTACTGCCCTATCTAATATATAAAAATCTCGTGTCACAGTTTTAGTATTTATACTCCTCCGAAACGGCTCGACCGCTTTTGATGAAATTTTATATGTATATTTAATAGGTCTAAGAATAGGTTTATAACTAATTTTTATACCCCTAAGTGTTAAGAGTGGCTCACCCCAAAAAAACTTTTTTCATTTTTCGGACAAAATTTTTTTTGGTTATATTTTTATCGTGTGGCATTAAAAAATACATTCAGTCCTTAATTTTCACCCCCCTACCACCAACCCCTACTTTTTAATAGCATTTTATATTTTTTAACCCCGGTCGATAGCTGATCAATTAACACTTGATCAACTATCCCCGCCAGGGGTCTACCGGTGTCACTTCTCACCCCGTGAACAGCACGGAGTAGGAATGGGAGCGTTCTCCTGTCTCTCTTGCAATAAGCTGTATCTCACTTCTAACACAGTTTTCGGACAAATTTCGGCCATTATTATTGTTTGTACATCGATCGCAATAGTGACGTTTACAATTATCATTTTATTCCGTGTGATTCTCAACTAAATTTATTATAAATTTGCAGTGCTGTAATTATGAAATTATTAATATTAAGAGTATTTCTACTGTATTATTCTAAAGGAAAAATATTATGAAAGGTAGGTTAAATAATAAAAGATAAATAAACACATTAATAATATACTGTTTTTCATCATACGTTTACAAATATCATTTTACTATTTAAGTGTAATTCTCAAGTAAATTTATTATTAATCTGCAGGGCTGTCATTATTCATTCCTATTTTCTTTGGCATTTGCAATGACTATTAATAAGTCTCAAGGCCAAACAATGTCTGTTTGTGGCTTAGATTTGAGCACACCATGTTTTTCACACGGACAATTATACGTGGCATGCTCTCGAGTGGGCAAACCATCCAGTTTGTTTGTGTTAGCTGAAGATGGAATTACAAAAAATATTTTACACTCCATTGCACTAAGAGATTAATATTGTTGACTAATATTTTCAGAATTCGTTGTATATAATAATAATAATAATAATAAATTGTCTTTATTGAAAAGGTGCACCCATAGAATACAATAGATAATTCACAAATAATTATAAAAAATTCAAAACTAAAACTAAAATAAACTATGGATGACACCATACCAAAGCCCCGGCGAAGTCTAGCCACAATGGCTACTCCTACTCAACCGTGGCCAAGGCATGTCACCACACTTGCCAGCATACCACCCAACCCCACCCACACAACACACACAGAGAGAGAGAGAGAGATAGTCACATACACATTACCAATGACATGATGATGAATAGATATATAACACATATACGGTACTTTAACTCACATTTTGTATGCAGGACACAGATAGCATAACAAAACTTACAAAATGATGGTATTAAAATTACAAAGAATTTAAACCAAAAGTCCAAGATGAATCAATTATTAAACGTTTTAGTTTGTATTTAAATTTATTTATATTATACTTCTTGAATTCTTCAGGTATAGAATTATACAACTTAATGGCATTGTATATAAAAGATCTCTTAAACAGAGCCAACCTATGACGAGGAATTGTAAACATGTGTTTTAATCTAACATTTCTTGAATGGATTTTAGATCGCGGAATAAATTTATTTTTAAGACATGAGGAAGCATTGCCGATGTTAATAGGGAATGAGTAAAGTTTCCTAAGTGAATTCTTCTTCTTCGCTGCATGTTTAACCAGTTCATGTCAAGAATTGTTTGTGATACATGATCGTATTTTCTTAGATTATTAACCAGGCGACAGCAATAGTTTTGAACCTTCTGTATCCGATTAATGTCATGACTGTCAATACAGGAACCGTATATAAAATCACAATAATTAAGTAAACTTAATACCAGGGAGTCACAAAGCATTTTTCTTGAATTAAATTCTAAAATGTCTTTAGAGTTATATAATAATCTCAATGATGAATAGGATTTTTCATTAGGTTCTTCAAATGCTCTCTAAATCTTAAATCAGAATCCAACACAACACCAAGATTCCTCGCTGTCTGTACAAAAGATAACGGCGTACCACCAATTTCGATATATAAATTATTTTTACACATTACTAAACTGTTTTTATTGCCAAACAGCATAATAGTCGATTTATCAGAGTTTAAATTGAGATTATGCTCCATTGACATTACTAAACTGTTTTTATTGCCAAACAGCATAATAGTCGATTTATCAGAGTTTAAATTGAGATTATGCTCCATTGACATTCTTCTTAATAGCTCCAACTCACCGTTTACAAGACCATTAGCATGGGAGCAATCCTTAGGATCAAACTCATAAAATAATTAAGTATCGTCGGCATATGCTTGAACCTTACCAATATTGATTGACTTTAAGATGGTGGAAGTATAAATAATAAACAGAAGTGGTCCTAAAATTGAACCCTGAGGCACACCCGACACAACATCTAAAAAATTGGACATTTTATTATGACAACGTATGGCCTGCTTTCTCCCCGCCAGATACGACCCCAAAAGTGTGTAAGCCTCATCACCAAAACCATAATATTTTAGCACAAAGTAGATCATGGTTTATATATATATATATATATATATATATATATATATATATATATATATATATATATATATATATATATTAAAGTTACAATAAATTTAAAAAATTAGTATTTGGTGTGTTGTTATTTTCGCATTCCGTCAACGTTCACAGCGCTCCATGCCTCTTCCACTCATATACTACATACGCACACACTTACAATAAATAAGATATATTTTCATACTCTAGAAATAATTCATATGGCAAAACCACGTTTGCCGGGTCAGCTGGTATAATTATACAATCCTATTATCTATTAGTCCGGGCCAAACATTATGTGGATATTTAGTGTAATACTGCTGCATCCAACGTCGATTTTCAGTTGCCCAATACCGAGAAGTGTGGCGATTTACAAGACCGTTAGAGAAAAGAGATTTTTTTTACTAACATCGCATTTCGGTTAATTTTTTTGCATTAAAATTTTGCAAAATTCAACTCCCTTATCAAAATGATCTTCCATAAACTCCTGAACTAAGCTAACTTTGTGAGTATGCCACGTTTCTTTTTTAAGCGTTCTAAAAACTATTGGATGATCGTTGTTATTACCTAATGCTACTTGTCGTGAATTAGTATGGAGATTTTCATGAAATGCCAGTAGCACATCTAGTTTTGTGTCTTTCGGTAATTGTTTTCTATCACCTTTAGGCAGGTATTTTTCACGACTCGTGTCTTTAAGCCTTTTTTTTACTTTAAAGTCGATCTATTTCTGCGACATGGCCAATCACCGACGTCAGAGAATTTTAACGTGCCCAACATGGACACTTACAGAAATGCAAAATTTCCAGGATAGTGAGGTGAAACTGCTTCCTGTCGTCGGTGATTGGCCATAGTCGCGGAAATTGGGCGACGTTAAAGAAACAAAACACACATATTTAGTTTGGTTACCGTTGATGTATGTTTTATACCTGTTGTATGCATTAATCTACGCGTGGAAGTTATCTACTCTGTCTGTCAGGCATTGAACTTTAACCACTAAGTCGTTTCAACGCATGTCTTTGGGATTTTATTTTTTATTTGGAAAAAAACTCTAAATATTGTGTACCAAATTACTTAAAATTCACAACATAGGTTTATTTACACCACTTCTAGCCGCGTGTAAAGTTTACTTCCAGAGTTAATTGATTGATTTCAATCGATTGAATAAATATTTTTTTTATTAATTATTATTACATAAAAACATAGAACGACTGTTACAAAATATCAAAAGTGAACTTAACAGTAAGGGACTAAACTAATATGTCCCTCTGCTGTCTCACTACCATCATCCAGCTACGTGTTTCCCGCCTCCAGTCTTTAATTCCACGAATGCAGAGCTCTGTCGTTCCCATGTGAAATTCCGATTCAGCAGTTTGTACACTTATGCAGTGATGTGGACTGCAAAGTTCCAACCGTCGTTCCCACATGAAATGCGATCTCAGCAGGCTGATGATTTATGCATTTTTGCAAGATGACAGTTCTCATGGCTGGCGGCTGTAACTACATACTATGTTGGTCGATGTGGAATGTAACACCAGTTACTCTGATACTTACAAAAATATAGCGTTTACAAAAATATTTTTTTATATTTTTGGGGGGAAAAAAGTCCGTTATAGCTGATATACGAACTCCTTCGCGGTCTTAACAGTAGGCCTATAACAAGTCATCAAATTGCTTTCAGATTTCCATGGCTTTTACTGACCATTTGTAAAGACTGTCGATTTTCATCAGGTCATGCTTTAAATTGAAAATGTTCATCAGTTAAAATGAAAGAAATTTAACATCAAGTAGAGAATGATTTACTCCAGGCGCGGTCTTTTGGATTTGCTCCTGCGTTTATTTTCTTTTTTTTTTCAAAGGAAATATATCGCTTGAATAATATCCGAATTAAAATATAGCGTTCTCAAACAGTTTTCCCGCTTTTTCACCGGAAAAACTTGAGCATAAAGGCTGATTAACGAACTCGACCTCAGTTTTTTCCCAAACAAGACTTTTGCCAAGTTTGATTAGAATCAGTTTAGTATTTTTTGAGTTATAGCTCGGATACACACACACACACACACACATATATATATATATATATATATATATATATATATATATATATATATATACAGTGTGACCACGGATTGAGTGTGGGTAAGGTAAAGTGACAAAAAAATTTCGAATTAGATTATGATATTCTGGGAATCGCTCCTGCTTTGTCTTAAACTGAGATGTTGAGAAAATGAACAAAACCAATTAATAAACAGAGTGGTTTATAACTGATGTAATGAAATGTATTAGGAGTAAACTACTTTCGTTTATGAAGATACCGCAAAAAGTTATTAACAAAAATTGTTTAGAATTAAAATTTATGACAGGCACTCAATTTTCAAACAGATCAGCCTAATATTAATTTTTTTTAGCTGCGGCTTTATTTAAATGGCGTTCGACGGCTTCTGTGATTAGGTGTACTTGGGGTAGGTTTGCTTTCATCTCAATCAAAAGTAAAGTAAACGCACAATTGGACTTTCGAAGCAATAATTGGCGAGTTGCATGGCTACTTGAGCTCTGCCTTGTTCGTTTCCCGGGATACTACTTATTTGGAAAATTGAAACGTCAATTTTATTTGTCACGAACGGCAAGCTTCTGTATTTAAAAATGTTAACAACAGAACAAAAAGTGTTTATTGTGCAGTGCTATGGTTTGGGTGAAGAACATTCTTATCAGGGAGTGATAAGAAAATTCCTTGAACGCTGGCCAAATTATTCGATTTCCGCTACTGGTGTAAAAAAAGTTGTTACAAAATTTATGCGTACTGGGAGTGTTTTAAATGTTAAGAAGACAAAATCCGGCCTAAATGAAGAAGACAATGCTGTATTAGCTATGGATATTTATCGTACCAACAAGGTGAAACCTTTCAAAGCAAAACTGATACACACTTTGGAAGAAAATGACGAGTCAAAACGATTAGATTTTTGTTTATGGTACGGCGAGCAATATCTACAAAATCACAATTTTGGCAGAAGTATTATTTTTTCGCGACGAATCCACTTTCACCACTAATGGGGTGGTAAATTCCCAAAATGCACGGCATTGGTCTATGGAGAATCCAAATTATAGAGTTAATTGCAGAAGACAATGCCATAAAAAAGTAAATGTGTGGTGTGCTGTTTCTTACAATGGGATAATTGGGCCATGTTTTTTTTGAGCGGAATATGAACCAGTACAGTTATCTGGAAATGCTAGAAAATATTCTTCAATATTATTTGCATAACATGTCACTAGAAGATAGACAAACAGCATACTTTCAGCATGACGGCCACCCAGCACATGCAACAGGAATTGTACGAGAATGGTTAGATCGCGAATTTCCTGGGCGGTGGATTGGTCGATATGGGCCAATACCTTGGCCTTCCAGAAATCCCGATCTTACCTCAATGGACTTGTATTTATGGGGCTATCTCAAACAGAAAGTCTACGCGGCTCCATTAAACAACGATCTTGATTTGTTGAAACTGAGGTTGAGAGAGGCAATTGACGGTATTCCAATTCAACATATTCAAAATGCCTACAAAGCATTTACTAAACGGGCTGAGTTATGTGTATCGGTTGGTGGCAGCACATTTGAATAATTTCTTTATTTTTCGTTGTTCGTTTTGATTTTTGTTAGCAATAAGCGTTTTGTATTTTACTAATAAATTATTATTTAACATTGCATGATTACCTATCTTGCGCACCTGCGTTTAGAAAACCACAGGTAAGAAGCTCCATGTTGATAGGAAAAAAATGGTAATAATTTACTTGAAAATTGAAAGTAGGCTGATCTGGCTGAAAACTAAGAGCCTGTCATAAATTTTAATTCTAAACAAGTTTTGTTAAGAACTTTTTCCGGTATCTTTATAAACGAACGTAGTTTACTCTTAACAAATTTAATTAAATCAGTTCTAAACCACCCTGTATATTAATTGATTTTGTTCATTTCCTTAACATCTTAGTTTAAGACAAAGCAGGAGCGATTCCCAGAATATCATAATCTAATTCAAAAATTTTTTGTCACTTATACCTTACCCACACTCAATCCGTGGGCACACTGTATATGTATATATATATATATATATATATATATATATATATATATATATATATATATATATATATATATATATATATATATATATATATATATATATATATATATATATATAAACATATAAACATATAAATTTTTTAACAGACCTTGGTTTTGGGTTCTAGGGACCCAAATTCGTGCTCATCTAAAGAAATTTTGCATCGTGACGTCTCTAATAGAAAATTTTTCCTAATGAAAATTCGCTAAAAGAACAATGCCGTTATCACGCTTACCGAAATAAAACCAATATATATATATATCACGCTTACCGAAATAAAACCAATATATCACAGAACACAAATTTAAAAATGAAGACTAACCTGTTTCATGTCTCATCTAAAGAAATTTTTCATCGTGACGTCTCTAATAGAAAATTTTTCCTAATGAAAATTCGCTAAAAGAACAATGCCGTTATCACGCTTACCGAAATAAAACCAATATATATATATATATATATATATATATATATATATATATATATATATATATATATATATATATATATATATATATATATATATATATATATATATATATATATATATATATATATATATATATATATATATCACGCTTACCGAAATAAAACCAATATATCACAGAACACAAATTTAAAAATGAAGACTAACCTGTTTCATGTCTCATCTAAAGAAATTTTTCATCGTGACGTCTCTAATAGAAAATTTTTCCTAATGAAAATTTGCTAAAAGAACAATGCCGTTATCACGCTTAACCAAATAAAACCAAAAGCCTGGACGCAGCAAGTGCGTTATGGTAGTGAATTTTCATAGAAATGATCTGGCACAAAATATTTTATTATAACTTTTTTTTCTTGTAACATAGTAATCTAAATTTTGGTGTATAGTTTACTTTTTATATCGTATACCTACCTACCAAATTTGGTTATCATAGATTTTTTATTTTTTAAGATAACATTTTTTTTCAAATGAAAACTCAAAATTTTCCCGGAAAACCTCGTTAGATTTTCATGATTAACGAACTTTTCAAAGCCATTTACAAAAGGAAAGTACGTCCCAAATTTGATCAAAATCGGCCCATTATTCTTTGAGATAAAATTTTTTTTTCGAATGAAAACTCAAAATTTTCCCGGAAAACCTCGTCCGATTTTCCTGACTAACAAACTTGTCAAAGCCATTTACAAAAGGAAGGTACGTGCCCAATTTTATTAAAATTGGCTTATTACTTTTTGAGATAAGAATTTTTTTCGAATGAAAACTCAAAATTTTTCCGGAAAACCTCGTCCGATTTTCCTGAATAACGAACTTATCCAAGCCATTTACAAAAGAAGGGTACATGTCAAATTTTATCAAAATCGGCCCATTATTTTTTTAGTTATCGGTGTGATACATATATATATATATATATATATATATATATATATATATATATATATATATATATATATATATATATATATATATATATATATATATATATATATATATATATATATATATATATATATACATATAAAAATTGAAACTGACCCCGGATATGGGTTCTATGGGTCCTAGTTCGCGCTCATTTGCAAAAATTTTTTCAAAATTCAAAAGTCGGGATCTCCCCATTAGTGAATTTTTTCTACGAAAATTCACTAATATATCACAGAACACAAATTTTAAAATGAAGACTAACCTGTTTCAAGATTTTTCTGCCAAGTCACAGATTTGCTTAATAATTAATTACCGAAAAGATACGACTTCGTATCTTTGCGCTAATATTAAAAGCCTCGATTAATACCTAGTTACTTTTTTTAGATGCATTTAAGAAAACTATCAACCAGTTCCGACACATAGACATATTGATAAATAATGCTGGAATAATGAATGATGCCGAATGGGAAAAAGAAATTGCAATTAATGTGGTATGTAATTAAATTTAACATTCCTTTACATACAGACGATTATGATCACTATCTGCTCCAAAATATGCCTAGCTGTATTTAAACAATTTTCTACTGACCTGACCTCTACAGGTAATCTACACTACAGCATCTAATGCAAACTTTGGTCAATTTTAAATAATTTTTATTATATCAACATGTGGCCGATTTTTCTGGAATCTTTGATTTAACTTTACCAGTTAGTAATGTTTGTTTGTTAGTAAGTACACTTGGAGAACCCAAATCACCACAACACATTTAAAAAAACCCGACGATCGTTACACTAACCAAAGTTAGCGTTATCAGAGGATGAATAATTCTAAATGTTTGACGACTACAACTGCGTTTATATTCTATGTCGGTATTCGGCCTAGACGATTGAGGGTTGTTCAAACAAAACAAAAGTTTTACAGCCTGCTTACCAGAAATCCCATCTACCCGAATTCGGTGGTGAAAACATCACCGAAGGATTTAATAAAAACAAGTCAACTGGTGCCATATTTCTTGACATTGCTCAAGCCCTCGATAGGGTTTGGCATGCGGGCCTCCTAAATAAACTTTTATCATTTAATTATCCTCTCCCTCTGATTCTGCTAATCAGGTCATACCTGAAACAGAGGAAGTACCAAGTCAAACATCTGGGAGCCAGATCTAGAACATACTCAGCCACGGCTGGTCTCCCGCAGGGTTCTGCTATCTCCCCTCTGCTGTACAATATATTTGTCGCAGACATTCGGGCAGCCCCCCTAAACGTGACATACGTACTGTACGCAGACGGCACTACCATCCTCACCAGCTCCACTCAGCAGAAGATAATAACCGAACGACTTCAGACCGCCGTAGTCGAGCTGCAAGCATGGTATAGGAAATCCCTTCTAGCCATAAACCCCGCTAAATGTTCAACAGTCCTATTCTCCAAGAGACACACACCTCACGAACACGTATCATTAGACAACCGTCTAATTCCCTGGCAAGATTCCGCCAAATACCTCGGGGTTTTCCTCGACAAACACATAACATGGCGCCCCCATGTCGATCACGCCCGAAAAAAAAGCCTCGATGTTCATCTCGAAGCTGTTCCCACTTCTAAATAGAAATTGCAAATTGTCCATGAACAATAAGTTGCTCATGTACAAAGTCATCATCCGGCCAGCCTTGACCTATGCATCACCTGCATGGGCCACCGCGGCCACAACACACATCAAGACCCTTCAAATCATCCAGAATAAAATTCTAAGAATAGTAACCGGAGCGCCATGGTTTGTCAGAACAGGCAGATTCATTCTGATCTGGAAATGCCTTCGATACTTGAGTTTATAACTCAACTATCCACAACTCAGTTCGCAAAAGCCGCTTCTCACCCAAATGCTCTTCTCCGTAGTGCCACCGACTACGATGAGCAACTTTCATTTAAGCATAAGCGTCCAAAGCTTATACTCACCCGCTTACGCCCCCGCGGCAAAATCAGAATGGAAACATTCAAACCCAAAAGTCATTGTGTGTATTATTTCCGACGGAGGTATGGACTAAGGTCCGGTACTCCTAGGGAGGGAGTTTTAGTGAGTAGGTGTACTAAGAGTACGAGTCTCACAGTACCTCGATATCCCACGGCACCATGGTGTCGTGAATGAGGTCTGCATGAGGCATCTTCTCCCTTCTGTATAAAAAAAACCGAGCTCAGTCTTACACCTCACCACGTATCACCAGGGGGAGGTTAAAAATGCTTAAAAAACATCACGTGATTAATGGATGACCCCTGGCATAGATATTATATTTTATAGGATTTTTCTAAATATGAATATCTTTAATAACAGAAAGAAACGTGGTATGATAAACGGATAAGGTTCTATTTTTAAATCAATCGCAGGAAATCTAGATTCATAAGACGGAGAGCGTATATATCAGGCGCTAGAGGTTTTGACAATAGATCAAAATAAGGTTCATGAACTTATTAAATCGCTGACATCGTTGTTGGTAGAAGCGATAGCGGAATTCAATCAAACAATAGTCAAATTGAATCATAATAAAGACACAATATTGAAAAGAGTAAAAGAATTAGGAAGTACAATTGATAGCCTTAGAAGCCAACAATTACCACAATACCACCGCATAAAAAAATTAGAATTACTCACCCATATAAGCCATTTGCTAAACAATATTCAGGAACTAGTTTTAACAACAGAAAATGCAATCACCTTCTCAAAATTAGGAATATTCCATACATCGATATTGAAACCAAAATTTATAATAAATGAACTCAATCAAAATTAGTAACAACCACTGATATAAATCTATATGAAAAAATCTTTAAAAGAAAAGCAGTCCAAATTAATTTCAAAATTATATTTCAAATATAAATACCGTTAGTAGATAAATCAGAGTTTGCATATTATCAGTTATACACTTTACCAATCCCCAAAAATACACATACATTTACCATGATAATCCCTAGAACCAAATACCTGATCCTAAGCAGTAAACAATATGCATATCGCAATGAAGAATGCCAAAATTTAAAGAACCAATTGTATTTCTGCGAAGACGACAATCCAATTGAATGATCAAAACACATGTGAAATCAAATTAATCAAATTTCAAAAACCTATAAATAACTGTAAGCAAGAAGTAGTCAAAATTAATAAACCAACCGTTTCGAGATACGGAACTAGTCAGTACATTGTTATAGCACCAGAGGAAACAAACGCCGGAGTAACTTGTAAGGAACAAGAGTGGACCAATATCATAAAGGGTACCCAACTAATTACCCTTCAACCAAATTGCCAATTACAGATCAGAAACAAAATTTACAAGACCAGCCCAACAACGTCGGAAACTCAACAACTGTTTAATCTACCCAAATTAGAATCCCCGAATCAGGAAGTTTCAACAATTCCAGAAAAGGTACCTGAATTAACATTAGAAAACGTACAGCTACACTTCAAACGATCAAACTAAATATACCTGGACCGATCAATATACCTACACATCACCTGAGTATATGGACTATATTACGATAATTGGCTGTCATAATTGCCATCATAACAAAAGCAACGAGAATGCGGCTGAAGAGGTGGAAGAAGACCAAGGAAGACAATCCAGCAAACATCGAAACCAGATTTCCTTTGAAAATTCGGAACTCAACCCTGATTCAACGACATTATAAATGTTTTCAAGGGCAAACTTATTCTGATGCATAACATTAGATTATTTATTTATTTCTTTATTTATTTATTTCTTTCTTTATTTATTTATTTATTTGGATACCAACGGAGTTGCCCCCAAAATAGGATCACATACAGAGTATACAAATACAAATATAGCAGTGATAACAAAAACATCATTTATTATTCTAAAAACAAATCAAAACAATATTTCATTTGTTGTAAATACAATATGCACATACTTGTGCACACACTTATAATATGGAGGGAAATAAAGAATCAAGAAAATCAAGGCAACAAGAATAGTCGGACTTTTAGAGCTTTTTTATACCCGAGCAATGAGCCACTGAACATGTCAATGGCTGAGAACTCATTACCCGCTCTCAACATTCTTGACAGCGGCGAATTTAGAGCAGCGTTAGTTCTGCTAAAGGGCAACCCGTGTAATAGTATTATTATCTAAGAGATACGGAAACTCTTGCCATAGTTTCCCACGGGTAAAAGTTATAACACGACACTTATCTAAATTTAGGTAACGCTGATTTATGCTACAATAATTAGTCAAGTTGTTAAGGTCGGCCTGTAGACGCAAACAGTCTTGTTCACAATTAATAGGAATAAATAATTTGAGGTCTTCGGCATACATCAAAAATTTACAAAATGGAAAACAAGTATTTATATCATTAACGTATACAAGAAATAATAGTGGTCCAAGGTGGGATCCGTGGGGTACACCTGATGGTAATTCGTAAGGGATAGATTCGTAACCTAACACGGATATAAACTAAGATCTGTTTCTAATATACGAACTGACCCAACGCAGGAGAACTCCATGCACACCGATTACCTCCAGCCTTCTCAACAAAATGCTATGATTAATTTTATCAAAGGCCTTGGAAAAATCGGTGTACACAGCATCCACCTGCTTTTCTGTTTCTAAAGATCTGAATAGAAATTCTGTATATGAAGTTAATTTGGTATCAATCGACCTGCCTCTATAAAACCCATGTTGCTCTGAAATAATTTTTTGTTTGACAAATTAAAAAGCTTTACAAATACCAGGGATTCAAACAATTTTCCAAGTACATCTAAGATACTGATTAGGCGATACTTTTTAATACATTTTCTAGGACCACCCTTATGTATAGGAGTAGCCGAAACAGTCTTCCATTTTATAGGTTAAATTCCAGAATGCAGAAATCTATTAAAAATCAACATCAGGGGTTCTAACAGAGAATCGCCACATCTTACAAAATGCGGCGACAATCCGTCAGGTCCAGCACCCTTTTTATCATCAAGCCTTGCCAAAAAATCCAGTATCTCGTCTGCAGTAATATAAATGCTGGATAGAGAGCGTGAATCAATACCTACATCTTTATCATCCGTATACGGTGCGTCATCTCCATTTTCATAAACGATTCTAAAAAAGTGGGCAAAAAGATCGCAAATACCCCCTCCCGATAATGCAGTAAAGCATGAATTTATGTTACCCTTTAGAATGCCAGTGCTCGAGCGTAAGACGTATTTTCTGGTATCCTCAAAGATATTTTAGAATTCCTCTTCATCAATCCATTTCTTGCCAGCCATTTCTTCTGTCCTATTAAAATTGTGCTCAAGGTTATTTTTCTCTGCTATTTGGAAAACAACCTTCTTAAATCTTTGGTGGTCAAACCAAAAAATCTGGTTTCCATTTCTACAATATGACGAACTAACTCAATTTCTCGAGAACTGTTCTACGCCCTCCTAGATTTCCTTTGGTAGCACAACTGTTTTTCTTAAATCGCCTGAGCAATGTAGTGGCCGGGACATCGAACGTTTTTGATGCTAGTTGCTTTGCCATTTTTATGTTTTTTGATATTTTCTAGTGCCTCTTTTATCACATCTTCATTCCACTAGTGCCTGTTATTCCAAACAACTTTTTCTCCTCCCATATCTGAGGGAAGACAAAAAAGATATACTACTTTTTAAATAAATGTTGCATTAGAATGTATGGTTACCTTGTTTCATATGATGGCATCTTTTGCCATCATAGGAAGCAGTGTAGTATGTCATCATGCGAGAAGGCAGGCGTCTAGATTGCATCACCAAAATAGTGTGCTGCCGTGAATATAACCTCGAAATCAACAACTTATACGTAAATATGCACCAGTGAATTACAGCCATGCAAACTTTGATTTGAATAGATAATATAATGTGGGTAAAAACTGATGTTTAATAAGTTGATAAGGTTACTTCACTACTTATCACAATTGCCTTGCACAACGAAGCCAAAACTTACTACACCATCGCCTGTTTCACTCACAACAGCTATAATACGCATGCGCATTTGCAGAGTTGCCAGTTTGCGCGCCAGAACCAATGCATTCAAATTTACATTCATTATGGCATTCGCACTATGCCATCATAAGCCACATGCCCCTACTTAAATCCTAATTATTCACTTAAATCACACCTTTCTTCAACCACACATATGTCGAAAATGTAATACAAAAATGTTATAGCAAGTCCATATATCTCTTTGAGGATGATCAGTAACGTGTATATTGTTATCTAAATCACCCATTAAATAAACTGTTTTTTTTTCTCAGAATGGTGTAGTCCATGGCACTCTCTTAGCCCTTGAAAACTACATGTTGAAACATAAAACCGGTGATGAGGGCGTCATAATAAACATGTCCTCAATAGCTGGAGTGGAAGCGTTTGCCATGGTACCCATCTATACAGGAACAAAACACGCAGTTTTAGGGATGAGCCGCTCGTTTGGAAGCGAAGTTCATTATCAAAGAACTAAAGTAAAAGTATTAACTCTCTGTCCTGGTGCTACAAATACACCACTCCTTACCGAATGTTCTGGAAAAAATCTTGGAAAACCTTATGAAGATCTGGTGAACGATACATGTAATGCTTTACCAGTTCAAGAGTAAGTAGATAAGTAAAGTATGATACAGGCTATATTCGTTTTCACAACGGTAAATTTGAATGTAAACACTGTACCGACAAGCTTTTGAAAGTCAACTGATTTATACTTCCTTTTAAAATCCTACTACACAGAAAACCGTCAGATGTTTTACATACAAAAATGATTTGCTTTTGAAACTATATTTAGATGACAACAAAAGAATTTCTCGACATTCGGATTTACTTAAATTTTAAACATATAATGTACATAAATTAATTGTTATTACTGTCAAATCCATTTTATGAAAATTAGTGAATTGCTAATGTCCAAGTTCCCCTTAATTACGTGTAAATAAATGTCACTGATTTCTGAATCAATATCCAGAACCCACAACCCTATTTACATGAAACAATTCTTTTTGTGATGATTGCCAGATAAAAACTAGCTTTATATGCCCACCCTAGTAATACCAGGGATGTAGTACTATTCGCTAACAATCGGCAAGGCACTTGTCACAGACATAATCATTTACTTTAGTTACTTGAAGTTTAACTGTAGAGAGAATTTTTACAATCGCCGAGGTATTCAGCCAGATATCGGGGACTAGGTACTTCAGTTACTTAGGAAGGTAAGGGGAAATTTCTGCAACATGTTCATTGTCGAGAAGTCACAACAGAAGTGTCCAGTGTTCAGTGTTCGTATTCACTGTTCACTGTTCACAAGTTCCACAACTCGGCTAGCTTCTCGCGATGCATGCTCTGTGTCGTTGACGACTTTACAGGTGATGTGATTAGTATTCTGTTTCCTATTGGTGGGAATTTCGCGCGCTGCCTACCGAAGTTCGTCGCATCCGCATCTTGTCCTTACATCCTAGCAAAGACCAGCCGTGAGAGATATAAGCGAGTTTATGCCTGCAGATTTTATTTGTGATATAGGTACTACTACTGTTCTTGCTGTCAACGAGATTATTTATTTCAAAAACATTTTATCTGTTATATATGTACCCCTTTAGGTTATTGATATTTCCCATTTTAAAAGCCTAGTCTCATTAGTAGCGAATTTTCGAAAAATTGTAACGAATTTAATGAAAAATTTATTTTATAGCAATAAAAAAACGTTTAACGTTACAACATGTATACGGCAGTGGCGGCACGTGACTTCGGGAGTGGGAGAAGCAGAATCCGCGCGGCCCCAAAGGGGGGTCCAGGCAGACGAAGACCACCCCCCCGGCGCCGCAGACAAATTTTTTTTAATTTCCAAGATCACGCGTTCTCCTGGCACTTCAGTATTTAAATGAAAAATCGTTTTGTACAAAAATATAAACTTTCACAAGGAAGAATGTCCAGCAATATTCGACGAGAGGACACTGTGCACTGTACTGTACACTCACGCATACGGTAATATAATACGGCGCGTTTTACCTATCAAAATCTGTTTATGGAGGGAAAAGCTACAAGCATATTTTTTTCAATTCAAGGTCCTTCTCTTTTTTTTTACAACTTGAAATTTTATATCTAATATTATATTAATTTGAAATTATTTTTTAGACGCGATAATAAACAAATCAATTCCACTCACCAAAAAGGAACACGAAAAATCCAGCTTTTCAGGGTCTGTAAATGTCACATACCAGATTATTTAACGGCAACATAGTAAAAATAAAAATACGCCTCTGACGATCCGATTCCATCTAAATAAACGACGGAAACTAGCTTTGAAGCAGGCTCAGAACACTGCATCACTTTTGTGACACTCATAAACACCAACCTACCAGTGCGCGTGCCGTTGCCATGGCAACCGACTCATGCAAGCGTCCCGAAACAGACGCAGCATTTGTATACGAAGGAACCTGGCTCAGTCGATCTGCAGTTGCTTGACTCTCTACACACTCTACAGTAGTCTGTGCTCTGCAATACGTAAGCGCTGCGCGTTGATACATTCAATTCGGTGATCAGGGGCGGGCTTGCAAATTATATCGTATCATAAATTACTATAAAAATACATTATCAACTGCGGCGCGACGTAACAAGACATTTTTATGTGGTTGTACCAAATCAATTTGAGCGAATGAAAAAAATTAAACTTATGGTGGATTTTGAATAAAAAAAGTTTAGCTTAACCGAAAAATATAGGTGATGCGGCGCTTCACCTGCGTCATATGACGAGTCGCCACTGGTAATAGGGAGCCTGCAGCCGACTAGATTGGCAGTTTTGTTACTTAAGAGCGAAGAGCAGGTTATTAAGTATTAAATAGTCCTTGAATTATCTACTAATTGAGATCTCTGGATTCGTTTGTCCACAAGTTGCAGCTAAAACGAATTTGTACTATATGCTCTACTTTAAGTAAAAGTATTTATTTAAATATATTATTATTTCTAAATTAATATCATTATTATCAGACACATGGTTTCTGACGTGACCTATTATCAATAAATAGTTACAAAAACATACGTCATTGAAACTATATTTTCTTTAATAGTTACTTTAAAAAAAGTGTAACCGCACCTTTAAAAAAGAGCACAAAGTGAAAAATAATATAATGGGTTTGGAATAAACTAGTAATAAGATTTCATGAAGTGGGCGCGTCTATTATACCATAAACCCTAACTTGATCTTATTATACAGGTGTCCTACCCCCACTCGGGAGATAATTCTACTCAAACGATTAATGCCACAAATTCCTATAACATTTTCGTGAAAACACAAAAATAGCGGAATTACAGGCTCTTGATTTAATTTTTATTTGAATCAATTTTCTTTGATAACTTTTTTTCTAGTGAATAGATTCTTTTAAAATGTTGTATGGTTGTAAGTAATGTAATTTTGTATTTTTTGGGACAAATTGGACGTTAATTCCTTAAAGACAGAGAACAGAAAGCAGAAACTTTTTATTTTATTTTTAGTGCCTGTTATTAAAGAAAAGCAAAAAACCTACAGAAAAGTTCCTCTTGTTGCATTGCGATAAAATGAATAGTTTTCAAGAAAAACACTTTCAAAACTCCCCTGAACTGAATTTCAACATTTTCAATATAAACAAAGCGTGCTTTGAAAAAATTCACGATAGTTGCCTTGGAAACATGCTTCGGTGGAATTTATTTTGACCGATAATTTCATGCAGTTTTTCTTATGGAATAGTTGAATGGGTTCACGTCAAATTTGACACAAAAATACAAAATTACATTATTTACAAGGGTACCAATATTTTAAAAAATTGATTTTTTCCGAAAAATGTTATGGGAACTATGTCTTTATTGTTCTAGTTCTAGTAGAATCGCCTCCATAGTTTTTTGCTCTTAATTTCCGGATAACCGTATACAATTAAAAAACTCATAACAGCAAATTAATCACTCGTTTGCCTTAATTCTTGGACCATATAAATTATTTTACTCACTGCTTTTATATAATGTTTTACTAACAAAAGTTTTATTATTTGGCACCGCCTTAAAAAAATTTATAACTACTTAATCAAAATCTTTTTCTTTTTGAAGAGGGTTTCAAAATGTAAAGCTAGATGCATTCTCGCAACAATTAGAACCGTAGACCGGTTTCGCTCTCATTAGAGCTCGTCAGTACGGCATACTAATTGTAGCAAAAATGCACCAAAAGTAATACGGCTATAGTATAGCCAGCCTTAAAACACTAAGTGAGTGGTGGACATGCCGCCACCTAGTTGCGGAACCAAGTAGTATGTTGTCACGTCAGCTCCAAATAACACAAAGTGTTAAAAAAAGAGAGACTGTATACAACTAACTAATAATTTAGAAAATTGTCAGCTCTGGCCCATTTCTACCCCAATATAGGAACAAAGTATGTAAGGCTAGATGCATTTTCGCAACAATTAGAACCGTAGACCGGTTTCACTCTCATTAGAGCTCTTCAGTACGGCATACTAATTGTAGCAAAAATGCACCAAAAGTAATACGGCTATAGTATAGCCGGCCTTAAAACACTAAGTGAGTGGTGGACGTGCCGCCACCTAGTTGCCGAACCAAGTAGTATGTTGTCACGTCAGCTCCAAATAACACAAAGTGTTAAAAAAATAGAGACTGTATACAACTAACTAACAATTTAGAAAAGTGTCAGCTCTGGCCCATTTCTACCCCAATATAGGAACAAAGTATGTAAGGCTAGATACATTCTCGCAACAATTAGAACCGTAGACCGGTTTCGCTCTCATTAGAGCTCTTCAGTACGGCATACTAATTGTACAAAAATGCACCAAAAGTAATACGGCTATAGTATAGCCAGCCTTAAAACACTAAGTGAGTGGTGGACGTGCCGCCACCTAGTTGCGGAACCAAGTAGTATGTTGTCACGTCAGCTCCAAATAACACAAAGTGTTAAAAAAATAGAGACTGTATACAACTAACTAACAATTTAGATGGTTTTCAGCCCTGGCCCATTTCTACCCCAATATAGGGACAAAGTATGTAAGGCTAGATGCATTCTCGCAACAACTAGAACCGTAGACCGGTTTCGCTCTCATTAGAGCTCTTCAGTACGGCATACTAATTGTAGCAAAAGTGCACCAAAAGTAATACGGCTATAGTATAGCCAGCCAGCCTTAAAACACTAAGTGAAAAAAAATCGTTTATATATATATATATATATATATATATATATATATATATATATATATATATATATATATATATCTTTCTTTTGGGATGTTGCACTACAGTGTAATCACTTTTAAATATATACTTTATTTGTTTATTGTACTTTTTGTGATTTAATAAATCACAAAAAGTATAGTAAACACACACACACACACAAATATATATATATATATATATATATATATATATATATATATATATATATATATATATATATATATATATATATATATATATATAAATTGAAACTGGCCCTGGAAATGGGTTATAGGGGTCATAGTTCGCGGTCATTTGAAAAAATTTTGCAAAGTCTCACCATTGATACCTCTATATTAGTGATTTTTTTTAAATAAAAATTCACCAAAAAGTGAGTATTCCATTTAAAATAACAAAGATGCGTTAACTTCCGCTTTAACTGAAAGCATTATCAAAATATTTTGCTTAAATAGTCCGAATTATATTTTAACGCAAAATTTCAAGTGAAAATATTCTGCGGTTCCTGAAATATGTACCTATCATGTAAATTTCCTACTCAACACCCTGTATTTACTTGATTGAAACCTTGTTCGTACTTTTATTTGCGTAGGTAGACAACTATTTACACTAATTTTGACTCTTTTGCAGGCCCAGTGCAGTAGCTAAGGCTATTGTAAAGATAATAAAATGTGCCAAAACAGGCACTGTTTGGATATCAGAAGGAAATAAAGAAGCCTATGAATTTATGGTGCCAAACAGAGATGACTTTGCAAAGGCATGACGATTTTCTAAAGTTTAATTCATGTTTTATATGTTTTCACTTAACTTTTACCTAATAAATAGTATTTAGAAAAAGTTGATTTATTTACTGAGTTTAGAATCTATCCAGGTAACATTGGAAAGTCACAGGTTTTATGCAACCAAAATTTTTGTTATAATAGAAAAAATCTGGTCACAACAAGCGTACGTTGTACCAAGATTCATCAAAATGACTTTTTTATTTGAAAATATTCAAAAATTAAAAAAAGACCCTTAAATTTTGTACCTAATAAATGAATAGTATTTAGAAAAGGTTGATTTATTTACTGAGTTTAGAAATTGTCCAAGTAACATTGGAAAACCACAGGTTTTATGCGACCAAAATTTCTGTTTTAAAAGAAAAAATCGGGTCGCAACAATTTCTATATATGTACCAATATTCGTCAAAGTAACTTTTTATTTGAAAAGATACAAAAATTAAAAAAAGAACCTAAAATTTTTTCGGAAAAACTAATCCGATTTACTTAGCCAACGAACTTAAGCAATTTACAAAAATATATAATTATTCACAAAGATTGTTTTTTATAAAAGTTCGCTAATATTTCTGTTATATGTAATACATTTTAAGTGTTATACGTAATATTTTGTACTATGAAATTAAGTATTATGCAAAGAAATCAATATTTAGTTAGTTACATACGATTTATTTTCACTATAAATATAGAAATATGAGGTGGGAGGAGCATAAGAGATAAGGACAGTCCCATTGGTCTGTCTGTGGACGCTTCACACAGTCAGCCAGACAAACAGTGAAAAAATGCTATTCCATCCTATAAAGTGGAGTCTATTGTAATGTCTTTTTTTTTATTTCAACAACACACCACGAGGGCTTACAGCCTAAATACTATCGTACCGTGGGTGTCGACAAGGAGGAAAGAGGCAACTTGTTAATTCTGGACTTGAAGGTTTGGAGGTTCGGAGGAGAAGGTAAAACATGTGCCGGCAACGAATTCCACAACTTGGAAGTCCTCGGGACAAAAGAGCGGGCATAACAAGATGTTCTATGTCTGGTGACCTGGACAGTAAAAGGGTGCATTCGCTCTGTTTCCCTGGTAGATCTGTTGGGGGCAGCAGGTGGGGGAACTATGGAGGAAAGCTCCTCTGATCAGTGCCCGTGCAGATATCTATAAAAGAGAGAGAGGTCACCAACGGCACGTCGGTGGGCAAGGGATGGCAGCCTTTGGGTGAGGGTAGGGTCACCGATGAGACGTATAGCTCTTTGAATGGAGTCCAGGATAGCGAGTGTAGAAGCGGCAGCTGCACCCCAGATATGTACGGTCACCGATGAGACGTAGAGCTCTCTTCTGAATGGAGTCCAGGATATCGAGTGTGGAAGCGGCAGCTGCACCCCAGATGTGGGAGCAGTATTCGAGGTTTGGCCTTATTTGTGAAGTATATAATGTATAGAGATTAGCTGGTGAAAAGTATTTGCGAGCCCGGAAGAGAAAACCTAATTTCTTAGCAGCCGCTTCTGCAAATGATGTGACATGTTGGTGTCAATTAAGATTTCGATCCACAGAAATGCCAACAAGAGAAAAGGACTCATTACTTTGTATAACTTGGTTGTTCCTTTGTAATGGGTCTAGGACTGGTGTATCTCTTATGAGAAAGAAAGCAAGACTGGGATTTGGTGGGGTTGAATTGTACAAGATTTCTTCTTCCCCAGTCTAATATTTTTTGGAGATCCACGGAGACAGAACTCTGCATGAGTCTGCGATCCTCATCTAATTGGGCTAAAGAGACAGGCTTAGAATATTGTATATTTGAGTGGAGGGTGCTGTCGTCCGCGTAACTGTGAACTGGGTTATATGTGCTAGAGAGGAGGTCATTGATATGGAGAAGAAACAAAGTATTATTAATAAAAAAAGCATCATTAAAAAGAGGTATCGCGGATATTTACTGTCACTCTGGAGGAGTGCCTCGTCTCCTTTGACCGTCAGTGCGACCAAATATTTTAAAATTTAAATGCTTAAAACTTTTTTTCTTTAAAGCTAGAGAGCTAAATTTTGGTACACGGTATACGCTATAAACAAACAACTTGCCTACAAATTTTGTAAAAATATATTTGCTGTTTTCAAAGATACAAAAAGTTTCCGAAAAAAACCCAAAACTTTCCCGGAAAAAACTAGTCGGATTTTCTTGGCTAAACAAATGTGTGTATATACATATACATATATATATATATATATATATATATATATATATATATATATATATATATATATATATATATATATAGATATATATATATATATATATATATATATATATATATATATATATATATATATATATATATATACTGACTTTCCAGAAAATCCGAAACCCACTAAGAGTAAATAGTCGACCGATTGCAATTAAATTTTCTATACTACTCTGTTTTCTTTCTGATAAGAAATGATAACAATATGGACCAAGAGCTAAAAAGATGTACCTACACTTTTTTAATTTTGTTTTATCAAAAAAGTATTTCTTTAACTCTGCGTTTCCTTCAGTTTGAAGCAGTGTTTCCTAGCGATTTGTGCTGAATTTATTACAATCATTTCAGTCAATTCGAAAGTGGGCGCATTGTTGATATGCGGGACGCCGGTTTTTCAATCAGACAAATTTCCGACCGCATAGGACGCAGTCTGCCAACAGTGTTGGTCCAGGTGGTCGGAAGAAGGGATCCATAACCGTCATCATGGATACGGACGGCCTCAAGCAACTTCAGCACGGAAAGATCGTCATTTGAGGATTGCGGCTTTACAACAGTCTATATGGCAACGATATAACGCAGAATATGCGCTTTTGGGCTTCGTTCCTATAGACCATTTTTATTTCTCCCACTGACACCCCGACATCGTGCTGCTCGGCTTGAGTGGTGTAGCGACAGAGAGATGGTGAAAGGAATCGTGTAGTGTTCTCTGACGAGCACGATTTTGTCTTTGGCTCCACGATGGTCGCAGAGGAGTAAGACTTTTTCGTGAAGAACACGGAAACTAGAATTTGCTGTGGAACAGCATACGATCCTTAAACGGGGGGTGATGGTATAGGTTGTGATAATATACGATAGCAGGTCACCTCTAGTTTTCATTGACGGAAATTTGAATTCAAACGATTATATACGAAGCAGCCTGTTGCACTGCCATACCTACGAGGGTTGATTTAACCCCTTTTCCAACAAGACAACGCACGTCCTCATACAATGGTTACTACAGGATTCTTGCAAGAAAATAACGCAAGCCTGCTTCCATGACCTTCTCGTTCCTCAGACTCGTCACCAATCGAACATGTGTAGGATGTGATTGGCAATCTACTGGGTAATTACCGCAACCACCAAATAACCTAGTTGACCTTCGTCACCGAATTCAAGAAGCCTGGGATGACATGCATCACGATACCATAAATGATTTAATTTCAAGCATGCCTCGATTTTGATTAAATTTGGTGATTACCTTCCTTTTGCAAGTGACTTGGATAAGTTCGTTAGCCAGGTAAATGGGCCCAGGTTTTCCTGGAAAATGTTGTTTTCTTTCGAAAAAAAAATATATCTCCGGAAATAACAAAGTAAGGGCAACTTAATTTGGTACACGGGTTTATATCGTTATAGATAAATAACGTACCAAAATTTAGCTCCGTAGGTTGAAAGACAAAAGTTATAGGCATTTAAAGAAAAATAAATTTGGGTTTTCCTCAAAACATCAAAGTCGCGATTTAAAACGTTAAAATTGGTAAATTTAGCCAAAGAACCTGAATCTAATATGGGCTATGGAAAGAAAATGTCTCAAGAAGAATGTTTTACAAACTCTGAAGTCTTAGTTTCAACTGTCATTGTCCTTCATTTTACTAAAATAGTTCTAGAAAATTCATTTCACAGAGACCCTTTCTATGATGCTTTGGCAGTAGTCTTAGCTATAGAGTTTATCGGTTAATGGTATATAATTTTTGTCGATTTTCGTAAAAAATCAATAACGCTCAATATATCCGTTATTATACAAGATATGAAAAGAAATTGTATACATTAATTATAGGGTGTCTTGAGCTACATATTAAAAAATTATTTCTACAATCACAGGGTGGCCCATAAGTCGTTGGTGATATAAATTTTCATTCAATGCATGTTTGTAAGAAAAGAAATTCGAGACGCAGCAAGTGCGTTATGGTAGCGAATTTTGATTAAATGCTTCATATTTGAATAGCTCAATTTGCTATTAATCTATAAGGTTGACCAAGAGACGAGTTTTTTGGGAACACTTTGTGGCGGTGGTTCTGAGCGCAGTGTTTCCGTCAACACTACCCTATGTTTCTACATAAATACTCTTGACAGTTAAACGTTGCGTTACGTTATGCGACAGCCAGCTGTCAAGAACTACGGCATATAAGAGACACCAGGCGATCTCTCTCTCTCTCTCTCTCTCTCTCCTCGCTACCAACCGCTACAGTGAACACACGTCCTCCACGCTCGGTCAGTTATCTGTTATGTACCTACTCATGTGCTGTTGTAATTG
The DNA here is from genome assembly GCA_964006375.1 of Tillus elongatus. Lineage (NCBI taxonomy): Eukaryota > Metazoa > Arthropoda > Insecta > Coleoptera > Cleridae > Tillus > Tillus elongatus. Next base: position 58,547,191 of record OZ023263.1, on the reverse strand, counting down.
TTATAATTAAATGTATCATATAGTTTATTCAGTTAGTGAAATAATAAAGTATATTAAATCCATACGTAAACATTTAATATACTTTAATACACTTTAAGTTTACTTTCGGAAATTTTTGTATATTTTCAAACAATAAAGTTATTTTGATGAAACATGGCACATTGTTTTTACTATATAGGTTATACTGGTAACCAAATTTGATGCCTGAGCCTTCTTAAAAAACACATATTTGCTACTAAAAACATTTTTATGAAAATTCACTACAATATAACGCACTTACTGCGTCCAGACTTTTAATATTTTAGCTTGAAAATGTAATAATTTTGTAAGTTTGATTAAACACACTTATTTATGTACAAATTTTATTACAATTGATCAATTTATGAAAGTCGCTGACCTATATAAAGACATAAAAATTAAAATGACCCCGGATTTGGGTTCTAGGTGGCCTGGTTCGTAGTCAAAATCAAAAATCAATTATGTGTGTAATATGTGTGTATGTTTTGTAAACACGATAACTTTCGAAACCCAATACACCATCCTTGAGAGCTTAGGAGAAAGTGATATCATAGATCTATGGTGATCATAAGACCATTCAGATCAAAGTAGTGCTAGATGCTTTTTGTTATTAGTTGAGAAAGTGAGCAAGTCATTTTATGGAATATGCTTTGCGATCGACTTCAAAAACTTTTAAAAAATTTCGCGACCCAGCAAGTGCGTTATAGTAGCGAATTTTCATAAGAATTATACACTATTATTATACGGCATATCAGTAAAGTTAATACTTTAAACTTACACAGACCTTGAAGATCGATTTTAGAGGTCCTAGGTTAGGTTAGGTTAGGATTGAATGTAAGTGGGCCATACCGGTCCCTCCACCGCGACCATAAGGTCTATTATGGCTCACGCCTAATGGTCTATATTTCGCCCAACAAAGCCAGCCTCCTGCAGAGGTCGACAATCTTTGTGGGCGAAAGTTTATCCAGATCTTCCGGAGCAAGCTTTGTTTTGCCAAAGAGCAGTCCTGTCCGCCGCCGGACAGGAACACAGTACGTGCTCTGCTGTCTCGTCACTCCATACACAGCCGGCACTCGGTCTCCTGACCGACTCCAATACGGTGCATGTGGTGACGCAAACGGCAGTGTCCTGTATACAGGCCAACTAGAGTACTCAGTTGTTGTCTGTTTAACTCTAGAAGTTTTTTAGCCCTTGACTCAGACAGGCCATTTATGAAGGCCTTAGAGTGAGCTAATCCTGGCAGATTTTGCCATTGCTGGCTTGTCATTATTTCTGTCCAGGTCTTTAATGTGCGTTTTGCTGTGCATGATGTTATCCCCAGCACCGGTTCTGGTCCGATAAAGTCCCTCTGGGCACCACTCCTGGCAAGTGCGTCGGCTGCAACAATGCCATCATGGTCCGAGTGACCCGGTATCTAGACCAGTGACACCTCATTACAGCTGCCCAGTTCGTTGAGAGCAAATTTACAACTCCATACCGTTTTTGAATTGCAACGGTAGGAACCAAGAGCATTTATTGCAGCTTGGCTATCTGTATATATCTTTATCGATTTGTGTGTGCACTGGTTTCCTATACTTTCCCTTGCACACATCTCGATGGCATACACTTCTGCCTGGTATATGGTTGTGTACTTGCCGAGGCTAGTTGATAGTCTAGTATCAGTGTTGCCCACATATACGCCGGCTCCTACTCCCATATTGGTTTTGGAGCCGTCAGCATATCAGCAGAGATCAGCTCTCAATAGGGTCGTTTGATTTCGTTCCCAGTTCTCCCTTTCCGGGGGGACGGTGTTGAAAGACAGATCTCTACTGATCTTTGTAGGCATCAAGCCTGAGACCATTCCCAGAATCTCATGACCCTCAATGTCATCAAGGAGTCCGGACCCTCCCAGACTGATTTCCTTCGGCATGCTGTCGGCCGTTTGTTTTAATCTGTACGTGGTCCACCTCGCCACCATCTCCAGCCATATATGAAGAGGTGGAATATTAAGGAGGATCTCCAGAGCGGCTGATGGTGCGGTGCTTATCGCTCCCGTTGTCATCAGACAAGCTTGTCTCTGTAGAGGTCCTAGCACACGCACATTTGAAGAATTCTTTCGAAAGTGTTACCATCGATATCTCTCCATTATCAAAAAAATCTCGTGCTCTAACTCCTTTTGAGAAAAATGCCCAAAACTCAATTTTCTATGAAGTTAAAGAATTAAATTTCTGTAGATAGTGTAAGTCTCTTTAAAAGTGACTTGTATTACAAATTTCATTAAAGTTATACAAAAGATTTCCAGAAGGAAACTTAATTCATATTTAGAAAAATCAAGTGTCTGCCAGATTATAAGCGTGTCAGTTATTAATCGCCAGTATGATTTCGTTTTAGTCAACCTAATCAGACCGGTTTTTTCAATATCAACAATAACAAAATTATAACTTAAAAAATTAGTACTTACCTATGTATTTTCCTAGTAGTTGTTATATAAAATATATTTGGTGATCAACCTGAAAATACTCAAATATAACCCCTCATGTGATATTTTTTACCAAACCCACTTACGTTAAAATCGCAACCAGTTTCATTATAGTACCTCTTCATTTCTTATTTAATTTTTGATAAACTCAAGCATTTCAGAACCATTTTGTAAACATGAGTACCTACTTTAGGAAACATTTGGTTCATTACTAAGTTCAGTAAGCTAGCTTCGTAATTTAATTCCATTAGCCACAGAAATAATTACTAAGTTCTGATACATAGAATCCTTGTAGCTGTAAAATGTACTATGAGATGCTTTTTTGTAGGTATCTGTTTTTCAAAATTAAAATAAAAGATATCAAACAGAAGCTTTTCTGTCATTTTCCGTTTAATTCAGACAATTCATCACATGTCAGCGCAAAAAAAATTGAATAGATATACAGCATTCAGCTACACCGAATGCAACCTGCATCTTTTATTTTTAAATGCTCATACCTTGGTTTTCTATAAAACTAGAAAGTTAAAATCTAGCAGGTGCTATAGTCTCTGAAAAAGCTACTTACCAACTAAATGTCAACAAATAACAGTTATTTTTAAAAATAGCTGACTGATAACAACCCACTATAAATAAAACACCATCAAGCGACAGATTTATCTGTTTGAACACACTGAGACCTTAGAGACGAATTGCAGTGAGATATGAGGAGTAGGCAAATTGAGGCCCCGGAATTAAATTACAAAACACAACCTACCTACTAACAATTTTCTAAGGGTATGGTTCAGATATGTCGACAGTACTTTTGCCATATTTGATCTTAGTAAAGATAACATCAACAATCAAAAAGCAGATTCTCTTCACTCCAGTTCACTTAAGAAATGGAGAACAACAACCAATTACCCTTTCTTGATAGTTTTATCATCAAAAATCTATATAGGTTCGAATTTGATGTTTAGAGGGAAAAAGACTTCTATATTCAATTCAAAATTTTAATTATGAAAACTTCTATATTCAACTTAAAATTTTTTAATTATAATATCTACTTACTGTACAAATTATACTAACTTTGCATTTGGTCATCCACTGTAAAATTAAACCTAAAACTATTATCAGTCGTTTTAAAACGAAATTTGTTATCAGAAGTAATTCCATTCAACAAAAGTTTACTATCATCACATTCAGTATTTTCACTACTTTCTTTTGGTTCCTCTTTCACATCCTCCTTGTCATCTTCAGGTGGAGATTCAAAATTAAATCTGAACGAATTACCAGTAGAGGAAGCAAATAAAGACTTCTTTAAGCAGACAGACTTCTTATTCGGTTTAGCTGATGTCACTTTCATTTTCATAGCTGAAAGATTATCTATACTAGTTAAAAACTGATTTCACACCTACTCGCTACAGAAATTGTTAGAAAATGTTCAACATCCTTACCTTTAAGCTTGGCTTTATCTTCTTCTGTGTGCATTTGTGTTCGATAATCACCAAATGACTGTCTCATTACTTGTCTCTTCTTAATAACGGGAGCACTGCCAGTTAGGGTGCGTAAAGCTTTATTATGGTCATCAACTAAAATATTTTATAAACCTGAATAACACCATTAAAAACTCAAAACCAGCTATAATTATACCTTGCTTACGGTTTAATTTTCCTGAGTTTAAAGCAGCACTTAAATGTTGAATACACCATGCAAGTTCCACCTCAAACTGTTGTACAGCTTCTGGCGACATCGATGTAGATGGTTGTGGTTCTTCATTGTTTACCTGTTTTGGTTTCTTCATAACATTTTTGCCACTCGTTTCGTGAAGCTTCAGTTTTGGTGGCATGTTCACACAGTTATCTTAAAAAAACTAAAACCAAACAGCCAAGTAGGCCAATCGGCAAAAGGAAAACAGAAGAATAAAGAATAAGTTATAGGTTATGTTTTAATTTTTTGACAGTTGACACATTTAAAGTTGATGGTTTTCTTTTTCATTTAAAAAAAAGTCTTTAAGGAAAGGAAAAAAAAGTGCGTTACAGTAGTGAATTTTCGTAAGAATTGTACACCTTTTGTAACATATATTATTAAAACTAATTCTTTAAATTTAAATGGACCTTGGAGATCGGTTTTAGAGTCCCAGTTAGCGATTATTTGAAAAAAGTTATATTTTATATGGAGCTAAAAAATTAAAATTTGGTCTTAGATATTTAAGTACTGCAAGCGCTTTAAAAAATTGTGCTACAAGTTTAATTAAAGTTACAAAAGTTTTTCAGAAAAAAAAAATTACAAAGGGAATGTACCTGTCAAATTATACATATGGCAGGTGTTTTTCCTTATTAATTGCTTGGGTGGTTTTTTAGTCAACCCATCCAATAAACAACGAAAAAAGGTTTTTTTAAACAAATTTGTGGTTATCCGCGACGCTCATTGTGTTATTTTTTCTTTAATTTGGTACCCACGGTGCGTTTACATAGGTGTTACTATGGTTCAAGATTGAAGAAGATTCTACCGTAATGGAAAGTTATTGAGCTATCAGATTTGAAATATTTTTACGAAAATTTTCTACCATAACATACTTGCTGCACCCAGACCCTTCCCAACACTTATTTACGGTTGCTGTATCCATACTTTTTGAAAATGTAAAATATTGCAGCTTACTATGTAAGACTGACAAACCTCAAAAAAGGTAAATGATGCAATATTTTCTTTTCTTAAAAACCTGTACCTTTCACTAAATAACAATCAGGTAGCTGCGGCAGTGTTCTGTGATCTCACTAAAGCATTTGATTGTGTTGACCATGAGATACTGTTACGTAAACTTCCTACTTATGGCTTTAGGGGGACTTTGCTTGAATGGTTGAGGTTTTATTTATCTGATCGTCAGCAGAGTGTTCAACTTGGTCATATTAGCTCTGGGTACCAACATATATTAACCATGGTGTTCCGCAGGGGTCTGTTCTTAGCCTGTTGCTGTTTTTACTTTATATTAATGACCTGTCTATGTTGAAAATTAAGGGTTATATTACTATCTATGCTAATGATATAACCATCTTGTGGAGTGGTGATAGTGTTGGAGCACTGGAGCACACTGTGGCAGAGGATATGAAGATGATAGAAAACTGGTTCATTTCAAATCTGTTAACTTTGAATGCCCCTAAGAGTAGTATCATGCATTTCAAATGTAGTCTGCCTGCTGTAACTCTAGCAGCTGAGGAATTTGGGAAGGAGAGCTGTGTTAGGTTTCTGGGACTATACATTGATGAATCGTTAAAATTTGAAACACATAAGTCATATATGTAAGCAGCTTTCATCAGGTTGTCACGCACTAAGAGTTGTTTCAAAAAGCTTGGACAAGAGTACATCTAGAAGTGTTTACTTATCACTTGTGGAGTCACATCTAAGGCATGGCATTTGTTACTCTTGTGCAGGTTATCTTTTCAATTATGTATTTATTCTGCAGAAAAGAGCCCTCAGATATTTGTGTGCGCCCAGCAAACACGCAACCATCGGCCATCTGCCGGGATAATGCAGTCTGTGCTGGTTCAGTAACGGCAACGACGAAAACCACCTTTACCCTTACCTTATTGGCATTGGCAAAATGCAAATAATATTTACGGTATTCCGCAGTAACTAACCAATGTTGGCTATGCGGTGAGAATTATCGCTTTTTCATAGTACCGGCAAAACGCTGGAGAAGTGCAGGGTAGCCATAATAGTCCTCGCCTGCTCGTCTATCATCGTGAGCCGATAGTGTTGGCGCATGTCCATGGCGCTAGCACAAAAGAAAATGTTAAAACTAAAACAACCTGGCGTATGTTTATGTGTTGTAGTGCTGTGTGTTGTGTTTGAGCCTAATTAAAGTAAAATGATAAATGATAAAATGCAAGAAATTATTTGTCGCAAGGCAATAGGTAAGTTAATTATTTTTTAATTTGTTTATAATCTTATCGCATTATATTAAATGTAGTATTCTCACAGTATGCAAACCATGAACACTAGAATGTATAGTTTGTTTGTAAATCACGCAAGTATTGGTAACTGATTTTGTGTGTCGGCTCTTGTATTATTCACCATTCTTCTTCCATAATTAAGGGAAGGAAGTAACATTATTGAGATTGATTAATTTAATATAACTAGTATAGCTACGCCTTGACAAACCTTATTAAACTTATTATTTGTAAATGTTACGTCGTGGAAAAATCGAACATTTTTCATTGATATAGTGTCTGATTTTCAGGAACAGTGAGCAAGAACCCTTTGTGTGAAGATGCCAGACAACAAAAAGGTAACTCATTAAAGTTTTGCCTTCATAATGCAGCAGAGTGAAGAATATAGGGACAAAAATATGTTTTACGAAAAATATTGTAAGCTAAACCTGAAATATAACTCAAGTGCTAGATGAAATGTTTTAGATGGTTTACAGTTGTATAAGATAATACATCATCTGATGCCTCTAACCTTATTAGTGAAACGATCGTCAAATCTTTAAAAATGTACTGCGGTGAATTGGGGTCTCCAAAAGTGTACCTATGAGTGCTCGTCACAGTTTAAAATATTCATTTAGTGTTCACTTTCGATGAAATTTCAAATCTCAATAAGTGGACAAACCAGATGGACACAGCATCTCTTGAAAAAGACATCTTAGGGAATTGTTCGTCCATTCAAGTGTACATACTCGCAAATATTCACTCATTATTATTTTCACCAATTATTAGCAATAAATAATATACAGGTCGTGTTTCATCTCTTTAAGTTTCTTTATGTGAGTGCCTATGTGCTGAGTACACATGGATATTCAGACCATATGAAAGTATATGTACCTACTAAAATATTAATATTCAGTTATATTGTTAATTGAATGGATTCTCAGCTTACTGTTTCATTAATGAGTTTGTTTATTGATATTTTATTTGGCATTATTGCTAATTTTGACACATTTATACTTTATTTATTGTTAATTGCAAAAGTTACTATTTTATTTTTATGACATTAAAACGTCTAATATATATATATATATATATATATATATATATATATATATATATATATATATATATATATAGGTAATTGGTTTTTATTTCATTTTTTCTACGTCCTATAATATGAAAACCGTGAAATGTTTCAATATTCTGATTTATTTTATGTAATAATATAATCTAGCTCTACAAAATTGAATATCAATAAAAATAATGGTCTGTATTGTTGGGTTATATTTATAAATTACCAATATCGTTTAACAATTTGATAGGTTCCTTATGTATACTTATTCCTAAATCATATTGATCAGTATTGGATAATATATATATATATATATATATATATATATATATATATATATATATATATATATATATATATATATATATATATATGCAGTGTAGTGCTGGTCCTTCGTAGTATAAGTAGTGGGCCACTTAAAATTGAGCACTTGATATTAGTGCCTGAGAAGTGCAGATTTGATATTGAAATCAAGTAACTCTGTAGCATTGGTAACGTGCGTGACCTGTAATATACATGCTGGCTAAGAGACCATTGGCCAGCTGCTGGCCGGAGTTTCCTATAGTTACCGGCCCAGCATTGTATTCAAGCACTTCTCCAGCAATGCAACCCAGCAAGCACAGTTACAAATCAGATACATAAGTGTTACATAACATTTGTTATTTCATTAGCTAAGGTTATGTATCAAGTAACTTTCATGTAATATGATTGATACCAGAAATGTCAGCAGCTGGATGCTCTCGCATATATGTAACTGATACATTACATGGTTATATGTATGCTACATTAATTGTATTTATATATATATATATATATATATATATATATATATATATATATATATATATATATATATATATATATATATATAAACTTGGAGACGTTATATTCACTTGTCATACATTTAATGCTCAAATAAAGCAGGTACCTACCAAGAAACTTTTATGTACAGCCGCTAGATGTACAGCTAAACTAATTAGCATTTTATAATATTTAGCCACTGTAGTAGCAACTCTCGCAAATAAGGCGGTTTGTTAAAACATTTTAGATGCAACGAATCCGCTCCAGTGAGAAATCAACAAAATATGGGTTTGACTGTATTTTTTATAGTAGAAGCTGATGTTTCTACCATCACATGATTTATCATTATTATAGCAGTCAACAGTACAACAAATTACTTTCAGATTTAGACTTTCTTTCGAATATATTACACTTTTCCGCGTGCAAAACTAACACTGAATTCGGTTAGAATATGGATGAAACAGCTGTTGTTGCTTAAATTGTGTCACCACTGGTGGCGCTAGTTGTCAACGCGCACGCTCCCTATATTGGTGTTACAAATAAACCTGACAATTAGAACAACTAAATTAATTATTAATTAGTTTATTGCTAATCCAAAGATGATACCTACTTATCTGTGTGCTAATCACAGCAACTGCAGATGGCTACAGAAGAAAACAGAAGTAGACGCGCGCTGTGTGCTTAAACAATTAGCTCATTGTCGCCATTTTTGTGACAAATTAAAGCGGTTGCAAATGAATTATTTTGGTTTTAACCAATTCCGATTTGTAAAAGCGTGTATTGCTAATAATTAATTCCATAAGAAGATTAACATTTAAACAACTAAATTTAATTCAAATGTTTATAAGATCATTTCCCACACATGTTATGTAACAGTGTAACTTGAGTGATCCAAAATTACGGCGTATAGTTATAGTTCATTATTATCCCTTTGTAAAGTATATGTTATATAACACTGCTATAGATATTTAATGTACCACATATATTACACTGCTATGTAACATTGTACCTATACTTATCTATGCTTGAGATATTAGGTTATAGCACATTTCGATCTATTTGTAATATATATGTAATATAACACTGTTACAGAACTATCATGTATCACACTCGAAACATGTCAATATTACAAATGATTCATAATTGATCCGTGTCTGAAAGGTACATATATCTAACTTATGTGTTACATATATACATTACAATGATACTTTCTTGATCTTAATTTGCCATGTATCAGTTACATGTGTGTTTGCTGGGAAGTGCCGGGTACCGGCTATGACGCCAATACTGGGCCAGCATTAAAGGTTAGCTAGGCGGTTAGTGTCCGTGACTCTTGTAGACCTTTATTTGTTTCTGAGCGGATATTGACCCTACCGTCTCTGTTTGTTTTGGACACTGCATGCCTCATGCATGAAAAATATAAAGATGAAATCAGTTCACTGTCTTCTCGTGATACAAGACAAAAGAACTGCATTCCTCTTCCTCTATCGTCCACATCATTGCTAAAGAGGTCATTAATATATAATAGTAAGAAGATATTTAACCAGATACCACTAAACTTGACGAGGATTGGTGACATTGAAATTTTTAGGAAAGAGCTTAAGGAATTTTTAATTGCAAAATATTATTCAATAGATGAATTTTGTAATGATGCACTATGACAGATTCGATTCATGTTGTTTGGAAGTTTTCATTTGGACTGCTTTCTATATATTGTGTGTTTATATTATATTGTTGGTTAGCTGTGTACTTATGTTTATATTGTTTTTTATATTGTTATTTATATATAGTTGTACTAGTTACTTATGCATTTATACTACTATTTGTTGTGAACTTATATTTTTGTGTTTTTATATTTTGACAACTTTTACTTTTATATGTTAACTTTGCTTGTCAATAAGATTTTTATGTTTGGACAATAAAGCACCTATCTATCTATCTATCATCCCTGATGTAGCTTTAGCGGATTATTACCTCTTTCCTATGCTGAAGAAACAGGGTCGATTTTCCGCAGATGAAGAGGCCATTTATGACTTTTTTAGGGTTTATTGAAGGTAAACCTTGTCCCCTGTGTATGCAGGGACTAACTAAAAGGATAGGCCCAAAGTAATTCCTGCCTAACATAAGAGGCGACTAATCGGAGCCAAACACTGGCGGGGGGTCTGGTCCATGTGAGCCAGGAGGAAGGCGGATATATCTGGGGAGTGATGTGCACCCGGATTTTGAGGCATCCACTGTGGGCTTAGAAGTGGACAATTCACCTCGCTTGGTTGTTACTCGTGAGCGGGATTCCAGATGATACCGCCTTGGGTTGTACGCTGGCGGGTGTCGTGTGTCAGACGACCCCAAGGGGGTTGAGATTTCTGATGAGTGGTATACATTTGGAGTTTGAGGCCCCCACTGTACGCTTCGAAACGGACGGACGGCCTGGCTTAATGCTTGGGAGCGGAGTCGATGGGATGTCGCCTTGAGTCTAGCACTGGTAGGTGTCGGGTCTAGATTAACCCTGAGGGCTGAGATCCCTAGGGGTGGATTACAACTAGGGATTGAGGCTTCTTCTGTGAACTTCGAAACGGGCAAACGACCTCACTTGGATGCTGCTCCAGTGCAGGACTTCATGATACCGCCTCGAGTCAAACACTTACGGATGGCTGGTCCAGACGAACTCGGAGAGAGGTTATCTCTCTTTGAGCTTCAAAACGGGCAAGTGACTTCACTCAGATGGCAGTACACCAACTTTCACCCTCACAAATAACCTCTCCTGCGGGGAGTTCGAATTGTTGGGTGAAATTTAAGCAAACAGGTGGGTATCGGGTCTAGACAAACCCGGAGGAGGGCTGAGATCTCTAGGGGTGGATTACACCTGGAGATTGAGGCCCCTTCTGTGAGCTTCGAAACGGGCAATGGACCTCACTTGGATACTGCTCGGATGCGGGACTTCATGATACTGCCTTGAGTCAAACACGAATGGCTGGTCCAGACGAACTCGGAGAGAGGTAATCTCTCCTTGAGCTTCGAAACGGGCAAGTGACTTCACTCAGATGACAGTACACCTCTCAACCGACTTTCACCCTCACAAATATCGTCTCCTGCGGAGAGTTCGAGTTGTTGGCTGAAATTTAAGCAAACACAGGCGGATATCGGGTCTAGACAAACCCAGAGTAGGGCTGAGACCTCTAGGTGTGGATTACACCTGGAGATTAAGGCCTACTCTATGAGCTTCGAAATGTGCTAACGACCCCGCTTGGCTGCTACTCGAGGGCGGGACTTCATAATACAGCCTCAAGTCAAACACTGGCGAGGGTTTGGTCCAGGTGAGCCTGGAGGGGGACTGATATCTCTGAGGAGTGTTATGCACCCGGATTTTGACGCCTCCACTGTGGGCTTAGACATGGACAATTGGCCTCGCTTGGTTGTTACTTGGGAGTGGGGTTCCAGATGATACCACCCTGGATTGAGCACTGCTGGCGGGTGTCGTGTATGCAGATGGCCCGGAGGGGGTTGAGATCTCTGATGAGTGGTATACACCCAGAGTTTAAGGCCCCCACTGCTCTCTTGGGTGATGCTCGGGAGCGGGACTCTATGAGATGTCGCCTTAAGTCTAGCACTGTTGGATGTCGGGTTTGGATGAACCCGGAGGAGAGCTGAGATCTCTAGGGATTGATGCTGCTCGAGAGCGGCACTTTATGACACTGCCTTGAGTCAAACACTGACGTATGTCGGGTCGAGACGAACTCTTAGAGGTTAGCACTCTTTGAGCACTGAACCGGGCAAGAGACTTCACGCAGATGACAGTACACCTGCCAAACAAACTTTCACCCTCAAGAAAAGATCGACTCTGCTGCGAGCATAGAATTGATAGGTGAAATTTAGGTAATTAGACGTGGGCCACAATAGACCTAAGGTCACGGTGGAGGGACTGGAAGAGCCCACTCACCATAAATCTAATCTAATCTAATCTAGGGAAAACATTTTAGAGCATATAACGTTATCGGAAACAGCAGGACTGTGTAAATATTCAACGTTCATATGTTTAAAAATAAAATTGTTTTCGTTAAAAGGTAGGTTTTATTTTATTCTTCTTTCGTATATTAAGACAACCTGAAATCACTCTAAAAAAATTAAATTGGTTATTTGATTGTGGAAATAGCACACAAAAACAAATAATGCATTTGCAATATACAATTAATTATATGTATATAATTTATTTATTTATCATATATACAAGGAATATAAATATAAATATCACAAATTTATATAATCATAAAATGATTTCTTATTGACTTAAGAATTAACATGGTGAAGATAAATGAAGTGCCAGCACAATACATAATACACTTTCCTTCCTAAAACACTTTCATAGGCAAAAATTATTACACCTTCTTTTTTCTGTAATAAAACTAATCCTTCTTTAAGAACCAGATAAAGCAGTTATTGTTTTTCTTGTGAGACCATGCATGTTTTTTGACAAAGTACTTTTGCTTCAAAATAATTGAAAGCATGGTAATAACAATTATCATTATTATTACTAGTATTGAAAAACCACAGGAGGCACACTTCACACCATGAAGCTTTAGATACTTAAGTGGGACACTTATTATGAAATATATTAGACAAAAATTTCCACATTTGCACACTGTGGAAAAAATTGGAATATTGGTGTCTCCAGTACTGAAAACAGTAAACTAATATACAAAATCTACCATTTACAATTCGATATACAGTACACTTTATTTATGCGGATTACCTATATATGACACTGGTCTAAAGAAAATCCACACTGGATGAGAAAAGAACATGGGCAATACCCTGAAAAGGTTAATGTGACCCACAAGTTGCAATGAATGTGATATGGTGCCAGCAGGATGGAGCATCAGCACATTACCAAATCAATATTCGGCAGTACCTCAACTTATTATTTTCTTCCAAATCGGTCGATAGGGAGGCGAGGATCGCTGGGAATGGCCAGCACAATCACCCGATCTTACACTAGGCTTTTTATGTTGATGACGTTTTGAGTTGGTCCGCTCATAAGAGTTATGTAAGAAGTTAGGGTATCCTTGCTATGCAATAAGAATTTTAAATACATACTTCGATTCTAATGCCATGAAACCTGCCACCTCTGCTAATTTTTTAAGCCATTTGAGATATGGTATATTTTCTGTGGTGGACAACCGTGTTTTTCTGATACAAAAAAGGCGGTAAGAATTTTATTAGGCTTGAATTTCAGGTGTTCTGACAGCAACAGCTGTTTATAGGTATATGAAGTTTTGGTGTATATGTTCAAACATAGGGATATTGTAAAAGAGCATATAAAACAGGGTTGCTCCAATACTAGGTCAGATATTTATAATTAGCCTGGGCATCATTTACTTATATGAGAAACATGTACAGTATGCAAGCATTCAATTCTACAATAAACTTCATTCAGAAAACAAAAAATGCATCACTTTTTAAAGGTTAGAAGAAAATTGTATGATAGGCTGCTGCTGGTTGATCCATATAATTTGGCTGAATGTTTAGACCTCATTAGCTGATCGGCTTCAAGTCTGGTCATGTTTTTGCACTTTGCACTTAGTGCATATTTCCATTTGGACTGTGTTTCATTTATACCTAGTACTTGTACTGAATTTTGACTTCTTTTCATTCAATGTTTGTAACCTTATTTTTTATAGTTTTCAGCATTTTTGAAAATAAATATATTATTATTATCATAAGAGAATTAAAAATATTTATATCCCATCCAGCCTGACGATGCCGTAAAAGGCAAAACTGGCGCACAGACAAGCATTTTTAAAGCCGGAGTAAAAGCCCATACATCTGTATTTAGCATGGAACGGGTTCACCAAGTAAGGGGCACAACAATCGGTAAGTTTTGATTTGGTTATAAAATTGAAGACAGAAACTAATTTATTTCATTATGAGGATGCACTGCATGGGAATCTCGAAAACCGTGAGAGATAGAATGACGGTTAAATGAGGGAAAACTTGAGCAATGGTGAGAGCTCATAAACAGCGTTTCCATAATTGAATTACTGTTTTTCTTTTTTCAGATATTTCGGAAGTGCTTTTTAAGATTTTCGTTTCTATTTATTTCGGAAGCTATTTGAAGAGATATCAACAAACGGAAAGTACTTTCTCATGGAACGTTTTCAGGCTCCTCAAGCTTGCATTGCTACATTTTCATTTGAAAGTTTTGTTTCCAAAAAATCAAGATGGTGCTCTGGCGCACAATGCTAGGCAAGTTCGAGCGTACCTTTCCCAACAATATCCAGGTAGATTGATCAGTACTTATGGTGACGTTTCCTCGCCAGCACGATAACCAGACTTAACCCAATTGGATTTTTTCCTTTGCGGCCATTTGAAGGAACAAATTTATCTCCACCATTTAGAAACAAAATATCAACTTTCGAGAAAAGTTGGCGCAGCTTTCAAGACAATTACCCCAGATATACTTACTACAGTTTTAGATTCAACTGTATGAAGAGCTCACCTATTCTAAGAGAATAACGGTAACGTATTTGAACATTTATTGTAATAATTGTTGTGTTTTAGTTGTTATATTATTAGTTTAGCTTTGTAAAACTGGAAGTAATCGTAAAAAATAAATAGGACTTTTTTAAACACCTACTAATTAAAAATGAACGAAATTCACCAAAAAGCTGTTTTCGTCAAAAAGGTTGCAATGAACCACATTGTGTCCTACAGCGTAGAAGTAGCTTTGAAAAATGGTATCTTATACAGGGTGTATTTTTGATTTCAGCCATTTGAAAAAATAAAGTTGATGGTTTTTTGGAAACGAAATACTGAAATGAAAATGTATGAATGTAAGCTTGAAGAGCTTTAAAAAGTGCCATGAGAAAGTTCTTTCCGTTTCTTGATACCTCTTCAGAAATAAATATAAACAAAAATCCAAAACAGCACTTTTTCCGAAATAACTGGAAAACGAAAAACGGTAATTCAATTCTGGAAACACTGTTTATGAGCTGTCACTATTGTGTAATTTTTCCCTCATTTAACCATCATTCCATCTCTCACGGTTTTCGTGATCTCCATGCAGTGCATCCTTATATTGGATAGTATATATACATATACATAATGTATCCGGTGCATATTGTCCCATTTACAGCTAAAAAATTAAATGACTAATGTTTAGTAGCCAAATATATGGTTATGCAAGAATACTTGACATTGGCTGTTTACATATTCTGCGCACAAGGTGTTGACTTGACATTGGTGAGGTTAACCTAACCCCATTTCCACTGTAAACAAAATTGTCTACAATGTGCAGGATCTATATTGGTTAGAAAAAAATATAGCCTGTTGAAGCCAAAAACAGTGTTAAAATAATGTCATTACGAACTCTGAAGATACGCGCCATATCTAACACAGCAAAGAGTAAGTACTACTTATTTCACTTATGCATATATTTTTTATATTTTTTACGATTCAAGTTTTAATGTTTGCTTTATCTAATTATGCAAATATAAACAATTGTTTTTGAAGCTTTGTATAGAAATAAACATAGGATAACACATGGGACATAAGTAAAAATAAATGTCTCTAAGGGTAGCTGCTTAATTTATAGAACTAAGTTTTATGTATGCATTTCAGACGATGCTGCTGACAAAAATGCAAATAATCCAATCGGAGATTAATTTAAATGACACAAGTGATATCAATCTTGATGTGAGTTTAAGAATTTGACTGAAGAAAGCACAGATGGTGAAGATAATGTCGAAATAAATACTGCTAGCTGTCTCAATTTTGATAACGACAGTCATAATGCTTTAAAACAATTTTGAAAGTCAGGGATGCTTTGATAAATCTTTAGACGAGGAACGGGAAAGGGCAGGGGAATATGACTGGAGTGAGAGCGATTTAGCCCCACTGATTAGGTTGGTGCGAAAAAAGAGGGGCAAAAAAAGGACTGAAGAAGACAGTACTAGAAAACGAAAGATAAATTCATCAAAGTGGGCAAGAAACGAAAGAAAACGGCTGAAGACAGAAGGCAAGGTATACACTATTACAAGTAACAAACTACACCTAGCAAAAATATGAAGAAATCATGTGACATCATGACATCAGTCACCAAAAATCTGGTAAAAGATTTACTGAAGTAGAAAGAGAAGCTATCTTTTCGCAGTTTTATAAACTGGTGCAAGAAGGACAGAATCGGTACATATCAAGAAGTATAAATGAAGTAAAAACAGGCATAGAGGTTGAGACCTGCAATTTTTAATGATGACCAGGAAAGCAGATGAAATTTCTCCAGGTAATATTATTTAACCAAGCAAGAGTACAATAAAGTAAAGGTTTGGCAAACAATGTATTTGAATACATTAGATCTATCTTTGAAAAATGTGCGTGTTATTGTAGAAAAAAGAAGAATTTCTGGTGATGGAATCTATTATGAAAACCAGAGAGGCCAGCACAAAAACCACCCTGAGATACCTGAATCTGATAAAAATCGTATCAGGCAACACGTCAAAATGTATCCTTCTTATAAAAGTCATTATGCAGGATCACATACAGGAAGGAATTATTTATCACCTGATTTATCCATTTCCAAAACGTACAGATATACGTAGGCTATTGCAAGGAGTAAAAACTATTTCTTAGATGTGAGTCACTATACAGGAAGATATTTGTTGAAGAGTTTAATTTGACTTTCCATAAACATCGTCTGGACACTTCTGGTAAATATGACAAGTTGTTCATTCAACTTAAATACGACTCAATTAAAACAAGTCTCAAACTGGAAAAAGAAAAAGACGTGCACCTGAAATTAGCAGTCTTCATATGCAGAAAAAAAATGACAAGGGAAACAGTAAGCTAAACAAAAACACACGTTATGACCTCGTTTGATTAGCAAAAATGTCTACACACGCCTTTCCTGCTAAGTGGCATTGCATTTTATAAGCGATAACTTGAGACATAAATTTTGACTGTATATCAGCCAGGAGGTCCGAGGCAACTACCACCATTGTGTTATTTGTGGAATGAAACTTTAGCAGCCCGAGGGTGACAAGAAACAGGGTCTTGCATATTTCACTATCTAACTAATTTGCCAAAAGATATATGTTGTGTATTTACAACACGGATTCTGTGGTATTCGGCAGTCGGAACATCTGAGTGACAGTCGGTAATTCTGACACAGTGTGTCGGAATCGTGATGCAGGAGACTGTCAGGTGTCAGGATGTTGACAGCAGGGTATGACAGAAGGCCCCCGGTTTTTGGACGTGTAAAGAATGTACCTACACAGTTGTTATTAAAATATATTTAAACAGGCGAGTGGTTTTGTTACATTTTCCCACAGAAGAATAAAACAATATAAAGGAAGGAAATTTATTTGGTGATACATGCCCTGGGCAGAATCGCAACATCTATATGATAGTTGTTATTTTATACGCTGTTTTCTTGTGAGAAGACAAGGGCATAATCTCACAGTAAACCATAAATTCTTAGAGCCTGGACATATCCTTATGGAAGCTGACACCATACATGTTGCTATATAGAAAACTAAAAAAAAAAAGACGACGGCCAAAATATATCTACCATGTGACTGGACCAATCTTATCCGAACTGTTCGTCTTAAAACACCACTAATTGTTGAAAAGCCCACACAAGGTGATTTTCTGAATTTCAAATCCCTGATAAATAAGCAATATGTACGTGCAAAACGACATGACGGGGGGAGACGCCGAGCCTACCACGGGACGTGCTCGTCCTGGACGGATCCGGCGGGGAGCGTGGGTCGGGGGCAGGTGTTTATTTGGAACGATCGAGGGTAAGTCATATTATTTCCCTCGGAGCTCATGCAATGGTCTTTCAGAGCGAAATGTACGCCATCCTGCACTGTGTGCGAGAGAACAAGAGGAGGGGCTACACCAACAAGCGAATCCTCATAGCCACAGACAGCTAGGTAGCCCTTAAGGCCCTAAGTAGCCCACGGGTAAATTCCAGGCTGGTTAATGGATGCTGACACGAGACAAGCGACCTGGCTGGGCAGAATGAGGCCACCCTCATCTGGGTGCCGGGTCACTCGGGGTCAAAGACAATGAAGAAGCTGACAGTCTCGCAAAGAGAGGATCAGCAGAACCATTTATGGGACCAGAACCAGTCCTGGGCGTATCGAAAGGCAAGTCCTGGGTCAGGGACCAGCATAAGGGATACTGGGCAGATTGTCCAGGGCTCAGACATGGGAAGACACTAATTGGGGATCCCAGTTCAAAGAAGGGTGTGGAGCTGCTAAGTCTTAGCAGAGGACAGCTCAGGAACATAACAGGACTCTTGACGGGACACATGGCCATCAAGAAATGCCTGCATAAAATGGGGCGGTTCAAGGGAAACCTGGCATGCAGAATCTGTGGTGAGGGGAAGGAATCAGCCCAGCACATCTTGTGCGAGTATAAAACTTTGGACAGCAAAAGACAACTGATCTATGGACAGCCTTGATCCGAGATAGAGCAATATAAAACTTCACCCTACCAATTGCTGTGCAGACTAGTTCAAGGCACTGTGATTTTGGAATGGGTGGAGTAGAACAGACAAAGGGTATGCACAATGAGCCAAAGGCTGCGGTGCTATCGGGGCGGCAAAGACGCGGACGAGCCCTAAGGGAAAAACAAAAACAAAAAAACATGCAAAAAGAAATACTATCGATTGAAAAAATTTTTGGTTAAATAAAATGGAGGAAATACAAACCGGAATGTCTAGGACAGTTTTTATATAAAGAAGCTTTTGACAAAAAACGCTTGAAAGTAACAGATTTCAACAGGAAAACTTGACAGAACACTTTCCCAAAAAAGCTGGCACCTATTAACCAAAGACACTACCATTATGTACTGAAAAAATGGAAGACTTAAAATCCATGATACCTTTCATTGATAAAGAAAGCCGAATCTATTGCAAACATTTTTTGAAGCACGTAATTTCAGATGAGGAAATTCCTTCCAGATGAGACATCCGAAGATTTTGAAGAATCCTTCGAAACCTGAACAATAGTTTGCGTTACTGTATTATGATCAAATATTCCACCTCATAAGAAATATTATATTTTATTTGTTGTGGCAGCGGTAATTATAAAAAAAGATGAATTTTGTTTCCTTTTTCTTTTTTTCTTAATACATTGAATCTTTTCAGCACCGTTGTTCATATGAAATTGTTAAATATTTTTTTAAAAACTAGAAATTTTTACTTTTTTCCGCTTTCAAAAAGGCCAATGTCATTACTTTTTTTTGCTAACTGAAGGGCTAATGTCACCGTTTTTTCTTATTGGATAATATTACGGCCAAAAAATTCTACACATATTAACTGAGGCAATATGTGACATACCCATATGGAAGCTGATACCGTACATGTTGTTATAGAGAAAACTAAAAAAAAAGACGACGGCCAAAATATATCTACCATGTGACTGGACCAATTTTATGCGAATTCTTCCTCTTAAAACACCACTAATTATTGAAAAGCTCACACAAGATAATTTTCTGAATTTCAAATCCCTGATAAATAAGCATTACGTACATGGAAAAAAATACTATCGATTGAAAAAATTCTTGACTAAAAATAAAATGGATAAAATACAAACCGGAATGTCCAGGACAAGTTTTCTATAAAGAAGCTTTTGACAAAGAAGACTTGAAAGTAATCGCTTTCAACAAGAAAGCTCGACAGAACACTTTCCCAAAAAAGCTGGCACGTATTGTCACTGAGGCAATATGTGTCATTTGCTAAATTTTTAGGTCATTATTTTGAATAGCGTAAAAATGGTGTAGACTGTCCTTTTACCAAATCGGTGTTATGCTTCTCCTGAAAAATCGTCAAATTTGACTGCTCTGTGGTTAGTTTTACTTTTACCGATATGCCAGGAAAAAGAAAATTGAAAAGATTTAGATCCGTTTATGATAAACATAATGTACCCTGAAAGTATCAAATCTCAAACATACATTGTAAATACATTGACTATAGTTGCTCTAACTTGGTAAAACCGTTCTGACATTGATACCTTGTCTCTGACCTCACAATAGCTTCACACTTTCTCCACATGATACTACAAGTTAAACCAGTTGCCAAGAGAATATAAAGCTATTATGAAGCCAGATAAAACACCACTATGTCTGTATTTAAAACATTGTGAGGCCAGACAATAAAGCTCCTACATACAATGTATTTAATATAGAATTGTTTCAGCAAATTATTGCAACATCAATAAATTAATTGCAGGATAATGTTGATGGAAACTTGAACAAGAAAATAAAATCTTTATTTAAACGTACTGAATGATTTTTTAAGGAGATCACAGAAACAGCAATAACTGCTTTAAATCACTTTTCACCTATCGATACATCCACAAAACAACACCTTCATTAACCATTTTATTCTTCTATGGTGGCTATAATTGCAACACATTATAGACTAGAGGTATGATTCAGAAATGACCTTCCAAATCTGGTCTTAATCGAGATCTCCTCTCTATCTCTTTGGGTTGTTTACTTGGTGTCGCAGACTTCACTGGAGGTAGTAGAACAGCAGGAGTTCTACAAAAAGGACACACATCACTCTGCTCCATGGCATCAATACAGCTGGAATGAAACGTATGTCCACAATACCATACAGCTACAGAATGGTCATCGTTGAGATCATCAACATAAGTCAGGGGCTTTTTACAAATTTTGCAGGTAACACTTGAAACTGAGATACCCCTTCCATGTAAACATAAAGTTTTTGCAAGACCTGTAAAAATAAATCCTTTTTATACAAAAAAAAACTCAATTGAAATGTTTCAAGTTAAATATAATGAAAATAAATGAAACAGCACAGTACTGACTCTTCTGTTCCTCGCTACCATGCCGCCAATCAAATGCTTGTGCTTGTAATAATCACAAATTTGATTTAAAGCGTTTTCAATGTGTAAGTAACATTCTATTAAACAAACTGTGTAGTATGGGTTTGAGAAGTCGGGGGCCAAAGGACTCCAGGGGGTAAGCTGCGGAAGTGGAAACAACATGACCTTTCAATGAAGCTTTCCCCAAGACTGCACTGAGCCGCATCCTGCACGAGGTGACCCCGCTATAACTAAACATTATGGATCTAGACGTGGACATCGATAAAACTCCCCCAATCCACAGTGTCACGTGACCCGTGCCTATCGATGGATGGCACCAAGGTGATGGTGTCGTGAACGGAACCTCTGGAGTACCAGGCAAGCCTCCAGAGTAACCCGCCTTGCACCACACAGGGGGTCCTGATGGTGTGGACAGTTATTTCCCCCATTCTCGTGGGAACAACATGGAGATGGGCCAAAAAAAATGAGGCTCGACAAGTGGCTCCGGCTACAGACTCGTGCCTCGGGTCTATTCAAGAAACGGAGACGAGCCAGAGGGCGGCAGCGGCCGCGGACTCTGGAGGTCTCACGTCTCCGCCCACTCGGGAAGCAACCGGGGGTTGCTGGGACATAGGTTCCTTCAGTTCAACCTCCAACAAAGTAGGGCAGCCACGGCCGGACTGCTAATGGCTCTGAGGAACACGAATGTGGCCCTCATCCAGGAATCGTACTCTTATAAAGGAGAGATCAAGGGACTCAGCGGAGCTGCTGGAAAGCTCATTTGCAGCAGATCCAGTGAGAACCTGAGGGCCTGCATTTTTGTCAGGGAGTTTCTGCCCTTAGTGAATTTCTGTTCCAGGGACCTGGCAACTATCAAAATTCGATGTGGAGGAGCGGTTGGGCCCAGTGACATTACTGTCGGATCGGCCTATCTACCAGGGGACAGCACAGATCCTCCTCCACTCAAGGAATTGGAGCAGCTGATGGTGGGTAGCAGAGCAGGTGGATGGCAGACCATCATCGGCATGGATGCGAATGTGAAAGCGCACCATGAGTTATGGGGAAGTACGGACATAAACTCTAGAGGTGAGTCACTTTTACAATTCTTTATGAAATTTAATTTAAACATATTGAATAAAGGTAATAAACCGACCTTCATCACCACACGGTGTGAGGAAGTTTTAGATCTAACAGTTTTCACCCAGTTTCTGGGTGACATTGTTAAGAACTGGGCTGTGTCTTGAGAAGTTAGTAGTTCAGACCACAGATACACCCAGTTTGTAATTACTAAAGTCGAAAGACAAACGGTATGGTACCGGGACACTCGCAAGGTGGACTGGGAAGTCTACAGGGCAGACCTAGCAGCGGAACTGCGGGGGTTAAGAGTACCATAGACAATTAGATAGACCTCGAGATCGCGGCAGCCCAGGTGTGAGACGCAATCACCTCGGCTTATAACGCCAACTGTCCCCTGAAAATGCGGGCGTCCACCAGCAATGTCCCTTGGTGGAACGAGGACCTCAGACAAAGGAGGACGCAGGTTCGTAAGCTGTTTAACGCAGTTAAGTAAAGTTCGGAGGCATGGCATGAATATAGGCTTGCCCTAACGAGCTATAATAAAAGACTGAGGGACGCCAGGAAGGAGTCGTGGAGGAGGCACTGCGAGGAAGTGTAAAACAAATCGGAGAGTGCTCGACTACACAAGATCTTGTCCAAGGGCACTCAGACCAACATAGGCTCCTTTAAAACATCCACGGAATGCTTTACAAGCTTGGGGAGGAAACTATGGAAGTTTTACCACAGACGCACTTCCCTGGCTGCAACATAATAAACCAATCACCTCCAGACTGGAAACACTCAGAAATAGAGGCGCAGTACAGGCGGGCATCTAGAGTAGACTGGACAGTCGCTAAAGAGGTGGTTACTTGGAGCAAAATCAGATGGGCTAAATCTTAGCAGAGGACAGCTCAGGAACATAACAGGACTCTTGACGGGACACATGGCTGTCATAAAATGGGGCGGTTCGAGAGGAACCTGGTGTGCAGGCTCTGCGGGAGGAATTAGCTTAGCAAATCTTGTGTGAGTGTAAAGCTCTGGACCGCAAAAGACAACTGATCTACGGACAGCCTAGACCGGAGACAGAGCAATATAAAACTTCACCCTACCAATTTCTGTGCAGACTAGTTCAAGGCACAGTGATTCTGGAATGGGTGGAGTAGAAAAGACAAAATGCATGCACAATAAGCCAAAGGCTATGGTGCTATCGGGGAGGCAAAGACGCGGACGAGCCTTAAGGGAAAAAAATGGAGATATGTGTGTGTGGCATTGCACATAAACTTATATTTAGTTATCTATTTGGCAGAAGGCCAACAACTGTTGTGAATAGTAAAAGACACACCTTCAAAATTGTAAAATCGGTGTGACACGGGGATGTGCGCTTGGACCCATTTTTTATTTGTTGTATGTACAGGATCTATAATTAGCAAAATTGAAAGCTACACAAATAACTTTCGCAGATGACACAGTGCTGTTGTATTCGAATAAATTTCAGAATCATTGGAAAAATAGTTAATGATAACTTAGGTGCAGGGTGATTCATGAGGAACCCACCGTTTTGGACAGTGTGTTCAGGGAACCAAAGCAAAGAAGAAAAGTCTAATAAACATATGGTCAAAGGTGAACCGTTACTGAGATATTTAATCAAGAAAAAATTAACTTCGTGGCGATAGGTTGCTTCTATTAAGAGTTGCTATTTTATTTTGAGTAGGCAGGCCTTGCATGCAGTTGTCAGATTTGTAACCGTCACATTAATTTTGATGTTCATAAAGTAAAAAGATTGTTTTCTGTCCAAATTCTGTTAAAATTCAGGTAAATTCAATTAAAACGTAAATTTCAATGCGTGCCACATTTACCCATCGGGAATATGCAGATATTATTTTTATTTATGAGTTTTGCAAGGGTAACGCTACTGCAGTTGCTGAGTATCGATGTCATTTTCCCAACTGAAGATTACCGAATCGAAATATATTCCAGACAGTCTTCAACAATACAGGTAAAATCAGAATATTTCCCATGTGCAAGAATTGTATCTGAAAGGCAATCTGGTCCTGATGTAGCAATATAACAGTATAAGAAGTAATTCCTAACATAACAGAGCACAGTCCTGCTGTGAGTACAAAGCGCTTTGCAACTCAAACCACTACAGGGAAGACTGTACGCAGAGATGGTTTAAAACCGTTCATCATGCTCAGCAATTGTAATTTTGCCATTGGGTAAACAGGCTCAATTTACTCATGATGGAGTAAATAACTGTCATAAAGAACATCGCTGGTCTGATGAGAATCCACATGCCACAGTGGAAAGCCACTTTCAACAGCGATTCACCGTTAACGTGTGGTGTGCCATGATCAATAATCAATTACTCGGCACATTTTTGCTACAAGAGCATCTTATGTGAGCTAGGTATTTAGAATTTTTAGAATATCATTTGACTGGACGATGTACCATTATGTGTAAGGCAAAACATGTAATATCAACACGATGGCGCCCCTGTTTGTTTTACTTGTGATGTGATCAATTATCAAAATAATTGCTTTCATTATTTTAGTAATGGTTGACATTTGACCATATGTTTATTAGACGTTTTTCTTTGCTTTGGTTCCTTGAACACGCTACCCAAATACAGGGGTTCCTCACAAATCATCCTGTATAGGTGGTTATTAAGTAATAATTTGAAAAAAACTTCGATAAAATAGTGTACATAATGTTTGCACAAAAAGGTAAATGCATAAAAGATATGAATAATATACACAATAAAAAATTAAACCTGTAATTAACTATAAATACCTTGGTTTAACAACCAGCAAGCAGTTGAATTTTGGCAAACACTTTTGCAAGGAAAAAAATATCTAGTCTTACTGGAGCCTTTAGAAGGTGTCAATACTATTTAACAGAGAGATTGAAGATGCTAATTTATAATAATGAATAGAACCACACGTGAGATAAATGATGGTTGTTTGTGCTTCTGCGCCAAAGGTGAACTTATAACAATTGCAGAGAACACAAAACAGGGTACTAAAAATATGATATGGTTTAAACTAGTCTTATCCAGTAAAGGTTTGTATAAAACATTAAACATGTTGCAAATTTATAAAGCTGAAAAAATGTATATGGGTTTTACGGATTCTAGTTCGCACTCATTTGAAGAAATCTTTTTAAAATTCATAAGTTGCGGTCTTCTCAATAACGAATTTTTTCTACCAAAATTTGCTAAAATATAAACCATAAACTCTATAACTGAAACTACTGCCAAAGCATCAGAAAGAGGGTATATTTGAAAATGGATTTTCCGAAAATATTTCAGTAAAATGAATGACGATGATGGTAGAAGCTGAAACTTAAGGCTTAACATACTTATTAAGACATTTTTTTTTACATAAACCATATTTATTTAAAATTCGTTGTCTGTAAATTGCAAATTTTGACGTTTCAAAATTACGACTTTGACGTTTTAAGAAGAAAAATTATAAAATTTTCAAAATATTTTTTTTGCTACTTCTTGACCTTTTTGCGTGAAGAAAACTTAACCATTGTATGTAATATTCAATTGGCTTTGTTAATCACACAAAACATTTTGTTCTTGTGCTTTCCTCTGATCACTAGTGGCACCCATTTTTTTTTCTTTAAATGTTTAAATATTATATAAACTACCCCTAAATGAGGGTGTATTTACTAGTAATGATTATATGTAAATGTAAAGTTTTGTCAGTTTAATAGTTTTTCTGGTAGCACTAAAAAAAATGAAAAAAACGCCAAGAGTAAATCACCCTCAAATAGAAAGATTTTTCTTTGAAACTTTAGCAGCAAGCAGAGATTATCACTAGGATGCACAGTCTTAAATATCAAAGAAACCCTTAAAGATTAAAGCGTCGGTCAGCATGATTCAATTTCGTCAGCAAATTACATCCCCCCTTTAAAAATAAAGTTTTTATCATTATGGGCTACAATAAACAGTTTATTTAAAACAACTACGTTAATATATTTTATAAACAACATATTTGTCTAATAAAGTAGGTAAATAAATAATAATTCGTATTTTTCTGAACCTAAACTATTTACTACAACATGCATTGAAATATACACTTAGGAAAAGATGCCATCACGCGATTTGGAATTGAAGTTACGAGGTGACCTATAAGTTTTATAGATCTTGGTACTATCCAACAAAGCAGTTGTATAAAAGGGTGACAAAGTAACGATCTCGTAAAAATGGAGCGGTGCAAATTAATACATAACATAGTGAATAACAACACTAAGGTGATAAAAAGTAGTGAAGTGCATTTATATTCAACTAGACAACAGGGAGACCCATATTCAGTAGCATCAAGAACAAACATAAAACTCAACAGTGTAATAATTAGAAGTCAAAGATTATATGAGGCTATTCCTGAAGAACTAAGGACCATACACCCAAAAAAATTCGCAAGAGCTATTAAAGGACATTTGCTAAGTGTACAAAATGACATATAGTTAAAAAATTGAAATAAAAGGGGAAATTATTTGTTTGGGTTATCTGTGTGTAAAATGCTCTTTCAGGCTACTTAGTCTTAGTATATTATTCAATTATCACAAACCTCAGAAAAATCTCATATATTGTAATTAATTGCAAAACTTGTTACCAACACAAAGTACTGTGTATTGGGGTTACTTTGCCCCAAGGGGTCACTTTGCCCACGCAACTGAAATATTTTAAAATAAACAAATTTGCAACAATGGCAACGCCGATTTAATCGCGTGAAGTGAAGTTGTAAACCGAGATACTTCAGTTGTTGACTAGCTCTGATGCGAGCTTAATATGACATGTCTGAACGTAACAGTAGCCATGTAAGTATTTACCTAAAATTGCATACTTTAATGATGGTGAAATGCTAACGGACCTAGAAGAGAATTGAAACATTGTTTTGTCGCTTTAAGTCTACCATGTCGGATATTATACGCCTGGGCCTCAATATACCAAAAATTACGTTGATATTTCTGTATCTTTGTGTGTTATATGATTTTTTTTTTTGGTTAAATAGCCTCCACCTTGGGGTGACTTTACCCAATGGTTTATTTTTGAAATAATTACATTTTTGTTAATTTTGTTATACGAGGCAATATTACTGTATCTGCACTCTTTCATTGCAGATATATTCATTATGCCAAGAAATTATGTAAGAAAAGTTGGGTGTAGAAGATACAAAGACTACACAGAAGATGACTTGGGTAAAGCTGTTCAAGCTGTGAAACGAGGTCTATCCTATCAAGAGGCCGCGGACAATTTTCGTGTTCCGAAAAAAAACGGTTTGGAATAAGCATCGACAGAAACATATGGGATCCGTCGGTGGACAAACAGCGCTCACCGAAATTGAGGAACGTCATTTTGTCGATTTATTAACTGCAAATGCTGAGTTCGGAGCACCTCTAACCAAATTTGATTTGAAAATGATCGACAAAAGTTATTTGGAAAAGCAAGGCAAACACATAAAACAGTTTCCAGACGGTACTACACCAGAAAATGATTGGTGCTATTCCTTTATCAACAGACACAGCGCTAGACTATCACAGCGTGCGTACCAAAATAGTAAGTGTGTCCATGCTCAAAAAAGTGAGGAGGAACTTAGAACATACTTCCAAAATCTTTCTGACAGTATCGCTGATGTTCCACCTGAGAATATCCTTAATTATGACGAAACTAACCTCACAGACAATCATGGGGCTAGGTAGTGCATTTTTCGTCGTGGGATGAAGTATCCAGAACGGATGATGAATTTTTCCAAGTTATCAGTTTCCATTATGTTTTGTGCGACAGGTGCGGGTGAAATGCTTCCTCTATATATCGTGTACAAAGCTGAACGGTTGTATGACGGATGGTTAATTGGTGGTCCAAAAGGTACTAAATTCAACAGAACAAAGTCGGGTTGGTTTGACTGTGTTTGTTTTTTGGACTGGTTTGAGAAGGTAGCGACAAGGTCGTACAAGGTCAGGTCCCAAAGTTATTATAGGGGATAATTTATCATCACATCTCAATATTGAAGTTCTTAGGTCCTGCCAACGTAATCATATTAGATTCGTTTTCCTACCTCCACACTCACCTTACTCAACCACTGGATGTGGGATATTACAAATCCCTCAAAACTTGTTAGAGAGATATAATAACAGATTACAAAACAAGAAATCCAAGAGAGAGCTGTGTCAATAAAACATCATTTCCAAGATTCTGATGGACAAAATCCAAATAAATCCAGAAGTGACCATTAAGAATGCTTTTAGGGCAACAAGAATCATTCCGCTAGATCCTCAACAAGTTCTTATAAGGCTCACACAACAAAAGTTGAAAGAAAATGTTAACGATCAAACTGGATCATTTGAAGGAAATTAGAAGTCCCAGATCCTCTACAATAGCATCTAGAGGAAGGAAAAAAATGCTCAATGTTACTGCTGGAAAGTCTGTGCCCTTCAAAGAATTATTCCCAGAAGAAAACCCAGAAAATGACATGAATGTGTCAGATAATATAATAGAAACAGTAGATCCAGAACTTTCAGAAGACGAAGACCAAACAGAAGCGGGCGACCAAAACGAAATTTCAAGCTATCTACAGATGCCAAGAATTAACGATTTTGTTGTAGTCCAATTTGTCACCAAGAAAACTCTTAAACACTACATTGGAGTTGTGTTAGCTATCTTTGACGATGAATACAACATAAAATTTATAAGGAAATTTAAGCCAAATGAAAATTTATTTACATTCCCTCGGGTAGACGATATTTCTCTAACCAAACAACAGGACATTTTTGAGGTTTTGGGAGCACCAACTGAATATCGAAGAGGAATTCAGAAATTCAACTGTGATCTCAGTGCCTATAAACTTTAGCTGGATAAGTTGATACATTTTGCTCTGATTTTAGAATATACAAAATTCAGTACACATTCGAATAGGTAGAGAGTTGTTTATTTTTTTCTATGTTAGCAATTTTTTATTTGTTTTTCTGTAGGTATATTAGCCCAGAAAGTATTGTCCTTTATATGTATTGATTATAAAAAACAAATGATCTCTAAGAATGTTCCTTTTAGTTTTCTTGTTCAGAATATTTAGTTTGGTTAAAATTATGTTAATATTTTCCTAGTGAGTATTTAGTGGCTTTTTTTAACGTGCCTGTGCATTTAAAAAACTCATATGTATGTAAGACTATATGTTGTGATATTGATTGTACCTATTTGTTGATCATATATTTTTCTAAATCAAGATGCACTGAAATAAATATAATAGTTTATAAACTTTTGGTTATTTTTGGTCATCTCAAGCATTTCTTCCATGCGGAAATTTTTTGTGGCTTCTAGGTGGGCAAAGTAACCCTTGTACCGGCAAAACTTTGCTTTAAACTGCAGTTAAATACCCGTAACTACGTGTTTATTGCCAGTGGGCAAAGTAACACTTCTTATGGATAACTTTGCCCGGCCGTTAAAAAAATTAATAGAAAATAACCTTGAATGCCCAGACAACTGTAAATAAGACTACGAGTAGCCTGAAGTGAGATATACCACATATCGTCAGCGTTCTAAGATATTGTCTTTGGTTTGGAAGTTATTCAAAATATGACAAAATCGTGGCAAAGTAACCCCAAGATACGGTACTGCTTTGAGTTAAAAAACTCAGGAACATACATCAAATGCAAATATTCAGAATGTATTTTAAGAGACATTTATTAAATGTACAAAATAGTTTCCAGTTGAGTATATATAGTTTCTAGAGTACTTGACAATTATATAATATATTTTAAGTTAACCTCAAAATCATATGTTTTTTTATGTAGAACTTTTTACCAGTATAAATGTACTGTTTTGGCTTTGTAAATAAAGAATATTGAGGAGAAAAAAAAATCCTTTAAAAATTGAGAGTAATCTTAAGATGTGGCATTTTACAAAAATAATTTGCAATAAACAATAAGCTTTGCTAAGAAAACACAAAACTCACCATGATGTAAGTCTTTACCCAATAGCTCTAAAGTTGTAGTCAGCATACAAATATCATGTCTGTAATCGGTCAGCATATCCTGCAGTAAACCCTTAACATCACCAAAATTCGCATTGGAAACAAGCTCTAGAAGTTGAGCTGGAGGCACATGGGGTGCAGCCGCATGCAACAGCTGTCTCAG
Source organism: Tillus elongatus (assembly GCA_964006375.1). Classification (NCBI taxonomy): domain Eukaryota; kingdom Metazoa; phylum Arthropoda; class Insecta; order Coleoptera; family Cleridae; genus Tillus; species Tillus elongatus. Next base: position 58,516,912 of record OZ023263.1, on the reverse strand, counting down.
AGACCTATTCTTCATATTGGCTGTACTCTTCAGCAAGGTTAACCATAAATTCTGAGCACCTTCCGAATCTAAATGCTCAGCTCCTCTTACACACAAACTGACAGCTTCATCGATCATCTGATGTTCAATTAACAACTCCAGCGACTCCTTCCACTCACCCCCATATTCCAGAAGAAGTGCTGTAGCTGCATGAATCTCATAATGCTGGGTTATTTTCAGTGCTTCTTCTACACGTACCGAACTGACTTTAATAAAATTACAAACACCTTCCCGGTTGTTCATACATAAAAGTTCCAGATATCTTTCTGCAATGGGTGCTGGTAACTTGATATCACTATTTACAACTTCACCTAAAAAAGCATACTGTAGCTCGGGTGACTCATCTAAAATCGTGCACAATTGTTCGATTAAATTAGAAAAGTGTTCTATAACAATATCACCACTCTGTTTACTATCTACAGCCACTAAGTCTTTAAAATGCACCAGAAATTGACCCTTTATAACGCGGTCTTCCGTGGTTATAAATTTTTTAATATAAGTAAATACTTCATTTTTACGCATTGGATCGTTAAGGTAACAAAATAATATGTTCGAGTAGTCCCTCTGCAATAAATACAGATGCTCGGCAACACGGTAACATTTGGAATCCAGCGCCATCTCTAGCTGATTGCTAAAACCTAAATGGCTAAGCTTGTTACTGTTCAAAAGATCAAGCCATGCTTGTTCACGTTCGGTATGTTCTCTTAAGCTTAGAGGTGTTCGCATCAAGTCTGTCAGTGATTTAATTACCATATTCAAAGATGTCTCTTCTAAATTCAGGTTCTGTGTTGTCACCAGTCTGGATATAAAACAAGCCAGCATAACTATTTGACTGTCCTGGAATAAAGTTCAGTATGATTATTATTAGAACAAATATACCATACATAGTATGCTAACATAAAATCTATCAATTGTAGACCATCAAAATTGAATTTCAATAGTCCGCATTAGTGTTGTCGACGGTTAGTTAGTTTAATGAAGAAGAACATTGATAGTTGACCGCCGAATTTGTCGGATTTGGGTTCTAGGGGTTCTAAATAGCGCTCATTTGTAGAAATGTTTTCAAAATTCAAAAGTCTCGATCTCCTCATTAGTTAATTTTTTTTAAAAGAAAATTCACCAAAAAGCATTTCTAGATGTAGTGTTCTAATGAAGAACCGAGATAACGGCTTTGAGGGAACTGATCATTGCCTTCAGGATCAAGAGATTGACAATAGCAGGGTTAAATCTTGGTTAAAAGATAAACCTAATAAAGAAAATGCCGATTCTAAGGGAAAGTCTGCTAATACTAAGGCAAAGAAAGAAGATTGTGATGTAGATAAAATCGAAAAGAAGGAGATGATCAAAGGAGAAGATGCCACGGAAAAGGAAGCTGTAAACAGCATAAAAACAGAAGAGGAACATGAAGCTACTGAAAAAGAAACAAAAGATGATAAAGACCAAGACTTACCATAGAGTTGGAAGCAAAGATTAAGGAAGGAAGGAAGGTATCACAACCAAAAGGAGTTATAAGGGATGGAGTTACAGCTGAAATTAAAAAGCATTTATAGATGTAGTGTCCTTATGAAGAATAGAGATAAAGACTTTGAGGGAACTGATGATTACCTTCAGGATCAAGAGATCGATAATAGCAGGTTTAAATCTGGGTTAAAAGATAAATCTAATAAAGAGAATGTCGATTCTAAGGAAAACTCTGCTAATACTAAGGCAAAGAAAGAAGAAAGTGATGTAGATAAAATCGAAAAGAAGGTGATCGAAGGATAAGACGCCATGGAAAAGAAAGCTGAAAACAGCATAAAAACAAAAGAGGAAGATGAAGATACTGGAAAATAAACAAAAGCTGATAAAGACCAAAACTCCAAGCATGTTCCGTTACTTGATCAGTCATTAGATAAAACTGGAAAATGGGAGCAAAAGAGTGTACAGAGATATAATGAGCCAGGCTCGGGCAACCAAGGGTTGATGCTTTAATGTCACGTTTTAATAATTATGACTTGGAAATAATTCACAAAGTATCACCAAAAAATAACAGGCAAATCTCCATTAATCAAAAGGAACATTAAAAAATTTAATTGATTTGAATTTAGCAAACATTCATAAGAATATGGTAAAAAGTTCAGCCAGCTTCAAAAGTTGGATGTTAAGTACTTCACAGTGATCTACATGATGCTAAATATGGCCAAGACTCGAGTTAAAGAAGAGCTGTGTAAAAGAATATTAGTATTCCTGTTGGAATTAGCAGATTCTAGCAAAGGAGAAGGCAGGTTCAAACGAACTGCTGCTGTTATTACTAGGTCGTTCTTCACATGATGGCAATATGGGCAATGAATTACCTGCTAGAGCTAGACAAGACAATGGCAAAAATACTAGGTTGAAAGATATCACTTCAAGCAGAAGTGATAAAGAATTCTGATGGAAGTGAAGAGAAGCCCCGTAAACGTAATAGTGTTTCTCACAAGAAGTCAAGTATGAGGACGACGAACACAATGTTGAAGCTGACCAGAGTGCGGCTAGTTTAGGTGAGAGTGATGACCTCAATAAGGGTAAGCGGAAGACACCTGATAAAACCAACACTAAAAGTAAAGGACATAAAACATATGCTTAAAAGAGGTCGCAAGCCAGCAGCAGCAACCTTAGCTATCCCAGCAACTCAGCGGAGAAAAGTTGGAGTCTCCTGAAGAGGAGCAGAGTGACAAGAAAAAATATGTAATTGTCGTGATAATGGATAATCAGTTACCTCGAAACAACTGACAACTGGAGTAGTTGAAGAAATGTACCCTTCAAAAAACAGAAAAATTTGAATTGTTGATGTGAAAACCAAAACAGGAGTACATAGGCGACCAGTATCAAAAGTTTGTCCTACAGAAATGTTAGAAGACAATCAGAATATACTTAGCGGAGATAAATGTGGAAAATTAGATATTATGTTTTATTTTACTTTTGTCGTTTGTTACGTTTTTGAGTAGTTTTGCAAGTCTGTGGTTGATAATTTTAAATTTAAAACCATCCCAGTATGCAACACGCACATACACAGTAGTTCTGTTATTTATGATATTGTGGAGGCCGATACTTGATGTAAACCCATTGTCAACTTAGATAAACAAATAAATTTAATTACACTACTTTATATTGTATGTATGACTGCAGTTTTGCTAAAGTACTCAGCTTTGTCAAATACATAATAAAAGTAAGATTTTAAAATTCCAAATATCTACTCCGTGTTGAATGAACATTTCTAATAATTGAGATGTTTATCTCTTCTTAGGTAAACTAATAACGGTAAACTAGTAAATAAATAAATGCCCCCATAAAATAGAAAATGGAAAATATGTACAATAATACCAGTACGAAAAGTGACTAACACAATAAAAGCACCAGAATTTAGAGCTGTTAATACATATATATATATATATATATATATATATATATATATATATATATATATATATATATATATATATATATATATATATATATATATATATATATATATATATATATATATATATATATATATATATATATATATATATATATATATATATATATATATATATATATATATATATATATATATATATATATATATATATATATATATATAACGGAAGCTAAGATAACAGAGAGAATCATTTTTAAACAGTTTTCAGATCATGTTGAAAATAATAATATTTTGATGAAACATCAGTCTGGCTTTCGGAAAAACTATAGTTGCGAGACTGCTTTTCAGTGTGTATTGAATGAATGGAAGAATAGTATGGATGAAAAGCGTGTAACAGTTGCTGTGTTTTTAGACTTAAAGAGAGCTTTCGAAACTGTTGATAGAGGGAGACTGCTGATGAAATTGAGGGTGTATGGAGTGAAGGGAGTTGTATATAAGTGGTTTGAAAGTTACCTAAGTCAGAGGGTACAGAATGTTAAGTGTGAAGCGGAGGTATCAGAAATAAAAGAAATTTCATGAGGCATTCCTCAAGGCAGCATACTGGGTCCTCTTTTATTCGTGTTATATATATATATATATATATATATATATATATATATATATATATATATATATATATATATATATATATATGACATTGAAAACTGCTTAACGCACACTAAATGTCATTTGTTTGCAGATGATGTGGTAGTTTATATAACAGGAGATGATTATAATGATATAATTGGAAAGTTACAAGAGGATCTTGAAAACATAAGTAAATGGTTGATAATAAACAGATTAAAATTAAATCTTGAAAAAACGAAAATGATGGTTTTTAAAAAAATTTCCAAGTTGGGAATGCAGGTCAATAATGGACTACAAATAGGTAAACAAATTATTGAAATAGTGGATTCCATAAAGTATTTAGGTATAATGGTGGATAGCAATTTGATGTTTAATAAGCATGTAGATTATCTATGTAAAAAAAATTCAAAAAGGTTCGGTGTTTTGAAAAGATCCAGTCCTTATTTATCCATATGGGCCAGGAAAACTATTTATAATACGATAGTCCTGCCACATTTTCATTATGCCTCCTCAGTTTTGTATTTGGCAAATAAAGAAGCTGTACATAGATTACAGTTACTTCAGAATAGAGGAATGAGAATAATATTAGGTTGCAGTAAATATGAGAAAATGGTAAACATGTTGGGAGTGCTGGAATGGTTGAATGTTGAGAGACTGTTAAGTTTTAATGTACTTGTTTTTTTACATAAAATAAAAAAAGGAATTATGCCAGTCTATCTTAAAGAATGTCTAACATACTTCAATGAGGTGCGCAATTATGGGACAAGAGGTAAGAGTGACTTCTTTCTAGAACATAAGAACACAAAGATGGCACAAAATTAAGTTTTTTTTCAAGGGTGCCAAGGAATATAACTCACTTCCTAGTGATATTAAAAACATAGAAAGCGTTAGGTTGTTTAAAAGCAAAGTTAGAGAGTACCTGACCAAAATATAGATAGCTTTAGTTTTTTTTTTTTTTTTATGTCAACAACACACCACGAGGGCTTACAGCCTAAATACTATCGTACCGTGGGTGTTGACAAGGAGGAAAGAGGCAGCTTGTTAATTCTGGACTTGAAGGTTTGTAGGTTCGGAGGAGAAGGAAAAACATGTGCCGGCAAGGAATTCCACAACTTGGAAGTCCTCGGGACAAAAGAGCGGGCATAACAAGATGTTCTATGTCTGGTGACCTGGACAGTAAAAGGGTGCATTCGCTCTGTTCCCCTGGTAGATCTGCTGGGGGCAGCAGGTGGGGGAATTATGGAGGAAAGCTCCTCTGAGCAGTGCCCGTGCAGATATCTATAAAAGAGAGAGAGGTCACCAACAGCACGTCGGTGGGCAAGGGATGGAAGCCTTTGGGTGAGGGTAGGGTCACCGATGAGACGTATAGCTCTCTTTTGAATGGAGTCCAGGATAGCGAGTGTAGAAGCGGCTGCTGCACCCCAGATGTGGGAGCAGTATTCGAGGTTTGGCCTTATTTGTGAAGTGTATAAGGTATAGAGATTAGTTGGTGAAAAGTATTTGCGAGCCCGGAAGAGGAAACCCAATTTCTTAGCAGCCGCTTCTGCAATTGATGTAACATGTTGGTGCCAATTAAGATTTCGATCCACAGAAATGCCAACAAGAGAAAAGGACTCATTACTTTGAATAACTTGGTTGTTCATTGTGATGGATCTAGGGCTGCTGTATCTCTTGTGAGAAAGAAAGCAAGACTTAGTTTTGGTGGGGTTGAATTGTACAAGATTTCTACTTCCCCAGTCTAATATTTTTTGGAGGTCTACGGAGACAGAACCCTCCATGAGTCTGCGATCCTCATCTAATTGGGCTAAAGAGACAGGCTTAGAATATTGTATGTTTGAGTGGAGGGTGCTGTCGTCCGCGTAACTGTGAACTGGGTTGGATGTGCTAGAGAGGAGGTCATTGATGTGGAGAAGAAACAAAGTAGGGGCTAAAGCTGAACCTTGAGGAACTCCTGCATTAATTGGATACAGTTTAGAGGAATGGCCATCCACAACAACAGATATGCTCCTGTTGGAGAGGAAATTTGCTGTCCAGGTACAAAGTTTTGGTGGTAGGCCATAGGCCGGAAGTTTATTAAGCAGCGCTGCGTGCCAGACCTGGTCGAATGCTTTGGATATGTCTAGAGCAACAATCTGGGATTCACCGTGTTGTTCCATAGACTTGTTCCAAGAATGGGTGACAAAGGAAAGGAGGTCGGCAGTCGATCTGCGCTGACGGAATCCATACTGCCTATCGTGGATTAGACTGTGTTTTTCAAGGAATTTTAGTAGTTCGGTGTTTATATACTTTTCCATCACTTTAGAGATGACTGAAAGGAGAGAAATAGGCCTGTAGTTGCTAGGAAGCGCTTTGGATCCTTTCTTGGGGATGGGTTGTACTCGAGCAGTTTTCCAGTTACTAGGGAATATGCCTTTATTGTAAGATATCTGAAACAGACGAGTCAGGACAGGAGCAAGTTCTGGTGCGCATTTTTTGAGAACAATTGCTGGGATCTCGTCAAGGCCAGAGGCTTTCCTGGTATTAAGAGAAGAGAGCATCTTTCGTACCTTTTTAGTTTTGAAAATGATATCAGTCATTTTATGCGCGACATTGGGGACTGTTGGTGGTTGAACATTTGGAGGTGGGTTGAGAGTAGAATTTCCGGCGAACAACGAAGCAAAAAGTTCAGCCTTGCCCAGGGCGGTAGAAACAATTTCATCACCTGAGACGAGAGGTGGGAACGTGCTCTTGCAGAAATTATTCCCAATACACTTAGCAAGAGTCCAGAAGGGTTTGCCGCCGTTGGAGCTTGAGAGGACTTTGTTTTTGATGTGGTTATTAAACGAGTTTTTTGCCTCAGAAAGAATGCGGACATAGCGGTTTCTTGCGTCGTTGAATGCTTGACGATTTTCTTGACTGGGATTGTGTAGAAGCGTTTTGTGAGCTTTGACCTTTTCAAGTCTGGCCTTGTCACAGGATTTAGAGAACCAGGGCTTTTGAGTGGCTGAAGAGGTTTTCTGTGTACGTGGAATAAATAATTCCATGCCAGCTTGGATAATTTCGGTGACGTTTTGTGAGATATCAGAGGGGTCAGGATGAGAGAAGCAGACAGACGCCCATGGAAATGAGGAAAAGTAATCCCGCATTTCGTCCCAGTTTGCGGAGTTGTAGTGCCAAACGATACGTGGGTGTGATGACTGTGTGACCTCGGGTTGCATTGCACAGGAAGCAGTGACCATGCCGTGGTCTGAGCGACCAAGGGGGGCGGTGACTGATATCTTATAGCATTCAGGATTTGTAGTAAGAAGGAGATCCAAGGGATTTGAGCTGTGTGTTGGGATACGAGGAAAGTAAGTAGGTTGCTGAACCATATTGGCCAAAGAATTGCTGACTGCAAAGGCCTCCGCTGCTCTCCCTTGTGGATCGGTTTTTGAAGATCCTAGCCATTCCTTATTATGGACATTGAAGTCGCCAAGAACAGTGACCTCGGAGGAAGGATATTCAGAAATCAGATAGTCGGTTTTTTCAGAAAGGTAGTCAAAGAGCTGGACAAAGTTGTTGTCAGAAGGTGACCGGTAAATGCAACAGATGAATTTAGTTGCAGCCCTGAGAGAGAGTTTTATCCATAGTATGTCTTTTCTTCCAGCTTCTAAATTGGGAAGTCTGGTGCAGGGTAGATTGCTACGGACGTATGCGCACACGCCTCCATGCAATCTAAAGGCAGTAAGGAGCTCATACCCCGGGAAATTAAGGTGATTAGTGGCTGTTTTGGCACTGTTTTGGGTTTCGGTGAGGAAGAGGAGTTGGGGCCTGTTAGCCTGGAGGAAATGGTGGACGGAGTTCAGGTTAGAATTTAGTTTTAAATTGTTACCATTAATGTTGTGCAATCAGTTGTTTGATAGAATTTTTGTGATAAAAGTTGGTAATAAGTGTTTTAAGACTGAGTTTTATATTAGTAATAAGTTTGTAGCTTGTTGCATTTATTTTTATTGAAATTTTTATATGTAGCATTTTTTTGCTAAATAAATAAACGTTATTGTTATTGATAAAAACAGGTAGTTCCGAGTGTTTTGCCACTCTACCATTATATTTTATTCCATAGCATCGCAGAATTTCATGATCTAAGACTTCCCTTTTAACATGTATATTTATTGTTTGTCTTTTGTTTGGTGTTGTGATGTATCGTTTGTGTGTACTAGATTTTGACTTCTTGTATTATACACGTGTGTATATATTTTAGCTTTAGATAAGATTTTATAATTGTGATGTCTTTTTTTGCTTCTTTTTGAAACGCTGTCTTACCATATGCACTTTTTGTACCTTAAATGGTAAAATAAATTATTATTATTATTATTATCCTGATATACAGAATAGTCTTTTTTTTATTATAAGAAATGTTTTTTCCCTAATCATTGAAGATAATTATATTATGTGAAATGTATTTTATTCTCCCTGACAACTACTTAAACTTGGGTGAAAACGATAAAATATAAAACAAAGCATTTTTTCTCAGAAATATACTTTCTATCGCACCATTGAAAAAAACGTTAAATTTCGAATTTTACACCATTATTTTTTCATAAATGCAATGATTAAAAAAATATGACGTTTTTAATATTTTGTGATGTTTCCTTAGCAGGCTCAAGTCTTAAAAAGCTAAAGTAAACCATAGAAATAAAATTCGACTGAAAAACAAAAGTGTCCTTTAGACTCTGTTTCAAAATAAATGAGATGCCAGTAGGCCACAAAAAATGCTAATTAATTGAAAACGACAGGTATAATAACTTTTTTTTAATTACAGTGATATTAGAATTGCATGAGTTATTCTTTGTGTTTGTGTAAAACATCAAAAACGAAGGAAATGTATAAAATAATGCTATTAACAATATAAATACATTTGTTAAACAAATAAATAAGCATACAAACAGGCCATTTCCTTTTCCTGACGTTTAGAATTTGCACAAGGGAAACTGGTATAAATCTCATGTTTTTGTTATCAGTAAAAAGTCATACTGATATCATATATCCGTCATTTTATCACTTAAATCCCTCCTTACAGCAGGGATTCAGCAAAATTTGCAGGATAGTGAGGTGAAACTGCTCCCTGCCGTCGGTGATTCGCCATAGTCGTGGAAATAGATCGACATTAACGAAACAAACACACACACATATATCACTTAAATGCATTTTGTTCTTTTTTAGGCATTTTCTTACAACAAATTACTTTCTTTACATTCCATATGAAAACAAATAAAAGTGATACATTAGTGTAATCATTACCCACTCCACTAATGACCCTGATAATGAGCCAGGTAGAGGCCATGTTATAAATAAGACTTACAATGATCTGTGAGATCTCTCTCAGGTTTAAGGTTGAACACACTGTGGCCTTACAGATGATCTTCAGTGAGATTTGAGGAGTAGGCAGATTAAAGCCTCGTAATCACACTACAACAACCAAACCTGCCCTTATCCACAGCTCTAAGGAGTAGGCAGATTGAGGCCTTAAGAGTTCATTTCCTTTTATATTTCCTCCTTGAAAATGGCTCCAAAACAGTGGACAAACATCGAGTTTTAATAAATTCCAGACACAGTTAAATCTGAGAACCAAGTATTCCAGACACGTAATCTCCCCATTAACTAATTCTTTCTTTGAAAATTCGCTTAAAAGATTGACTATCATGGCATATAAACATATGGGCTTAGATATTTTTTGAGATCATTATGACAATCAGAAAGGCGAACGAACTATCACCTGCATAAAATTTCAGACATCTGCAATATTTCAAATTTGAAACGACTTTTGAGATCTCCTTATAACTGTGCAGCTTTAATGTCAATTTTGTATCTATTAAAGTTTTCGTGATACCATGATATCGACACTCAAAATCCCCCACCCTATTTAAAAATTTCAAAAAGATATCTTTGACTATTCGCTACCATAACGTACTTGCTGAATCTAGATTTTCTTGTTTCGGATTTTATTTATACTCTTATTATTATAGTTTTTTTATTTATTTAATGGCCATCTAGGGCAATGAGAGAGATTTTCCGGCTTTACTAATTATAAAAATTTGCAGACGAGATCAACTTCTCGTTGGCCCGGCCAGAAATCGAACCCAGGACCTCTCCCTCTGCAGGCTGGCACCTAGCAACCTGTGCCACGAGGGCGCCTTTTTCTTACCCTTTCTTACACATTACAATTTCAACGAAAACAGTTTTATAAATGGCATTTGTGTATAAGAAAAAACAACTATTTTTAACAAGGAGACACAAAACTAAAATAAAATTAAGATACAAAATCAGCATATTTGCAATATAACTTACAGTAAATTCAGGTGGTGTGACTATTTCCATGAGAATCTTCACTAGCCTTTGTCTCTGCAACAGCCCCATCTCTCCTGAAAATTCTACTTCTTTAAAAGCCAGCTCAATCAAATTCAAACATTCCCTTGTATTGTACCTCAGTAAAGCCCTTAAGTAAGGATAAGTTGATTCATCTTCAGTGCCGTTCATGGAATGTACAGTTTCTAAACATCTCAAAACATCATATTTAGCTCTAGGAACATCCGATTCTGGTATTTTGCCTGTAGGATACCCAAGACCAGCTAAGCATGATGACACATAAACCAACATGGTATTTCCCAGTTTGTGGTTGTTTTGAGTTAGTTCGTTTAAAAATTCCGCTAATGGACTAGCATAATCACCTATCGTTTTTGTAGTTATATGGATCCAGGCATCATACAGTTTCTTTTTCTTACATATATTCAGTACCTGGTGTAGATCTAAACATGGTATCTCTAAAGCTAATAAAATTCTTTCTAAGGTTTGAGGATCACGTTTTTCTAGATATGCAACTAAATTCTGAGTGACGGCGGGTGTTAAAGTGGTTAAAATATTGTTAATAATGTGATCAGTCAATAACATGTAGTACCAGTCTTGATTGTTTTGGTCACCGGATACAGCTTCCCAAAGTTCATTGCATAAAATATCACTGGAAAAGATAAAAAACTTTAGCTAACTTCAGTTAGGGATTCAGAAGATATTTTTTCAATCATTTGTTTTAAAATATTATCTATTATTAACAAACAAATTATACAATATGTCGCACAAAAAAAGCTATGCTTGTGCTTGCATTGAGACAGGATTTTGAACATCCTCTTCCTTAGCATCTAAATGTCAAATTATTTTGTTTAGATATTACTCATTAAAATAAAGGACAATCAGGTCGTTTACAAAACAACTACTTCAAGCTACATTTAAACGACTACATGACTGTGAAGAACCTCGTCATTAAAAAGAAGACTTGTTTGTAAGGCTAGATGCATTCTCGCAACAATTAGAACCGTAGACCGGTAGAGCTCTTCAGTACGGCATACTAATTGCAGCAAAAATACACCTATAAAGTAATATGGCTATAGTAGCCAGTCTTTCAACACTAAGTAAGTGGTGAACGTGCCGCTACCTAGTTTCGGAACCAAGTAGAATGCTGTACTGAAGAGCTCTAATGAGAGCGAAACCGGTCTATGGTTCTAATTGTTGCGAGAATGCATCTAGCCTTACATACTTTGTTCCTATATTAGGGTGGAAATGGGCCAGGGCAAACAATTTACTAAATTGTTAGTTAGTTGTATACAGTCTCTATTTTTTTAACACTTTGTGTTATTTAGAGCTGGCATGACAACATACTACTTGGTTCCGCAACTAGGTGGCGACGACATGTCCACCACTCACTTAATGTTGAAAGGCTGGCTACTATAGCACTTGATAACTCACGGACGGACTTCAACTGACGGTGTACAGTGAGAGTGTTCTTATACAGTGGGCGGTTATCATCTTCCCAGTTTATCGCTTCCACCAGTTTTGTTCGTAGTGGGAGCCATGTCCCGGGTTTTACGTTCATTTACGGTGAGATGCATAGATCAATAACTGTGATAGCACTCGGAGAACAATTCGGCCCATAAACTTTATAAATTAAAATAATCAAATTCGGCATGAAAATTACTCTTAATTAGATGCATCCTCGGACAATAATATTAAATTTATATTTACAGAAAAAGCTAGTTTCGGAATTTATATATTTTGGTATGTGAGCAATCTTATTAAATATCCCACAGCTAAATTGATATTTATGAAAGTGCATTCGGCACTTTTATATTTCTGTATATAAGCGGGAAATAATTTCGAAACTATATATATATATATATATATATATATATATATATATATATATATATATATATATATATATATATATATATATATATATACACATATATATATTTATATATATATATATATATATATATATATATATATATATATATATATATACTAAAAAAGTAACTTGGTTACAGTGGTAAACTTTGTTTTTCTTCACAGCACTTTCTCATCGACTTGATCAATATCTGCTTCTACCGCCTTAGCAATGAGAGTTGAAATAATCAACTCCCTAAGATTCTCAGCTGGGGCTCTGCAAATCTGGTTTGTTTTCACCCTTGAAGTCGACAAGCTGTCAGAAGTATAAAGAGGTTTAGAACCGTCTCAAAGGATACTCATGTATCACAGTCAATCTCACTTGCCTCGATATTACTATCCACATTGCTCTTTAGAAATTGCTTCGTTAGTACCCCCAGTTGCCACCTCCAATCCATTTTATCACACGCTTTTGGTGTCAAATTACCCACGTGTCAAACAGTTTGTTATGAATCTCCGTTCTTTCATAGAGCATATAAGCACCTTGGAATGCTCCCCGACATACATATTTCCGAAGACATACAATCTCCAACTATTCAAGAAGCAAGTAAACACTCATCTTGTGGCACAACAATCAAGTTCATGATGTCTTAAAGACACATAACCTTTGTCTTTCATGAACTAATTCACAAAAAAAAGTCAAAACAAACAAAACAAAATATCTACTGAAACAGGATTGAGTAAACCTTGTCTAGAGAGTCTAGAGAATTTTTGCATCAATTTTGTTTTCATTTTTATTAATAATAATGCTTTATTTGTTTCATACAATATGTATACATTACCTGTAATGGGTGTGAAACTTGTCAGAACAGTAATGAATTAACAAACAAAACAAAAAACACATAACTTCAAATAAAATAATAAATTCAAATAGAATAAAATAAAATAAAACAAAATAAAATGGACTAAAATTTGATTGTCTCCCATATTTTTCCCCTTGTATTTTTTATCAGCTAAGTACTCATCAACAGTATAGTAAGCCTTCTCTTCTAATATTTTTTTCAGTTTTGTTTTGAGTGTCGAATGATTGCATTTTTTTATTTCATTAGGTATATGGTTATATATTTCTATGATGGCGGCACGTACATTTTTTTGTAAATATGTGAAGTTTTGTCTTTAGCTGTTCGGATCTTCTTTTTTTCTAGTATTATGCTCATGTGTACATATACACTCCTTAAACAGTTCACTGTGTTTTTTTATAAACATTACTGCATTCAAAATGTATATACATTTTTTCCCTTATGAAGTATGATTTACACCTTGCTGTTTGTTCCAAGTTCAGTATACTTCTGAAACATCTCTTCTGAAGTATAAAAATTCTCCTTACATCTGTAGATTTCCCTCAAAATATGATGCCATATTGTATTCTACTTTTTATATAGGCATGATATGCTATTATAGCTACATTTTTATTTGTTATCATAGCCAGTGCTCTTAGTGCAAATATATATCTTGACATATTATTGGCAATGGAGTTAATATATTTCTTCCAGTCAAGACGATGGTCAATTTCTATTCCACAGAAGTTTGCAGACTCTGATGAATTTAATATATTTGACTTACACGTTAGTATTAACTCCTCGTTTATTTACTTAAAGTTAAAATGTATTAATTTGGTTTTGTCAATGTTCATTATTAAGTTGTTATTTGAAAACCATTAATTTAGTGTATTAACATATGATTCAATTTTTCTTCTCAGTTCATCTGTAGTGTTGCTTCTGTAGATAATAGATGTATCGTCTGCAAACGATATTAATTTTTCATTTACTAATTCTGGTGTCATTTGTATATATAATGTATAAAAGTGGTCCTAATATCGACCCTTGTGGGATACCTTTAATTATCTGTTCCTTTTGTGATCTACATATGTTGTTGTTATATTTCTCAACGATGCTTTCGGTTCGATTTTTCAAGTATGATTTTATCAGTGTTAGTGCTAAACCTCTGATTCCGTACATGCTAAGCTTTGAGTATAATATATCATGTTTTACACTATCAAATGCTTTACTCAAGTCTAAGCATAGTAAAGCTGTTTTTTGCATCTATTTAAGGCCTCTATAACTTCTTGTAGTGCTTGATATCTTGCTCTGATTGTAGATTTACCTCTCCTAAAGCCATTCTGTGTATCGGAGAGTAATTTATTATTTTCTAAGTAGGAGTTTATTCTAGTGTATATTATTTTTTCAAATATTTTGCTAAATATTGGGAGAATAGCAATAGGTGTGTAATTTTAATCTGTTTTTTTGTCTCGTTTCTTGTATAACGCTATTATATCTGATGTTTTTAACTTATCTGGAAAGACACCTGTAGACAGGGTTAAGTTTATTATGTGTGTTAGTGGATGCATTATTTGTTGTGCAATATTTTTAACTAAAATGACTGTAATTTGATCTTCATCTACCGAAGCAGTGTTTTTCAGTAATTTTATCGTGCTACGAACCTCTATATAGTCAGTGGGTAACATATAAATTGTTTTTTCTATTTTGTTTACATTTGAATATTCTACAACCTTGGCAAGTTTGGACATTGGTTAACAAAAAATGTATTTACTTGATTTAGAGTATTTTGTATATCTGTATTTTTTATGTCTAAGTTTTCTATAAGTGAACTGCTTCTTTTATTAGTGTTTCCATTATAATTATTGACAAGAGACCAAACTGCTTTATTTTTATTTGTAGCATTTACTATATAAAAAATATTTGATACCTTCTTGGCCCGTGTAAGAACTTTTTTTAATATTTTTGGTAATGTTTGTTTGATATTAAACCTTTTTTTTGAGTATAAACACCTCTTATTTTTACTAGAGATAATTATGCCTTTTGTTATCCATGACTTTAAGATTTTTGAGGTATTTGAATATAATATATGTACAAGGGCAAATTAATAATGCATTGCATATCCGATTGAATTTGTGTGTGTACGTGTTTCATTAAATAAAACATCTAAGTTCATCTTTGATATTAAGAAAAAGAAATACTTTTTGTGACATTATTTTTATATCGATTAATCATAACAGTCACTGCACCTTAGATAAATTTTATGGTTAATTTATGGTAGATAAGAAAACTGTACAGTAATGGCCAAGGCAATTAGTTAATGCCCGTGCAAGGAGAGGTATGGATCGGTATTCGGTAAAGCATAGATCTTAATATTTGCTATCCTCAGGCCCACAGCACATACTTATCGCAAATGATTACGAAATACTGAATACAAAAGCAAATATCAGATCTGAAAGTATCGACTGCATACAAGTATTAAAAACTAAGAAAATTTCAGTCTTTACTTTCTACTTTACAACAACATTGAATAGCACTTATAAGTATCCAAAGTATTGCATTATATTAATACTAGAAAGAAAACAACTTACATTCTATTCAGTTTAACACAGCAATTAACAGCAGCAGTCAAGCTATCCTTGTCCACGGTGTTCTGATTCAAATTCTCCAAATATTTTGACAGAAGCACAGAAGTAAACTTATCCCTTTGAACACCCTCATCAGCTGCCAGATTTAGTGCCTCTGCCCATCTACCTTGTTCACTTAGATACATCAACCTCTCAGGCCAAGTTCTCAACTTTACCATGTGGACAGCTCTTGTTCCTAATATCAAAAGTTGATCACCCCTACTAGACAGGCTGTTATAGCAGGCTCTTTCGCCTGCCAAAGCAAACGCCTCACTAACTCCACCTCCTACAGCCAACGCCTTGAAATGAGCTGAACTGTAGACTAATCCGGCACTTGCCAACTCTAATACTTCAAGCTCCTTCTGAGTTCTGACTTCGCATAACCTCAAATTCTCGCTGCCATCTAACAAAGCCAAGTGTCTAGTTCCCAACCAGTGCATGGACAGGAGATTGTAAGGTAACTGGACCGTTCTCAATGGAAGGAGCCTGATTTTTTTGTTATTGATGCCATGTGTGAAGACGCGAGTGTAGTTGAGTTCGTTGCCTCGACCCCATGCCAAAACAGGTTGGAATGTTTTACCGACTGATACAAGTTGCCAGGAAATCAGAGGAAGATAGGTTGATATTCTGGGTAGCTGTTGACTGAAAAGAACCTTCAAACGGGGACGAATTGTTATCACAATGACCTGTAAGGAAAAAAAATTGAACAAATTGATCAACAGGATATAACCAATAACAGGACAATCATAACAAATAAATAGAACAGGATATAATTTGTTACATTATTACATCATAAAATAATTGTATGCCATCTAGACATGAAACATGTCAAATTTAAAGTCAAACCAAATTTTAAATTTTAAAAAGTTCAAGTTACATAGTCATTAATAGAGGTGTGCGAACCCATGTTTTGTTCGAACCGAACTATGAACAAACCCAAGAAAATATGTTGCCTCGAACTTAGAACCTCTGAAATAGCATGTTCACAGTTCACAGTCGAACTTTGAACTTATTAGAAATTCAAAATAGAACATCGAACTACCCAAAATTCTTCAGTGTTCATATATCATTTCCTTAAATACAAAATTTAGGAATATTGTAACATACAATATTGGGGTTAAGGAGTCGCGGGCCAAAGGACTCCAGGGGGCAAGCTGAGGAAGTGGAAATAACAACATAAACTCCCGATGAAGCTTTCCCCAAGACCGTCATGCGCGGTAAAAATCCGCATCCTGCACGAGGTGACCCTGCTAATAACTAAACATGACGGATCTAGACAAGGAGGTCGAACTAAACTCCCCCAATCTACGGTGTCACGTGACCCGTGCCTATGGATGGATGGCACCAGGGCGATGGTGTCGTGAACGGAACCTCTGGAGTACCAGGCAACCCTCCAGAGTAACCCGCCTTGCACCACACAGGGGGTTCTGATGGTGTGGACAGTATTTCCCCCATTCTCGTGGGAACAACATGAAGATTATAAATACATATAAAACCAAAACCAATGAGGCTCGAGGAGTGGCTCCGGCTACAGACTTGAGCCTTGAGTCTATCCCGGAAACGGAGACGAGCCAGGGTGCGGCAGCGGACTCTGGAGGTCCCACGACCGGCGTAGATACGGGGGATCAGGGGGTAGCTTCGGCCAGAGACCTGTCCCCGACACCCAAGCTGGAGGCTGGGTCCCACCGGAGGGCGGCGAGCTCCGCGGACTCCGGGGGCCCCTCCACCAGTGAGGACTCTACTGTTAGAGTAGAGGGACTGCCCCGGCAGTCCAAGCGTCTTTCCGGGGCGCAAAGAAAGAAGCTCCGGAGGGCGCAAAAAATGGCGGCCGGGACCTGGACGGTCGAGAAACCTGTAAAGGCGCAAGAGGGGAGTGCGGGTCAGAAGAGGACGCGCTCGAACTCTAGCACGCCCACTACAGACAGACGTTCCAAAAGGGCCAGGGTGCCTGTAAAGGCGCAAGAGGAGAGTGCGAGTCGGAAGACGCCGCGCTCTGGCTCTAGCACGCCTACTACAGACAGACCTCCCAAAGGAACTAAGGCCGGAACACCGGCGCAGACTGGCTCTTACAGGGAGGCTGCGGAGGGCCTCGGGATGGCGGTGATTGACAGACGCCATCCTGAGGTCACGCTAGACCAGGGGAAGGCGGACCTGATCCAGGCTGCGGTGGTAGCTGCAGTGGACTCTCTTCAGGAAGGGGAGAGCCCGCCTCAGTTCCACCGGACGCGCCTGACGGGGGGCATCCTCTGGATAACCTGTGCCGGCCCGCAGTCGCGGGACTGGCTGCGGAAAACGATCGGGGGCCTCCGTCAGATTTGGGAGGGGGCGGACTTGACAGCCGTCGAGCCCAAGGAACTCCCAAAGAGACGCAAGGTCCTCGTACGGATCCCTGACACCGTCCCGCAGGAGACGGTGATCAGCAGACTTAAGATCCAGAACCCTGAACTGGGGACGCAACACTGGTCGGTTCTAAGCAGGAAGGCAGAGGAGAAAGGACAGACGCTCGCCTTCTCGATCGACCCGACATCTTACAGAGCCCTTGAAGGAACCTCCTTCAAGGCATTCTGGGGCATGGGAAGGGTTAGCTTCCGCCCACTGGGGAAGCAATTAAGGGTTAATGGGACTTAGGTTCCTTCAGGTCAACCTCCAACACAGTAGGGCAGCCACGACCGGACTACTAATGGCTCTGAGGAACACGGATGTGGCCCTCATCCAGGAACCGTACTCCTACAAAGGAGAGATCAAGGGACTCGGCGGAGCTAATGGAAAGCTCATCTACAGCAGGTCCAGCGAGAATCCGAGGGCCTGCATTTTTGTCAGGGAAGGGATAGAGTTTCTCCCTCTAATGAATTTCTGTTCCAGGGACCTGGCAACGATCAAAATCCGATGTGGAGGAGCGGATGGGCTGAGGGACATTACTGTCGCGTCAGCCTATCTGCCAGGGGACAGCACGGACCCTCCTCCACCCAACGAATTGGAGCAGCTGATGGTGGGTAGCAGAGCAGGTGGATGGCAGACCATCATCGGCATGGATGCGAATGCGCACCATGAGTTGTGGGGTAGCTCGGACACAAACTCTAGGGGTGAGGCACTTTTACAATTCTTTATGAAATTTAATTTAGACATATTGAATAGAGGTAATAAACCGACATTCGTCACAACACGGCGTGAGGAAGTTTTAGACCTAACAGTTTCCACCCAGTTTCTGGGTGACTTTGTTAAAAGCTGGGCTGTGTCTGGGGAAGTGAGTAGCTCAGACCACAGATACATCCGGTTTGAAATCGCCAAAGTCGAAAGAGAAACGGTATGGTACCGGGACCCCCGCAAGGCGGACTGGGAAGCCTACAGGGCAGACCTAGCTGTGGAACTGCGGGGGGTTGAGAGGGCCATAAGGGATTCAATAGACCTCGAGATTGCAGCAGTCCAATTGCGAGACGCAATTACCTCGGCCTATAACGCCAACTGCCCCCTGAAAATGAGGGTGTCCACCAGGAACGTCCCATGGTGGAACGAGGACCTCAGGCAAAGGAGGACGCAGGTTCGTAAGCTGTTTAACGCGGCCAAAAGGTCGGGAGCATGGGATGAATATAGACAGGCCCTATCGACCTATAACAAAAGACTGAGGGACGCCAAGAAGGAGTCGTGGAGGAGGCACTGCGAAGAAGTGGAAAACACGTCCGAGAGTGCTCGACTACACAAGATCCTGTCTAAGGGCCCTCAGACTAACATAGGCTCCCTTAGAACACCCACGGGAGGCTTTACAAGCTCGGGGGAGGAAACTATGGAAATTTTACTCCAGACGCACTTCCCCGGCTGTAACATAATAAACCAATCACCTCCGGACTGGGAACACTCAGAAATAGAGGCGCCTTATAGGCGGGCATCTAGAGTAGACTGGACAGTCGCTAAAGAGGTGGTTACCTGGAGCAAAATCAGATGGGCCATTAACAGCTTTAAGCCATACAAATCGCCGGGATTTGATGGAATAATGCCCATCATGCTCCAACAGGGGATAGATATACTGGCGCCGGTGCTTACCCTCATTATGAGGGCCAGCCTGGCTCTGGGGTACATTCCGAGGGCATGGAGACTGGCCAGGGTTGTATTTATTCCTAAACCTGGGCGTCCAACAGACCAGGCAAAGTCCCTGAGGCCAATAAGTCTCATGTCCTTCTTGCTGAAAACAGTGGAAAAACTGCTCGACCGGCACATTAGGGGCGGTGTACTGGAAGCATATCCTCTACACTGCGGACAATATGCATACAGAGCAGGATTCTCAACAGAAACAGCACTGCACCAACTGGTGCTGAAACTGGAGAATACGCTGGAGAACAAGGAGGTGGCGCTGGGGGCCTTCCTAGACATAGAGGGGGCCTTTAGCAACACCTCGTTCGGATCGGTTCTGGCAGCTGCCCGGGAGCGTGGAATAGAGGAGACCTGCTGCAGGTGGATCGGTTCCATGCTCAGGGACAGGGCGGTGTTCACCTCACTCGCGGGAGGGACTCTGCTGGCGGGGGTCGCGGCGGGGTGTCCGCAGGGGAGCGTTCTGTCTCCCTTGCTCTGGTGTCTAGTCGTGGACGGCCTGCTGGGGAGGCTCTCGGGAGGGGGGTATGAGGTACAGGGCTATGCGGACGACATTGTCATCATAGTCCGAGGAAAGGTCACACAGGCAGTGTGGGAGCGTATGCAGACTGCACTGAAAGTGGTGGAAGGGTGGACGGTTGATCAAGGGCTCGGGGTGAGCCCCGAGAAAGCAACCGTCGTGCCGTTTACGAGGAGGAGGAAGTGTGAAAGCCACAGAACTCTCACTCTATACGGTAGGAGCGTTCCAATGGCCAGGGAGGTAAAATATCTTGGGGTCGTATTGGACTCTAAGCTAACCTGGAATGGTCACATTGGAAAAATACTGCGTAAGGCAGTCATGACCTTAGCCGTCACTAGGCGGCTATATGGAAAAACGTGGGGACTAAGACCTAGTATGGCCCACTGGCTGTACACAAGGGTGGTCAGACCATCGTTAACATATGCGGCACTGGTCTGGTGGCCTAAGGTGACACAATCCAGTGCCAAACAAAAACTAGGCAAGATCCAAAGGATGGCTTGCCTAGGCATCACAGGGGCCATGTCTTCAACCCCAACAGCCGCCATGGAGGTGTTGCTGGATCTACCCCCCCTACACTTCGTTATTATGGGAGAGGCCAGGCTAGGACTATACAGACTAGCCTGCAATGGTAGACTGAAGATCAACCCAGGCTTCAGGGGCCACTGCAAAATTCAGGAGATCGTGAAGGAACCCATGCTTGAAATGAGGTCAGACTTCGCGAGCCCGCGAATGTGCAGGGAAAACAACTTCACAGTGGAAATCCCTGATCGCGGGGCATGGCGGGAGGAGACACCGGGCATACCACGGGACGCGCTCGTCTGGTTCACGGACGGATCTGGCGGGGAGCGTGGGACGGGGGCAGGTGTTTACTCGGAAGGACCGAGGGTAAGTCACAGTATTTCCCTCGGAGCCCATGCAACGGTGTTTCAGGCCGAGATGTACGCCATCCTGCACTGTGTGCGGGAGAACAAGAGGAGGGGCTACACCAACAAGCGGATCCTCATAGCCACAGACAGCCAGGCAGCCCTTAAGGCACTAAGTAGCCCACGGGTAAATTCCTGGCTGGTGAGTGAGTGCCGAGACGAGACGAGCGACCTGGCTGGGCAGAATGAGGTGACCCTCATCTGGGTGCCGGGTCACTCGGGGGTCAAAGGCAATGAAGAAGCTGACAGTCTCGCAAAGAGGGGGTCAGCAGAACCATTTATGGGACCAGAACCGGCTCTGGGCGTGTCAAAGAGCACTGCCAGGGGAGCCATTAAGTCCTGGGTCAGAAACCAACACAAGGTGTACTGGGCGGACTGTCCAGGGCTCAGACATGGGAAGTCAATAATTGACGGACCCAGTTCAAAGAGAGCTGTGGAGCTGCTAAACCTTAGCAGAGGACAGCTCAGAAACACAACAGGTCTCTTGACGGGACACATGGCCGTCAAGAAACACCTACATAAAATGGGGCGGTTCGAAGGGGACCTCGCATGCAGACTCTGCGGCGAGGGGGAGGAATCAGCCCAGCACATCTTGTGCGAGTGTATAGCTCTGGACCGGAAAAGACAACTGATCTACGGTCACTCTAGACCGGAGACAGAGCAATATAAAACTTCACCCTACCAATCGCTGTGCAGACTAGTTCAAGGCACAGTGATTTTGGAATGGGTGGAGTAAGACTAGGGGTATGCACAATCAACCAAGGGTTGCGGTGCTATCGGGGCGGCAAGGCCGCGGACGAGCCCTGAGGGAACAAAAAAAAAAAAAAAACATACAATATTTGATATGTAAAAGATTCCCACTCTTTTTACAAAAAGGAAGGGTTCGACAAATTTGCAGGTTGATTGGGTGAAAATGCCTTCCGGTGCTGATCGTTGTGGAGATGAGTCAATGTTATATCAAAACCACAAAAACAAAAAATATTTTAAACTTTTTTAGATTTCTAGATCTATAGATAAGCTCACTTATAAATATGTTGTTGTTTGGTATTGACTAGGCAGTTTTAGCAAACAGATTGAGAGGGTTCAAAGTGAGCATGATAGGTATATAACAATAAACATTTAAAAAAATAGGAAACCGACTTTATTAAGAATAACTTAAAAACTACTGGTCAGTTCTTCATCAAATTTATATGGCACCACATGAAAAGCACCAGCTTTCAAATAAAAAAAGAATCATCACAATCGGTTAAGTTCTGAGGTAACACAGATTTAAAAAAAATGCAGTTGAATTGAGAACACCCTCCTTTTTTGAAGTCAGTTAAAAATAACCACTTACAAGTTTGAACTGTCTACTGATTGTGAATATATAACTGTTTTGGCTCACTGTGAAATAAAGCATGTTGAAACCAATGTTTTCCAAAGGCTATCTGCAATTATCCTCAAATTCTGAAAATTTATGTTACCGATCGCCTTCGAACACTGCCATCATAATGTTGTTACTGAAAAAAGTGTTTGGAGGCTAGGATATATAAGAAAAATATTTCTGTGATTGCTAAATGGCTCCGTTGTGTCTCAATGTGTCCCACCTACTATCAAAAATATGCACGAGTGAAATCTCCTGAAATTACGCTACCGACTCAATGAGACCGATAACGAGTTGAAAGCGTCGCTACCGAGTTAAAGGGGTCGCAACTTTGCTACCTTTGGCAATATTCAATGTCTGTAAAGTTAAATTTCGAAGTATTTTTGACCAACGCAGTTCGAACTATTTTTAAGAATTGCATATTTCGAACTACTTTAACATCGCTAGTGCGAACATATTTTCTAACCAAAGGTTCGGTTCAAGTTCGGGTTCGGTTCGAAATTTAAAAGCTTCGCACACCTCTAGTCATTAAGTATACTTTGGAGAACCCAATTTACTACAATACATTATTCAGACCCGACGATCGTTTCGCTAACAAAGTGAGCGTTATCAGAGGGATTAATAAACTAAACAAACAAAAACTAGAAACAGTACCCATATATTAATTGGCAAGCAATCACGTACAGCGCCCTCTACAAAGGTATACAGACAAACCCCAACTGTTTAGAAGAGACTTCTGCTCTGGTGTCACAAATGCCTGTTTTCTTCTCTGCAACCAGTTTCACCTTTTCCAGCATGGTCAACCAGGAAAATATTCTCCTCCTTGACGATTGAATAAAAGACCAAACCGATTGATAAGAAAACAGGCACTTGTGAGACCAGAGAAGAAGTATCTGCATCTGTATTTAATATTATCGACTCTCAGCAACAGTATGATGTGATTTATACTGACTTTTCGGGAGCTTTTGACAGGGTTAATCATGCTATTTTACTAGACAAGCTGGGGAAGTTTGGTTTTTCTTACAATCTGTGATGAGGTATTTGCTTACAAACCTTTTTGCAGTGACACGGATTAACAGTTACTATCTGAGGATCTCGGGCGCCAGATTTTAAAGGGTTTACTCCCTGTTGATGATGTCTGCGACCTCTTCACAAAACTCTGACCGATGTAACGATCAAAGTACCTGGATAACTCAGTGGAGAAGGCTTCGGTTTACCAATATCCAACACTCCTCTTCCACCTTGGTGTCTAGGTAGGGTTACTCGCTCAGTAGCACTACAGGGGTGATGCTTTTTGGATTTTGTTAGGAGTACCTTCCATTGTAGATTTTCGACGTCCGTTTTATTCCAGTTTACAAACCCAAATGAATAGCTAAGTGCAGAACATGTATGTATTAAGAGCTTTAGGCACTTTCTTGCCGTTAAGATGTGATCGCACCACCTGCTTTACTCGTTTCGTAAACTCATTTGTCAGATCGTTCTTCATTACCGAGTGGTTTATTTTCCTCGCTTGCTGTATTCCCAGGTAGTTATAACACCCCTCCACATTGATCGAGGCAATTTGTTGGCCTTTCTACATTTCATATACACCTGGTTGTATCTTCCCTCTGACTACGCATAAGGTGCAACATTTGTCAAGCCCAAACTGCATGTCAATGTCTCTGGAAAACTCTTCCATGATTTTAAGTAGTTGTTCCAGGTGGTTCTTTGTGGAGGCCATCAGCTTAAGATCATCCGTATATGCAGTTGATTTGGCCTCATTTGCTCCCTGCCCTTGCTTTTTATACCGAAGCCATATCTGGTGGAGTTCAGGTGGTTTGATAGTGGATTTAATGCGAGGTAGAACCACAATGGGCTTTGCGAGTCGCCTTCTTCTAATTGGTATCATGCTGGTTACGATGTCATCACCTGTTTGTACCCGTACCTGAATTTTTGTTCTACAGGTAGACATTGTGTGTTCAAGGAACCTCAGGATATAAGTATTGTTACAAAGCACTTCAATAGATGTAGGTGCGGTGTTGCCACATCTCCAAAACTTCCCCAACATCTGGGAATTCTTGCACAATCTAGCAACCCTCTAGGACTAAAAATAACAAAGTTACCATCTTGTACCCTGTCGGAACGGATAACTGAGGTCTGTGCATTCCGAACACCCTGTATACACAGAGAACCCTTACACCCTGTATAGGCAGAGAGATCTTATAGTACGAGAAACACCTCTTGTGTAACATAGGAGTGATGAGCACATTTGGATCATCCTGTATATACATCCCCCTGTATACACACGGGACCGATCTGTACTCACAGAACCTTCTAGCAAAACAAGCTCCTGGAACACTCCCGAAACGAGGTGGAAGGTACGACGGGTATATAAAGGCGAAAGCAAGCCAGCTCAGGCAGTTCAGTTCAATTAGATAATGTTGAAGTGACTCGAAGAAGCAGTAATCAGTGTGAAGTGTTAGAGAGTAGCGACTGTAGTTCCAGTATAGTAACTTGTGTGCAGATTAGTGACTGTAAGGCCAGATAAACTAAGTGTTTTGTGGGAGAGACATTCTAGAACTTTTATTGTATCCATATTTAGAGAGTAAATAAAGTTGTTTTGTTAAAATTTAAAGTCTCACTTATCCAGAACCCGGCGAAAACGCAGCAGTATCGATCTTATAGATATTCAGCACAGTTATAAGCCATTCGTGTGGAACCGAATCAAAAGCCTTTTTGTAATCCACGTAGGCAGCGAATAGATTTATTTATCCATTGTAAGCTTAATTGCACACAACCGTATCATTTATTAGCTGTTCTTTGCATCCCATAGATCCTTTGGCACACCATTTTTGTTGGCTCTTAATTATGTTATTATTATTATTATTCTCATTATTATTATTATTATTATTATTATTGTTGTTGTTGTTGTTGTTTATAAGAACAGTGTGGTCACTTCTATGAAAGGCATGTAATAATTAATAAAGGTATTATTTGTTTATTCAGGCTCAAATGTTAATGTTCTTACAATAAATTCAATTTTATAGCTCGGTGAGTAAAAAACAACTATAGAGTATAATAGCTACCATGACTTGACAACTGTTTACCTACCAAGACACTAATAAGTAACAAATGCAACAACTAAAAAATTAAAATACAGAAATTAAGAGTAGTTAATTTTTGTTGAAAGACTACAGCTTTTTAAATATAGCTAAAGATGTAAGAATATAACCTAATGTGCAAAAGAAAGAACAAAGCTGAATTCAAATAAGGAATTGTATGCTTCTAAAAAAATTCAAAAAGTGACATTGAAGTTTTGTCAGAAGAAGTTTTACAGGATGTTCAACAAAATCATGTTAATACAGTCACAATCAAAATTTGTTTATAAAAAACATTGTATGACTTTAGTCATAAATAAATTAGTAAGTAATAAGTAAAGTAAGTAAATACAATCCCAAGTAAAAGTTAAGACATTTTGAATGAATATTAAAAAGTAATAAATGACATAAAGTACAATAAACTATAAATTAATTCTACAGACTCATCATCTCTACTGTCAGCCCTGAATAACCCATAAAGTATATTTATCAATGCACTAATTTGCAAGATTATGGGCAAACTATTTAAAATTATGCAGAAAGGTTTGGGATGTGTATTTGCATGGGTCAAAGGACATGAAGGTATCAGCGACAATGAAGAAGCGGACAAAGATGTGTATTTGCATGGGTCAAATCAGATCAGCGACAATGAAGAAGCGGACAAATTGGCCAACAAAGGAAGACTTGAAGAGAAGATCGCCTGTTAGTGAGATTTGAAGATTTCGTAGTGGAAGTAAAACACTGTATGAACCAAAAATCATCAGATCACTGGAACGAATTGATAGAAGAAACTGCGTCAAAACAAACCCTAACCTATTTTATTAAAAGACATATAATGAATATAGTAGAGCTCCCCAGACCTATCTATCTGGTGCTAGTCAGAATAAGTGTAGGCTACAGTGCTTGTCTATGGAAAATGAAGTTAGCATACCACCGGTACTGTGAATGTGATGGAGCAGGTGTTTGCAATAACAATCAGTTGTTTTTTAGCTGTCAAAAATGGACGACTCAAATTAGGGAGTTACTTTCATCTATTTTAGGGCGCAGTATTCAATTACCAAGAGATACCAACAGCCTACTCTATATTGCTTTTAACGGAGAAAAAGCTATACTAACTATAGAATCATAGTTTATTAAAAACAGTAAGATTCATCACGTGGTTTAATAAAATTGGGAGCTTTGTGCCCAAGGGCGTACATAAATATGCGTTTTGGGGTGCATAGTATATATAACTATGTTACATATAATTGAAAGCTGTATATTTGTAATTCTTAGGAGTAGTAATTAATGTATAGATTCTAAGATTCCTAATGTATTTCCTAATGTATACCCAAACCTTACCTGTGGTCACCTGTTCTGTGTTTATATACAGTTCTCTTGAACGACCCCAAGACATGAAGCGAGTGTCTCGGTTTTGGTTCTTAGGTTAAGGTAATAATCAATATAAATACTTGAAGTGTAAATAGTAGCAAGATATAACTGCATGTATGTGGAATATAGGTGTATAATATGCTAGGGGTATAAAATTAGTCTGCAAAGAAGCCAATGAAAATGAAAATGACTGTGGCTGAATGAGTTCACCTCAAGGCCAAAACATTCACAAAAATATATAAATTAATTGTTTGCTGACAACACATTAACTACAAATTATGTTGCGAGTTGTAATTCAACTTCCATAATTATTCAAAAAATGTATACTGCAGGAATGTACAGATTGCACTTGCATACGATTTAAGTTGATAATCTGAATTTTGACCCCACTGAATATTACATGAAACAGTAATAAAGTTGTGGTGGTTAGATGATTTGTGTGCATCTAATTACCATTCATTTTCACGTCTCTAACCGTATACTTGACAAGCTGTACAATATCGTAACATAATAATTACTATTAATTTTAACACTATGAACTTACTTTGGACAATGTAGCCATGGCTACAAGCACATTATGCGCCAGAAAGTGCAGATCGTGCCCTTGAGTCAAAGGTTCAAAAACACACACCTCGCCCCTGGCACCTGAGAACAGACACTTGGAGTCCCAACTCCGTACCCCCAGTCGTCTACTGAACGAGAGTGAGAACACACAACCCGATGAATCACCACACAATGCCAGGTTGTTGAGGAATGTAAAGCGCAAATGCAAGACAGCAGTCTGTGGAGCATGGGCATCTGGTAGCTTTCGGATGACATCACCACTGGTCGCATCTACCATAGAAATGAAACCACGTTCATAACTGAAAAGAAGATATATATATATATATATATATATATATATATATATATATATATATATATATATATATATATAAGTTTATATGCAAGTAGAAATGTTAATATTCTTCAAAATTAATGAATTGCTTCATAAGTAAATAATTTCTGATGGGTTACTTACTTATGCAGCGTTTAACGTATTAAAGCTATACCTAATTATTTTTACTACTATTATTATTTAAGTTATCATATTCTGTTAGAATGGTGAAACTGCTTACCCAACTAGTAGCCTTGTAGAATCTAAATTGAATGACAGAGCCGAAACAGCACCCTGATCGGTCAAATTTGTGTCATGACAACACCAACATAATTTCTGTTCAGAATCAAATGCCAATATATAGCCATGGGATGTACCAATTGCTACATACTTGAGGCTGTTTGTTATAACAGTTGGCAAACCTGCACCCACTCTTTCCTGAAAATAAATCATCAAATAATGTAGGATATGAAAATATGGTAAAAAAAGGTTTGTTGCTTTCCAGCAAACACATATGTAACTGATATGGCAAATTAAGACTGAGAAAGTATCGTAATGTATGTTTGTAACACATAAGTAACATATATGTACCTTTCAGACACGGATCAATTATGAATCATTTGTAATATTGCCATGTTTACAGTGTGATACATGATAGTTGTAACATAGTTGTAACCGTGTTATATAACATATATCTTACAATGATATCTGCTATGACTCAATATCACAAGCAGAGATAAGTAAAGGTACAATGTTACATAACAATGTAATAAGTGTCTTACATTAAATATATATAGCAGTGTTATATAACATATACTTTTCAAAGGAATTATAATGAACTATAATTATATGCCGTAGTTTTGGTCTACTGAAGTTACACTGTTACATAACAACAGCTATGTACCAAGTGTTACACACAAATATTTGTAACTGCGGGAAATGAGCTTATAAACATTTGAATTAATTCTAGAGTGTTGAAAGTTAATGCTCTTATGGAATTAATTGTTAGCAATACATGCTTGTACAAATCAAAATGAGGTAAAAGCAAAATAATCGAATCAGAATCCGGCATGTCTTTTTTTTTCACGTCCCACATCCTCGCAGCATACCGAGATCAGTATTAGTTTTCCACATGGAAAAGTGTTTAATATACTGGAAAGCAGCCTAAATCTGAAAGAAATTGTTGTGTTGTGGACTATTTTAATAATTTATATTTAAAAAATACCGCCAAATTCATATCTAATTATTTCATTCATTTCACACTGGAGCAGATTCGTTGTATCTAAAATTTCTTAATAAACTGCTTTATGTACAGGGTGATTCTTTATAATGTCGCCCCCCTTTAACTTTGTTATTTTAAGTGTCCCAAAAAAATTGAAAGTATGGTTATGTAGGTACTAAAAAATATTTTTTCTACCTATGAAAAAAATTTGAAAATGATCAGTATACAGGGAAAACCAAAAAGTTCTTTTTTTCAATGGATTACCCTATATATGAATTTATTTTTCGATTTCTCGTAAAATTCTAAGCATAATTTATATAACATAGCATATACTTAAAATGAATAGTTTTTGAAATATTCGCATTTGAAACGTTATCATCAAATATTTTATTAAACAACTGTTACAAATCAAGAAGTCCTAGGATACCACGCTTTTAATTGAAAACAAATAACTGACAGTGACATTCTGTCAATATTGTTGTAGTTGTATTGTTTAGTAAGTAAAAATGCCGTAGTCAGACAGAGAAAGAAGAGTTATTTTAAGTGATTATATTAAAAATAACTTAAATTGTCGCGCTGCCATTAGAAATATGATAGAAGATAATCTCGGTACGCATGTCCCAACTCGAAAAACGTTCACATCTATATATAGGAAGTTTCAAGAAACGTCAAATTTACAAAGGAGAAAAACAACTACTGTGAACGTAGATGTTAATGCAGAATTGAATATTTTACTTGCTATAGAAGAGAATACAAACAATTCCATAAGAAACATTTCAAAGACATTACGAGCAACACAAGAAAATATTCAGCGAACTTCATACAGTAAAGTCCAAAGAACGTCAAGAAAATGGAATCTAAAGCCATATAAGATTAAACCCACATAGTGAGAT
This sequence comes from Tillus elongatus, assembly GCA_964006375.1. Lineage (NCBI taxonomy): Eukaryota > Metazoa > Arthropoda > Insecta > Coleoptera > Cleridae > Tillus > Tillus elongatus. The sequence continues at coordinate 58,486,897 of OZ023263.1, read as the reverse complement.
TAAACCCACTAAAAAGCTTACCCAAATGCAAAAAGATGATAGAGTCGCATTTTGTCAACTGATTCTAGACAGAATAAACATAAATAACAATTTTTTGAAAATAGTTCTATGGACTGACGAGTCTACCTTTTCTACTAGTGGCCTGTTTAACCGAAAAAATACCAGACAATGGGCAAGAGAGAATCCACATTCTTATAGGGAATTTAAGTTCCAAGGGCGACAATCTGTGTATGTGTGGTGTGGTATCCTGGGCAATCGAGTTATCAGTGCGTATTTTTTATTACTGTTTTAAATGGAGGCCGCTATTTATATTTCTTGGAAAACGAGTACGAAGAATATTTAGACGATTTGCCTTTAAATATGTTACAAAATATAATTTTTCAACAGGATGGAGCACCCACTCACAATATTCGTGCTGTGCTTAGTTACCTAAATGAAAGGTTTTCTGAATGGATCGGAAGACATGTGCCAATTAATAGGCGTGCAAACAGCCCCGATTTGACACCTATGGATGCGTTTCTTTAGAGTTATATAAAAAACCGTGTATACGACCACCAAATTGAAAACCTCGATCATCTTAAAGATTTGATATGGAATGAAATTATTAATTAAAATGAAAATAACCCAGCATTCATAACAGATTCATTAGAGAAAATGCAAAGAACCCTTATACAATGTGTTGAAGAAAAAATGTAAAGCATCTTCATATTTGATTTGAAACTGTTTTTGTTATATTATTTATTGTTAGATTTCATGATTTGTAACAGTTGTTTTGGTTTAATAATATTTGTGATGATAACATTTCAAATGCGAATATTTCAAAAACTATTCATTTTAAGTATACGGTATGTTATATAAATTATGCTTAGAATTTTACGAGGAATCGAAAAATAAATTCATATATAGGGTGATCCATTGACAAAAAATGTACTTTTTGGTTTTCCCTGTATACTGATCATTTTTCAATTTTTTTTAGGAACTAGGAAAAGTATTTTTTAGCACCTACATAACCATACTTTCAATTTTTTTGGAACACTTAAAATAACAAAGTTAAACGGGGGCGACATTATAAAGAATCACCCTGTACAAGAGTTGTTACCTACTACAGTGGCTATATATAAAATACTAATTAATTTAACATAGATAAAACACTGGCATGTATATGTGGGAGCATCTAGCAGCTGTACATAAATATTTCTTTATTTGAGCATTAAATGGACGATAAGTGAAGATAACATTTATGTATCTAAGATTATATATATATATATATATATATATATATATATATATATATATATATATATATATATATATATATAATTAATGTAACATATACGTAAGCAAGTAATGTGTATGTTACATATATGTGAGAGCATCTAGCTGCTGACATTTCTGATCTTAATTATGTTACATGAAAGTCACTTGATACATAACTTTAGCTACTAAAGTAGCAAGTTTTATATAACATTTATATATTTTATTTGTAACTGTGTTTTCTGAGTTTTTATAAGTATGTACTTACAAAATAGTTCAAAGAAACTAAAAATAAAAGGTTTGTAAGTATACTAGTTTTAAAAATAGTGTAAATAAAACCAAGACTTTATAGCTAGGTGTCAATAAAATGCATTAGATATACCTGTTTTTAGATATGCTGTTACTATTTATATAAATTTTCTTATTGTTATAATTATTTTTAACTGTTGGTAAATATTTTATTTATTTAAGAAATGAAAAAATCAAAATCTTAGTTCTTATGTACCTATAGCTGGGAATTAGCAAGTGTATGATATTTAAAAAAATTACTGTTGATGTAAGTGTATTATGGTAATCAAGTTTTGCAAGCAGTAATATACATTGTAGAAAATTTAATAAATATGCATATAAGGAAAAACAGAAATAAAATAAGAACAAATTTAGACATTAAAAAGGTGTTCTGCAAACTACTTAATTTTAAAAGATGATTTTACAGAGGTTCACTTTGCTAAGGTACATAATAAACATTAGCCTTTGGATCCAACTGGGCACATTTTTTTGCTGAAAACACAACTAACACAAACTTCTCATATAGAGACTCAAATACAAATGACATGTTGTAAAAAATAAAATGTGATGCCAAAATATAAACCTAGATCATTAAGAATAACATTTCTGTTTTTCTGGGTAAATGTGCATTTCAAGAACCACAGTTGCACATCTCTACACTACACTATGGTTTTCCTTCCCCTACCTTTTCATTTAGGCAAATTATGGTCAGTGAAAGAGACAATTGGTGGGGGGTATGGTCTAGAGATGGGCCCATGAATTTAAATGAACTGGGGTGCTTCAAGTGCACATTTGCCAATTTCTGTTGAGAATGACTAATGTGTCTTATTTAGCAAATATAGTCATAAATTTTTCAACATATATCGGCTAAACCGCTTTGGGGATCAAACCTTGTATTTATCTAATAAATACATACTCCCGCTGAGCTGATTTGCGCAGACAGTCCTTGTAAGATACAGTGGTACAGCATAGACCGAAACCTTGCTGACATACTTTGGACAGAGTGCAAAGAAGCTGTATCGCTACCCTCTTCTGATTCCATATCCCACAGGACACTCTCCAGTGAGGGAGCAGCAACTTGAGGAATGTCATATTCAATGTCATTTATCTAAAAGAAACACATCAAAGTATTCGAAGGAAGGCCTAGGTGAAGGCAACAAACCTCTCGTATGTCTAGCAAAGAATCGTCCGAATCTTCGATTAACACTTCGTCACTTTCAGAACCCATTCCTGAAAGTTATTAGTTTTACAGTTAACATCAGTATGTGATCACCTACGTATTAAATAATCATTCAATTTATTTCAATAAAAACATTATTTTAATGGGAGGTTTACAACTTATTTACATCCATAACCCCTGTTGTGACAGTTGGCATTGTCAGTGACAGTGACAGACTCTGTCACAGACAGAGTGACAGACAAAAGACAAAAAGGAGGTCTTAGTAAATTTCAAGTACCCGAAATTCATAAATAGTTTTTTTGTCTTGCACCTAACTGTCTAATCTTTTAAGCACAGAGTAGCACACTCTACTAAAGATGAGCTAAGTCGTGATCTGATATTCACAGGTAAACCTGTGAACGTGATTTTTTATTCACTGTGAATATAACCTGTGAATGCGATTCCACGACATTGTGACGGATTAAACAGGTTTTAATAAATATTAACGTACTAAATATAAAGTCAATACTGCAGCCTTATAGTATTTTATGTATTAAGTATAACTGTTGATAAAACCTAAACTTTTGTGTTCTTTGCATAGGTACTTGCGGGTCTAGATAAAAATCATAATAAAAGCACATTTCTCACTGTAATATAAATTGTGGATTTTCTTCTAACATAAATAAAACGTGTCTACTTGGCAGACATGGTATTCTAATTTAAACTAGACACCTATAGGGCATAATGAAATAATATTTATGGTATTTTGCTTTAGTGTAGCGTGTAAAGATATATAACATTTCGAATGCGGGCAAACGCAAGTCGCAGTTGCGTTCATTCAATTGCACATAAGCTAAGGTGACGTTCGACAGTGAAAATTTGTTATTCACGCTTTAACCATTCACAGTTTATTTTCAAATCATTAACAGGCTGTAAATGTGATATTTCATTCTCTTAAATCAGAGGTAGTGATTCTCTGCTCATGTCTAGATACTCAGAAGAATCTTTGGATGTGAGCAAACTATATTAAATCGCTTTGCTTTTACAGATGTTACAAAAGGAAAAGCAAAAGTGAGCACTAGTATCTATTTAGTACGTTTGCATACCATCTTTGAATTTAATATTTTTAAACATGAAAAACAAAAGTATCAGTACAATATCGTTTTATCGTTTTGCTGAAGATGTAATGCAAATTTAGTGATGGGCGATTATGAATGATACAATCGAAATATATCGATTATGCCGGTATTATCGATCCTTCGATTATGACGAGAAGATTATTCGTTAATTCGTTGAAATCATTCTGTACGGTCATTTGATTCGATTCGTTTGAACTCGCAACTCGTAGTCATCACCGATTTGAAATATGAAACATGTATCGCATTAATTCTGATCGGTAGGCAACACAGCAACACAGATTGATAGATCAAATATAACATCTAACACCTCAGTGGTAGTCTGACGGGAATTAATTTGGCGTAACAAAAACACAAACCGATAGGTTATGTTACTTATGTTTCAACGTTCGTTTAATTAATTTTTAGTGAATTTTCGTAGAAAAAATTCACTAATAGGGAGATCCCGACTTTTGAATTTTGAAAAAATTTTTGCAAATGAGCGCGAACTAGGACCCCTAGAACCCATATCCGGGGTCAGTTTCAATTTTTATATGTTTATATCTATATATATATATATATATATATATATATATATATATATATATATATATATATATATATATATATATATATATATATATATATATATATATATATATATATATATATATATATATATATATGTATCACACCGATAACTCAAAAAATAATGGGCCGATTTTGATAAAATTTGGCATGTACGTTTCTTTTGTAAATAGCTTGGATAAGTTCGTTAGTCAGGAAAATCGGACGAGGTTTTCCGGGAAAATTTTGAGTTTTCATTCGAAAAAATTCTTATCTCAAATAGTAATAAGCCGATTTTAATAAAATTTATGGCATGTGCCTTTCTTTTGTAAATGGACTTGACAGGTTTGTTAGTCAGGAAAATGGGACGAGGTTATCCGGGAAAATTTTGAGTTTTCATTCGAAAAAAATTCTTATTTCAAAAAGTAATAATCCGATTTTAATGAAATTTGGCGTGTACCTTTCCTTTGTAAATGGACTTAACAGGTTTGTTAGTCAAGAAAATCGGACGAGGTTTTCCGGGAAAATTTTGAGTTTTCATTCGAAAAAAATTTTTATCTCAAAGAATAATAAGCCGATTTTGATAAAATTTGGCATGTACCTTCCTTTTGTAAGTGGCTTTGACAAGTTCGTTTATCAAAAAAATAAGACGAGGTTTTCCGGAAAAATTTTGAGTTTTCATTTGAAAAAAAATTTTATCTTAAAAAATAAAAAATCTATGATAACCAAATTTGGTAGGTAGGTTAACGATATTAAAAGTAAACTATACACCAAAATTTAGATTTCTATGTTACAAGAAAAAAAAGTTATAATAAAATATTTTGTGCGAGATCATTTCTATGAAAATTCACTACCATAACGCACTTGCTGCGTCCCGAACTTTTTAGTTTTGTGAAATAAAAATAAATAAAATGAAGTTAAATAAAACTGGAATCTATACAGAAACGGTAATCCTTAAGATTGATACGACAAGGATGCGCGTGTCCCGAAGCGTCGCTCGGTTATTTGAATTTCACACAGCGCTGCCACGTCCTATTCCGGAATCAACAGTCAGGGAAAATAGTTATCTAATTGTTGTAAGAATGCATCTATGCCTTACATACTTTGTCCCTATATTAGGGTAGAAATGGGCCAGGGCTGACAATTTATTAAATTGTTAGTTGGTTGTATACAGTCTCTATTTTTTTAACACTTTGTGTTAATTGGAGCTGGTGTGACAACATACTACTTGGTTTCGCAACTAGGCGGCGACACGCTCACCACTCACTTAGTGTTGAAAGGCTGGCTACTATAGCCGTATTACTTTATAGGTTTATTTTCGCAGCAATTAGTATGCCTTACTGACGAGCTCTAATTAGAGCGAAAACGGTCTACGGTTCTAATTGTTGTGAGAATGCATCTATGCCTTACTCAAATTTATATAAATGTAGTAAGATATCTAGTAATTTTACTTTTATTACTTCTGTCCTTATATATGTTAAATGTCAATGACATATAGAGTATGTTTATGGGTAAATGTCAAAGGTTTGTTTCTCTTTTTTCTGTATTTTGTAATTTGTCACCGTCGTTTCTGTCATCTGTTCTGTGGGTCTGTCTGTCATTTAATCATTTATTGCATGTTGCATGTCAGAAGTCATGACGTCAAAGTATTTTTGATGTGTTCCACTTTTGTTAGTTTTATCAGAGATAAATAATGAAACATGTGAAAATGTAAATTAATAATAACTTGTCTTGTGTACCGCGGGTTATTCTGCTTAAAAATGATGCAACATCATTTCTGGGTAACAAAAAAGAGTGTTTTAAGAAAACTAGGAGGAAAAGAAGACGAATGTATTGTTTCCTCTGACGCTGAATTAGATGCAAAATTGGAATTGTTCAAGTCCATTAACGATAGTTGTATACAATTGCAACGTGTCATTGATTTGTATCAAGAGAGATTATGCTATTTGGCTCAAGAAGAAAACGCATTAGGTAGATACTTGAAAGAGTGCGGTAAGAATGAAAAGAATGCAAGTGCAGGACAAATTATGACAACAGCTGGTAAAGCTTTGGCCTACATTGGCCACCAAAGGCTCACTATACGCCCTCCATTAGTTAGATTACACCATGAAGTAGAAACATTTAGAGGTAGGGCGATTACAGACACCAAACTTACAGTATCAGAAATGGAGAAGGTTAGGACAGAGTATAGGGCGGCACTTAGTTGGATGAAATCAGCATCTTCTCAATTAGATCCTGATACTGGATATGGCTTGGAACGATTTAGGAAAGCTCAGTCACATGTGAAAATAGCCAAAACAAAATTTGACCGGTATACATTAGCATGTTTACAGAAAGTTGATTTACTTGCTGCAGCAAGATGTAACATGTTTTCCCATGCTTTAGTCCCATATCAAAGTGTTTTGGCTGCCTTTTCAACAAAGGCTGCTGAAACTCTGATCATTGCTGCATCAAAACTAGATAAAGTAGAGCCATATGATTTTAGTGCTTGTTCTGAGCTAGCAATGCCTTCTGATACAGATAAGGACAAAAATATGTTCTTTAATTCTGAATATACTGACAAAGTGGGGGCAAAGGATAAGAAAAATGATGATAAATGCAGTACAAAAGAAGAGTAAGTCATTTATATTTCATATATTTGGAAATTATCTAACACTGCATTTAACATCAGATTTAATAACACTGATTTTAATACTCTCATATTTAGTTAATAAAAAAAATCCATTTCTGACATCAAATTTTTTAAGTTAATACATTTTTGCTACTATGTTTTATTTATTTATTTCAGAAATGAACAGGTTGCATCGCCAGATGTAACAAACCTCTTAGGAGAAGATTTTTCGATGCCCAATATAGAGAAAGAAGCAGAGACTGTACTTGACACCAATGCCCCACCAAGCTCAGCATTGCTTGATTTGTCATGGCAATCAGGTGCTGACTTTCTAGGGGGAGATTTCATGCCTTCCCAGCTTCTTCAAGAAGGTTCATTCAGTTTTGTTGAACCAAATACAAATAAAGAAGATAGTCTCCCTGATAATCGCACTTTAATCAAAGAGTCAGAAAACAAACCAAAGATGGAAACTAAAACCAAAGAGAAAACTGGTAGTCAGATGTCCTGGTTGAGTCTGTTTGCTGAATTGGACCCATTGGCCAATCAGAATGTTGGTAGGACAGAAGATGCTGCGTAATTCTAATATAGGAGCTTGTAAGCTTATTTCAAACATTATTATAAAACCAAAGAATTTTTTATATGTGAATTTATTTGAACATTTTTGTTATATTTCTATGATATGCTTTATCTTGAAACATGTGGTTTACATTGGGTGATATCTAGTCTTTTTTTGAAGTTGTGTGAAAGTTTTATTTGAAAGCGTTTTATTTATTTCAACATTTTTTATTTACATTTTTCACAATATATTTTCAAAATTTGTTATATTTTTTGTTACATATTTTTTTAATTTTTATATTTTTTATTCTTTTATTTGTGAATAATAAATAACATTATTAAGTAGTTGTATTACATTTATATTATAGTCTAAGGATAATTATAGAAAAATCAGCCAGTAGGAGGTAAATTGATTATTTTTTATACTTAACACTTGGAGAACCAAAATCACTACACATCTTATAAGACCTGATGATCATTTCACTAACAAAGTTAGCATCATCAGAGGATGAAATATTCTAACTTTGTTGGTGAAATGATCATCAGATCTTTGAAAGGTGTGTTGTGGTGATTTCGGTTCTCCAAAAGTGTACTTATTAGTGCTCATCACAGGTTCCAATCTTCACTAGTTGATTATTTGTATAAAATTATATTAATTCCAAATACACATGTAGGGGGACTACTTCTCTGGCTTCACAAGTTTTTAGTTTCTTCACAAACACTTGTGAAACCAGAGAAGTAGTCTCTACAACTGTATTTAGTATGGAACGGTTTCACCAAGTAGGACAACAACAATTAATATATTCTTATTTAAAAATAGGGTGAGAACCATGGCAGTCAAAAGTTTAATCAAACAGATTAAAATATGGAACTTACACATTAATCAGAACTAATGAAATTCATTTGTGCAGTAGTAGATGCATAGAATATTGATCTGATTGGTATTTTCACTCCGCTTTATCTGAATAAAATAATTAAACTAAAACAATAAATAGATCAGTTTTTCTTTGATATTTAGAATAGTAATAATAATAATAATAATAATACCTTTATTATCCATTTTGACAGCATACAAGCTACATTGGATTTGTCAGCCTTTAGAATAATTAATTTTTCACAAAATTAAAATATTCATTTAACGTATAAAAACACTGATCTGATAAAATAGAAGCAACTTGACTTTTAAACATCTTAATATTTTGGATATTTTTTCAAATTATCAGGAAGATGATTCAATATTTTTAATCCAATACAGTTTGGAGAGACTCTTATCATCTTAGTTGTAGCAAACGGAACATAAAAGTTACAAGCCTGTCTGGTACTAAAGGTATGAACATCACTGTTTAGTCTAAATTTATCACCATTTTTAAAAACATATATACACAGCTCTAAAATATACAAACATCACATGTTACCTGGCATGACGTCATCTTTCCTATGTTGAAAATAGATCGTATTATTCTTTTTTGAGCGATAAAGACATCGTACAGCAAGGTATAATTACCCCACAAACATATACCGTACCTCAGTCTAGAATCGATATGACTGTAGTATAAAGATATTAATTGCTTTTCAGTCAAAACATTTCTTATATTTATAAATAAAAAATTAAGAGATGCAAGCCTTGAAACCAACGTCGTACAGTGCAACGTCCAGCTGAGATGCTCATCAACGTGTACTCCAAGGAACTTGTAGTCATTGACACACGCCAGATAAGTACCGTCAACACCCACATTAAGTATATCAACCCCCTTTTGACCCGGATAAAATCTCACCATTTCTGTCTTCGACGAATTAAAACCTATCAGACACCAACTCTTTGAGGTATTAAAAACATGTTGACACTTATTACTCAAAGCACCATCTGTCTTTTTAGAAATGATTAGAGACATATCATCCGCATATAGAGTAAAATGCGCATCAGGAGATACTTTATCAAGCTCATTGACGTAAAGGGTAAAAAGAATATGGCCTAGTATTGAGCCTTGAGGCACACCAGTAGGAACAACAACACGCTCAGAACATACCCTACTTATTCATTCTGATGTCTTGAACTTTATCTCAGTATACTGTTCTCTGTCTGTCACAAGAGTCAATCCAGCCAAATGCATTACCTCTCAAACCATAACAATAAAGTCTGTCACACAGCACCCTGTGGTCAACACAATCGAAGGCCCTGCTGAGATCACAAAAAATCCCAACAGGGCACTCGCCAGCCTCCAAACAAGTGACTAAGTTTTGATAGAAGTCAATGAGAGCTGTTGTAGTGGAGTGACCCTCTCTAAAGCTGTGCTTATAGGCAGACAATATACTACACGACCGCAAAAATTATTCCAAGCGATTTAGATAGCTATATTCAAATACTTTTGAAAAAGTCATAGATAATGTAATCAGCCGATAGTTGTTCAAAATAGTTGGATAATTCTTTTTTATTAAAGGAAAGCCCTTACCAACCTTTAGGTAACTAGGAAAGATACCTGATTCAAATGAAAGATTTACTAAGCAGGCAAGAGGCTTTAAAATATGTCTTAAAACTTTCTTAACTAAAAAAGGTGGAATTTCATCTCGACCGCCTGAAGACTTATTTTTTATATTTTTTTAGGAGTTAAGTCCTTTTAATAATATTTTTAGGTGCTTCTACAGAGAACGAATTGAATAAGTTAGCGATTTCCCATAGCCGAAACTAGCCTCTCTTCGTGTTGTATTACAATATTGTTATGTTCATTAACTTGCTTGCCATTTAGTTCCGAAATCAGATGCCATGCGGCTTTAGTCGGATTATCAGAAGCCAGAATCCTATGTTGGTAGAAATTCTTTTTAGTACATTTTACAAGTTTTTTTATGAGCAGCCTTTGCAGCCCTGTAAGAGTCATCCACTTGGGGAGAAACACTTCTCACTAAAAATAAGTCTTTAACTAGGGGCTCTGATCTCCACAAATATGGTACACAGGGCAGACGGGACATATCCATCCCTTACCATATAATTAAAAGAGCTGAGACAGGTGAATTGCTGGGGTGTCAAGTTCTTTAATAAAATCCCACAGAAAATAAGATCAAAAAATAAATGAGAATTTAAGAGATGTTAAAAACACTCTCCTGAAGTAGTGCCACTAGAGACACCTTTTTTGTTTCAATTTGTTTATTTTTTGCATTTTATATTTTAAGTTTGTCATTTATTTATATTATATTGATATGTGTTTATTTTATTGTTTATCTCATCATTTTTTATCTAATCTTAATATTCAGTATTCGTCTGCCACCGCTGTGTAATTTTTGCGAAAATAAATACTATTATTATTAATTTGTGTATGGATATTTGTATTATACCTATCTACAAGAGAACACTTTTATAGTGCAAAAGTCAACGATTAGCTTGAGTTGGTATGTTAAAAATTCATATCGTGAATATAAAAAAAGAGCTCTTGATGAAAACCAAAGGACAGTGCTTGAGATTAAACATTAAGCACATGTAGAAATATTACAACTAGGAACAAGGAGACAGAAAATAACATGTAATGTCACTGAATTTCAAATGCATACGGCGATAGAAGTCCAACAACTGAATACTGATAACAGTAAATAATCAATAAATTATTACAACTGTTTTTAAAAATTGATTTGGACTTTTTGTTCCACCTCTCAAATAGTTACATGACAACATATCAAAAAACACAAAATCAAGTCTTCATCTCTTTAGAACAGCGAAAGAAAACCTCATTATTCTAAAGAAAACTCGTCCTAAATAGAAACGGTGAAAAATATTTCTTATTTCTTATTAAATTTACGAGTCCATTTTTTAAAGTAAATAATGCAATAAAAAAAAAGTTATATCTGGTACCAATTTTTTTCATCATCATTTAAGTAGTAGCAGGTCTATGGAAAAACAGTAAAAAAATGGTTGTCATGTAAAAAAATTTACGATAACGTCATCATTCAGAAATAGGTGACATCATAATTGTAATTTTTGCGTCATAAGTTGGCAATTGAAAAGTTAAAATTGACCTGTCCGAGCGTTTTTCTTGGTAAAATTAAGTAACGCATTTATTAATTATGTCCCAAACTTTATCATCACACTGTACATACGACTTGGAAGTGACAAAAACATTAATGTTTGCTTATTAGCAAATTCTTATTTGCTATTTTGATGCTAGACTTTTCAGGACATGTTTAGCTGGTATAACAGATAATGAGATTTATATGGTATAACAGATAATGAGATTTTATTAGATCATAGCAGATAAGCCTGGCGGCTTATCTTAACTGTATTCTTCATATATAAGCAAGACTGCATATTAAGTTGCACCTTTAATTGGTTATTAAATTGACGAGATACAAAACTGTCATCAGTTAGCTTTACAAAATAAGTTTCAGCTGTGTTTTATTTTTCAAGTTGGCTACCAAGGACTGTCATTATCACAATCTAAAAGTAACGTGGTCTTATTGCCTCAAGCACGACTATATTTGTGTTCGCTACTCTTTGCATTCAATTGCAGCTTCCACATTTCATCATTTGGGTTAGTTTTCCTCTTAGTGTACATCTTCCCTTTTTTTCAAAGTGCGTATCCTTAAAACAATATTGTTATGAAGTCACTATCTCAGAACATAACCAACAGATCTTCAGCTTCTTCATTCGGTTTCTTTCAGCAAGTACATTTTCTCACTCACCTCTTCTAAAACACTTTCATTCGTGTTTCTACCAGTGTGCTTGTATTTGTCATTTTCTTCATTTTAAATACTTCCACCCACTTTATTTCCTACTTATTTGAAGTCCACTTTCTACCCCATACATCTTAACCCTTCGTACTCTTCCTTAGGTCCAAGTAAAAGTATTCATCATTATGGAGCTTATTTTTTCTGTTTACATATTTCTCCGCTATCGAGGCCCCCTCTCTCAGTTAATTGCGACATTTGCTATCATCTTTCTAATACTCAGAAGGTGCGTAAACATTTCTACTTATTCAAGTTGTTAGCTACTTAACTTTATATCCACTTTCGCAACCCTATATTTACTAATTTTCATTACTTGTGCTTTGTGTTGCGGATTTTTAAGTAAATTATTCTTAAACGCCAAGCATCTTCTAAAAAAATTTCGTTTATCTATGTGCACTCACCTACTTCATGCAATGCAATTGTTATCCATTTATTGTGAATTATTCTCTCTTTTCTTCAGTTTATTTGTTGTATCTTCTGAACAAATATAGCGCCAATACGCATCCTTGTCGTGCACCTATCCTTATTTTAGCTGTGAGTGTATACACGCTAATATACAGGGTGTGCCAATTAAAAATTCCCACCTGGATAGTATCAGATGTTTTCTGCATTTATTAGATTAACAGAATTAAGCATATTTATGTTATTGATAATGTATTAGTATTAAAGAAAAGTTTTGTTCAGAATTTTTATTTATTTCGCTAACAAAAAAGTATTCAGAGATGAGTATTATGAAAAAAGCCCTCGAGGGGCCTGGAAATGTCAGGAAATTTTATTTTTGATTTCTGCTGGGTACCTTGTCATAAATAAAGCGAAACTTGTCGAATGTATTTTTACCAATACTAGCAGAATTCAGCACTAAGCGCTAAATTGCTTTAGGGCACGTAAGACATATTGAAGGAGAGAGTTACTGAAGGGTGGCGTGATTATTGAACGATATTAAAACCGCTAAAATGATAAAAAATATTTACAAACAATAATTTTATAAAAGTTTAATTTTTATCTATTAATTTGACTAGATGTTGCATATATAGTGGTGTCGACAAAAAGAATAGCTAAACCTTCAGATACCATTTCTAAGACAAAAAGTTCCAATAAACTTGGTTGAAAATTACTTGTCCCCTACATAAAAGGTGTTGAATGCAAAAGCTTTTTGTTTTCATATTAGTCAATCAGTCAAGTGTTAGGTCACAAATATCATGTCTAATTTATGGTCGCGGTGGAGGGACTGATATGGCCCACTCACATTCAAACCTAACCTAATTTATCACAATTTGAAACAATTTTGCTGTTTGCTGTGAAAAGCGGTTTATCAAATGAAAACTTTTCTGAACAGAAACCTTTGAGGGTTTGTAAATGTTTTAAAGATAATTCATGCAGTTTGTGTAAGTGACTTCTGAACACTTTTTCATCCATTTTTTGGCCTCTCCGCAAAACTACTGTTATCACCAGTTTCTTTGAAACATGTGCTTATAGTTTTCGTAAAGTCTTCTTTGTTATTTTAGGTAATTTCTGTCACTTTGCAATTACTATCAAACTTACAAATAGTACAGGCAATAGAGGAGCCCGTTACTCTTGTCCATAATGCACTAAATTACAGGAGTTGTTTTTTTTTTTTTTTTGATACATAGGTTCAGAATGACGTACTGAATATAAAAACACAAAATCCTTACAAATTAGGAGGCCGGAAGTGCCGCCATTTTGAGAAAAACCGTTTCGGTCTATATCTCCGTAACCGTGCACTTTAGGTCAAAAATGGTAATGACCTTTATTGTAGATAATTGCATTTCTCATCTTTTATGATAAATAATTTTTTTGTATCACTCACCGTTTACAACTTATACGACTATTAGCATTCATTTATTGACTTTTTACCTATATCCATGTTAATAATTGTTTAAACAATAAAATGCTTATAACTTAACTTTTCAATCGACAAATTTACTACAATTTTTACTAAAAACTTTTTTTTCTAAAATCAATATTTTCAAAGTTATAACGCGTTAAATGTTGTACTTTTCAATCGCCAAATTTTTCTGGAAATATTTTAGTAAAATGAAGGACAATGACGGTTGAAGCTAAGACTTCAGGCTTTGTAAAACATTCTTCTTGAGACATTTTCTTTCCATAGCTCATATTAGTTTCAGGTTCTTTGCGTAAATGTTGCCAATTTTGACGTTTTAATTCGCGACTTTGACGTTTTGAGGAAAACCCCAATTTATTTTTCTTTAAATGACTATAACTTTCTTGTCTTTGAACCTACAGACCTAAATTGGTATGTAATTTACCTATAATGACGTAAAACCGTGTACCAAATTTAGTTGCCCTTACTTTGTTATTTCCGGAGATATGATTTTTTTTCGAAAGAAAACACAAAATTTTCCGGGAAAACCTGGGCCGATTTTCTTGGATAACGAACTTATTCAAGCCACTTACAAGTGGAAGGTATTTACCAAATTTAATTAAAACCGGCCCATTCGTTTTTGAGTTATCGGTGTGTGATATATATATATATATATATATATATATATATATATATATATATATATATATATATATATATATATATATATATATATATATATATAATTAAAACTGACCCCGAGTATGTGTTCTAGGGGGCATAATTAGCGCCTATTTCAATTTTTTTTTCAAAATTCAAAACTCAGGGTCTCCTCATTAGTGAATTTTTTTAAATAAAATGCACTAATAATAATTTTAGAAAAAAAGTTTCAAGTAAAAATTGTAGGAAACTTGTCGATTGAAAAGTTAAGTTATAAGCATTTTATTTTTTAAACAATTATTAACAAATATATAGGTAAAAAAGTCAATAAATGAATCCTAATAGTCGTATAAGTTGTAAACGGTGAGTGATACAAAAAAAAAATTTAACAAAAAACATGAGAAATGCAATTATCTACAATAAAGCTCATTACCATTTTTGGCCTAAAGTGCACAGTTACGGAGATATAGACCAAAACGGTTTTTCTCAAAATGGCGGCACTTCCGGCCTCCTAATTTGTAAGGATTTTGTGTTTTTATATTCAGTACGTCATTCTGAACCTATGTATCAAAAAAAAACCAACTCCTGTAATTTAATGCAGAAACAAATTCTCTATTGCCTGTACTAAAATATTAGCTAGGTACTTCGTTCATGACTATAATAATTATAAATCCACAAGCACAAATTAATAGGAGATGTATGTCTTTTTACCCTTCTCTACCTCCAAGTTACAAATGACACATTATTCATCAACCTTGACAGTTTGTGTTTTTTCGTTGGAGAGGAGTAGTGTAGTATCGGATATATGCAACCTAAGTACCTTCGGATATCCCTACTCTATTTAGATGTGGCTGATTGCTCTACATTTTTGTTAACATTTTATCAATCAAAAAGTTTTATTCATAGCGCAATAAGTGAAAAACTGGAACCTGTGATGAGCACTAATAAGTACACTTGGAGAAACCCAAATCACCACAACACTTATTTCAGAGATCTTAGGATCGTTTCGTTTACAAAGTCATCATCTTCAGAGGAAGAAAAATTCTAAACTAAACCACTAGCTACCGTGTATTTATAACGCGTCAAGGTAAACGAACTAGCCCGAAGTAAAATTGTCGTCCAAGAACGATCGTTTGTTTATTGTGTAGTGAAAGTACGAGGTCGGAGCCTGCTTTAATCTTTTGGTCGACAAATTTATCACCTCTTATCTAGTATATGGACAATAGGTTTACAGGAAGCGAGTTATTTACGGAATCTGCACGTTCCCTTTTAATCTAGAAATTTACTATGTGGATATTGGACGAAGCCGACAAACATCTGGCTAGATAAACAACGTCAACTCCGCTCATCTTTTTTAAATAGAAAACTAATACCGGGTGTTTGGCTTACCATGTTAACTCTAACAAAAGATAAATAATTCAACTAAAATACTACATAAAAACTATTTATATTGATTTTAATTCTCAGTGACAGTATTAATATTGACTTCATAGATACAAACAAACGAACAGTTCTTGAAGTCGAAACATACGTAAAGATTAGTATATGTATAAACCGGCCGAGTTATTGACAGTAATTTATTATTCTACCAGACAAATTAGGAGTGTTTAAGCGGTCAAATGCAAAGTGAAAATAAAGGGCTCGAAATTAAAGGTGCCGCACGATTCAATGAAGTTTTGTTCTTGATAGACCTTAATATAAAAAAATACTTTCTAATGAATCAAGCATAGATTGATGTCTAACGTTTTTGACAAGTTTCAAATTCTCTTTGTCAATGTGGTGATTATTATCCCATATATGTTGTGCCACACATGATTTTTCCACCGTACCATATCGCAACTGTGCGAGATGTTCACGAAATCTGGTGGCTATGTTTCTCCTAGTTTGACCCATGTATTTAAGATCGCAATCTTTGCAACTAATCTCATAAATACCGGACATTTCAGTGACTTTATCTTTGTCTTTCGTATTACCCAACAACATTTTTAAAATACTTTTCGTCGTAAAAGTCAAATGTAAATCGGCTTTCTTAAAAATACTTTCCAAACCTTTTGTGATTCGTGGTTCATAAGGTAAACACACAATTTTTTTCTCTATTTTCTCTTTCTTAAATGTCGCACATTCAGATATCATTTTCTTTGTTCTGTGTTTGTTAACAAATTTGTCTATTAAACCATCCGAGTAACCGTTATATCTCGCCACATTTTTTATGTATTTTAATTCTGTATTAAATCTATTTTTACAAAGAATGGCTAGTTTAAATTTCTTAGTAAACAGATTGATTAAATTTCCGTTAAGTAAAAATAGATTTAATACAGAATTAAACTACATAAAAAATGTGGCGAGCTATAACGGGTACTCGGATGGTTTAATAGAAAAATTAGTTAACAAACACAGAACAAATAAAATGATATCTGAATGTACGACATTTAAGAAAGAGAAAATAGAGAAAAAAATTGTGTTTACCTTATAAACCACGAATCACAAAGGGTTTGGAAAGTATTTTTAAGAAAGCCGATTTACATTTGACTTTTTCGACGAAAAGTATTTTAAAAAATTTGTTGGGTAATACGAAAGACAAAGACAAAGTCACTGAAATGTCCGGTATTTATGAGATTAGTTGCAAAGATTGCGATCTTAAATACGTGGGTCACACTAGGAGAAACATAGCCACCAGATTTCGTGAACATCTCGCACAGTTGCGATATGGTACGGTGGACAAATCATGTGTGGCACAACATATATGGGATAATAATCACCACATTGACAAAGAGAATTTGAAACTTGTCAAAAACGTTAGACATCAAACTATGCTTGATTTATTAGAAAGTATTTTTATATATTAAGGTCTATTAAGAACAAAACTTCATTGAATCGTGCGGCACCTTTAATTTCGAGCCCTTTATTTTCACTTTGCATTTGACCGCTTAAACACTCTTAATTTGTCTGGCAGAATAATAATAGAACAATAAACAAACGATCGTTCTTAGACGACAATTTTACTTCGGACTAGTTCGTTTACCTTGACGCGTTATAAATACACGGTAGCTAGTGGTTCAGTTTAGAATTTTTCTTCATCTGAAGATGTTGACTTTTTCAACGAAACGATCGTAAGGTCTCTGAAATAAGTGTTGTGGTGATTTGGGTTTCTCCAAGTGTACTTATTCATAGTGCAAACAGTCCATTGTTTGAAATAAGCTTACTGCAGCGTGAGTGCTTTATGACATAACCATCTTGCCGACCATTTTGGATATAGATTTTTAATTTAATATCTGAATATATTATTCCGGATGTCACTAAGGAGTTTACAATTTGTAATTTCAATTTGTTTTTTAATCAATATGTATGCAAAAATAGTAAATTTTATCAGAACTAAAAATGAGTGTTAATAGTTGTAGTTTTTTTTTATACCCTCCAAAATAGTTTTATTTACATATTTCTTATATGTATTATCATTTAAAATAACAAAAATAATAATAGCATTCCATTTTTTGTAGACTTCTTTTGTTAGATGACTTTATTATGTATTAGTTATAGAAGTTATTTTTGGCAGTAAACAAACCTTTGTGTGGCATCCGTTGGAGTGTAAAGTATTTTAAATAGTATTATGCATTATATAATTATTTACTTGAGATTGTAGTAACCATATTTTAAATATGTATAAATAAAATTATTAATAGAGGATCTGAAACACTCCACTGGCTTTCCATTGTACTTTAGTATTATTTTGCACTAGTTATGTATTGTATTATTACATTGAAATAAGTTCAATAAAGATTTCATACCAGGATTGTGTATTATTATAATAATAATAATATGCATTTGTGCAGTGAGAAATTTAATTGCGATTTCACTTGGTAACTAAAAAAGTGTTTCACCCATTGCTTTAAAAATTTATACACATAATTTTTTCAGAATGATAAAAATAATTCATTCGCTATCTGGCTCTAGCAGATAGAGGGTGATGCTTGCAAAAACCCTTGATTATAAAATCGTATTTTCCTGACGGAAAGAGTACTGTTGAATGGTGCTCAAATCAATCGTTTTTGAAATATTTGCGCTTTTAAAAGTGGCTGAGATAGATTCTTTGTAATAGTTTTTAGATCGTATTTTATTTACCGGATAGTGAGCCACAATAGACCTGGTGGAGGGACTGAAATAGCCCACTCACAATAAATTCTAATCTACCGGATAGTGCCACCGCTTCCCATCTGTGGCAGGAGGGAGGCGATGGCGTCGCATCTCAGAATGCGAATGCGAGACGCAGAAAACTGTTGCGGAGAGGGAGCAGTAATAGGGCATGCAAGAGTCGCCAAGGAGGTGGAAAAGGAAATTCCCATTTCCGACATAAAGGTGTGGGATGCCGAGGATGATATTAGGTTGACTAGGCCATACACCCTCAGGATCCCCAGTAGGGATCAGTGGAGGGAAAATGAGGTTGAATTCCAGCCCGCAAGCCTGGCCTGTTCCACCGACGGATCGCGGCTGGAGGACCAGCAATCCTCCGGGGCAGGAATATACATCGAGGACCTGGGGGTGCGCGAGAGCTATGCCCTTGGCGCATATACCACGGCATTCGAAACAGAGGTGTACGCCATCCTATCTGTGGCCAACAGACAGGATGTGAAGAGGAGTCCCGAGAAATGTGTGTACATCTGCTCGGACAGCCAGACAGTCCTCCGGGCAGTCTGCGCGGCCAGCATCAGGTCGACACTGGTTCAGGAGTGCGCTGACGCCCTCAGAGGGTTAGCCAGGACAAAGGAGGTACAACTAGTGTGGGTTCCGGGACACTGTGGCGTGGCGGGGAATGAGGTCGCGAATAATCTCGCAAGGTTTGGTTCCCGACGGCCGTTCTGTGGCCCGGAGCCGGCCATAGGTATAAGTAGGGAGTCGGTCTCCGTCGCCTTAGACAGGTGGACCGAGGAAGCCATGAAGAGGCACTGGGGGTCGGTTGGTGGCTGCAGGCAGGCGAGGGACTTCGTCGAGGGGCCGGACAGAGATAAAGCTGTCTGGCTACTCGGAAGGAGTCGACCTACGCTTCGCCTCATCATTGGGGTGCTCACAGGCCACTGCGCCCTTAGAAGACACCTCACATTGATAGGCGTAGAGAGGGATCCCATTTGCCAGGAATGCGGCGAGGATGAGGAAACGTCCTACCACTACCTGTGCGAATGCGAGGCTTTTGGGAGTCTTCGAGCAGAATTGTTCGGATCGAGGACTCTCCAGAGGAATCAGGTAAGTACCGTCCAATTCAAGACTGTCACGGCCTTCATCTCGAGGTCGAGGCGGTTTGGCGACGGAACCGAGGAGGAGTAGAGCATGGTTGCTGGGGTTGGCAAAAAGGGCCCATGGTGGCCTACTTGCTTGGCGTTGGCCTCCACACCACTGCTACTACTACTACTACTATTTACCGGATAGTAGGCATCTGTCAAACAAATTTATGACACAAACAGCAAAAAAACTCTAAGCGGCCGCCAATCTCTCTCAGGTCTATGATTGAACACACTGAGTTCTTACATTTCCAGTGAGATTTTGAGAATATATAATATGCAGTAGATTGTCCTCCCCACCCGTAATAAAACTACAACAATCCAACCTATCCCTGTATCCACACTGCTCTCTAAGGAAAGGGCAGATTGAGGCTTTAGACCTTATTATAGTTTCTTTGATATTTCCGTAACCTCTTGGAAATAGTTCCGAAACGTCGAGTTTAATTTACTTTTTTTGTTAGGTAGCGGTATTCAAGATTTGCGAATTCAACGAATGGGCAACTTTTTCTTCGGCTGTAATCATGGTCAACTATATGACCTTTTTATGGGATCAAATTTCAATAATCCATAGTGGAGATTAAAAAAACTGACGACGGGTTATTATTTAGAATCGCTTAAAACCCGCTTGTACCGATTTTTGATTGTTCTCAAACTACAGGTCATCGAGAAAAAAATTAACATTTTTTGAAAAATTACGAAATAATTTTTTTTTAGACAAACACTAGCAACAGAATGCATGTTTAGAATTACTGAAAGCCTGTCTGTACTTATTTTGATTTTTCTAAAAACTATATATGTAAATATATAAATTTTTATTATTTTTTTGCAAAAATTTACGAAATAAATTATTTAAGAATTTTTTAGAAAAAAAGTGACTAGGTATGTATAAGGTACTGATTCTTATTCAGAATCACTTATTATCTACCTGTACCGGTTTTTACTGCTTTAACTTACATTCTTCAAGAGAAAAAAATGTGGACGCAGCAAGTACGTTATGGTAATGAATTTTCATAAAAATGTTTTTAATAGCAAATATGTGTGTCTTTTCTTTAAGAAAGTGGGCATCAAATTTGGTTACCAATATAACCGTATAGTATAAGCAATGTGCCATGTTTTATCAAAATAACTTTATTGTTTGAAAATGTACAGAAATGTCCGAAAGTAAACTTAAAAGTGTTCTTCAAAAAACTAGTTTCCTGGCCAACGAACCTTATAGGTTATAATAGCAAATTGAGCTATTAAAATTTGAAGCATTTTATAAAAATTCGCTACCATAACGCACTTGCTTCGTCCCGAATTTCTTTTCTTACAAACATGCAAAAACATAAGGCCTGTTCGATTAACAAAAAAAAAAATAGAATTTTTATCACCAACGACTTATGGGCCAGCCTGTGGTTGTAGAAATTTTTTTAATGTAGCTCAAGGCGCCCTATAATTAATATATATAATTTTTTTCATATCTTGTATAATAATGGATATGTTAAGCTTATTGATTTTTTACGATAATTCGACAACAATTATATACAATTAAACTATAAACTCTATAGCTAGGTTAGGTTAGGTTAAATTGTGATTGGGCCATACCGGTCCCTCCACTGCAACTCTCTAGCTAAGACTACCGCCAAAGCCTCATTGAATGGGTCTATTTAAAATGAATTTTCTGGAATTATTTTAGTAAAATGAAGGACAATGACGGTTGCAGCTAAGACTTCAGGCTTCGTAAAACATTTTTGATACATTTTCTTTCCATAGCTCGTATTAGTTTCAGGTTCTTTGCCTAAATTTTGCCAGTTTTGACGTTTTAAATCGCGACTTTGACATTTTGAGGAAAACCCCAATGTATTTTTCTTTAAATGCCTATAACTTTTTTGTCTTTTAACCTACATAGCTAAATTTTGGTAGGTAATTTACCTATAATGGCATAAACTCTCGAACCAACATTGGTTGCCCTTACTTTGTTATTTCCGGAGATATAAATTTTTTTCGAAATGAAACACAAAATTTTCCGGGAAAACCTGGGCCGCTTTTCCTGGCTTACGAACTTATTCAAGCAACTTGCAAAAGGAAGGTATTCACCAAATTTAATCAAACTTGGCCCATTCTTTTCTGAGTTATGGGTGCGATACATACATACATATATATATATATATATATATATATATATATATATATATATATATATATATATATATATATATATATATATATATATATATATATATATATATATATATATATATATATATATATATATATATATATATAGTGTGTCCCAAACTGGATGGGAATGTATTGCTATCTCCGTTATTATTAAAGATAGGGAGACGGTTAAATTAGCAGTTTTGTAGAATTTCATGCTCGTTCCAAATATGACTTGTATTTTGTCCTGCCTCTTTTCGTTTTCGGGTTATTTTGAAAAAACCAAAATTTGTCGAGTTCTTTTTTCTTCAATATCTAAGTAGTCGTTGATCTCTCATGTCTAAGACACTTTTTACAGAGTAATAACTTTATGCTATTCTCAACTTTGGATTGTCATTTGTTCTTGAGCTAAAGGTATCAACGTTTGTTTTTATTATGGCAGCCATATTGGTTTTTTTGCTCATCTGATAGCCTGTGAAAAGAGCTTTCCAATGATGTACAACATGCTTGTGAAATCTTGTAATTGCACAGACAATTTTAAGACAAACCGTTTTGAGGATAGTAGGCTATGAAATCTAATACCAGAAAACAAATGACAAAAAAAGTGTTCAAAAAGCAGTATGCCATGGAGTCTAACAATAGACTTCTACTTTTAACATAATTTTCCGTAATGATTCACGATAAAAAGCTCAAACCCCACGGTGGGCGCCAATATGTTGGTGCATCATTTACTTGAAATCGGCCGTCCCCTCCAGCTCTCGCTGGTACAGACGAAGTGCAAGGGAGCTTATTCCGGTTCCTTCAGGCTGACATCGGGCTCCGTCAACAAGAAGTTCTCTGTCAAGAAGGTGAAGAGAGCTGTGGCCGGTGATAAACCGAAGATGACGACAGTGGAGGCCAAGAAGATCGCAGCGAAACCGAAAAAGGCCCCTTCTAGCCACAAGGCCAAGAAGCCGTTCGGTACCAGTGCCACAAAGAAACCCGCTTCCGCGCGGTTAAACCGGAGTCGCCTTTCACGGCGACCAAAGCCGGTCCCACAAAGACACCAAAAACGGCCAAAAGTAAACGGTGTACGGTCGTTGTCTGGCATAAAAATCGTTGTAACTGGCGCAAGATATTTAATAAAAACAGAAACAAAAAAATTATTCACCCAACTCAACTAACGAGGACGTATCAACGGAGAATAAAAAGTGACGGCCCGTAGCATGTGACCGCAGTTAAACCAAATATATGAATATTTTTGATATTAACTCCCACTAATTATCAATTGTGACCTTATATTTTACTTTATATTTTCAGTTGTCTGTTATGATTATGATTATTAATTATTATTTAATATGTTACAATCGTTTATTTAGTGTTAACATAATGTCACTGAACAGGCCAAATACTATAAAATGTAGTAATCTCAGATAAATATCCTTACTGATATTTTCATTTAATTGAAGAGGTTTTTTTGCTTTTTTTTCTATTTTTTGTTTGTTTTTGGGTACAGGAGTGGAAAAATGCATCCTGCAGACCTCATTCACAACACCGTAGTAGTGCGTGGGATATCGAGGTACTGTGAGATTCTTACTCACTAAAACTTCTCTCCCTGGAGTACCGGACGTTAGTCCCTACCTCCGTCGGAAATATTTCACACAATGACCTTTGGGTTTGAATGTTTCCATTCTGTTTTTGCCCCGGGGGCGTTATCGGGTAAGTATAAGCTTTGGACGCTTATGCCTATGTGGAAGTTACTCATCGTAGTCGGTGGCACTACGGAGAAGAGCATTTGGGTGAGAAGCGGCTTTTGCGAACTGAGTTGTGGATAGTTGAGTTATAAACTCAAGTATCGACGGCATTTCCAGATCAGAGTGAATATGACTGTTTCTGACAAACCATGGCGCTCCGGTAACCATTCTCAGAATTTTATTCTGGATGATTTGAAGGGTCTTGATGTGTGTGTCGGCCGCGGTGGACCATGCAGGGGATGCATAGGTCAAGGCTGGCCGGATTATGACTTTGTACATGAGCAGTCTATTGTTCATGGACCATTTGGAATTTCTATTAAGAAGTGGAAACAGCTTCGAGATGAACATCGAGGCTTTTCGACGGGCATGTTGAACATGGGGGGCGCCATGTTAAGGGTTTGTCGCGGAAAAACCCGAGGTATTTGGCAGAGTCTTGCCAGGGAATTAGACGGTTGTCTAATGATACGTTTTCCTGAGGTGTGTCTCCTCTTAGAGAATAGAACTGCTGAACATTTATCGGGGTTTATGGCTAGACAAGATTTCCTATACCAGCCTTGCAGCTCGTCTACGGCGGTCTGTAGACGTTCGGTTATTACCCTCGGCTTAGTCGAGATGCTGAGGATGGTAGTGTCGTCTGCGTACAGTGCGTATACCACGTTTAGGGGAGGTGTCGGTATGTCTGCGACAAATATATTGTACAGCAGAGGGGAGAGAGCAGAACCCTGCGGGTACACCCACGGTACGATAGTAATTAGGCTGTAAGCCCTCGTGGTGTGTTGTTGAATATATATATATATATATATATATATATATATATATATATATATATATATATATATATATATATATATATATATATATATATATATAAGAAAAGACCAGCCGTGGCTGAGTAGGTTCTAGATATGGTTCCCAGATGTCTGACCTGGAACTTCCTCTGTTGCAGGTATGACCTGATTATGAGAAAGAGGGGATAATTAAATTATGGAAGTTTGTTTAGGAGGCCTGCATGCCAAATCCTGTCGAAGGCTTGAGCAATGTCGAGGAATATTGCACCAGTTGACTTGTTTTTATTAAATCCTTCGGTGATATTTTCCACTATACGGAGGTCTTGGTCTGTGGTGGAGTGCTGGTGTCTGAAACCGAATTGCTCGTCAGGAAGGATAGGATTCTCAGAGGTGAATGAAGCCAGCCTTTTCTGAATCACTTTTTCGGCGATTTTGGCGAATGCACTTGCTTCCTCCGCATCCGTTACGGCCATGAAGTGGGGATATCAGAAGAATTTGGGAGCGAATGGCTTTTGCCATTTGCCAGATGGAATTGTCTGGGGCGGACAGGGTTTGCAGGCGTTCCTCCCAACGGTTGATGCGGAGTTCTTGTAGAGCGGATCGCACTTGTTTGATGAGCCTGTTTGCGTCTCGTTTGTCGGTGGGGTCTCCGGTGCGTTGTGCTAGTTTACGCACGCGGTTCTTTTCTAGTATCATTTCTCTGATACTGGACGGAAATGGCGGCAGATTACTTGGGGCGGGATACGTCCTTGATGCATGTTCGATAGAACATTGAATTTTGGACTGTAGATTATCCACTGCACCCTCGAGTTCGGGGATGCTGCGGATACCCGGAATATTGCCAATGGTGTTTTTAAGGTGCTCTGTGAAAACTGGCCACAGTACCTTTTTCCTTGAGAAATCAGGTTGGTCATTGTCATATCCGAGCTGCAAAATGACTGGGTTATGGTCCGACGAGAGGTCGTTTAGAGTTGTTATTTCATGGAGAAGGTGGTGTTCGACATGATTACTATGTCGAGCACGTCGGAGCGACCCACACTGCCGATGTGTGTAGGTATTGTAGGAGCGTCAACCATGCAACATGATTGTCTACATAGGAAAATGTTCCCATTTAAATTGATATTTCGAGAATGCCAATTGAGGTGTTTGGAATTTAAATCGCCAGCAATTATTATGGATTAGCTGGTGTCGAATAAGATATCTTGGTCGACGTCTAGAATTCTCTTTTATGGAGGATTATAGGCAGAAATTAGCTTTATTGGGCCTGCAGAGGAAATGTTGACTACGATGTATGTAGCCTTGATGTTTTGCAGGGCTGGCGTACTGAGAGGGTGGTGGTCAATATTTGTTTTAACATACACTACCGTTCCGCCACATTTGGAAGTGGTGCGGTCATTGCAGCAAATGTATAGTTGGGGAGTTTCGAATTGGTTGGAAGACGCATATTGGTTTCCTGGACTGGAATAACGTCCAGTTTTTAGCGTTGAGCGAATTCTGGGAGCTCATTTCTTTTGCAGGCTAGTTCGTTTGCATTCCAGGATGCAACCTGCAAGGATTGTGGCGTTCTTCTACAAGTCATTTTTTCTGGAACATTGACACGATTTCAGGGATTAGGGAGACAACGGATGTGATCAGCGTCAGTAGATCAGGGGAGGTTTGGAGAAGGTTCAAGACTTTCCCCGCGACCAATTTCAGCTGTGTGAAACTGATCGAGGTGATGAGGAACAGTGCGTTGGAGAGGTCCATCCATGGAGGGAGCTGCATTTGCAGTGGGGGCTGTTTTTGCAGGGGGAACTGGATTCGGCTTGGAAGTTGCCGGTTTCTGGGCTGTTGCGGGTTGAGCGGGGCGGGAAAGTCCAGTGGCAGCCGCATAATAAATTTGCGGCTTCCTTTGGCAGGTCTGCCTGTTGGGCTTGGGGAACTTGGGACGGCCTTTGTAATTGGCGGTATGACCCTTGTCGCAATTGCAGCAAGTTGGGTCGACATCTAGGGGTTTTTTACACTCCACAGTCAAATGGGGGCTGATGCATTTTACGCATCGGGGGGCACCCCTACAAGACTGTTGGGAGTGACCAAACCTTTGGCAGCGATGGCACTGGTTCGGTAGGTTCTTTTTGTGTAGCGTCTTCACCTTGACGGTGGGGCTACACACAGTTTGTATGCCGAAAATTTACCTTTCGGGCTTGGGAAGGTTTGTCATGATGAGGGGCATGGGGATTTTTTTGTTGTGCTTCCCTCTGCGTTGCATGCAGTGGACACCATCAGGATGGAAACCCTGGGCGGTGAGGTCTTTTTCAACATCTTCGATTGAGATGGATTCGCAGACCCCATGAGGACAATTTTTAATTGTTTGTCCTCCTGGAGCTGGAAAGAATGGTATTGGAGATGCAGACTTTCCATGATTTTGGTAGACTGTCTGAAGTCTGTAGCTGAAGTCAAGTGAATTCTTACGGAATCTGTAAGATTCTCAGCTTTGGCGCAGCTGATGTTATGGCGGGTAAAGTAGCCTGAAAGGTAGGTCCACTTTTCCTTATTGTGGAGGAATATCAGAGGAGGAAGGGTAAATTTAGGAGCAGTACTTGCCGCCGGCTCCGGGTCTTAGCTTGCCTCGGAGTCAGACTCGCAAGACATTGAATCGTCATCGGATGGGATTTTCCGATGACGGTTTTTCCTAGGAGATGGAGGCGGGGAAGCCTTACGCTCTTCAGCTTTCGAGGGCGGGCCGGTACTCTCGGGCTGAGCAGCGGGAACGGAAGTTGGCATTGGGGATGGTTCAGCTGTTATAAAGCCGCTTTAAGGTCTGGAGAAAGGGATCGGAAGAGTTCGATAAGCTCCCGGTGTTGCTTGGGGAGCCTATCTAGGATAGCCATGTCTGCCATGGCTATAGGGGCAGATGCGGGGGACACGTAGTACCCCTCCACCGGGATATACCCGTTGTCCAGCAACCTTAACCAGGGTAGAGAGAATACTGGATCTAAAAGAGACTAGAAAAAAACGACCGTGAAGTGTACGGTCGCATACCTGTTAATAGACGCTCCGCCGTGAGAACGGCAGTGACGTCTGTGGTGAAATTACCACTGAATCGTATGCTCTCGACCCAACGTTTGTTGCCAGTACCGTGTAGAGAACCCTTAACCACAACAAAGTAGGCGAAGTCTTAACTGGACGCTGACTTGGCTGTGGCTGCACGTTGAACTACGCTGGCTGTTTGGCTTTTCACGGACCTCTGCTCTGTGAGAGATCTGACTCGCGACTGTGCTAATTTGCTAATTGAAGAGTATTTTCAATACAAATTCTAATAATCACATATTAGGCGTTCTACTTTGTAATCTATCTTAGAGTTGAATTTGCGGATCTGGCAACACTGGTTCACATTTCTAGTGATGTGACACAATTTGTGACAAGAGCAATATCTCATCTGTACCCTATATTAAAGGTTTACCTAAATTTTTGTAAAAAAAATGTTTTAGTTTTTGTGTACATTGCTTGAAGAGGTTCGTTGAACACGAAAATCGCACCAGTTTTTGTCGGGAACATTTTAAATTTATATATTATCATAAATTTTGGGACTTTTTCAAAGAATAAAGTTATTTTGATGAAATATGGTTTCTACTATAAATATTATAGACTACCTACCAAACTTGATGTCTTTCATTGGAGAAAACACATATATAAGTATACAAAAGTACATTACAAATATTTTTATGAAAATACACTTAATGCACTTGCTGCGTCCAGACTTTTAAATTATTAATGAATTAATTATTTTTCTAACATTAGTACCAATTGTACAAAATGACGCAACTAATTATAGAAATATAACAAATAAGAGAAAGAAAGGTGATATAGGTTAATTATTTCGATTAATCCACCAAATATACGCTTTTCAATACGTCGACGATTATTATGCTGATTACGCTTCTTAAATACTGTCGGGTTATACTCTGCGACATGCTTCTTTTAATGTGACAACAAAGCTCTTCTCGGATCTCGGGCCTTACAGCATAAACTTTATTCTTTATTGTCCCCCAAAGGAAAAGAAACAAGGGGCATGATAGATGGAGATCTCGGCGGCCAACGAATAGGAGGACGATACTTCGACCAAACCAACGATTAGAAAATCTCTTGTTCAACTTTCAACCAGTTGCTTACATTGGGCGCGTTGACCAGGCGCCATCGCTGCGAGCAGCTCCACTGTAATATCAAATAATGTTGACAAATGTCAACCTTTTCTTGACATAAACAACAATGAAGCTGCTGTCAGCTACTGGCGCCTGCTGAACTCAGCCTTTAACTGTATTGTGAATATAGCTGCTCCATCCAGTTGTAAATGTAAATTGTAGGGATGATCTAAATAAGGAACCTGATCAAGTGCGTCTGTGAATACTCATTTTATAAAAAATCTGAGAAAACTAGCAGCATTTAAGCTTTCATTAAAAAACTATATGGACCAATAGTAGTCTGTTTATTTAAAATTGTACAGAAAACATTTACCTTTAAGGAGTATTGTCTCACGTTCAATTAGGTACCTAATGCGGATTAACTCTAACACATTCTAATATGTTGTGACGATACAATACCCTTCGTCATAAATGTATAACTTCGTCCCTTCATATATTTTTTAATCCTGGTTTTTCTAGGTACATATCTTGTAAGCCATATAAACAAAATTCCAGTAAGATTGCCTCACCATCTCCAGATTCCAGTGTGTGAAGGATTTTGACTTATAAGGTTCTTACCGCTTTTCTTCAAACATTTCCAAATATGGTTTTTATATTTTTTTATTATATTTTTTGTTGGTGTTTGGGATCGTGTATTTTCAAAGTTGTCAATTTTCTATGTTGTTGGGATCACACTTAAATGTTGAGATGTGTATTATCTTATTTAAGTTAACTATTTTCAATTTCTGTTACTTATTATAATAGGCAACTTTACTTTTTCCATGGTAATCTTTTAGTAGAGTATTAAAATTAAAATGCAACAAGACCCGTTCTGCAGATGACGTACCTACCGTAATGTAACATAGACAGTATGCATAGACAAGTAATAATTTTGATTTCTCTATGCAAGCGTAACGCCGAAATCGATGCATACGACGCCATTTTCACCATCATTCTACAAGAGTACGAGATTCACAAGACAAGAAGTTTAAGTAACTTAAAATAAAAAGAGCACATTTCCATTAGAAGCTAATTTATAAACTGTGATCAAGACAAATCTTCATCCCCAAGGAACTGCAGTAGTTAATAAGGTAAGATTGCAAGTCCGTGCAGATAAAGTGATGAAAATAAAAGCAGCTCAATAATTATATCTTCTTAATCTTGTGTTTGCGTTATGTATACAGTAAACAACTTAGTAAAATATGCGAAAAGTACACCGTTTATGTAGTTCAGTTCAAGTACGCGAAAGACTTTCAGTAGTTTGTGTTGTGAATATCGAAGTTTCAGTCTAAAAGTTTAGTACCTAGTTTGGAAAAAATAATGTTAAAACATGAAGAGACGAAATGTAATCGCGAAGTGGTCATATGGCAATCAGGCTGTTGGCGGCAGACCGAAGGTAAGATCCAAGTAACAACGGTCTCACAAAGAATAAACCAGAAGTGTTAGCAATTGACCTGTCAAAATTTTTGCTCTTTAACCCCTTCATTTGCTTAATTTTGTATTTAACTAACATTCGTTTTTTCTAATGTCCTCAGTTACTTGAAATACAGAATGGATTCGGATGATTCAAGAGATTCTTCGTCTGGTAATGAAAGTGATGAGAAAGGAGGTGCCAGCCCTGCCAATTCTCGTTCTCGTAGCCCTGCTTCTGGGCGTTCAAAGAGTTCCAGATCAAGATCTCGTAGTGATTCAGAATCAGTTCGCTCCCTTAGCCGTGCTTCTGGACAATCAGAGGGTTCCAGATCAATATCTCGTAGTGATTCAGAATCAGTGGAAAGTAACCGTAGGTCTCACAGTGGTCCCAAATCTCCAGATGTACATTCTGATAGAAGCCGGTCTAGTTCTCCTGAAAATGGTAACAAGTCAGATTATAATGGTTCCGAAGGGTCTCGTTCCAGATCTAGCAGGCCAAGAACTCCAAAATCTCCTGTCAGTTCCGAACATAGTGGGAATAAAAGTCCAGTTTCTACAGGTTGGTATTGATCCACTTTTTATTTGATTTTAAATGTATGAAAATACTGATGCCTGGGAAAACAAAACAGTTGAAGGTAGTTATGTCTTCAGCTATTTGAATTTCACAAAGTGTTGCTCCTTCTTCTAAGTTGCTAATAAAAATGAGAAAGTGGATCTAATAAATATGATGATGCCTTTGTCTTTTATCTAATGGAATAAATAAAAATAAGTATAGGTAGGTAAAAAAACTATTTTATATTTCACAGCAAATTTAGGAAATCTGACAAAATAAAATATCTTTGAGAAAGCAAAGTAGGTATCAGTTTTTAGTGAATTTTGCTAATGGACAAATAGCAACAAATTTCTTCAAAATAATAAATGTTTTCTATTTTTAGTAGCGAAATGAGAAGAGATCGTTTTCTACAGTCTTGCAATCTCCTAATTTGATAATGAAATTTAGCTATAAAATAAAAAATCAGGCTTAATACAAGCTCACATTGATTCGTAACGAAATTTGGCTAAAATTGATATTGTTACCTAATACAGCTTCTTGAGGCACTGGTATGGGCTCCTCTGAAGATTTTCCAGGTCTTACATTTTATGATATTCTCAATTTTTTGATTCAAAAGTTTGCTAAAAATAGAAAAACTTGTGCTAAAGTTTCCTCCATACATTTTATTGTTTACTTAACACACTTTTTTACTTGTTTCACATATTAGGTTATAGATAAATTTATTGAACACCGCCAAAAAGTAGTTTATAATTCCGGTAAAGTGAACTAGAACAATTCCTTGTATTATATCTAAAATTATAAGCCTGGCAACAAGGCATGGTCTGTTCACTGTTTAAACATGAACTTGATTTGCACACAATCTCTGTCGTTAAATGACTTAGTATAATAAATAAAAAATTGTGTCTTAATCTGATTTTTTTTCAGTAAATATCTAGTTAAAAATTGTTTTCATAACTTTAGCATGACATTTCATGTATTACCCTTGTGTAGACGTCTAATGCTGGTGGAAGGTAGCCTATGTCAAAAATACAAAGAATACTGATTCTATTAAGCAGTCAATCAAGTTACAATCAAATGTAGTATTAAATGTAAGAAATAATATTCCAGGTTCACCAGTTTCACCAAGAAAACCTCCTCCCAATCCTGTTAAACAAACTGCAAATGTAGATCACCCAAGATCCCCGTCTCCAGCAAATTCTACCAGTTCCTCGTCAAGCGCAAGCATTGATGGAGATGATAAAAAGAGTCGAAAATCAGCCTCTCTGGACAGACACTCCCCCAAATCAACCAATAGCCATAGAATGCCAAGCAAAGGTCCAAGATCAACCAGCCGAGACATCCAGTCTCCAACATCCATTGGTAGCCCTAAGTCTGTGAAATCACCCAGTGAACCAAGGTCAATTAAATCAAGAAATAGCCAAAGATCCTTGAGCAGAGACAGATCTGTAAAGTCTAGGAGCAGTCATAGGTCACCAAGTGGTCAAAGATCTATCAAATCTCATAGTAGTCGAAGGTCAGCTAGTGGTGAAAGGTCGTTAAAGTCACAGAACAGTCGTGGCTCGCCAGGTGGTGATGTATCACTCAAGTCCCGTAATAGCCAGAGGTCTTTGAGCAGAGAACGGTCTGTAAAGTCAATTAGTAGTCGAAAATCAGTGAGCAGAGATAGGTCAGTCAAGTCCAGGAACAGTCTAAGATCTGCAAGTCGGACCTCGATTAAGTCTACTAGTAGTCGGGGATCAGGAAAATCATACAGCAGTAGAAGTTTGAAGAAATCAAGGTCTATATCATCTTCAGATGAGTCCTCTAGAAGTGGGAGGAAGTCAAGAAATGACGATGACAGTTCTTCTGATTCCAGTGAGTCTAGTATTGATTCATCAAGCAGGAAGAATAAGAATATTACTAAGAATATTGATACACAGGCTGAGGAAATATCTGATGGTTTGTACTCTATTCATTTTTTATGTAACTTTGCATGATTGTTTTTTAATTAGCTTGGTTCATCATTATATTTATGGTGTTTTAATCCCAAATTTCAGACAAAAGAAGATTTTCATTTTCATTTTTTTACAATTCTTATTGTAAATATTATAACCCATGTTTATAATTTTTGTTACTGTCTTATAAGTCCGTGACTTTTTGAATAAAACACAGGTTTCTTGACAAAAAATAATTTCATTTCTCAACATAGTCTCCTTTGAGCTCTATACACTTTGTCCAACGTTTCTCCAATTTTTTGATCCCTTCCAAAAAATAAGTTTTGTCGAGGTCTTCAAAATAGGTATTTGTTTGTGAGATTATCTCATCATTGGAGTCAGTCTCTTTCCACCGAGCCATTTCTTTAAGTTTGGAAACAAGAAATAGTCACTCGGGGCTAAATCTGGAGAATAGGGTGGACGAGGGAGCAATTTGTAGCCCAATTTATGCAATTTCGTCATGGAGACTACACATGTATGCACCATTGCATTGTCTTGGTGCAGAATGACTTTTTTCTTGGCCAAATGCGGTCGTTTTTCTTCAAATCGTCATTGAATTCGTCCAATAAGTTGGTATAATATTCGCTATTGATTGTTCTTCCCTTTTGAAGGTAATCAATGTGGATTATAACATGTATCCCATAAAACGGTCGCCATGACTTTATTGGCTGACAAACCCACCTGGGCCTTCTTCGTCGCCGATTCGCATGGAGAGACCCACTGTTTAGACTGCTGCTTGGTCTCTGGTGTGTTGTGGTGAATCCGTGTTTCGTCCACAGTTACGAAACGGTGCAACAACTCGTCCCTATTGCGGATCGGTCAACACCATATCGTGAATTTTTTCAGTTGTTTTGAGTGTAGCGACCTCAACTGGGTGTTCAGAACGTTCGGCGTCATTTGTGCTTGTACGGCCGCAACAAAATTCAGTACATCACTTTTTTACCATGGAAATTGATAGTGCAGAGTCCCCATAGTATTTATGAAGCTTAGCCTTGATTTGAGTGATGAACATTTTTTTTTCAGGTGATATGGAATCAGATCAAGAAAAGCAGTCACACAAAGGTAGTAATGAAAGAAAAGTCGAAAGTAAAATAGAAATTAACATATCCCATGAAGATCTTTCGGATGTGTCCGATTTGGAAAACTCAATGGATGCTCTTTCTGAAGATGAAAAGGATAAAGATGTCATTATTGTAGTCAATAAAGTAGAGGAAGAGAAGAAACTTGAAAATGGTGATGTGGAAAAGGAGAAGGTTATTAAAAAGGTAATCATCTAAATTATTGTGAAATTCACAAGAACGTCATACATTATTCTAAATGTGTTTGCTCCCGTAGAGTAGAAACAATTATTACTAAACCCTGTACAATTGATTTTGAGGCATTTAAAATCATGTTAAGAATTGTATCATTATGTATTATAATTTTTTTCAGGTGCCAGAAAAAACCACACGTCCTGAAGACGGCGATGAACAGTTGGACTTTGAAGCCGAAGATGGTGAGTGTGGAGAACTGGAGCCGATTCCTGCCACAACTGCTACTAAATCATCTGGTGATCAGGAGAAAGATAAGGATGGCAATGATGACAAAACTCAAAGTAATGACGCTGAAGCCAGAGAAGAAGGTGAAGAAGAACCTGAAGATGAGATTAAAGAAAAGGAAGAAGAGAACAAGAAAAAGAAAGAGGAGGAATTGGAAGAAGGTGAAGTGACAGATGAAGATGATGTAAGACCTGAGGAGACAGAACCTAGACCTGTGTGTAGGTTCTTCTCAAGAGGACAGTGCACTTGGGGTGCAAGTTGCAGGTTTTTGCACCCTGGCGTTACTGACAAAGGTGAGTAGAAACAGAAAAATTATATTTTTAGTAGGAAGTTGATTAGAAGAATGAAGGATAATGTTCAAAAATAATATAATAAAGGGTTGTAACACACTCATATAATCGCACGATGTTTAATAATAATATATTTTGGTAAACATTTTACAAATATGTTTCAACTGAGAATTAGGTGCCAAAGAGAAGGTACCCATGTTACATGATATTGCATGGTTGTTGAAATTTTAATGTTTTTACTGTAGAAGTAAGATTTAATTTGAATTTGGCGCCAGAAGCGTGGTGACAGCTGGATATGTGGGATCTGTCAATGCGTTTCTGACCATAGACCTGTCGAAAGGTGACATTGTTATGATTCTGCTTTTCTGCACAAGTTGAAAGTCACATATTATTATAAATTATGTTAGTGCGTCACCATTTCATTCGGTATCCAGAATTCACGTGTTAGTAGTTCAAAAAATCATATTGGGCAGTAGTCCAACCGTTGCTTTGTTGACTGTTGACAAACTGCCAAGATATTAAAAAAGGATGAGGAGTTTAGGAGAAATCTACAGGGTAAACAATGCAATAAGAAGTGCACCAGCTAGTGTGGTGAGAAATGTGTTTAACATAATTCATGGTACAGCAGATCGTCTAATTAGTTGTGGATCATGGGAATTCACAGGCTTTCCCCTTGGTACAGACTCCGAAAATTACCAAGCAAAAGTTGCTGAAGTCGAACTAATTATAGCTTTGCAGAATTGACGAGTCTTTGTGTAATAATAAACTTATGAAGAGTCTGTGGACCAGTTGTCAAACATAGTATGTTGAGCTGTATGTTAGCATATCTGTCAGCAGCTAGTGCTGCAGTAGAACGAGCAGAAGAAGAAAGTGAAGAGGAGCCGGAACAACCAGTTAAGTGCATGAGGCAACTCCCCATTTCACGATGAGTTATAGAGATGTTAAAGACACCATCCGCTCTTTTAGTGGGGATAACAGTTGCCTAGTTCAATCATGGATTAGTGATTTTGAAGAGGTGGCCCAATTACTGAAGTGGAATAACTTTGAGAAACTTGTGTTTGCTAAGAAATCATTCACTGGACTAGCAAAACTATTTGTACTAGGGACTTGTGGTATTTGGAGAGTATTCAGGCAACAGTTGTTGAATGAGATTTCTACAGGAATGACTAGTGCAGAAATTCACAAACTGTTATCCGGTAGGAAAATGTATAAAAGTGAAACTATGCAAGAGTACTAGTTGAAAAATGGAAATAGCAGCAAGGGGAAACATAGAAGAAGCAGTTATACAGTACGTTATTGATGGCATCACTGGCAAGTTTATATGAAGCCAGAACCTTTAGTCAACTTAAGTGAAAGCTTGAAGTGTAGGAAAAATTCAGAAAGAATGTTCCGAACGTTCGAACATCTGTGCTGATGACACCTAGACAGGTGAGAACCACTGGTATTACACCTAGCTACCGTGATACAGCTGGAAAGGTGTTTCAATTGCAATGATGTTGGGCATTTAATGTGCAATTGCATGAAGGTTCCTGCTACTAGTGCGGTAGAGAACATCAGGTGCGCAAATGCCTTGAGACCAAGTCAAAGTCTGGTAAAAGCCTAGTCAGTGAAAGACCGGACGGGTGCATTAAGGTTAACTTAGTATTTGACAGAGGTAGTGAAACCATTTCGTGTTTTTTCCAAATTGAAAATATAATCTGTAAGCCATGAATTGAAACAACTTGAGTTGGTAATGTCCAAAGACGGAGTAGTTAGCAGCCATGTATAGGTTGATACATACCACTGGAGAAAAAAATAGAAATAACAAGTAAACCATACTATCCGAACTAGCGTTCGCGAAGTCTCTGCCACTAAAATCCCGAACCGTTGTCAACCCCATGTCAATGCGTGAAAGTGAAGTACATACAGCCCGCTCACGCACAACATCAGAATAACGTGTGTAAAATTAAAAATGAGATTGTAAAGGTTTTTGTTTTTTAATTGGGAGTTGGGAGATTCAATACCTTTTTAAAATACACTATACTTGTAGCTTGATGAACAGGCCCAAAATGAATAATTAAATTCAATTTTGAAACTGAAAATGTAGCATGTAATAATAATAATAATCTTTATTGGTTCCTTAAGTACCCAGATGGGTGTAGAACACGTCACAGGTATACAACGCAATAATCTCGTCAGCAAACAATAATGTAAGAAAACTAAAGACAACACACAATAAAACTGAAATGCAGAATACTCTATAAAATACAAAGTATAAACTATAAATACTTATACTATGGTACACATAATCTCGAAGTAACAACCACAACAATGACTCTATCTAGTTACATATACAATACAATGTACTGCAACAAACATTGAACATGTCAGAAAACCAAACAAAACACAGTACGAACAGTAAACCTACGTAAACAAAACACAAACACTGTCTTAAAAGGTGTATAAATATGTACAATTAAAATGTGTAACTCAATTCAAGTGGACATAAATCATTTATCATTAAAATTGACACTATAAAAGTCTTCCACTCTGTACAAAACCTGGTCAGTAAGAACCCTTCCCAGATGTACCTTAAGTCTGTGAGAGGGCAAGCTTCTAACCACGCTGGGGAGGTGATTATACAGCTTAATGGCTTGATGATACACATTTCTTTGTATAGTTGTTAAATGTGTCTTTGGTGCCCTCAAATCTCTACATCTTGTATTGTAAGTGTGTCCGCTCTCACAACCACTAAAACAGACATAATTTTCCTTAACAAATACTATACTCTCCAAAACATACAGTGATGGAACAGTAAGTATATTTTCCCGCCTGAATGTCTCTCTGCAAGACTCTTTGTGTTTCAGGTGAAATATTAGTCTTACAAAACGTTTCTGAATCAAAAACACCCTGTCAGATTCCACAGAGTTGCCCCAAAAAATTATCCCATATCTCAGTTTAGAGGATACGTATGCATGGTACGCTGTTATAGCACCTTGTATGCCAATATTTTGATTGATCACTCTCATAGCATACAAAAAAGAATTGAGACCTGCAGCAAGACTGTTTACATGACTTTTCCAGTCCAGTCGTTCATCAAGATGTACACCTAAAAATTTGACAGTACTCTGATATTTTATTCTCTCGCCATATAGCATTAGGCTTTGTGCACTGTTGGATTTATTAAAGTCAAATGAAAAGTTAATTACCTGTGTCTTGTCAATGTTTAATCGCAAGTTATTGAATTCGAAGTATTCTTTCATTTTACTCACATTAGCCTCTATTTTGTCAACGGAGAGTGTCTCATCTTGACATGCTTGAATCAGAGCAGTATCATCTGCAAACATAATAATTGTATTATCCTCAATTTTTAGCATTTGTGGGAACTCATTGACATACAAAACATACAGAAGAGGTCCCAATACAGAACCTTGTGGAACCCCTCTGTAAGTAGTCCTGTAAGATGATACTATACTTTCGCCTGTTCTATTATTTACTGTGGTTAAACGTTGTTTACGGGAATTCAGGTAAGACCCTATCAGTTTGAGAGCAACACCTCTTATTCCATTAAGCTGCAATTTCTCAAGCAGAATCAGGTGATCGGCAGAATCGAAGGCCCTTGACAAATCTACAAAAACTCCCATTACATGTTTCCTTTCATTAAGTCCCCCTAGTATTGCCATTACAGTTTGAAAAATAGCTCTTTTTGTGGACCGGCCTTTTATATAACCATTTTGATTATTACAAAGAATATTGTTAGCGACTAAGAAGCTCATAATTCGTCTAGCAATCACATTCTCGAATATCTTGGCAAATACAGACGTAAGGGACAACTGTCGATAATTAGATACTGTTAACTTACATCCTCTCTTAAACAATAGAATGGCATTTGATAACTTACATTCTGTGGGGAACACCCCTGTCTCGAGCATCATATTTGTTATATGCAAGAGGGGTTTAATAATCAAGTGTAAACTGTCCTTAACAATCTTGGTTGAAATACCATCTGGGCCAGTACTTTTTGTATTTTTTAGTCCTCTCACTATTTCTATCAATTCGGGTTCATTTACAGGATCCATATAAACAGAGTTTGTAACACTATATTTATAGTTATATGTGTTAATATGCAAAGGCACATTGGGTTTTACAGAGGAGCACATATTGACTAAATTATCATTAACATTTTCCAGCACTGTATAATATTCTTTTTCATTCTTGGTGAAGTCTTCAATTTTAAATCTAGAATTTAGCCTCTCCCTGGACACATAGGAGTTAACCAAATTCCATACTGCCCTTGCCTTATTTCCACTCTCTTTTATGTATCTATCATTCTCCATCTGCTTGGCCTGCTTTATCACACTTTTTAAGTTTTACAATATTTTCCATAATATGATTTGTCAATCTCATTATTTAGTAATTTTTCATAGAGCCTTCTTTTGGTTTCACATGAGGTCTTGATACCCTTAGTCAACCACCCTTTTTTGGGTTTACAGTCCGTTTTAAAAATCTTTTCCTGGCAAGTTATAGAATAATAGTGTGTCACTGACTCTAGAAAACAGTTATATGCAATGTCCACATCTGTAGCTGCAAGCACGTTTTCCCAACTATCTTTTTCCAATAAAAGCATGAATCTCCCTCTACCTTCCTTAGTCAATATTTTAATCTTTTTCTTAAAGGTATTCCCAGCAGCTTCATGCTTAATATCTAATGTCAATAATTGACCATAATGATCCGATAGAGCAGTATTCACTACTCTACTTTTTGCCATTTCAGGACAATTTGTGAATATATTATCTATCACTGTTTTTGAATGCCCTCTCTCTCTAGTAAAATCATATATCATCTGGGTTAGATTAAAACCTTCCAGGAGATCCCTAAAGTACACCACATGTCTACTGTCTAAACTAAAATCAAAATTAAAATCACCACAAAGCACAACACAATAGTGGCTCCCAACTCTGATACTGCCCAGAACATCATAGATGACCTCAAAGAACTTCAATTTATCACCAGCGGGAGACCTATGTAGTTAAAAGATCAATGGTTTACCTATACGCTACGCATGTAACATCGCGTGAAGAAACACTTGTTACATAGTTTCATTGGCCGAGCGGTAACATGTTCGACAGATAAGCTGCTGACAGGCAGGCGGGCGGGGTTCTCTGTCCGCTTCTATTCTCGTGCGATCCATCCAACATCTCTTTTTTTTTCTTTTTTTTTTTTTTCACTGTAATATGTAATAGAAACAATAGTTTCCAGATTTTAAACATTTCGACCTAGTTCTCATTTTTTAGTGAATTTTCTTTAAACAAATTCACTGATCAGAAGATACCAACTTTTGAATTTTGAAAACATTTCTTCAAATGAGCATGACATATATATATATATATATATATATATATATATATATATATATATATATATATATATATATATATATATATATATATATATATATATATATATATATATATATATGTGTGTGTGTGTGTGTGTGTGTGTGTGTGTGTGTGTGTGTGTGTGTGTGTGTGTGTGTGTGTGTGTGTGTGTGTGTGTGTGTGTGTGTGTGTGTGTGTGTGTATGTATCACACCAATAACTAAAAAAAAAATAATGGGTCGCTTTTATTCAAATAGTGTAGGTTCGTTAGCCAGGAAAATGGGACCAAGTTTTTCTCGGAAAATTTTGTGTTTTCTTTCAGAAAACATATATATCTCCGGAGATAATACAGTAACGGCAACCAAATTTGGTACGCATGTTTGTATTATAAAGAGTGAACCACGTACCAAAATTTAGGTCTGTAAGTTTAAAACAAAAAAGTTATAGGCATTTTAAAAAAAATTGGATTTTCCTCAAAACGTCAAATTTGGTAACATTTAGGCAAATAACCTGAAACAAATACGGGTTGTGTAAAGAAAATGTCGCAAGAAGGGTGTTCTCCAAACCCGTAAGTTTCAGCTTCAACCGCCATTCTCCTTCATTTTACTAAAATATTTACAGAAAATTCCTATCAAATAGACCCTTTCTCTGATGCTTTGGCTGTAGGTTTAGTTGGGTTTAACGGTCTATAATTTTTAGCTAATTTTCACAGAATAAATTCGTTAATGATGAGACCGCGACTTTTGAATTTTAAAAAGATTTCTTCAAATGAGCGCAAACTAGGCCCTCTAGAATCCATATCCGGGTTTACTTTCAGTTTTTATCTGTTTACATATATACAGGGTGACGCATTCTTATGGTAAAGCTCAGTATAATTAAGTACACTTGGAGAACCCAAATCACCACAACATCTTTTTTAAAAACCGTACGATCGTGTCACTAACCACGTTAGCATCATCAGAGGATGAAAAAAATTCTAAAACTGGTTTAGATGTGGCGATTTGGGTTCTCCAATTGTGCTTATCAGTGCTCATCACAGGTTACAGTTTCCACATACTTCGTATAATTGTTTATAATGCTAGATGCATTGTCGCAACAATTAGAACCGTAGACCGGTTTCGCTCTCATTAGAGCTCTTCAGTACGGCATACTAATTGCAGAAAAATACACCTATAAAGTAATACAGCTATAGTAGCCAGCTTTTCAACACTAAGTGAGTGGTGAGCGTGTCGCCACCTAGTTGCGGAACCAAGTAGTATGTTGTCACGCCAGTTCCAAATAACACAAAGTGTTAAGAAAATAGAGACTGTATACAACTAACTAACAATTTAGTAAATTGTTAGCCCTGGCCCATTTCTACCCTTATATAGGGACAAAGTATGTAAGGCTAGATGCATTCTCGCAACAATTAGAACCCTATATTAGGGTAGAAATGGGCCAGGGCTAACAATTTACTACATTGTTAGTTAGTTGTATAGTCTCTATTTTTTTAACACTTTGTGTTATTTGGAGCTGGCATGACAACATACTACTTGGATGCGCAACTAGGTGGCGGCACGTCCACCACTCACTTAGTGTTTATATAATTGTTATTATACAAGATACGAGAAAAAATTGTATATGTTAATTATAGGGTGTCTTAACCTGTATAGTTAAGTTTATGGTTTAAAAGTCTATAATTTTTAACTAATTTTGGTAGAAAAAATATTCATTAGTGAGGAGACAGCGACTTTTGAATTTTAAAAAGATTTCTTCAAGTGAGTGCAGACTCGGCCCCCTAGAATCCACATCCGGTTTTAGTTTCACTTTTAATCTGTTGTTTACAGGGTGACGCATTTGCATGGTAAAGGTAAATATAATTGTTATTATATAAGATATGAGAAAAAATTGTACATATACATTAATTATATGGTATTTTGAGCTACATCTTATCAAATTATTTTGACAACCATGGGACGGCCCATAAATCGTTGGTGGTACATACCATTTTTTACGAACATCCCTTATATTATTGTATTTTTTTATTGAAATATGATGCATGTTTGTAAGAAGAAGAAAAAATTAGAAACTCAGTAAGTACGTTTTGGTAGCGAATTTTCGTTAGATGCTTCAAATTTCAATAACTCAATTTGCTATTAACCTATGGTTCGTTGGCTACAAAACCAGTTTTCTCTCAAACATTTTAAGTTTATTTTCGGAAAATTTTTGTACATTTTCAATGAGTTATTTTGATAAAATATGGTACATTGTTTCTACTATATAGGTTATATTAGTAATTAAATTGATGTCTGCTTGCATTAAAAAGACATTTGCTAGTAAACACATTTTTATGAAAATTCACTTCCATAACGCACTTGCTGCGTCCAGACTTTTTCTTTAAAATGCCTAGATAACTTTGTCACCTTTGAATCTAAAATTATAATTTTTCAGCAGAGATTTTTTATTGTTATTAGTGAATTCTATTAAGACAATTCACTAACAGAATTTGTTTTTAAAAAACATTTTTTGTTGAAAAAACTGGTTCGATTAGGTTCACTAAAACGAAATAATCCAGGCGATTAAAAAGGAAAAACACCTGCCACGATCCTAATTTGGCAGATATTTTCCTTTTCAGAGTACATAGATACCAAATTTTACATTTCTAGCTTCATAAAAAAATTGACAGGGTACCCAGCGACCTGGAAAACCGGGAAAAATCAGGGAATTTGAAATACCCCCTCAAATTTCAGGGAAATTTGTGATTTTACTCAAATGTCAGAGAAATCATTCAGCAGACCTGAAAATTATATATTTGTAAATTCAGTCACAAGCAAATTATTTTGGTTTCAAATGATATAAGTATATTATACGAATCTTTTTCACCTAAATATTTGTCTTCTAGAGAAGTTTATCTGATAACATTGCAGCTGCCATTTGGTATATTAATCTTAGCCGCCAAAAAACGCAGCAAATATCACATCATGCACCAAAATAAATATAGCTTCTTCATCTATCTCGAATATGTCTCATTTGTTTATCTCATAAAATATTCTTCCTTGAATGCATAAAATGCAAAATGCACTCTAGTTATTGGCAGTGTAGAGATGCACTGTCTGTATTTATTCTATTTTAACCTTTATGATCATGTAACATAGAGTTAAGTTGGAGTGAAAATATTTGGCATTTGTATATGGGTACTTGTATTGTAATCCACAAGAGAAAACCTTAATATCTCAATGCATTGTGTATGATAGTGTAAAGAAATTAGGGCGAGTGGAAAATAGAGAAGTCAATCTAAAGTAGTATCAAGAATTCATATTATCATGAATATAAGAATGCTCTTGATGAAAATCAGAAGACAACGCTTTGGATGAGCGAAGCAGAAAAAAATGATACATAAAACACATAGAGAAA
Organism: Tillus elongatus; assembly: GCA_964006375.1. Classification (NCBI taxonomy): domain Eukaryota; kingdom Metazoa; phylum Arthropoda; class Insecta; order Coleoptera; family Cleridae; genus Tillus; species Tillus elongatus. The sequence goes on along the minus strand of OZ023263.1, from coordinate 58,443,529 downwards.
TATCACAACTAGGAACACGGAAAAACACACTGAAGAAAGTGCAAAATTTGAGATTGGTGTTTTAAAATCAAAAATTACCACATTGATAAAATATGTATGAACACTATCTTATTTCCACAGTGTGGTAATTTCATTCCGACCTTTTTCATAGTTTTTTATTTATTTATTTATTTATTCATATACCATCCAACAGCTTAAAAGCCAAATTAAGGATGGGCCAATACACAAAACATAATATCTAACAATAATTAAGCTAACAATACAAAAAAAGTCACAAATTAGATCGCTTTGAAAAACATTTTTATCTCTGATATGTTACATGAGAAGATATCTAGGTGGTCTTGCAGTACAGAGTAATCATTGCACACCTGGAAAATTGGGGACGATCGCAGCAATCACGTACGAGCAGTCGGGAGATAGAATGTGCCTGGAAAACGTGCTGCAACACGAGGCATATTGAAATTAAGTTGCTGAAGCAGATCAGGGCAATCAAACACATAATTAACCAGTTTGTATAAAAATATAACGAAACTGCACTGCCTGCGCATCGACAGACTCTGCAGACTAAAGCGAATAAGTTAACTTTGCTGAGGAAAACCAACAGAAGGATATTGACCATCCTCACGAAAGCTAAGAAATTTTAGAAATTTCCTTTGCACAGATTCTAGACTTGCCGCATGTATCTCATAAGTAGGAGCCCACACAACTGAGCCATATTCAAGTCGGGACCTAACCAGACAACGAAAGAGCAGGGAGAGGGTGTCAGTCAGTGAGAAAATTTTGCTGTTTCTTATCAGCAACCCAAGAGTTTTGTAAGCAGAACTGACAGTCTGCTCATAGTGTGGTTTAAAAGATAGAGTACCATCAAAAACAATTCCAAGGTCCTTAACTGTCCCGGGGCGCTTAAGTGGAAGCCCTCTTATATTGTACCCGAAGGTGATTGAGTGTTTGTTTCGAGTAAACACAACACTTGAAAACATTCATAGAAAGACCACTCTGACAGCACCATTCATCAACGATCTGAAGACAGTTCTGGAGCCGCAAACAGTCATCAATACTCGAAATATTTGCGAAAATCTTAATATTGTCTGCATACATTAAAAAAGGAACATGTAAAACATGTTTAACTGGGTCGATAAATATATTAAACAGTAATGGACCGAGTATGGAACCCTGCGGCACTCCCGAAGTTACGTGATAGGTGTTAGATTTGAAGCCCCCAACCTCAACAAATTGCCTCCTTCCATCCAGGTAAGATCTGAACAAGCCAAGCAAGCTCTCAGAGAATCCAATAGCCCTCATCCTGTCAATCAGAACAGAGTTATTTAGACAATCGAAGACCTTAGATAGATCAGTATACACAACATCAACCTGTGAAGAGCGGACGCAATGAACTGTGTAACGTCAACTAAATTCGTTACAGTCGATATACCTGTAATGAAGCCATGCTGTAAACTAGAGAGTCTGTTCTTGATGTGAAACAGTATTCGCTGAAAAAGGCAGGCCTCGAAAATCTTACAGAAGACACATAGTATGGCTATTGGTCGATAGTTTGATGGATCGCCACTATCCCCCGCCTTGAAGACAGGGAGAACCCGGGGAATGTTCCATATCTAAGAATGAGTTTAAAAATTTTCTTAAGTGGAGTCAGGAGAGCATATAAGCAGTCGCACACCAAGAAACCAGGAACCAGATCAGGTCCACGGGACATGTTAGCCTTAATTCTCTTAGCGGCTGTAATAATTTCGTCATCTGTAAAGTCATCAACAAAGAACATTGTGATGTCACCCGAAGCCAGACTGGCGGCTGTAGGCGATGAGGTGGGGGTGGAACCAGAACATCCCGCAAAATAAGAAGCAAAACTGTCAGCCGCCTGTTGCTGGCTAGATGAATTCCCAATAGAAAAGGTTTGACAGCGTCGAGAAGAGCAGTTCCAGAATTTTTTAGGATTAGACCTAATCTCTCTTTAAACTCTCTGAAAGTAGTTAACTCGAGAAAGATAATAGTAAACATATGATATTTATTTTCGTTGATAAGAAGTTTTTTTAATCAAGGCGTGTTTTTATTCGAATACTTGAACAGTGGTTACAATATGGCTCTTGTGGTTTGATCTCATTTAGACTAAAATGAGTGAAACTTCATTACTAGTTACTGCAAAAACGTGTAATACTCATTCATTTAAGTAGAAAGTTATTAGTTTTCTTTAGGAGTTTAAAAGAATCAGCATATTTATGTTTTTGATGATGTTCATGTATTAAACAAGTTTTTTGTTCAGAATTTTTATTTATTTCTTGAATATAAACATATTCAGAGTTGTGTGCCTTTGATTTTAAGTATTATGAAAAATTTACTTGCTGAACCTGGAAATGTCAGGGAATTTGATTTTTGATTTCTACTGGGTACCCTGATTGACTTTGTTCATTGTTGAATACAAATTTAAAATATTTTTTGAAAGATATTGATGGTAATATTATCAAATTTTTTTTAAACTATCTAAAATCATCAAGGTCTATTTAAGTTGAAAGTATTAATTTTAGTAATATGCCGCACCAATAGTGTAAAATTCTTATGAGAATTCACTATTATAACACACTTGCTGCGTCCCGAACTTTTTTCTCGTTATCAAGAATGAAACGAAGTACTTATTAATTTTTTAGTGTGTTGTGGCGAAGTTTGTGAATCAAATGAGTTTATTTTTTTATACTTTTAATTTTTGCAATAAATTATAAAACCATAGTATTTTTGAATAGAGAATGAAAAGATTTTTCAAATGAGGTATCGCCAGCCTTCCTATTTGAAAATTTGTGGATTGCAACAATCACTTGATGGGGGTGCTACCGAGGTACAATTTTGCTACCTTTGGCAGCATTGAATGCCTGTAGAGTTAAATTTTGAAGTATTTTGGAACAATGAACTTCGAACTATTTTGGAGAATTACATAGTTTGAACTTCGAACTACTTTACATTGCGCAGCGCCAGTAATTTTTCGAACCGAAGGTTTGAAGTATTCAATTACAATGTTGCCTAATTTATACCTACAATTGATTTATTTTTTGCTTCAGGTAACTATACCATGTTTGATATAATAAGGCCAATGGTACCTGGTGAATACAGAGACGAGCGATTTTACGGAAGACCTGAACCACCTCCTGTTGAATCCGCTTGGGAAAGGGGATTACGAACAGCCAAAGAGATGTTAAAAAAGTCAATAAAGAGGAAAGAACAGGATATAGATTTTGAAGAGAAAAAAATGAACCTGAGTTTAGCACAGGAAGAATTTGATAAAGAAAATGGTTATTATGGCAGAGTCCCCACACCAGAACCTACAAGGTCAGTATTTAGAATTATCGCTTTTGCTTATATTTTTCTTTTTTTGTATCAGTGTATATATATATATATATATATATATATATATATATATATATATATATATATATATATATATATATATATATATATATATATATATATATATATATATATATATATATATATATATATATATATAGGTAGATAGGGTGGCGCATTGAAAACGAAACCGATTTGAGTCCAGAGAAATTTTTTTTAAGAACTGCTGAAATATTCGATTTTAATATTGAGGGGGACATGTTTTGACATAAAACTCAACTTTTGTCACATCAACCCCTTAAGGGTGGTGATAACAACCATTATATTTCAAATATGGAACATACAATGGTGTATTCTGTAAAAGAGCAAATTTTTTTAATGAACGACATCCGAACAGACATGTTAACAGAAAATACATTTAGTTGCAAAGTTTCGACAAAGTCGTTCAGCAGCCAACAAAAAACGGGATCCTGAACGTGAATTTCCGGTTAGAAATGAGACTACTGAGATTTAAGTTTTAGGACAAATTGCTGCAGACCCAACTTTGAGCACGAGAAAATTGGCCACTGTTTCAAACATCAAAAGAAGAACTATTCAGCGAATATTGAAGCATCATAAATTTCACCCGTATAAAATTCATCTTGTACAACAACTGAATGAAGATGATTTTGATCGGCAGCTGGAGTTTTGTGAAGTTATGACTGCACGAATAGATAACGGGAACTTTCTGTTCAATATCTGTTTTTCGGACGAGTGTACGTTTTTATTAAACTCTACAGTCAATCGTCATAATTGTCGTTATTGGGCAGATAATAATCCAAGAAATTGTCACGAAGTCCACACTCCACAGAAATTGAATGTCTGGACTGGCATTTTTGGAGACCGTTTAATCGGACCAATTTTTCTTGATGGCAATTTGAGTGGCGAAACGTATTTGGTGTTACTAGAAGATATCATTTACCCTCTACTAATTGACATTGTTGAAAATGATGATCGCTATCAAGAAAATCAATTAGTGTTTCAACAAGATGGAGCTCCTCCTCATTTTTCACAACGTGTTAGGGAGTTTTTGAACAGAGAGTTTCCAGAGCAATGGATTGGGGGTAGAGGTGCTATTGAGTGGCCCCCTAGATCACCGAATTTAACTCCTTAAGACTTATTTCTATGGGGCCATTTAAAGAGTAGAATTTTCGCAACAGAACCGGAGTCTCTGGAAGAATTACGACGACGCATTGTTGAAGAATGCCGTCTAATAACTCCACAAATGCTCCAGAATGTCAGAGCTCGTTTTGAATAAAATTTGTACTTTTGTATGGAAGCTGGTGGTCAACAATTTGAACACTTACTTAATTGAATAAACATTTTTGAACGTTTGGTTTCGTTTTTTTTTTTTTATGAAAAATTGACTAATTAGTGCATTTCTTATCACAATGAATTAAATACGTTCTTGCAACTCCAACTGTGAATAATTTTTAAACGAGTTGGTAAAACTTCCAAAAAAATGTGTGCTGAATTCAGAAAAGAAAGAGCTTTCAAATGATGTAACACTCGACCCATGTTCCCTATTTAAAATATAAGGGTTGTTATCACCACCTTTAAGGGGTTGATGTGACAAACTTGAGTTTTATGTCAAAACATGTCCCCCTCAATATTAAAATTGACGTGTTTCAGCGTTTCTTAAAAAAAACTCTGGAAGCAAATCGGTCTGTTTCGTTTTCAATGCACCACCCTGTGTGTGTGTGTGTTTATATATATATATATATATATATATATATATATATATATATATATATATATATATATAAGCACCTGGGGAGTTTGAGCAAAGAATGCCATTTATCTTTTAGAAATCAGAATCTTATTTTCATTTGTTGCAATTTTTTTAAAAGCTGCAATTTATGTTTCTTTAGGTATGTAAGGCATGTTCCCGTAGAATTCCCAGCTCCACGAGCACCACCGCCTACAGAGGAATATTATGGTAGGCGTCAGGTGTTATATGAACCTGAGTATGTTCCACCTCCGCCGAGAGAAAGAGTACGGACTTCATATAGGGAATTGCCTGCGCACAGAATGCCTGACTATTATAATAGTAAATATGAAGAAGAAGCAGCACCAGCAACAACTGCAAAGGTAAGACAAAATGCTTTTTCCTTTATCTCCATAAAGCAAAGATAGATTTCATCTCGACTTTTATTTATTCAATTGCTATATTGTTTAATTTTTGTAAGATGTTCAAAGCACACCTCAGGGTACCCAGTGACCTAGAAAACCTGGAAAAATCAGGGAATGTGAAATACCCCCTAAAATGTCAGGGAAATTTGTGATTTTACTGAAATGTCATGGAAATCATTCAGTAGACCTGGAAATTATATGTTTGTAAAATTTCGTCACTAGCAGATGCATTTTTATTTTTATTTCATATATGTTTATGAATTTTCTCACGTAAATAGTTTGTCATACATAGAAAAATATATCTGATAAATGTGGCTTACCTTTGGTACCAATGTTAGTTAAATCTGTCAATGAACGCCGCTTATGCCACATCATGCGCCGATATAAATAGCGTCTTCTTCTTTTTAAAACATGTCTCATATGTACATCTCACTTGGAATGTTCTTCCTTGAATGCATAAAATGCAACACGTTGTAGGTATTGGCCGGGTAGAGCTCTGCTGTGAATGTGTTTATTCTATTTTAGCCTTTATGATCATGTTGAAAGTTGCAAAATATTTGGCATTTGTATATGGCGCGTGTAAACAGTATCTTTGTTTCATTTTTTCAGCGAATTTTCATAAATAAAACTTTGCCTTTAGAGAGGTAGCGACTTTCGAATTTTCAAAAAAAAAAAAAATAGTGCCAATCTGAGCTTTTGGAGCCCATTTCCCAGGCTCATTCAAATTTATATATACGAACAACATGGTTTGCAAAGTTTCTACATCACCTAGAGACTTCTTGTTTGTTCCATCACACTCGAAAATTATTTCAGGAGGCTAAGTTTGTCGGTCAGTCATGAAAGTCAAGTTTTTCTATGAGAAAATTGCACAGTTTCTTCTCGAAAATGTGTGTTATAAATTTAACGGAGTTAACCAGACTTATGTTTTTGATTATGTAAGTTTTTTGTTCGTAATTTTGATTTATTTTGTTCATAAAAAAAGTATTCACGTATGTGTGCTTAATATTTAGAGTATTTTGAAAAATGTACTCGAGGGTCCTAGAAATGTCAGGGAATTTGATTTTGGATTTCTGCTGGGTACCCTGACGCCTGTACGAACATATAATGACTTCTACATCGTCACAACGGGTGCAAGTATCGCATCGGCGTCAAAAAATTCAAAAAAATGTTTCACTGAAACGTCGTAAAAAGTATCAAAACATATGGAAAACATGATTTGGGAGTGAACATTTTTTTGTCTGTTGGTCTGTATGTCTGTCAGTTTATGGCCGCGATAACTTTAGAACGAATTGTGCTACCATCTGTAAATTTGGTATACAGTTAGCACTTGACAAACAGACGCTTCGGATTGTTTTTGGGTAAAATTGCTATAGCAGATAGGAGATGAATGGGGGGTGATTAGGTGAAAATTGACATTTTTTCGTTAAATTTTTATTTCTTAGAAAACTTTTAATTTCATCAAACATCTGGGATTCTGTGCTGAAATAACATAGGGGTGGAATGTGTGGGGTGGAATATTGTTGACAAAAATTTCGAATTTTTTGTGTTAAAATGGCATTAAAAGTTTCAAAACATATATCTGTCAGTATGTACGTCTGTCTGTTAATAAGCACAATAACTTTCGAACGAATTGAGATATCATCTTGAAATTTGGTATCTAGTTAGCACCCGACAAAAGATTGCTTCGAATTGTTTTTGGGTAAGATCGCTTCAGGGGGTAGGAATAAATAAGGAGTGATTTGGTGAAAATTTACATTTTTTTCAATGAAACTCGAGTAATATAACGTTTCAAAAGTTTATGGGTACAGGAACACAAATATTTGTGGTTAAGTCATGGGCCCTAAATTCATTCCATGAGAATATCTTTCTGAAGAGAATAAATTATCACAGTTATGTGGAAGTTATGATCCAATTTGCAGCACTATTTTTAATATGAAATCTAAACTTTCGTTGCGTCAGCACAGCTTTATTTCTGGTAGATCTACACCCACAAATTTGGTCACCTTTACACAGACCTGTCAAAGCCCTCTGAAAGAGTCGATCACTATTCTTATAAATAGACTTCATTACTTCGTTTTCAGTAACCAATTGATAAAAACATTAGGGTCTTATTTGAGGGGTCGGAAACAATTCGTTCAGGTTCGAAGCTGAACTTTATGACACACCATCTGGAGTCCCTGAGGTGTCCATTTTGGATCATCTTCTCTTTAATCTTTTTATTGACTAAATGTCACAGATATTATATGTGTCTTATTTAATTTATGCTGATGAAATCATGTTCATGAAAATATCAGCCAAACAAAACTGACCTATTTTGAAAGTTCCAACACAGAATTTCGTGTTCGTTTTCCGAGCCAATTCTTGAACGTTTATTTACAGGAGAATGAAACCCATTAGTAAGGTTAGGATATTGCTTTAAATTTATAACCATTGTTGTGTGCTATGGGAGGTATGGTTTCATCGCCTGCAGAGATTAAATTAAGCAATTCTTATACTTGAAATGACCCAGACTGAGAACTTTGACGTTTTACCTATCAGTTTTCAATTTCAGAATATAAAATAAGTTATTGTATTATGAAATATAGAAAATTGAAATGAATAATACATAAATGGGTGACATACGTCCATGGTTACTAGTTGACATTCCCACATTGTGAATGTCATTTAACCTCCAAAAATTGCATGACTTTGTGAAGTGTGTAAGATGATAACATTTTCAGTAGCAATTTGCAAATTTGGAAACTAGAATTTTTGCCTCTCATCATGAATATAATAAAGAATAAATTACTTTGCTAACAGGTATTCACAAAACTGGCAATGTAATTTAATTATCTTATAGGTAAACACATTTAAAATTTTAACAACCATAGAATATTATATCACACAAGTACCTTTTCTTCCGTAGAAGCTTCTCAGATGAAACATAAGTGAATTGTTTTTTGCTGTTATGTTCAAATATTGTTGGCCTGTTGTCTTTGAAGAAGAAACTACAAATTTCAAATAACACCCCTTAAATGTGCCTTCAAGTCATGTCATTATATTTATTGTTGCATCTTGACTTACCTTTGAAAATAATTATTTATCGTTTCATTATTATTTCTTCATCAAGTCCATTTGCCTGGAAGTGATTTCCTGTATTGTGAAAAACTAAAGTTCCTGTTTAAAAAAACATTATATTCTCCTAGTCATTTGTTGACACTTCACAACTCTGTCCAACTTATCGCATTCGAAGCAACGACCCTCAGGACCTTGTATGTGAAATCAATAGTGGATAAATCTGCTAGCGCAAAGGTACAACTTAAATATTTGGGAAAACTAAAAGATCTATTGAAATTAGATTTAAAGAACATTTGGTGCAACTTAGATATGACCCTATTGATAAATCATGTATTGCTTAACATATTTGAAATAATAATCACCATGTAGATAAAGAAAATCTCAAGCTAATGAAATCAAATCGTATGAAGGGTATATGTAGAGTCGAACTTCTGCAAATCGAATTTGAAGGGACCAGAACAAAAATTCCAGTTGAGGAAACTTTGAGTTACAGAATAATAGAAATACCAATACCCATATTAGAATGAAGTTTTACGCAAATAAGCTTTCGGCATCCTAGATGATGCAATTGAAAGTATTTTCAGATAAAATTTTAAAACGTTTTGAATAGAGGTGAGCCGAACCCATGTTTTGTTCAAACCGAACTATGAACAAACCCAAGCAAATTGGTTCTTTGCTACGCTTACCACTGTGACACTTCATTTTTAAAAGCCAATGTTTTATCCGGTAAACACTTACAGAGTAGTCCGATTTCGTCAGCATTAAAAATGGCATTGGGATGGTATTTACTAATTTGAAAACAGGATTCTTCCGGTCAGTTGCCGATTGTTCGTTAGCATCACCACAAACAACTCTTTGAATAATATTATGACGTTGCTTATACTTATCTAGCCACCCTATGCCCGCTAAAAAATTGTTGTGTCTAAATCTCATTGCAAATTCTTAAGCTTTTTGTCCAATAATTGGCCCAGATATGGTAAATTTTGCCCGCGAGCAGCAGTGATCCACTGTAACATCGCTTCGTCAACATCAGCGTATACACAGGCCTTTATTTTTTTTCGGGGGGTAATTACACCATTTTCCTTCAAGCCATGCTCAAGTTTGTCATGGTTCTTCAGAATTGCGGATAGTGTATTTGGTGGAAATTTTTGTTGCGATATCCTTTTTCTTAAAAACACCATTGTCTACTTCTTTTAAAACATTTAGTTTTTCTTGCACTGTTCAAGTTTTTATTATTGCTCATAGTGAATCGGAACATATATTAAAACTCTACGTAATATGACATAGAGATACTGGGCTAGATGATGTTGAACAAATCACACTAAAAGAAGAAGGAGCAAATCAAGTTTAAAAAGAGCTGACAGCCGCCACTCGACATACATGAAATGTTTCAAAGTTGAAGATGGTGGAAATAAGCTTTCTTAACTAATTTCCACATTATTGTAGTTTCCGAAGTAGAACATCGGTTTTTTATTACATGCTATCCGAATATCGGATCCCTAGTAGGGTGTATTATTATACACTTTCTATTGAAAGGAAGTCGTAAATATTAAGTGTGTTTGAGATTTATGAAGGTTGTGTTCATCATCGACTATAGAGGTTTTGTACAATTAATTTTTAATTGATTTTGTAATGAAAACAAAATAGTCATAAAACATAATTATGATTTTTTGTTTATAGCCACCCAGGCGAACCAACAAAAGGGAAGTGATTGTCCAAAGAGAAGAGCGTCAAGGCAGAGCTGATGAATGGTCTGATCCATGGATGAGATCTAAGTCACCTGCTGGCCGTAAAGGCGGAAGAAAACGTTCTTATAGTTCAGGGTCCAGCTACTCGTCTAGCAGGTAAGGCATTTTAATTTAAATTGATCAAGTATACAGAGCACCATTTGACAAATAAATTTTGAATTGGTGATTGCCAATTTATCATTTATATTATTTTTCTCACCTGTCCATAGTTCATCACATAGTTCATCTGACTCTAGTCGCAGTTCGTATAGATCTAGATCGAGATCAAGGCATCGTGGCAGAAGGTCGAGGTCACGCAGGGGTCGCAGTCGTAGAGTCTCACCATCTGTCATTGTGTCAGAAAGGAAAGCTGCCAATGAAAGGGCAGCACTTATGAACCCACCTGCCCCTCGAAAACGTGCTCTATCACCAGGTATGTTCAGCTGTTATAATTTTGACAGTATTTTTGATTAAAAAAAACAATCTATGTTTTATTTTTGGTGGAAGTTACTATTTTCATATTTTCGGCAGGTATGATGCGAGTTAGTAATGCTGCTAACCCTCCTGCTCCATCGAAGGAAGATCAGTTTGGTCGAACTCGAAGCAAATTAGCTGTTGCAGCTGCATTGGCAAGAGTGAAAGGTAGAAGAAGGTCCTCCAAATCTTCCTCCGATAGCTCCGGCTCCAGTTCTAGTGACTCCGATTCGGATTCTGGATCCAGCAGTTCGACCAGTCGAGATGGTAGCTCTCCACCTAGAAGATCTGCTGCTGGTAAGTTACTGAGTTATGGGAGTTAGACATTTGTCTTCATTTATCTATGGTTTTACTCTTGCGTAATTAGGGGAGTCAATCTTTGAGGAAAAACTTGAATGCTATTTCTCCTTGTTTCAAAAATCATTCTACCCTTCGTATAGTCTGTATTTATTGAACAATTGAGTGAGTATTTTTTTCTTGTCTAATTATAGGTATGGTTGAGATAGCCAAAGCAATGGATGCTTTGAAAGGAGCCGGTGAGAAGCGTCAGATCAAACTAACACTAAAGACTCCTATTGGCTTAAGAAAATCTGATGCACCTGACATTTCCCGCAAGATAGAAGCTGGACAGGGTAAGAAGAGACAAGCGAACTCTCCACCATCTGGAGACTCAAAATCCAAAAAGAGTACCTCCCGACGTGAAGAGCTCTTAAAACAATTGAAGGCTGTTGAAGATGCCATCGCAAAGAAACGATCCAAAGCAAACTGAGACTACTTATCGAATTAGATGATGTTTCCATTTTTTCCTTTATAAGGAACGTTTAATGCCTAAAGTGTGAAATAGTATCGTCTTTTTTTTTTTTTGACACTGTGTGATATGACCATGTTCGAAAGAGCATGAGTTTTTCTAGTATAGCACCTATTATAGAAAATAAACTGGAAGTAATTAATAATATTTTAATGTTGAATGAGTGCTTGCAAATGTGGGATTTGCAGTATTTATTATGTATTAGTTATGCAAAATTTCTGTTCCATTTTCATAAAGTTTTTGTTTTTCAATTAAAACCATTGTTTTTTCTTTTCATTTTTGTTGTTAAAAGCATATTGTGTTCTGATCAATTAGAAGGAAGAAAATTATTTTTGCTATTATGGTAGTAAATAAATGTTTACTTTTATGTATTTGATTTATTTGATGTTAATCATAACTTCTCACTTTTTTTATACTTAAATGAAATAAATATTTTATTTCAATTTTGAATAGAGTAATTTTTATTTGCTTATATTACCTTTCGCCGGTGGTGCCCCATTGTGGTGGCGCATGGTCCACCAGACCCAGTTTTATTCACACGCTAATATTCTTGAGGCCATTTTAGTGAATTTTCATTAAGAAAATTCACTAATAGAGAGGTATCGATGGTAAGACTTTTGGAAATGTTCTTCAAATGGGCGCGATTTTGGGCCTTTAGAACCCATATCCAAGGTCGGTTTTGATTTATATATATATATATATATATATATATATATATATATATATATATATATATATATATATATATATATATATATATATATATATATATATATATATATATATATATATATATATATATATATATATATATATATATATATATATATATATATATATATATATATTGTGTGTGTGTGTGTGTGTGTGTGTGTGTGTGTGTGTGTGTGTGTGTGTGTGTGTGTGTGTGTGTGTCCATCTGATGACTCAGAAAATACTTGACCGATTTGGACCAAATTTGGGAATTACCTTGATTGTGTTAATGGCTTGGATGAATTCATAGATTGGCACCGTGCGTCTAATTTTTTTTTGAGAAAAAAAAAGAAAATTTTGAAAACACAATATTTTTATGAAATATTGGAGTAATTTGAATGAAAATTTGCACATATATAGGAGACGTGATAATATACCTGTTAACCAAAATTCAAATTAAATGGCCCACGAGAAAAGGAGTTATTCGAAAATACAGATGTTGCAGTAATAAACAGTCTAAGATATCACTTCGAATTACATGAGGCATTTCACACGGTGAATGTTTTCAAGCATGGTTAGACTGTGAATGTGCTATTCTAAGTACATAATTCAAATCGACCAAGTCACCTGACAATTAAATATAAATAAGCCGGGTTGCCAGATATAATAAAATTTCATTTGAATCTTAAAATGTAAAACATTATGGTCATAACACATATTTGTGCTACTTATTTATGCCAAATAAATTAATCCATCCATTAAATGTAGTTTAATATTCATAAATGTTGAATGACCAATTCCTCGTCTTATTTTCAAAAACTAATTACAATCTAATTTGTACAATATGACATCGTTGCATGCGATGACAGCATAGCTGCGTCTAGATACTTGAGACCTAACGTCAACGTTAATCATCAACATGGACGTCTTATTTATATTCTTATTAAAACAGAAATCTTATTTTACATTTTTATTATTATTTAAATAGATAATGTGGGACGCTAAAATAATTATATGTTATAAATGGTAAGTAAAATATTACTTAAATAACTTTCGTGTATATAGTATATAGACTAACAACTAACCAAGGTATTTGCTTATAGGTTATGTTATAAACCTGAAGTTGAAACTGTATATTGTATAGTGATAATCTTCCTATCTTTAAGTTAGTGCTGTTTTGGAGAAACGCAATGCACCCGTTTTATAAAAGATACAAAGAAGAAAGATGCTTGCTCAAACAATAAATTCAAATTCCTAAACATTATTTCATTATTATTATAAAGAACACAATTTTTTAACACACTTGCAGTACTTACATATTTTAATAATTCGACAGGTACATTCCCTTTGTAAATCATTTATTTTTTCTGAAAAACGTGTAACTTTAATGAAATTTGTAACACTTTTTTTTTAAAGGCACTTGCAGTACTTACATATTATATCTAAGACCAAATTTTAATTTAGTAGCTCCATATAAAATATAAATTTTTTCAAATAATCGCTAACTGGGATTCTAAAACCGATCTCCAAGGTCCATTTAAATTTAAAGAATTAGTTTTAATAATATATCTTACTAATAGTGTACAATTCTTATGAAAATTCACTACCATAACATACTTGCTGCCTCTAGACTTTTTTTGTAATAGGAAACTAATTTATAGCTTTCATAAACTGCATTAGACATATCCAACAAAATAATTTTATTGTTCGATTTATGGAAATTTATGAATGTATCAAAATAAGATTTAATTGTGGAACAAAGTGCTACACTCTTTGCTTTGAGTACCTAATTGAAATAACCTTGTCAGATATTGCACTTTGAAAATTCTCTACAAATAAAAGCAAATTGAATTCGGGTTAAATAAGTTACAAAACTCGCTTAACTGAACCTGAACGCTAAAATAGATAATAATCTGTTATATATTCTCTTATAAATCTAAAGTAATAAATAATTGTAAACAAGTTGATGCAGGAAAGTTTTAATTCAGAAACAACTTAGCAATATCTATTGATAGACAAAATAACCTCACTATATGGCAAGCTAAAAACAAGCAGCCTATGTGCAGAGCGCGTAATACTGGTCAGGTGGACCTATGTAACCAATACATAAGAAGTGATTTGAGCTGAAGCGCCTCCGGTCAGGTAGCACTCGTAGCAACACTTGCAAAGCGTTAATTGACGAGTAACATGTCGAATGGTGTTCACTTTACCGCATATGCACTGATGCTAATAAGTCATGTCGGAACTGTGTCAAGTGCATTAACAACTGCTGTGTCTTAGAACCCCTGCAATTAAGGGTAAGTTAATCAAAAGCAAATTACTATCACTCACAACACAAATATTATTTTATTAATCCTACAGTGAATATGTTGGGCCTGAGAGGCCTATGACGATGTTTTTAGCGATTTTTTTTTAATTCGCGAATGAGATCTGTGTTTATATATATATATATATATATATATATATATATATATATATATATATATATATATATATATATATATATATATATATCCGACCGATAACTCAAAAAATAACGGACCAATCTTGATCAAATTTGGTTAGTACCTTCCTTTTGCAAGTGGCTTGGATAAGTTCGTTAGCCAGGAAAATCGGACCAGGTTTTCCCGGAAAATTTTGTGTTTTCTTTCTAAAAAAATTCATATATCCGGAAATAACAAAATTTGGTACACGTGTTTGTATTATAAAGAGTGAACTCTGTACCAAAATTTATGTCTAGCTTTAAAGACAAAGAAGTTACGGGCAGTTAAAAAAATAAATTTTGGAGTTTTCCTCAAAACGTCTTAACTCGCAACTTTAAACGTCAAAATTGGCAATGTTTAGGCAAAGAACGTGAAACAAATACGAATTATGAAAAGAAAATGTTGCAAGAAGAGTGTTCTGCAAACCCCTAAGTTTCAGATTCAACCGTCATTGTCCTTCATTTTACTAAAATATTTACAGAAAATTCATTTAGACCCTTTCTCTGATGCTTTGGCTGTCGGTTTAGTTGAGTTGATGCTTTGGCTGTCGGTTTAGTTGAGTTAATGCTTTCGCTGTAGGTTTGGTGAAGTTTAACAGTCTATATATTTTTTTTAACTAATTTTCGTAGAACAGATTCGTTAATACGTTTTTGCATTTTTTTATCGAAATATGATGCGGGCGATATGCGTTTGTAAGAAAAAAATCTGGACTCAGTATGTGCGTTTTGGTAGCGAATTTTCGATAAATTTGCAGTTTAGCTCCCGAACGCTTTTCAAAAAACTGTTTTCAGAAACCTGCCCTGGCCCCACCCCCCTGGATCCACAAACCCCAAGGAAAATTTCTTGTTCACACTCCCCAAGGAAGTTACGGGACCAGGAGTGAGTAGGGGTGTATAATTTTTTTTAGTTAATTTTCGTAGAACAAATTCCTTAATGCATTTTAAAATTTTTTATCGAAATATGATGCGTTTGTAAGAAAAAAATCTGGACGCAGAAAGTGCGTTTTGGTAGCGAATTTTCGGAAAAATTTGCAGTTTAGCTCCCGAACGCCTTTCAAAATTTTGTTTTCAGAAGCCTCCTCCACCCCCCCCCCCGATTCACCAATCCCCAAGAAAATTTTCTTGTTCATACCCCCCCCCCAGAAATTACGGGACCAGGAGTGAGTAGGGGTGCTGGGCGGGGTAGGTAGTAAAAAAGGAAATATGAGCACAAAATTCGGTAATCCTTTACTTGAGCCCGTCCAAACGGCAAAGTCCCAGCGCACTAGAATTTCGTCGCTAGAACTCAGGCGCTGTTGCCACATCCTTCTCATAGTAGAAATAATTTAAAAGACCCAAGAATTCATGAATAAAATATACACGCATCCATCCAGTACGTTATTGACGTTACCTATATTGACGCAGCAAGTGCTGACGAAGCAAGTGCGTTACGGTAATGAATACGAATATAATTAAGACGTGTGTTATGGTAGGGAGTCTGGTATAATTTAGCAAGTGAAACGGAAAATAAAAAAATATACGTGTATTGACGCAGCAAGTGCGTTACGGTAATGAATACCAATAAAATTAAGATGTGTGTTATGGTAGGGAGTCTGCTATAATTTAGCAAGTGAAAGGGAACCTTAAAAAAAATACCTATGTTGACGCAGCAAGTGTGTTACGGTAATGAACGCGAATACAATTAATACAATTGCTACATTATGTCATACTCCCTACCATAACGCACATGTATTAATTGTATTCGCATTCATTACCGTAACACACTTGCTGCGTCAATATAGGTATATTTTTTAAAGTTCCCTTTCACTTGCTAAATTGTAGCAGACTCCCTACCATAATGCACATGGATTAATCGTATTCTCATTTATTACCGTAACGCACTTGCTGCGTCAATATAGGTATATTTTAAAATTTTTAGTTTTACTTGCTACATTATGTCATACTCCCTACCATAACACACGTCTTAATTTTATTCGTATTCATTACCGTAACGCACTTGCTGCGTCAATACACGTATATTTTTTTCCGTTTCACTTGCTAAATTGTAGCAGACTCCCTACCATAACACACATGTTTTAATTGTATTATCGTTCATTACCGTAACGCATTTGCTTCGTCAGCACTTGCTGCGTCAATATAGGTAACGTCAATAACGTACTGGATGGATGCCTGCATATTTTATTCATGAATTCTTGGGCCTTTACATTATTTCTACTATGAGAAGGATGTGGCAACAGCGCGTGAGTTCTAGCGACGAAATTGTAGTGCGCTGGGACTTTGCTGTTTGGACGCGCTCAAGTAAAGGATTACCGAAAATTCTAATAAAACGGGCTTTAAAGCTATCTTTTTCACATCTTGAAGCCATATTCCCCTCAAACACTGCCTACCCGCACCCCTATCCCCCCAGGTGCCGTAACTTCCTCGGTGGGTAGGAACAAGACATTTTTCTTGTGGTTTATGTAGCGAGGGTGGTTGTATGCACGCGAGGGAGAAGTAAAATCCCCATGACGAAGCAGACAACCCCCACCCCCGCTACAAGTCGGACGGGAGTGGGTGGGGGGTCTGCTTCCTCGTGGGCTTCCACTCTTCATGTGCATACAACCACTCTCGTTGCATAAACCACAAGAAAAACTTCTTGTTCATACCCCCCAAGGAAGTTACGTGACCTGGGACAAATAGGGGTGCTGTGCGGGGTAGGCGGGGTTTAATGGGGATATGGCTTCAAATAGATAGCTTACAAGCAGCTTTCTTCGCATTTTCTGCTCATATTTTCTTCTTACTACCTACCCCGCCCAGCACCCCTATTCACTCCCAGTCCCGTAACTTCCTTGGGGGGTGTGAACAAGAAATTTTCCTTGTGGTTTGTGCATCCAGGGGGAGTCCTAGTAATGTTTCTGAAAACAATTTTTTGAAAGGCGTTCGGGAGCTAATCTGGAAATTTACTGAATTTTCATTAAATCCTTCAAATTTCAATAACTCAATTTGCTATTAACGTAAGCTTTGTTGGTTAGGAAAGCAACATTTGAGTTTATTTTCGGAAATTTTTTGTGTATTTTCAAACCATAAGTAATTCTGATAAAATATAGTACATTGTTTCTACTACATAGGCTATACCGGTAATCAGATTGATGCCTGCTCGCATTTGCTATTAAAAACATTTTTATGGAAATTCACTTCCATAACACACTTGCTGCATTCAGACTTTTGAAAAATGTTTATATATTTTCAAACAATAAAGTTATTTCGATAAAATGTGGTAGATTGTTTCTACTATATAGGCAACCAAGTTTGATGCCTGCTTTCATCAAAGAAAGACATTTGCTATTAAAAACATTTTAAAGAAAATTCACTATTACCATAACGCACTTGCTGCTTCCAGACTTGTTTTTATATTAGTGGCCATTTAGTTCTGCAACTTTTCCCTTTAACCAAAACTGTATATATTACGGTTTCCGAGATCCTTATGATACAGATAATCCTATATCCTGAACCACTACTTATGTAGGTACCTAATTACCTACCCACCTTATCTATATTTTAGGATATTAATAATATTTTTAAAACGGTTTGATCCCTATTATGCAATAATGCATTAGAATATTTCACTTAATTTTATTTGCCATATCTCATTCGCAGTAGGTAGTTAAAATTAAAAAATTCTGGACGCAGCAAGTGCGTTATGGTAATGAATTTTCATTAAAATGTTTTTATTGCAAATATGTGTGTTTTCTTTTTATTTAAGATAGCAGGCATCAATTTTGGTTACCAGTATAACCTATATAGTAAAAACAATGTGCCATGTTTCATAAAAATAACTTTATTGTGTGAAAATGTACAACAATTTTCAAAAGTAAACTTATAAAGTGTTCCCGGAAAAACTCGTTTCTTGGTCAACCTTATAGGTTAATAGCAAATTGGGCTATTCAAATATGAAGCATTTGATCAAAATTCGCTACCATAACGCACTTGCTGCATCCAGAATTTCTTTTCTTACAAACATGCATTATATTTCGATGGAAAATGCAATAACATAAGGCGTGTTTGATAAAAAAAAACCTCTGGACGCAGCAAGTGCGTTATGGTAGTGAATTTTCATAAAAATGTTTTTAATAACAAATATGTGTGTTTTTTCAAGAAAGCAGGCATCAAATTTGGTTACCAGTATAACCTATATAGTAAAAACAATGTGCCATGTTTCGTCAAAATAACTTTATTGTGTGAAAATGTACAAAAATTTCCAAAAGTAAACTTAAAGTGTTCCCGAAAAAACACGTTTCTTGGTCAACCTTAAATAGGTTAATAGCAATTTGAGCTGTTCAAGTATGAAACATATTTGATCAAAATTCGCTACCATAACGCACTTGCTGCGTCCAGAATTTCTTTTTTTACAAACATGCATTATATTTCGATGGAAAATGCAAAAATGCAATAACATAAGGCGTGTTTGATTTAAAAAAAAAAAGGAAATTTGTATCACCAACGACTTATGGGCCATTCTGTGATTGTAGAAATATTATTTTAAGATGTAGCTCAAGACACCCTATAATTAATATATACAATTTTTTTTCATATCTTATATAATAACGGATATATTGAGCTTTATTGATTTTTTATGAAAATTCGACAAAAATTATATACCATTAAACGATAAACTCTATAGCTAAGGCTACTGCCAAGCATCAGAGAAAGGGTCTATTTGAAATGAATTTTCTGCAAATATTTTAGTAAAATGAAGGACATTGACGGTTGAAACTAAGACTTAAGGGTTTGTAAAACATCCTTCTTGAGACATTTTCTTTCCATAGCCTGTATTAGATTCAAGTTATTTGCCTAAATGTTGCCAATTTTGACATTTTAAATCGCCACTTTGACGTTTTGAGGAAAACCCCAATTTATTTTTCTTTAAATGTCTATAACTTTTTTGCCTTTTGCCCTACATAGCTAAATTTTGGTAGGTAACTTACCTATAAGAATATAAACGTACCAAATTTGGTTGCCCTTACTTTGTTAATTCCGGAGATATAATTTTTTTTCAAAAGAAAACACAACATTTTACGAGAAAACCTGTCCCAACTTTCCTGGCTAATGAACTTATCCAAGCCACTTGCAAAGGGAAGGTATTCGCCAAATTTAATCAAAATCGGCCCTTTTTTTTGAGTTGTGATAAACATATATATATATATATATATATATATATATATATATATATATATATATATATATATATATATATATATATATATATATATATATAAATAAACATATAAAATTGAAACTGACCCCGGATATGTGTTGTAGGCGGCCTAATTAGCACTCATTTGAAGAATTTTTTTCAAAAGTCGGGATCTCCTCATTAGTTAATTTTTTTTAAAGTAAATTCACCAATAGTTAAGCATTATTGCTGACAGGGACTGCAGCAATTGTTTTGTTAATACAAATTAGTTGTGTTATTTTTTAACAAATTCTTCATGTTAGTAAGATCCATCGAAAAATTTCCTTAGTTCGGGATCTTAAAACCAATAATAGGTTTCAATTATAAAGCAGAAAATGTTATATCATTGTTTTCCTGCTTACTGCGACCGGCTTTTATAAAAAAGGTAAACAAAACAATGACTTTCATTACGATTTGATTTAGACCATTAAGAAATATGATGCAATGCAAAAGAAACTGTCACTGTTAGCATGACTCATTATTTATGAGAAACTGCCTCTAACCGAATACCATATTAACAACCCACAAGGAATAATAAAACAACCGTTAATGTTTGTTTTCAAACATTTCAAATGTCGCGTTCACCGACATCGACATATCCTCTGACAGGTGCCCCAACCCAACCATCTCTCTTTCTCTTTCCTGCTATCTTCTGCGTGTGTGTAGCAGAATTTGTACAACTGACGTCATTCATGACTACGGCGACTGCGATGGAGGGGTTGACGAAGGGTTCGAGGGGCGCGATTGTGCCGCCGAATCGCGAGAGCGAACCAGTAGAGTTTAGAAAACAACAGTGTTTTGTGTGTGCGGTGTGTTCCGTCAATCGCAGCGTGCCAGGTCTTAATTATATATCCTGTGGGAAGATGGATGCACCTCTTCGTGAACAAGTGATGATCAACCAGTTCGTTCTGGCGGCCGGCTGTGCCAGAGATCAAGCCAAACAGATCCTGCAGTCAGCCCATTGGCAATTTGAGGTAAAATCTTGTTATTGTAAACAAACGTCGGTGTATGTACGGCAACATGGCGGATGTCGATGGTAACAAAACACCCGTCTCTCGCCGCACCACCCCCGCTGCTCTTGTGTTTATGTGGTACGGTGTCGCGAACGTTTTATCGACTCGCCGATTTGGTCAAGGGCTTCAAGGTCACCAGGTTTCTGACAGCAATTTTCTTTTATGCTCCTGCATTTTCTTTCTAATTTGGTACATACATTAACTTTTTGGTTTACAAGTTAAACAATTATTGATAACTGTCAACTAAGTTGACATTTTCACTTCTGCTTTGTTTTGTTTACGAGCCAGGCCAACATTGCCGAACACGTGATCATAATATTTATAGACTATAGACACTCGATTGGATATTCCGGTCTTCGGACCTTCGTCTGCTGAAGCGTAGCTGTTTTCCCGGAGTCGCCCATTCACTGTTGTTTTGTTTAGTTCAAAATAAAACACCCACCAATATTATTATGCATTAAAACTTTCTTGGTGTAAAAAAATAACTTGTCGGAAATGCTTTTTTTCTTCTTTAACGTCGGTCTCTTTCCGCGACTATGACCAATCACTATCCTGAAAATTTTGCAGAGTCCCTGCGTTTCTGTAAGGACGGTAGGGATCTTTAACGTGCTCAACTTCGCATGGACACGGGGCCGACAGCTTTACGTCCCCTCCGAAGGGAGGAAGGGGACGGTCGACTCAACCGCAACCGTAATTTACCAAAACAACGCACACTACAAGAAATCTTATGTTACCTAGAGTAATAATGTGAAATAATATTTACGGAAAAATCATAAATAACAAAAAATTGAGAAATGAAGTTCTTAAAAAATGTCCGATTGTAACGTTTCGAACTGTCAATTTACAGCCGCGTTGCCACATTTAATATTTAATCCCAAGAGTGTTTTGCCTCTTTAACGAAATGAAAGGTCAAAAATGCTTTTTACACACACTCCTGCCGACCTGACCTTCTGGACCTAACAACACCGCCTATCTGCAGTTTAATCCCAAGAGTGTTTTGCCGCTTTAACGAAATAAAATATCTAAAATGCTTTTTACACACACTCCTGCCGACCTGACCTTCTGGACCTGACAACGCCGCCTATCTGCATGAAATACCTACGTCAAGGAAACAGCAGTCATAAGCCCAGGTGCAGAAATATACGTTTTTGTTGTAAATCGAAACGTTTTAATTGCGTTTATCATTGAAAGGTTATTAAAAACGAAATATACCACATTGTTTAACTTTATTAAGGTATGTACAACTGTTTTTAGGCCACATTCTATTATAATCACGTTAATATCATAGGCGGAACTAGCCATCTGGCTTGGAGGGGGCCTAGGTTGAGCCTGTAATTGCCATTTGGGATCTTTTAAAAAGGAAAATGAATGTTGATCATAAAAGACACCAACTTTGTTGATCAAAAAGTTTAATATCGATGAAATATAACTACAAAGTAATAGCAATATTTACTATACCTACAAAGTAAACAAATAAATTAAAATATATGTAATGAAAATCTATTAGACAAACGACAAAAATCAGATTTCAAAGGATTCCACTTGTGGTTGCTTTTCAAACGTTTTCATCTAACTACTGTTTTTTCCTTAATTTTTATCTCTAATGGCTGCTGCGTAACCATAACCATTGACGACTAGATGGTACGTATATTGCACTGACCGCCGAACACCGGTCGTTTGTTGTTTGTGATTTGTGAAGAAAAGAGATTGATAGAGGCGATAAAAGAGGACGCAGAGCACACGTGGTTCGCGAACTTACAGAACGGATTTATAATACTCGTATTTCGGAAGTCGATATGGTAAATTTGCAGATTAGCTCCCGAACGCTTTTGTGAAAAATTTTTTGACATACATCCTTAAAACCCCCCTTAGAGCAAGGTGCAACAAGAAAAATTTCTTGGGTGAATTTGCAGATTAGCTCCCGAACAATTATTGACAAATCGACTGCTGATACATAAACTTTGGTATCATACATACACAGTAACACTATTCTTACCTTTTGTTCTCCTTCCTTTGCGTAGTTATTTACATTCAAACTTCTTCTGAAAAGTCAACAATTTTACCTTACTGCCTTAGTGCGGCTCTGTTCTACTTCGCAGTGCAGAGCACTACACGGTGTGGCTGTCTCTGTCAGTCGCAATGTCCCGCACACTAGCGCTGTCGCAGTTCACGGTCACTATTACCCTGGTCGTTTCGTTCGACATATTCACCAGTGGCGATCATCAAACTTGGGAGGGGGGGTGTTGTTGGGGGCCGGCGGTTTTCGCCGCCCCCGGGAATTTTCCTTACCTCGCGTTACTTTGGAGTTTGCAGCATTTCAAAGGAATCGCGGACGCGAACGCGAACGTCGCGAATGTGGATCCCGCGTAAGTTTTCTGTTCCGCGACAAAGGGATCGCAGAGCGCGAACGCGAACGTGAATTCGCGCCGCGAATGTAGTTCGCGCCGCGAAAGTAGTTCGCGCCGCTAATGTAGTTCGCGCCGCGAATGTGATTCGCGCCGCTAATGTGAGTGTGGAGGTTTTCGCGTAGTTTTCGTGCTTCAGGTTCGCGCGTCCCGGTGTACCCCGTTCGGTGTCGGTTTTCTGTCTCGCGACAAAGGAATCGCGGACGCGAATAATAACCTTTCTATACGATTAAGACAACAGCTGAAAATGTCACACACTTCGTTCCAACACTTTGCGATCTCCCGCTTGCGACAATATCTAATAAAGCGGGCTCCACATTCGCGATGTTCGTGTTCGCGTCCGCGATTTCTTTGTCGCGGGACAGAAAACCGACACCGGACGGGGAACACCGCGACGTGCGAACGTGAACCACGAAAACGTTCATCACGAAAACTACGCGAATACCATAATACTCACATCCGCCACCTTCGCGCTGCGGATGTGGAGCATGTTTTACCGCCATTTACGACTTCTTTAACTATTTGCACGCAATTTTTTTCAATTGCTAGGCGAGGATCGTATTTACATTATTTGTTCTTTGTTCTCGATGGACGCGCTTTTTCTGCGTTCCCATTGGTCGGAGGTTCTACTTTTTGTTATTCTCGATGTTTCGACGCGGTTGTTTTGCTTCCCCATTGGTCGGGGGTGCAGATTCCTACGCTTCTTTGTTACATCCTTTCTGTCGCTTGCTACTTCTTCAGTTGCGTCTTATACGTTGCGTTCGGTGCGTCTTTTATTTTTTAACTGCTTTCCTTTGTTTCTAATATTCTGCTCCTAAATAATTATGGCTGCACAAACTGTTCCGGTATTGCCCACCGTTTCACAGTGCGGTTACAACGTATGTGACTTTTGTTATATGAAAAACTTAAACTTTAGCGCGCTGCTGCTGGACAACGTTGCCCTAACAGAATATCTTAGGGCTCACGGCGTGCTTCTTTGCCACACCTGCTGCCCAAAGTGCTCGCGAAAGGTGACGGTTACATATCGCCGCGGATTGCCGGTGTTCAATTGCGATAGGCGATATACCGCAAGGCATCGTGGTACCTGTAGGTTCCGGGTCTCCGCGCTGACCGACACCTTCTTCTCCGGTGCCCGCATTGATGTGCAACAGGTATGATATACCTGTCCCGGAACCCACCGCGGGTGAAATTTGCTATGGACGAGACCGATTTAGCGGCGCACACGGTTGTTGACTGGTTCAACTTCATCCGGGAGGTGCTAGTCGATCACTTCACCGGTATTATCTCTCCGATTGGGGGCCCTGATATCGTTGTTGAGATCGACGAGGCTAAGTTCTCCAAACGCAAGTACAACCGTGGGCGGCGCCTAAGAGGTCAATGGGTCGTCGGCGGTGTTGTACGTGGTTCGCGTGGTGTGTGCGGCCAGGCATTCATGGTTCCGGTTGCCGATCGAAGTGCGCGCACTTTAATGAGGGTTATACGGGATCATGTGTCGCCTGGCAGCATCATAATGACTGACTGCTGGAAGGGTTACAGCGACTTGGAGGCGGCGGGATTCAGGCATTTTACTGTGAATCACAGCCTCCACTTCGTTGATCCGGAAACTGGTGCGCACACACAGAACATTGAACGCTTGTGGCTGGAGGCAAGGCGTCACGTACCCAGGGCCGGCCTCAGGGCGGCCCATTTTGATGGTTACCTCGCGGATGGTATGTTCCGGAGGATGTACCCCAACACCACGATGCGCCTCCACCACTTCTGGCAGGCTGTGGCATCGCTGTACCCGGGGCTAGAGCACCCGCTCCGGTAGTTCGCCAATTGTTCCACCATCACGTCCGCCCAACGCTTCTCACCTGGCTGAGGTAAGTTTTTTTTTTAACTTTTCCTATTCGCTTCACTGTTTTCTGCTGCCTACCTTGCCCGTTCCTCGCCTCGGGGGGAATACTGGCCTCTCATACGTCTCCCTCGCACACCGTTTTTGGGGCGGTGGCCGCCGCCCCCGGAATTTTCCTTCCTCCGCTGCACGCGTCAGCTCTCTGCTCATATCCTTGGGCATACTGTCCGGTAGCGTTACGCCACCTTCGGCATGAGGCGGTGTTGGGGGCGGCGATATGTGCCGTCCCCGGTAAATTGCACCCACCCCCCTACTTGCATGAGTTACCAGCTCGTTTCCCTTAGCACAGTCCCAGGTGACATTCCGCGACCTTGGCCTGCTGATTTTTTGTGGGGGATTGGCCACAGGGGCGGCGGAGGTGGAGGGTGAGGGGGGGGGGGGGTAGAATTGTTGAAAAGGGCGACTTTTTATCGGGGCGCTAGGCTCTTTTTCGTATTTTCAGGCTTGTATTTCCTTTTTAACATCTTCCCCGCCCAGCACCCCTATTCGCTCCTTGCCCCGTAACTCCCCTTGGGGGGCAGAACAAGAAATTTTTCTTGTTGCACCTTGCTCTAAGGGGGGTTTTAAGGATGTATGTCAAAAAATTTTTCACAAAAGCGTTCGGGAGCTAATCTGCAAATTTACCATTTCTTGTTCTGCCCCCCAAGGGGAGTTACGGGGCAAGGAGCGAATAGGGGTGCTGGGCGGGAAAAGGAAATACAAGCCTGAAAATACGAAAAAGAGCTTAGCGCCCCGATAAAAAGTCGCCCTTTTCAACAATTCTACCCCCCCTCACCCTCCACCTCCGCCGTCCCTGTGGCCAATCCCCCACAAAAAATCAGCAGGCCAAGGTCGCGGAATGTCACCTGGGACTGTGCTAAGGGAAACGAGCTGGTAACTCATGCAAGTAGGGGGTGGGTGCAATTTACCGGGGACGGCACATATCGCCGCCCCCAACACCGCCCCCATGCCGAAGGTGGCGTAACGCTACCGGACAGTATGCCCAAGGATATGAGCAGAGAGCTGACGCGTGCAGCGGAGGAAGGAAAATTCCGGGGGCGGCGGCCACCGCCCCAAAAACGGTGTGCGAGGGAGACGTATGAGAGGCCAGTATTCCCCCCGAGGCGAGGAACGGGCAAGGTAGGCAGCAGAAAACAGTGAAGCGAATAGGAAAAGTTAAAAAAAAACTTACCTCAGCCAGGTGAGAAGCCTTGGGCGGACGTGATGGTGGAACAATTGGCGAACTACCGGAGCGGGTGCTCCAGCCCCGGGTACAGCGATGCCACAGCCTGCCAGAAGTGGTGGAGGCGCATCGTGGTGTTGGGGTACATCCTCCGGAACATACCATCCGCGAGGTAACCATCAAAATGGGCCGCCCTGAGGCCGGCCCTGGGTACGTGACGCCTTGCCTCCAGCCACAAGCGTTCAATGTTCTGTGTGTGCGCACCAGTTTCAGGATCAACGAAGTGGAGGCTGTGATTCACAGTAAAATGCCTGAATCCCGCCGCCTCCAAGTCGCTGTAACCCTTCCAGCAGTCAGTCATTATGATGCTGCCAGGCGACACATGATCCCGTATAACCCTCATTAAAGTGCGCGCACTTCGATCGGCAACCGGAACCATGAATGCCTGGCCGCACACACCACGCGAACCACGTACAACACCGCCAACGACCCATTGACCTCTTAGGCGCCGACCACGGTTGTACTTGCGTTTGGAGAACTTAGCCTCGTCGATCTCAACAACGATATCAGGGCCCCCAATCGGAGAGATAATACCGGTGAAGTGATCGACTAGCACCTCCCGGATGAAGTTGAACCAGTCAACAACCGTGTGCGCCGCTAAATCGGTCTCGTCCATAGCAAATTTCACCCGCGGTGGGTTCCGGGACAGGTATATCATAACAAGGTGACATACCTGTTGCACATCAATGCGGGCACCGGAGAAGAAGGTGTCGGTCAGCGCGGAGACCCGGAACCTACAGGTACCACGATGCCTTGCGGTATATCGCCTATCGCAATTGAACACCGGCAATCCGCGGCGATATGTAACCGTCACCTTTCGCGAGCACTTTGGGCAGCAGGTGTGGCAAAGAAGCACGCCGTGAGCCCTAAGATATTCTGTTAGGGCAACGTTGTCCAGCAGCAGCGCGCTAAAGTTTAAGTTTTTCATATAACAAAAGTCACATACGTTGTAACCGCACTGTGAAACGGTGGGCAATACCGGAACAGTTTGTGCAGCCATAATTATTTAGGAGCAGAATATTAGAAACAAAGGAAAGCAGTTAAAAAATAAAAGACGCACCGAACGCAACGTATAAGACGCAACTGAAGAAGTAGCAAGCGACAGAAAGGATGTAACAAAGAAGCGTAGGAATCTGCACCCCCGACCAATGGGGAAGCAAAACAACCGCGTCGAAACATCGAGAATAACAAAAAGTAGAACCTCCGACCAATGGGAACGCAGAAAAAGCGCGTCCATCGAGAACAAAGAACAAATAATGTAAATTCGATCCTCGCCTAGCAATTGAAAAAAATTGCGTGCAAATAGTTAAAGAAGTCGTAAATGGCGGTAAAACATGCTCCACATCCGCAGCGCGAAGGTCGCGGATGTGAGTATTATGGTATTCGCGTAGTTTTCGTGATGAACGTTTTCGTGGTTCACGTTCGCACGTCGCGGTGTTCCCCGTCCGGTGTCGGTTTTCTGTCCCGCGACAAAGGAATCGCGGACGCGAACACGAACATCGCGAATGTGGAGCCCGCTTTATGAGATATTGTCGCAAGCGGGAGATCGCAAAGTGTTGGAACGAAGTGTGTGACATTTTCAGCTGTTGTCTTAATCGTATAGAAAGGTTATTATTCGCGTCCGCGATTCCTTTGTCGCGAGACAGAAAACCGACACCGAACGGGGTACACCGGGACGCGCGAACCTGAAGCACGAAAACTACGCGAAAACCTCCACACTCACATTCGCGGCGCGAACCACATTCGCGGCGCGAACTACATTAGCGGCGCGAACTACTTTCGCGGCGCGAACTACATTCGCGGCGCGAATTCACGTTCGCGTTCGCGCTCTGCGATCCCTTTGTCGCGGAACAGAAAACTTACGCGGGATCCACATTCGCGACGTTCGCGTTCGCGTCCGCGATTCCTTTGAAATGCTGCAAACTCCAAAGTAACGCGAGGTAAGGAAAATTCCCGGGGGCGGCGAAAACCGCCGGCCCCCAACAACACCCCCCCTCCCAAGTTTGATGATCGCCACTGGTGAATATGTCGAACGAAACGACCAGGGTAATAGTGACCGTGAACTGCGACAGCGCTAGTGTGCGGGACATTGCGACTGACAGAGACAGCCACACCGTGTAGTGCTCTGCACTGCGAAGTAGAACAGAGCCGCACTAAGGCAGTAAGGTAAAATTGTTGACTTTTCAGAAGAAGTTTGAATGTAAATAACTACGCAAAGGAAGGAGAACAAAAGGTAAGAATAGTGTTACTGTGTATGTATGATACCAAAGTTTATGTATCAGCAGTCGATTTGTCAATAATTGTTCGGGAGCTAATCTGCAAATTCACCTTGTTCGGGAGCTAATCTGCAAATTCACCTATGTGGTGAATTTGCAGATTACATCCAGAACAATTTTAAATAAGACGACTACTGAAAGATAAGTTTGGTGTCTTACATGCACGCTGACTCTATTTTTACCTTTTGTTCTCTTTTATTTGCCGAGTTATTGGCATTTAAAGTACATTACACAGTTTTTTAACAATTTCCCAGTACGGTCCTGTCCCGTGACATCCCTTTCCCTCCTAAACATTACATTTGACAAAAAGTTCACCTTGACTTTGGGAATCTCTAGAATAACACGTGGACCGTCTACATCAATGCCTGTTTATTACTTCGCTTTTAGTATGCCGCTAGCACGTGTATGCCTTAAGACAATATATATATATATATATATATATATATATATATATATATATATATATATATATATATATATATATATATATATATATATATATATATATATATATATCACTCTTTTTTTTTCAAATGGGAACAGGGGTCATGTGATAGCTCATTGAGAGCTTTCGATTCCCTATACACTGTTTTTTTTTTAAATTTTGAAATTCAGTCTATTCGTTTAGAAGATATAGATGTTTGAAATATCACTAATGCATTTCCGGAGAAATTCTTAATGCTTCAGTTGGGCCCCACCGGCGTCCATCACAAGATAAAAATGTTGTTAAAGGTTTGCGTAGGTAATAAAAAGTCATTTAGATTAAGGTGCTCCAAAGAAACCTCACAATATGTCTTGTGATAACGCATTCTTGATAGAACTTTTTTTTGCCTACATGTGAATTGAAGCAACTCGATCGAGGAAAAATTCAGTTGTGATGATTGCTTTGCATTGTTGAGTGGATGTTTATATTTAGTCATTATGGTGTATGCAATTGCCGAAAGAGTTTACATTTTTTTTTGTTCCCTCAGGGCTCATCCGCGGCCTTGCCGCCCCGATAGCACCGCAACCCTTGGTTGATTGTGCATACCCTTAGTCTTACTCCACCCATTCCAAGATCACTGTGCCTTGAACTAGTCTGCACAGCGATTGGTAGGGTGAAGTTTTATATTGCTCTGTCTCCGGTCTAGAGTGACCGTAGATCAGTTGTCTTTTCCGGTCCAGAGCTATACACTCACACAAGATGTGCTGGGCTGATTCCTCCCCCTCGCCGCAGAGTCTGCATGCGAGGTCCCCTTCGAACCGCCCCATTTTATGCAGGTGTTTCTTGACGGCCATGTGTCCCGTCAAGAGTCCTGTTGTGTTTCTGAGCTGTCCTCTGCTAAGGTTTAGCAGATCCACAGCTCTCTTTGAACTGGGTCCGTCAATTATTGACTTCCCATGTCTGAGCCCTGGACAGTCCGCCCAGTACACCTTGTGTTGGTTTCTGACCCAGGACTTAATGGCTCCCCTGGCAGTGCTCTTTGACACGCCCAGAGCCGGTTCTGGTCCCATAAATGGTTCTGCTGACCCTCTCTTCGCGAGACTGTCAGCTTCTTCATTGCCTTTAACCCCCGAGTGACCCGGCACCCAGATGAGGGTCACCTCATTCTGCCCAGCCAGGTCGCTCGTCTCGTCTCGGCACTCACTCACCAGCCAGGAATTTACCCGTGGGCTACTTAGTGCCTTAAGGGCTGCCTGGCTGTCTGTGGCTATGAGGATCCGCTTGTTGGTGTAGCCCCTCCTCTTGTTCTCCCGCACACAGTGCAGGATGGCGTACATCTCGGCCTGAAACACCGTTGCATGGGCTCCGAGGGAAATACTATGACTTACCCTCGGTCCTTCCGAGTAAACACCTGCCCCCGTCCCACGCTCCCCGCCAGATCCGTCCGTGAACCAGACGAGCGCGTCCCGTGGCATGCCCGGCGTCTCCTCCCGCCATGCCTCGCGATCAGGGATTTCCACTGTAAAGTTGTTTTCCCTGCACATTCGCGGGCTCGCGAAGTCTGACCTCATTTCAAGCATGGGCTCCTTCACGATCTCCTGAATTTTGCAGTGGCCCCTGAAGCCTGGGTTGATCTTCAGTCTACCAAGGAGTTTACATTGTGGGCATTTAAAAAAAATCATGAGAACGCAAGCGAAACAGCACGTGTATTCAATCACTTGCATCCTGATATGCGTGCTCGCCATAAGTACGTGCAAGAGTTGCTACACAAGTTCCATGAAACTGGATCAGTGGCTAATAAACGAAGTGCTGAACGTGAATTTCCTATTGTGAATGAAGCCTCGAGTGATAGGTCAAGTTAGTGCAAATCCAACATTAAGTACACGAAAAGTAGTTGAGATTACTAATCTGTGTAGAACGACAATTCAACGAATTCTAAAAAAAAATAAGTTTCATCCATATAAATCCAGCTAGTTCGGGAATTAAATGAAGATGATTATGACCGGCGCTTGGAATTTTGCGAAAATATTCCTTAAGAAATAATTGACAACAGGCAATTTCTTTTTAACACCTGTTTTTCGACGAAATATCTTTCTCTCTTAATGGCACTGTAAATCGTCATAACTTCCGGTTCTGGTCAGATGAAAACCCTCGTGTGTTCCATGAAGTCCACACGCAAACTCCACGAAAAATCAATTTGGGGCGGGTATTTTTGACCATCACATCGTTGGACCAATCGTCATAGCCGACGCCTTGACACGGGAACGGTATTTGGAAATATTGCACGACTTGGTTTACCCTATGCTAATTGACATTGTTGAGAACGATGAGAGATACCAGGAACAACATTTATTTTTCCAACAAGCAGGTGCTCCACCGCATTATGCCGTTACTATTAGGGAGTTCTTGGATATACACTTTCCCGGTCAATGGATAGGTTGAAGAGTTGCTGTATAATGGCCAGCCCGATCTCCAGACCTGTCTGTCCCCTTTAGACTTTTTTTGTGGGGGCATTTACAGTCAAAAGTTGATGCTACTGGGTGCAATTCATTAGAAGAGTTACGTCAATGCATTATTGATGAATGCTGGAGAATTACTCCTGAAATGCTTGCAAAGGTTAGGTAAAAATTTGAACAAAATTGTATGGAAGTTGGTGGTGCTCAATTTGAACAGTGGTCCAGTTATTTTTAATATTTACTTCAATACTATGCTAAGTTTTTAAGTGAAACGATTTATTACTTCCACATCGTCACAACGTTTTGTCACATCAGCCCCTTAAGGG
Source organism: Tillus elongatus (assembly GCA_964006375.1). Lineage (NCBI taxonomy): Eukaryota > Metazoa > Arthropoda > Insecta > Coleoptera > Cleridae > Tillus > Tillus elongatus. Next base: position 58,411,540 of record OZ023263.1, on the reverse strand, counting down.
TGGTGATAACAACCCTTATATTTTAAATAGGGAACATGGGTCGAGTGTTACATCATTTTAAAGCTCTTTCTTTTCTGAATTCAGCACACTAATTTCTTTGGAAGTTTTAGCAACTCGTTTAAAAATTATTTACAGTTGGAGTTGCAAGAACGTATTTCATTCATTGTGATAAGAAATGCACTAATTAGTCAATTTTACGTTAAAAAAAAACTAAAAAACAAAACCAAACGTTCAAAAATGTTTTTTCAGTTAAGTAAGTGTGCAAATTGTTGGCCACCAGCTTCCATACAAAACTACAAATTTTGTTCAAAATGAGCTCTGACATTCTGGAGCCTTTGTGGAGTTATTAGACGGCATTCTTAAACAATGCGTCGTCGTAATTCTTCCAGAGACTCCGGTTCTGTTGCGTAAATTCTACTCTTTAAACGTCCCCATAGAAAGAAGCCTAAATGACTTAAATCCGGTGATCTAGGGGGCCACTCAATAGCACCTCCAGGCTCAATCCATTGCTCTGGAAACTCTCTGTTCAAAAAACCCCTAACATGTTGTGAAAAATGCGGAGTAGCTCCATCTTGTTGAAACACTAATTGATTTTCTTGATAGCGATCATTATTTTCAACAATGTCAATTAGTAGAGGGTAAACGATATCTTCTAGTAACTCCAAATACGTTTCGCCACTCAAATTGCCATCAAGAAAAATTGGTCCGATTAAACGGTCTCCATGTCAGTCCAGACATTCAATTTCTGTGGAGTTTGAGTGTGGACTTCGTGAAAATTACTTGGATTATTATCTGCCCAATAACGACAATTATGACGATTGACTGTGGAGTTTAATAAAAACGTACACTCGTCTGAAAAACAGATATTGAACAGAAAGTTCCCGTTATCAGCTATTCGTGCAGTCATAGCTTCACAAAACTCCAGCCGCCGATCAAAATCATCTTCATTCAGTTGTTATACAATATGAATTTTATACGGGTGAAATTTATGATGCTTCAATATTCGCTGAAGAGTTCTTCTTTTGGTGTTTGAAACAGTGGCCAATTTTCTCGTGCTCAAAGTGGGGTCTGCAGCAATTTGTCCTAAAACTTCAATCTCAGTAGTCTCATTTCTAACCGGAAATTCACGTTCAGGATCCCGTGTTTTTTGTGGGCTACTGAACCACTTTGTCGAAACTTTGCAACTAACTCCAATGTCGAAACTTTGCAACGAACTCCAAAATGTATTTTCTGTTAACATGTCTGTTCGGATATCGTTCATTAAACAAATTTGCGGTACGGTTAGCACAGTCATCGTTTTTTGAAAAAAAAAAAAGAGTAATTATTTCAACTCTTTCTTCTACAGAATACACCATTGAGGAATTAATTGTCGGTAGTACTATCAAGTATCAAACCGACCGATAAACTGAAATAATAAACCGCATTTCTCTCATTCCGATAAGAAATGTTCTGATAGTCAATTTTTTTGTTTACAAACCAACAAAACATTGACTATAAGCACATTTCTTATCGGAATGAGTGAAATGCGTTTTTTGGATCTTCAACTGTGAATAATTTTTTAACGAGTTGATAAAACTTCCAAAAAAATTTGTGTGCTGAATTCATAAAAGAAAGAGCTTTCAAATGATGTAACACTCGACCCATGTTCCCTATTTAAACTATAAGGGTTGTTATCAACACCCTATAGGGGTTGATGTGACAAAGTTAAGTTTTATGTCAAAACATGGTGTCCCCCTCAATATTAAAATTGACGTGTTTCGCGTTTCAAAAAAATTCTCTGGACGCAAATCGGTCTGTTTCGTTTTCAATGCGCCACCCTATATATATATATATATATATATATATATATATATATATATATATATATATATATATATATATATATATATATATATATATATATATAATAAGAAATGTAGATCACATCTATGAAAATTCACCACCATCACGCACCTGCTGCGTCCAGACCTTTTTGCTGTACAATAATCACAATTCACAAGTGTTGGATATAACACGTACTACACGCGTATGCTAGTATTACCCACTCGACAAAATGTCACACTTGGCCTGACGACCTCGTGGGCCAACATTTATCTCAGTGGGTAATACCTTACATAAAACTTGTATAGTAAATTATTGTTTATTGACATTTGAAAATAGATTCATATTAAGTATCCACCATCATCCTATTTAAAAAAAAAGGTGGAGTAATAATTATGACTCATGTACTATAAAGAATATACTATAATTTATGGGGTATTTTTAAAGGAAGGCACCATAAATAACACGTTCTAGATCTTTGCACTAGTTTCTCATACTGGACCATGCACAATAACGTCCACAGAAGTGGAAGATAACATTGTAATCTTATCGTCTTAATTAGTCCTGAATAGTAACAGTAATGGATAGCTACGATTAGGTTCGTTATTTTTAGAGAAGCGATATCCTTTATACGACTTTTATATTTTATCACTAGGGAGATAAAAAGACCCCACTGAGTGTCCAAATTTCATCAAAATTACTTTGTTATTTTTTGAGATGCAAACTGGGCTGCACAGTCGGCATGTGTTAATAAACTTAGCGTCTGTGGGGGCCTTTAGAGCGGTGGAAAAGGATAGGTTGGGTTGTTTTAGCTCGATTATGGGGTCTCAATCTGCCTACTCCCCAAATCTCGCTGGAGATCGTCTCTAAGGTCTCCGTGTTTTTAACCCTAAACCTGACCTGAGAGACATCTCCTCTCAGGTCTACGGTTTTTTTCAAAATTCAAAAGTCGCGATCTTCTTAGCGAATTTTTTTCTACGAAAATTTGATAAACAATAATTCATAAAATTTAACACAGTGTTCAATATTGATTAACCATTTGTCGTCACATATGAATGATGGAAATAAAGTATGATAAAATATTGAGTTTTGCAATCTGGCAATTATCTCTTCATTTTAAGCCATTAATATTTCTGAGCCGCTAATAATTTAGTGGCCACTATATTGAAAGTGGCGTAGAGAGATTTACAATGCGTCGCAATAGAGCTTAAAAGTAACCGGCCCAATACCCCCCCCCCCCCCCCCACACACATACACACACACAAATCTCATTAGAGACAAATATGTGGCCGCATATAAATGATAACCTAATTTTTATAATTGTGTGTTTTTATATTTGTTTAACAAAGTAATTAGGTGTTACTTAATTTTTCAGACTGCCCTGAGTATATTTTTCCAAGACGCGGCTCTTCCAACTTGTCCACCAGGAGCTTCAGCACATTTCGGACAGGTAATACCTACAATTTTTGTTTTTATTGTTACTTTGAAAATAATGTCTCGATATGTTAGTCGTTCCTGTAATGTTTACACTTTAGATTAATAAAAGGATAGATGAAGCTTGTCAGTTTACCATATATATATATATATATATATATATATATATATATATATATATATATATATATATATATATATATATATATATATATATATATATATATATAAGAAATGTTCTGATAGTCAATTTTTTGTTTACAAACCAATAACATATTGACTATTAGCACATTTCTTATCGGAATGAGTGAAATGCGTTTTTGCATCTTCAACTATGAATAATTTTTAAACGAGTTGATAAAACTTTCAAAAAAATTAGTGTGCTGAATTCAGAAAAGAAAGAGCTTTCAAATGATGTAACACTCGACCCATGTTCCCTATTTAAAATATAAATAAGGGGTTGATGTGACCAAAGTTGAGTATCACACCGATAACTCAAAAAATTATGGGCCGATGTTGATAAAATTTGGCACGTACCTTCCTTTTGTAATTGGCTTGAATAAGTTCGTTAGTCAGGTAAATCGGGCGAGGTTTTCCGGGAAAATTTCGAGTTTTCATTCGAAAAAAATTTTTATCTCAAAAAATAATGGGCCGATTTTGATAAAATTTGGCATGTATCTTCCTTTTGTAAATGGCTTGGATACGTTAGTTTATCAGGAAAATGGGACGAGGTTTTCCGGGGAAATTTTGAGTTTTCATTAGAAAACAATTTTTATCTCAAAAAATAAAAAAGCTATGATAACCAAATTTGGTAGGTGGGTTAACGATATAAAAAGTAAACTATACACCAAAATTTAGATTTCTATGTTACAATAAAAAAAGTTATACTAAAATGTTTTGAGCCAGATCATTTCTATGAAAATTCACTACCATAACGCACTTGCTGCGTCCAGGCTTTTTTACAAAATCAACTTGTGCACTAAATTTCAAGAAAATACCTTTGTTATCTTCAAATAGACAAAAAAAAAATGCCAAATAGATTTCTTACAATAAGAAAACTGGTTCAATTTTGCTGATCAACTAACTCTTCCAATCTATCGACTGAAGGAAACACGCTTCCAGGTTATGGTAGTGTTTATATAAACTTTGATTTAAAATGGCCTGAGTATTGATTTAGTACGCGCCCATTTGTAGTCATTTTTTGAAAGTCTTAGTCATCTCCACTTTATAAGCTACTTTTCTCTGTGAAAATTGCAGAATTAGAAGGTTAATTTAATAATTATGTTTATATAAGTCCAGCAAGTGTATTAAATTAAATATGTGTTATCGATGTCATTGAACTTTGGAAACAAATAAAACTCAGGTAACACCGTATAACAACGCCACTTACATAACTCGTGTTTGTATATTCATTCTTTTTACAGGCTGTGACTAATTTTGTTGCTAAATTAGTTCAAACAGTCCTGTTATTACACATTGTCCAGACAATAAAATGTTCCAGTAGACGCTGGTATTTATTGTTTGCATTAAAATTGGGTTTGTGTATTGTTACTTAGTTTATAGTCAGTTATTTATGTTTAGTTGTGACGTTGGTGTGTCTGGCAATTTTTCTGGAATGTGTGGTGATAAATAACTAACTAATCTAATATTGTATGTAGCACATCAGTGAATGTCACTTACTATGTTATCCTTGCGCTTGTTAACTAAAATCACGTGGTTCAAACGCCGTATGCCTAGCTAGTAATTAAAATCGTGTCAATTCGATTTCATTGTTATCACAGTCTAAGGCGACGTCGCCTTGTCGTCGCAAACATGTATCTCTGTCTCCAACAGTATTTCAATGTCTTGTAGTGTTCGCACTTCATCGATCGAGCTAGGTTTTCCAGACATTTCCCTCTTGGTGTACCTCTTCTCCCTTTTTTAAACTATAGGTCTTTCATTGTTGTCGGAAAGCTATTTTATTTCAGAATATGTTCGAAAAGTTTTGCCCCCTCTCAGTGTTTCATTTCAATAAGCATATTTCTTTTTACACCCATTCTAGCACCCTTTTAGCGAATTAAAAAAGATGAGGAGATCTGTGTTTATATATATATATATATATATATATATATATATATATATATATATATATATATATATATATATATATATATATATATATATATATATATATATATATATATCCGACCGTTAACTCAAAAAATACTCGACCGATTTTGATCAAATTTGGTGAGTACCTTCCTTTTGCAAGTGGCTTGGATAAGTTCGTTAGCCAGGAAAATCGGACAAGGTTTTCCCGGAAAATTTTGTGTTTTCTTTCTAAAAAAATTCATATCTCCGTAAATAACAAAGTAAGGGCAACCAAATTTGGTACGCGTGTATTATACAGAGTGAACTCTGTACCAAAATTTAGGTCTCTAGCTTTAAAGACAACGAAGTTATGGGCAGTTAAAGAAACAAATTTTGGAGTTTTCCTCAAAACGTCAAACTCGCAATTTTAAACGTCAAATTGGCAATGTTTAGGCAAATAATGTGAAACAAATACGGATTGTGGAAAGAAAATGTTGCAAGAAGAGTGTTCTGCAAACCCTTAAGTTTCAGATTCAACCGTCATTGCCCTTCATTTGACTAAAATATTTACAAAATATCCATTTCAAATAGACCCTTACTTTGATGCTTTGGCTGTGAGTTTAGTTAAGTTAGTACCCTTTTGGATATTTATTTGTAGGTTTAGTGAAGTTTATAGTCTAACGGTCTATAATTTTTTTAGCTAATTTTCGTAGAGCAAATTTGTTAATGCATTTTTGATCGAAATATGATGCATTTATAAGAAAAAAATCTGGACGCAGTAAGTGCGTTTTGGTAGCGAATTTTCGGTAAGTTTGCACATTAGCCCCGAACGCTTTTAAAAAAACTGTTCAGAGGCCTGCCTAGTCCCCCCCTTGGATCCACAAAACCCAAGAAAAATTTCTTGTTCACACCCCCCAAGGAAGTTACGGGGCCAGGAGTGAATAGGGGTGCTGGGCGAGGTAGGTAGTAAAAAAGAAATATGAGCAGAAAATGCGAATAAAACGGACCTAAAAGTTGTCTTTTTCACATCTTGAAGCCATATCCCCCTTAAACCCTGCCTACCCCGCACATCACGCCTATCCCCCCCAAATCTTGTTTACACTCCCCAAGGAAGTTACGGGACCAGGAGTGAGTAGGGGTGTATAATTTTTTTAGCTAATTTTCGTAGAATAAATTCGTTAATGCATTTTTGAATTTTTTATCGAAATATGATGCGTTTGTAAGAAAAAGATCTAGACGCAGTAAGTGCGTTTTGGTAGCGAATTTTCGGTAAATTTGCAGTTTATCTCGCGAACGCTTTTCAAAACACTGTTTTCAGAAACCTGCCTAGAACCCCCCCCCCCGGATCCACAAACCCCAAGAAAAATTTCTTGTTCACACCCCCCAAGGAAGTTACCGGACCAGGAGTGAGTGGGGGTGCTGAGCAGGGTAGGTAGTAAAAAGGAAATATGAGCAGAAAATTCGAATAAAGCGGGCTTGAAAGCTGTCTTTTTGACAACTTGAAGCCATATCCCCCTGCCTACCCCGCACAGCACCCCTATTCACTCCCAGTCCTATAACTTCCTTGGGGGGTGTGAACAAGAAATTTTTCTTGTGGTTTTTGCATCCAGGTGGGGTCCTAGTAATGTTTCTGAAAACAATTTGTTGAAAAGCGTTCGGGAGCTAATCTGCAAATTTACCGAATTTTCATTAAATCCTTCAAATTTCAATAACTCAATTTGCTATTAACGTGAGCTTTGTTGGTTAGAAAACCAACTTTAAGTTTATTTTCGGAAAATTTTTGTATATTTTCAAACCATAGGTAATTTTGATAAAATATAGTACATTGTTTCTACCACATAGGCTATACCGGTAATCAGATTGATGCCTGCTCGCATTTGCTATTAAACACATTTTTATGGAAATTCACTTCCATAGCGCATTTGCTGCATCTAGACTTTTGAAAAATGTTTATATATTTTCAAACAATAAATTTATTTCGATGAAATATGGAACATTGTTTCTACTATATAGGCAACCAAGTTTGATGCCTGCTTTCATCAAAGAAAGACATTTGCTATAATAATTTGCTATATAAATATTTTAAAGAAAATTCGCTACCATAACGCACTTGCTGTGTCCAGAGATTTTTTGCTTTTCTATTGGTGTACAATAATTTCATTAATTGTTCTCCAGGTTGGTTTAAAAAGCTTCTATCATCTCCAAGCCTTGCTCATTAAAAGTACATCTTTCGGACCCATATACGAGGGTTATTTACATCTACTTAGCCTGGAAATTTTCCAGTAAGCACATTTAAATTTAGGTTATAAGGTAGTTTAATAAATCAGCTGTGAAAGTTTGACATTCATAAGTTGAATAACGTACAAAATAGTGAATTTTTGAAAACGGCATGTCTGAGAAAAAGCTGGATTTTGATGAAAGATAGTTTTCGTCTGTTATTAAGTGCTATTTATTTTTAGAATGGTTATCGAGCAAAGAAATTTTTGCTGATATGGTGGAACCTTTGGGTGATCAATGTCCTTAGTATGCTACTATTAAAAACTTGAGTTCTGGGATTCAAAAGAGGGCGATCAAATATCAAGATAGGCACAACTCTGGACGACCAATTTCCATGACCACTCAGGAAAACAGATTCTATCCATTAAATGATCCTGTAGATTGTTTAATGGGTTGTATCGCTCAGCGCCGCGATCCTAATTTTGTGCGTGTTTTTTTTTTTTCTTCTAATAAATTCCCAAAAAGTTTAGACCTTTTGTATAGTCTACTATCCTCTTGGGAGTTATTTTACCTATTTACTGGGGTGTTAAGGTGACTCATCCCTAGATATTTGAGCCTTTTGAAGAACTGAGCAATGCAGCCGCATAGCAAATGTTCTGTTGTTTTCGCTGCTCCAGTGTAGTATCTGCAGTTTTGGCCGTCCACCTCACCCACCTTCACCTTACTGCGGAGTGTCCTGTGAAAAGTCTCGTGATTATTCCCAAGTCGTTCCTGTTCAATTCAAAAAACTCCTCTGTTGATATGGTGATGCATCGTTTTGCTTGCCTTAAGTGTGTCGTTTTTCCTCAGTATGACAGCATTTGGTTCCTCTCCCCAATATCAAGCTTTTTTTTTTCTTTCAGGCTTTTTGTTATTCCCCAATAGAGCTCTGGATCATAGAATGGTGTTGTTGCTGTCCTTTTTGCAAGACTATCTGCTTCCTCATTTCCCTCAATGTCTTGATGCCCTGGTAGTCACATCAAATGTACTTTGTTGTTCGTAGCCATTTGCTTCAAGGATGTTTTGCAGTTCCTGGTCAGTTTAGACTCGGTTTTTAAAAGATCCCAGAGTCTTTATTACTGTCTTACTGTCTGCGAAGATGTAGATCACTCCTGTGCACACAGATTTATAGCAAGCATTTCTGCTTGGAAGATGGTGGAAGTTTTTCCCAGGGACTTAGCAAGTATAACGATAGGTCCTCCTATTCCCAGTCCTGCTCTTACCATTTGTTTAGACGCGTCTGTATACCATAAAGGTGAGTTGTCTGTCAGTCTGTTACTGTATCTGTTCCATGCTTGGTGGTCATTTGTGACCACGTCAAATGGAACTATAAAGTCCAGTTTAGCTGGGATTTGATATGTTTATTTGGCAAGTGACTCCAATGGAATAATTTTCAGGATCTTCAAGTGGCCAACTAAGTCTTCTGGTTTTAATTTGTCCGCTTAAAGTGGCGTTGAGACACTTGGTGCTGCTTACCTCTTCCGCATATCTGCAGTGGAGTAATATTCAGTATTCCCTCTATTGCAGCTGTAGGGCATGATGCCATAGCTCCCGTTATTTCAAGAACCCACAGCTTCAAATTTAAAAAAATTAGGCACCTTTGATAAGAGATTTACACCGGCTCTAAAATGATGTGGCTACTTGACCCCCCTTGTCCTTTAATATTTTAGGAGTTGATCGCACCACCCCCTAAGGGTTGTTGTAATGTTGAAAATAAGCCTAAAAGTCATTCCCCTTGAAAGCAAAATGTTATCTACCCCTTTGGCGATTTTCAACAAAATGACGATAGGTGCCTTACAACGCTTCTGTTTAGTTTTACCGCGCAATTTCAGGTGTAAGAGTGCATTCCTCAACGTCACAAGAGTCTGACATAACTACAGTGCATTTTGCGCATGTCCCACCTTTCGAAAAATGGTACCTGCAACAATCAAGACCTGGATTCATTCTATTCGTTCGTCAGCTTCGAAGAGCATGACTCCTTATTCGTTTATTCATTTCCCAGTCGTTTGCACCGAGTGCAACAATTCGTATTCGACCCGCGTTTATTCGCAACACGAGTGCCATAGTTTAGGTACGTTATGCTATTTATTCGTCAGCTTCCAAGAGCTTCACTTCATACTCGTTATTCGTTTCCAAGTGGTTGCACCGAGTGCAACACTAATAATTCGTATTCGACCATGCGTTTTAGCATTACACGTGTCGCCTATATGAATGTACATAAATAGTGTATACTTTAAATTACCTTAAATATATACCTAAGTTAAGTGTTTCCAAGTGATTTAATTTCCATAACACGATACAGTCCAATTTAAAACGTAACCGCAGTAACTACAATCCACGAACCAGACACACATTAGCAGCTCCTGTTTGCTTTTTTAAGTGACCACAAGTTAGAACAACAGAAACAACCTGATCTGCTATTAGAATTTGATTTTCGCGCTGACGTGGCCAGCTTGTATATGTTTATTAGAGTTGTTAAGGCAGCAATTGAAGACGTAAGTGGATGAACGTGTCATGTGGCAAAACGATTATTTGGAGAAAAATGAGTTCTTCTTTTATTCGAACTTTTTTGTGCTGTTTGCTTGCTTCAAGTATATTATAAGATTTTATTATGTTGTAGAACATGATATAGAATGTTTTAGTATATATGTCATTTGAAGCAAAAAGTTACTTTGAATGTACTTAACATCCACTGGGAATGTAATAAAATCAGTACCAAAGTTTAAATGAAAAATGGAGCTATGTTTACGATAATGTATTTTTATTGACAATTTTAAATGAAAATATAACACAGTATTATATTTTTATTTGGTTTTTCTTTCTTTCTTGGGATATTTTTGACTACCTTCAAGGATACTCTCATAAAACCACTTATATTCGTCTTTAAAAAATTGAAGTTGTTCGCGCAGATTGCTAATTTTTTTAAGAACTAAGACTGCCTATTTTTCCTGAACGCGTCGTAGTTTCATATTATCTTGATACTGGCCTACTCCCTTTCTTCATTATGTGTACTTTATAAAAAGGCGAGTTTCATCAAGATTAGTTTTGTATAGGTAACTACCAAATTCATGTACTCTGATCCACTTGATTTCATCTCTGAAATTAACTTTGTCGCCTTCCTTGTTTGTTTTTTTTTGGTTTGTTCCAAATATGCAACTTTGCAGGCAAGTCTTCAAAAACGCGGAAATAATTTTCCATATTAGCAACAACACTATTCTTAGTGCTCGCAGTCTTAATAAGTTCACTATATTAATCAGACACGTAGATGTTTTCTACCGTTCTGAGTTTTTTCCCCAATCCTTCCAAAATTTCGATCCGAGTCTAGGTAGGAATAACTAACCTCTGGGAACTTATGGTCTGTTACGTTAAATGTACCGTTGAGTAACCAAAGCTGGTAGAGGCTTAGGATAGTAAAATTTTTGTTTTTGCCGGCACACGAGTCCGGCCAAATGATTAACTGGTCAATATTTTTGTGACTTACCTTTAGCAGCCAACAAAATCTAAATAGGCAACTAGCTATTTCGAGACTTCCCCGATTAGCAACATTTTCGGCCCAGTTGAAGAAATATGGTTTAGATTCAAGAGCAGTTAAACAGTGGAAACCGAAATTGTAGTACCATATTGGGGCTAAGTAAAATGCTTTGGTAGTTGTCAATTTTGGAAGCGGCATAGTTTATTAGAGATCCATAGCAATGTAGCATGTATTAGTTTGATTAGCTGGTTTTATTCTATCACGTTTTTGGCATTCAAAGGCTGCTTTCAAATTCTCAGTATGAGTATTTGAATTTTTCCCGCGTCGCAAACACCGCAAGTATCGCTTCTGGGTTGGCCAAACGATAAGTTAAATTTAGTAGAAAATATTTTGGTATGTGAACAAAGTTTTACTTTATAGGAATCGTCTAGATTACACTTTTCACATTTTTCTAAATACATCTTAATGCATCTGAATAACATTTAGCAAAGGCGATAAATATTTTTTTGTCCGTTTCTATTTCGGGAGTAACGGGACTCTTCTGTTGAAATTTTTTTGATATGTGTTATGATATAATCAATGATCTCATGCTTTAATATATGAGGTGGATTTTTATGGTGGCCCCTTTTATCATGCGATGACGCACATTGACCGTTCTTCAACTTTCTTCGAATGAGTTCAATTTTTTGTCGGCTGAACTGATATATGGAACATAACGCATCTCGGAAAACCACCTCCATTTTCTTATTAAAGGTAATTGATTAACTAAAGAAGTATCTTTTTGCCTTTTTAACGTTAGCTTTGTGCCTTGCAACTGGTTTAATGACGAGGCTTTTAAATAACAAAGCGTTTTTGGCATTGGTATCTAATGCATAATATTTCTTTAAAATAGCTATTCTGGCTTCTATGTTAAACATATCAGTGCAGTTAAGTCTACATTTCTGTTTGCATAGTATTCCAGATTTTTTTTCCTTTTTGGGCATAGTTTTTCCTGTTTGATAGGTATGTATACTCTTCTCCCTTTTCTCTACAAACGTTTGATTTTTTGCTTTTCCACTCACGTGGATTTTTCTAGGACGAATTTTTGAACTTTTCTCCTTCAACTGAAATATTTTCTTTTTGACGAGATTCCTTTTTTGTATGAAAACATCGTCTTCACTTCCCTCTTGAAACGGGCGCTCTGCAGTGACATGATTAGAAAATTTACTACCCGAAGACCCATTCTCTAAATTTTTATTTATTGATTCCTGTTTATTGTGAAGTAGTAATATTTTTTTGCTCAGTGGTTCATTATCTGATTGATCTGATGAGGTTTCGTCACTTTCAGGGTCCTATTCACTGCTAGAAGTAGCGTCTTCATAATCTAAAAATAAAAGGCATTCGAAAGTTAAAAGTATAAAAGCAGCAATAAAAGGATTATATAAGGCTAGATGCATTCTCGCAACAATTAGAACCGTAGACCAGTTTCGCTCACATTAGAGCTCTTCAGTACGGCATACTAATTGCAGCAAAAATACACCTATAAAGTAATATGGCTATAGTAGCCAGCCTTTCAACACCAAGTGAGTGGTGGACGTGCCGCCACCTAGTTGCGGAACCAAGTAGTATATTGCCACGCCAGCTCCAAATAACACAAAGTGTTAAAAAAATAGAGACTGTATACAACTAACTAACAATTTAGCAAATTGTTAGCCCTGGCCCATTTCTACCCTAATATAGGGACAAAGTATGTAAAGCTAGATGCATTCTCGCAACAATTAGAACCGTAGACCGGTATCGCTCACATTAGAGCTCTTCAGTACGGCATACAAAATTTACTAAATTGTTAGTTAGTTGTATACAGTCTCTATTTTTTTAACACTAACAGATCTCCCCATTAGTGAATTTTTCGTTTTACGAAAAATTCGCTAAAAAGTTATAATCATTTAATCAAAAAAATGTTTGGGGCCAGATCATTTCTATGAAAATTCACTACTATAACGAATTTTGTACAGATCTTAAAATATGTTGTGGTGAATTGGGTTCGCCAGTGTGTCTATCAGTGCTCATCGCAGGATCCAATTGCCACTTAGTGAGTTCTATACACAGTTAAAATAATGCACCTACTTGAAAATTACCTTGTATAATTAGGTTATTAGAAAACCAGTTTCATCAGAAAACTTAAAGATCCCTATGTATTTTTTTATCAAACATTTTGAAGATAGAATTGTGTTTCTAAGACTACAAATAATTAATTTTTTTTTGGCGCCAAATTAACATATTTTGAAACGGCGGTCATTTATCGTAATAACGTTTTCTTAAATGGACTTGATTTGGGTCTAGTAATGTTGGTGAAAGGCGTCAGATAGCTATTTAGCATTCGGTAACACTGAATGCAACGTCTGTCCGTTATTCATTAATTTTTTTAGAAACAAAATTAAACTATTATCAAAATTGGCTAGCGTAGTTTACTTGTTTCGTATTTTGATGCTGTTGTTAATCGGTTTTACATTTATCAATGTTTTAGCAGACGGTAAATTGTATAACCATATTTCTCCAAATTAGTTGGTGATGACATTCAATCGATAACATCATCAGACAATTGTACACATGTAAAACATTCATATTGTTTCCATTTATTTTAATTAGGCGACTCAAACAAACAAGGATGGGGGTATCGGCGACTGTTTGTTACGGAAAAACACAACACTTATTTCTCCTGGGTGTATAATAAACTATAAAGATTAACTAACGATTTTTGTTGCTAAGTTTAATTTAAGTCGGTTATCTTAAGTACCTACTATTTGGTAAAAACTAATGTATTTTCATAAAAACAGTTTCGCTTTGGGGTACTTGAAAACTTTTTTTGCATTGTAAAACAACAATTAAAAGTCTGGTAGTTGAAAACTTTTTTGCATTGTAAAACAGCAATTAAAAGTCTGAACGCAGCAAGTGCGTTATGGTAGCGAATTTTCGTAAAAATGCTTTTAACGTAAATATGTCTTGTTTTTAAAAGAAAGACATTTGGTTGGCAGTATAACCTATATATTCGTAACAATCTACCGTATTTCGTTAAAATAGCTTTGTTGTTTCAAAAAGTACAAACATTATCCGAAAATAAACTTTAAACGTTCCAGTCAAAACTAGTCCGATTTTCCTGGCCAACGAACCGCTTTAAGCTGTTTACACACCTGCCAGGATATAATTATTCTTTATTGTCTATAGTAATGTTACACAAAATTATATTTTTCACAAAATATCGACAACTTTTTTTTTACAATAACTTACTAAACATTTATTATTAATTACAAATATATCACAAAAATCTTACAAAAATAAGTTCCACGGAAACACAAAAAACATTTCTGCGAAAACTTTCAAAATTCAGCCACTATTTGAGCGTGCCCGTATACGCCAGCTTGATTTTTTCGACGAGTAATACAAACAAAAAGCTCTCTGAATGCGTCATTTTCATGGGGCTCCGCTATCTATTGATAAAAACGCCATTTCACAATTTCTGATATGTGTTGAAAATATGTGTCAAAAACATGAAAAGTTGCTAGACAATTGAACTAACTAAAAAACGATGAACGATATCAATTTTTTTTCTCTCACAAACATGCATTATAATTCGCTGGAAACACACAGAAATACAATAAAATAAGGGGGTGTTCTATTAAAAAAAATACTATAACCAACGACTTATGGGCCAGCCTGTGATTGTCAAAATAAGTTTATAAGATGCAGCTCGAGACACCCTATAATTAACGTATATACTTTTTGTCATATCTTGTATAATAACGGATATATTGAGCTTTGCCGTAGAAAAGCGTCACCCTGTATATGTGTAAACAGACAAAAACTGAAACGAACCCCGTATATGGGTTTTTGGGGTTCTAGTTCGCTCTCACTTGAAGAAATTTTCATAAGTCGCGGTCTTCTCAATAACGAATTTTTTCTACGAAAATTTGCTAAAATATAGACTATTAAACCATACACTCTACAGTTGAAACTACTGCCTAATCATCAGAAAGAGGGTCTATTTGAAATTGATTTTCTGAAAATATTTTAGTAAAATGGAGGACTTAAGGCTTTGTAAAACACTTCTTACGACATTTCGTCTACATAATCCATATTTGTTCCAAATTCGTTGTCTGAAAATTGCAAATTTTGACGTTTCAAATCGCGACTTTGACGTTTGAAGAAGAAAAATTATCAAAATTGCAAATTATTTTTCTGCTACTTCTTGGCGTTTTTGCGTCATAAAAACTTAATAGTTGTATGTAATATTCAATTGGTTTTGTTAATCACACAAAATATTTTGTTCTTGTGCTTTCCTCTGATCACCAGTGGCACCCATTTTTTTTCTCTTAAAATGCCTATAACTATTTTCGTTTCAACTTAGAGATCTCCATTTTGGCGTGTAGCTTAAGTTGGGTAGTAGAAAAGTATGTACCTAATTTCGTTCATATCTCTGTTATTTTCGGAGATAGAAAAATCCAAAAATTTCCTGGAAACACTGGTCCGATTTTCCTGGATAACGAACTTATCCAAGCCACTTACAAAGGAAGGTACGTACCAAATTTCATTCAAATCGGCCCATTATTTTTTGAGTGATCGATACGATATATATATATATATATATATATATATATATATATATATATATATATATATATATATATATATATATACAACAGATCTCTTTTACGAAAAATTCGCTAAAACGTGTAGATATTACTCCATTTATTTTATTTAAATCCTTTTAGTGAATTTAATGAGGGGAACGCGACTTTTGAATTTTGAAAAATTTCCTCAAATGAGCGTAGACTAGGCACGCTAGAAACTATATTTGGGGTCATTTTCAATTTTTAGCGAGTATATATATATATATATATATATATATATATATATATATATATATATATATATATATATATATATATATATATATATATATATATATATATATATATATATATATATATATATATATATATATATATATATATATATGTACGTATGTATGTATCCAACCGATAACCCAAAAAATACTTCACCAATCGAAATCAAATTTGGCAGGTCTCTTCATTTTGTTAATAGCTTGGATCAGTTCGTTGGACAGTCAAATAATTTTAGAAAAAAAATATGCAAAAAACTGTTTGAAAACGCAATTGTCCAGTTTCTCAAAGCTTGATTAAATATTTAACGGCCGGTTAGTTAATCAAGGCTTAATACAACCAATCATAACTTCAAAATATTTGGTTGTCATGACAACAATCCGAATCATAGTCTATGATTGGTAATCTGAAGTCTTGATTAACTAACCGGCCGTTAATTATTTAATCGAGCATTGTGAAACTGGACAAATATCTTTTTAATTAATGTAAATATCAAACTAAAACTTGACGAGCAGGTACCCATTGCACAAGTGGTCCTACCTACTAAATTTGAGGTCAATTGGTTCAGTAGATCTTGAGTTATAACTCAATAAAAAATCAATAATCTACGATATGACCTGAAATTACCTCTAAATGGATGCCTATAATGTTAGACAAGGTAAGACAGATAAATCACGGTTCCGCTGCCATTGCAAACAAAATCTTCAAATTAAGTTTTAAACGGACAGGCTACGAAAATGTGTCACAATAAACAATCGTCGGGGTTGCCATTTACGACAACTCTCATCTAAATCTGTAGATATCAGAAAAATGTAAATAAATAGAAATTTTAATGTTAAGTTATTCAATTTGTTTAAAAGCAATCTAGAACTACGTTTTATTATGTATAAATATTAAGCTTCCTATTTTCACGGTATTTATGCCATCTCCATCTCTCTAGTTTAATCTGGCAACACCACTATTTGTCATTTGTTAACTGACAGGAGTCATCAGAGAAACGTGTACGTTCTGGGCATAACCTCGAAATCGACTGCGCTAATACCTTAGAATCTCAGAATATAAAACAACTACCTATATTCTAAGGTTAATGCAAATAGTAGGTAAATAATAACCCAACTTTTCATTTTAACATAACTTTAACAAATGCCTTCGGGCGTCGACTATGACTGTAGTATATTATGATTCTAACATCCAATCAAACAAATAAGAAAGTGGTTGTGTACATCTGATTCAGGTTCTTAATCAATGCATGTAGGTACTGTATTACCAAAGTGAGACAAAATTATTTCGAGAAGAAATATACCTACCTCAAACTAATACAAGTATAATACCTAGGCTACCTATGTACCTATGGTTTTGTTTACTCTTAGCTTTTACTCTTTATGGAACATTTGAAGAAAATGAAACTACATAATATCGTAAAGCAGTTTAAATTACACATACCTATAATCAGATGTACAGTGTAAATTATTAAAATTTTAATATCAAAATTTTGTAATTTTTACATTTATTTCGTTTTCAAAAAGTATCGATACAGTAATAGTAAATAAGTGTTGAAAAGAGCTTATGTGCAGCCAGTGCGTTATGGTAATGAATTTTTGTAAAAATATTTCAAATAATGATGACTCAATTTCCCATTAAACTAGAATCTTCAGTTTTGATACATAGTAAAACCCACATAAAGGCAGCGTGGGTACTAGATTTGAAAAATAACTACAAATTTTTTTTAAAAACCTTTTTTATTATCTTATTTCCAGAAACGCATTCGATTGAGTTGACTAAGATGAATCATCCAAGCGATTAATAAAGAAAAATACCTGCCATATTTATAATTTGGCGGATACATTCCTTTTGGAAATAAAAATTAAATTTTTTGTAAATTTGCAATGTAGCACATGGGGGACTTTTAGACAAAAATTTTCAGAAACATGCTTAGAACTCTTTCTGGATACACATACCACAACAAAAATTTCTTGCAAACGGCCCCTAATAAAGTTGCGGGACCGGGAGTGAATAGGGGTGCTGGCCGGAGAAGAAGATACACGAAAATGTGAGCGGAAAGTTCGAAAAAACCAGCTTAGTTGGGCCTCTATCAGCCACCTTTTGTCCATTTAATAATAAAATCCAGTTTACTTCGCCCAGAACCCTTATTCACTACAGGTCCCGCAACTTTCTTGGG
This sequence comes from Tillus elongatus, assembly GCA_964006375.1. Classification (NCBI taxonomy): domain Eukaryota; kingdom Metazoa; phylum Arthropoda; class Insecta; order Coleoptera; family Cleridae; genus Tillus; species Tillus elongatus. Next base: position 58,393,428 of record OZ023263.1, on the reverse strand, counting down.
TGTTGTTCCGAAGACATTTTTCTTGTTTTGCTTATATTGTTTTTGTTTATGCATTGAGGGTGGTTGTAGGCATGTAGAAGGGGAAGGAGAACACCCCCGTGATGAAACCGAGAACCCAGATTTTCAATTTATGTTTAAAATATTTGTTTAAAATATTTTTCCAAAAACGAATTTGAGGTTGCCTTGTTTGTCAGTCTCACATAGAGACCTATAATATTTTATCATTTAACAAAGTATTGATAGAGCAACAGCAAATAAGCGATGAAGAGGGTCTGGGTGCAGCAAGTACGTTGTGGTAGAGAATTGTCGTAAGATTTCAAATCCGATAACTCAATTATGCTATAATCTTCAATCTTGAGCCATAGTAAAACCTATGTAAAATACCTTTTTGGTTGTTTTGTTTGCAAAAACTAGTTCGATCGGGTTGACTAAAACAAAACCACCCAAGCAGTTAATAAGGAAAAATACCTGCCATATTGATAATTTGGCAGATAAAGCGACTTGCAGTATTTACATATATGTACCAAATTTTAATTTTCCAGCTCCATAGAAAATAGAAATTTCTTCGAGTAATCGCTTACTGGGATCTCTAAAATTAATCTCCAAGATCTATTTAAATTTAAAGAATAAGTTTTAATAATATACCTTACTCATAGTGTACAATTCTTATGAAAATTCACTACTATAATGTACTTGCTGCGTCCCGAACTTTTTATATGTTATCACACCGATAACTCAAAAAACTAGGTCCATATAAATGAAGTTTTATAAGTGGCGTTAATAAATTCGTTAGCCAGGAAATCGGACTAATGATTCCAGAAAAATGTTGAATTTTCTTTCGTAAAATTTTTGTATCTAAGTAAATAATAGAGCTATGGCAATCAAACTTGGTACGCAGGTTTCTATTATAAAAAGTATACCATCTACCACAATTTAGATTTCCAGGTTAAAAGAAAGAAAGTTCTAAGCATTAAACTTAAAAAAAAATTGATATCACTAGAGGTCAGAGCAGGACAGAAGACCAACATATTGTGTGCGTTAAAACAAAATCTCTTAAATATTACGACGAAAATCTGTTGTTAAAAAAATTGTAAATGAAAATTTGCCAATGAAATAAATTAAAATTTAAACAATCTGATCTGAGTACATACGTAGAGGCTTCTTCTGCGGCTGCAGAAAGAAAAAAATTCTTTTGCCTGACGATGCCGTAAAAACCGAAACCAGTTGCAGACAAGAAAACAAGCACCTGTGCAGACACAGAAAAGTCTTTACGGCTGTTTATGTAGGAAATGATTTAACTAAGTTAGAACAACAAAAACAACCTGATCTGCTATTAAAATTGGAATTAGAAGTCTCATCTCAATAATGAATTTTTTCTATAAAAATTCGCTAAAAATTCATTGTCATTGTATAATCTGATCTTTGGCACCCATTCTTGGAGCAAGTCTATGGAACTACACGGTGAATCCCAGATTGTCGCTCTCAACATATCCAAAGCATTCGACCAGATCTGGCACGCAGCGCTGCTTAATAAACTTCAGGCCTATGGCCTACCGCCAAAACTCTGTACCTGGACAGCAAATTTCCTCTCCAACCGAAGCATTTTTGTTGTCGTGGATGGACATTCCTCTAAACTGTATCCAATTAATGCAGGAGACCCCCTCAAGGTTCAGCTTTAGCCCCTACTTTGTTTCTTCTCCACATCAATGACCTCCTCTATAGCACATCCAACCCAGTTCACAGTTACGCGGATGACAGCACCCTCCACTCAAATATACAATATTCTAAGCCTGTTTCTTTAGCCCAATTATATGAAGATCCCATAAGAGATACACCAGCCCTAGACCTATCACAATGAACCACCAAGCTATTCAAAGTAATGAGTCCTTTTCACTTGTTGGCATTTCTGTGTATCGAAATCTCAATTGGCACCAACATGTCACATCAATTGTAGAAGCGGCTGCTAAGAAATTAGGTTTCCTCTTCCGGACTCGCAAATACTTTTCACCAGCTAATCTCTATACCTTATATACTTCACAAATAAGGCCAAACCTCGAATACTGCTCCCACATCTGGGGTGCCGCTGCCGCGTCTACAATCGCTATCCTGGACTCCATTCAGAAGAGAGCTATATGTCTCATCGGTGACCCTACCCTCACCCAAAGGCAGCCATCCCTTGCCCATCGACGTGCCGTTGGTGACCTCGCTCTATTTTATAGATATCTGCACGGGCACTGCTCAGAGGAGCTTTCTTCCATAGTTGCTCCACCTGCTGCCCCCAACAGATCTACCAGGGAAACAGAGCGATTGCACCCTTTTACTGTCTAGGTCACCAGACATAGAACATCTTGTTATCCCGAGGACTTCCAAGTTGTGTAATTCCTTGCTGGCACATGTTTTTCCTTCTCCTCCGAGCCTCCAAACCTGCAAGTCTAAAATTAACAAGTTGCCTCTTTCCTCCTTGTCGACACCCACGGTACGATAGTATTTAGGCTGTGAGCCCTCTTGGTGTGTTGTTGAAATAAAAAAATATATAAAAAAATCACGCCGGCAGTATAAAGACAGATACGATTTGAACAAAAAATCATCATCTAATTGAGAACTAAAGATATCTACGAGACAAGCGAATATTTCGGCAGTCGAAATTATCGTTTTGTTGGCCCGATTATTGAGGTCGGGCTGCTAAGATTTTTCGTTTCGTAAACTGTTGCATGATATTTTGCGCTGCGAGGACTTTTATCAAGTTTTATTGCATAAACGTTCAGCAATGAACAAGGAACGACTAGGTATATAAGAATTCGTTTCAGGAAATTAGTAAGATCCCAATAATTTATTATTCTAATCGTAGGTAGTTCTAATAAAAACTTCAAAGTTATCGTTATTTGGTTTGATAGCTTGCATGTTCTTAACTTTCTTATTGTAATTACGAACATGATTTTATTATTAGAATTACCTATAACTCAGATATTGATTAACCGTAGAACTGGATAGATCAAAGTTCACAGTATTCAAGAATTCAAGAGACCCGCTCAAAAATAGATTGAGGGTTGTTTCACTTCAAATTGTCCAAACAATTTTATGAGAATGTTTAAAGCATTCCCATGTCCTCGGGGCCCTTGAAATTTTTCCACGTGTATCCAAGGACATTTTCAATATTATCCGCAAAGTCAACGACCTTCCCAAGGAAATCCTCGTGCCCCTATCCTTACAAATTATTGCTGGATCGCTATCGACCCACCTGCAACGTTGCCAGCTTTTGTTTTACTCATTTACGAAAGTATACAATTAAGTATTTACAAGAGCCTCGGTGGTTCAGCGCTAAGAACGCGTGCCTATGAACCGAAGGGTACCGGGTTCGATCCCAGGGTTCTCTTTTCATTTTTTCAGTACATACTGTACAATTAACATCAACCGAAGTTGTGGCTTGTATTTGAGCAAGTTGAATGTCTGCACGTTCCGCCCTTCGGAGGTGGCCTAAAGCCGTCGGTCCCGACCCATACTATGTTGGAAACGTTAAAGATCCCTACCCTCTTTACAGAAAGACAGGGGTTCGGAAAAATTTCCAGGATAGTAAGGTGCTCCCTGGCGTCGGTAATTGGCCATAGTCGCGGAAATAGACCGACGTAGTTTTTATAAATTTTGTTCAAAATAGGTTTATCTTTGGTGTTATATATATATATATATATATATATATATATATATATATATATATATATATATATATATATATATATATATATATATATACACTGTGTCCCAAACTGGATATAAATGTATTGCTATCTCCGTTATTATTAGAGATAGGGAGACGGTTAAATTAGCAATGTTTTGTAGAATTTCATGCTCTTTCCAAATATGACTTGTATTTTGCCCTACCTTTTTTCGTTTTCGAGTTATTTAAAAAAAAATGTCGATTTCTTTTTTCTTCAATATCTAACTAGCCGTTGATCTGACATGTCTAAGACTTGCACATTATCAGGACACTTTTTACAGAGTAATCTTTTTGTGCTATTCTCAACTTTGGATTGTCATTTGTTTTTGAACTACATGTATCAACGATTGTTTTTATTATGGCAGCCATATTGGATTTTTTGCTCATGTGATAGTTTGTGAAAAGAGCTTTCCAATGATGTTTGTAATTGCACTGACAATTTTGAGAAAAACCGTTTTGAGGATAGTAGGCTATGAAATCCAATACCAGAAAACAAATTACAAAAAAAAAGTGTTCAAAAGCAGTAGGCCATGGAGTCTAACAATAGACTTCTACTTTTAATATAATTTTCCGTAATGATTCACGATAAAAAATATTGTGATTTAATTTACAATACTTAATTACGTAATAATGCTAGCTAATATTATGTGAAACAATTTAATAACGAAACCCGGCAGTAACAAATTCAAACTTAAACTTCACAAAACAACACAATTAGAAACGGAACTCAACAAATAATAAAATAGAAACTTAAAAATACACTAATTAGAAAATTGTTCAATGCATATGGCCACCGTTTTGTTCAATGCATTTTATACACCTTTTTTAAACATGCCTGCAAACTCTGGTGATGGTGTTTTGGTTAATTTGATTTATAGTTTCCGTGATTCGGTTTCGTAATTCATTGATATTTTGTGGTGGGTCGAATTCATACACATCATTCTTCAGAGTACCCCAAAAATAAAAACCCATGGGTGTTATATCAGGACTTCGAGCACACCAATGAACCGTCCATTGTTACAAATGACACGATTACTAAAATTTTGGTACAAAATTCTTTGACAATCCTAGCATTGTGAGCTGCCCAACCGTCTTGTTGGTACCAAATATCGTTTAAATTATCATGAACTCTTCTAATTGTTGGTAAGATATCATTTCTCAATAGATTAAGATACCTTTCCCCAGTTAATTTTTATAAAAAAAAAACGGACCAACACTGAAGTTACCTGATTTTTTTTTAAATTAACTGTAATCTACAAATAAAAATCACAGTTTTTTACCTAATAAGCCGCACCAAACATAATACCAAATCTGTCTTGCAATCGCCTTTCTTCCTTTAGATGGGGATTTTCATTTGCCCAATAATGCATATTATGGCGATTATACACACCACAATTTGTAAAAGCTGGATTCATCAGTCTATATTATTTTCAAATAAAAATTTTCATCTTGCTGACATTGTCCTTGATACCATCTCCAGAATTGAAGTCACTTAGGGTAATCGTCAATTTAAGTCCTGTACGATTGTAGGTTTGTATGGATGGTAATGACTTTGTTTTAATACACGGTGTACCGTACTTTTTGGAACGTCAGTTTGTTCACCCCAAAATCGAACAGATTGCGGATGGTTTTCGTTTGAAACCTGTAAGTCGGCATTATTTCTTTCTTAATTTCTATGCATTGGTAGTTTCTTTGCGTGGAAGCTACCGTCGTTCAATATATTGGTTACTATCCTGCGAAATATTTTGGTATTTGGTTGTCGTCTTTCTGGGTAAATTGCTTTTGCGTCTTTCTCAATTGACAAGGGGGTGTTATATTGTGACTTTCCGTTTCTTTTTTTTTTACACAGGCCTACTAAACTTTCTGCAGTTTTATGCTTGGGTCGTGGTGCAGTATATTAAATCCCACTAATAATAGCTTTAACTTTTCTGGAAATCTTGCTCTAAATGGCAACATTGTTGTCTGGTTTGGGATACGCACCGCATCGTCTGCCTAGCGACATGTGCTACTGACGTCTCTCCATGGATTTTCTATCGCTGTTTGAGTTTTCTCTTTCTCCTTTATCTGTTTGTTGTTTTCATGTGTTACATAATAAAACAGATGATGAAACTTGTTCGCTGTAATAAGAATCAGGAAACATGGTTCAGTTTCCAGAACATAAAAATGTATTTTTTTCCTTCGCCATTAACATTTCAAACGACGGAGTATCTTTTCAGCCAGGATCTTGGTATAACTTTATTACCCTCTTAAAAGATGTATACCTATTTGCTGCGAAAGAAAACTGAGCAAATATTTTGAATGCTGGCCATTTTACTGTGAAACTACTGCTTTACGGGTGGTTTCTAAGTTGATGCATTAATTTTAACTGCGTATAGAACTCACTACACAAGCATAATTTTCAAATAAGTTTTTAAATGATCGCAAGGCAGTTCGCCCGGGCAACTCAAAGAACCCGTCGAGAAATCCAGGAAGATAGTTCTTTCTGAATGTGCGTTCGATTTCCATGGAATCGTCTAGCAGGGAGAGATGGTTTGGAACGCGAAGAGTGCCGCAGTTGTAGCGGACATTGAAAATCCGAGAGAAGCAACGTTTAGGCGTCGCACCTTTCGTATTCATATCAGCAACAGGTCTCTAAGGTGGAAAGCCTCTAGTCTATAGAATAAAGTAAAAATATAAGGGTATATAAAAGAAAGTCCAAGCATGTGGGAAATAATGCGCGTGTATCATTAATTACCTGTAAATTAGGTAAATGGCTCGAAGGTATCCCCATTAATGGGGTGCCGCAAGGCTAGATTCTTGGACCACTATTCCTGTTGTTCATCAAAGAATTGCCAGAACGGCTCCAATAAGGGACTGTTCTCCCTGCAGATGATGCGTCTATAGTTGTCGGCGCTAAATCTCTGGAGGCTCTTTCTGGTGAAACCACTATGGGATTAGGACATCTGCAAAACTGACTTGATAACAGGAACATTTTGCATGTACGTTACTCTAAAAGAGAACTGACAAGTGTTGGATATGGTGACGAAATAGTTACGTCCAGTGTTGCCGTAAGGTTTCTTGAATTGATCATTGCCGGTTAGCTGAACTGGAAGTCACATATCCAGTATCTTGCTGAAGGACCGGCGTCTTTTACCCATGCCCTTAAAAAATTAGCAGAGGAGGCGACAATCCATGCTGCTTTGTGTGCATATTCGGGCAATGAGATGTCCAGGATCAGATTCAATTTGGGATTGTTTTCTGGGGAAATTCAGGGAAAGCAACTCGAATTTTTTCAATGGAAAAGCCTTGCATAAGAAGTATTTTCCAGATGGGTTTCAGAGAATCTTGTAGACTTCTAAAAAGAAAAATTACTTGTCATGTTTATATGTGTATGAGTGTGCTTGTTTTGCTAAATGTAACTAAGAGGATTTTATGGAAAAAACTGAAGTTACACATTGCTACTACACACGCGGTGCTGTGGCAACAAAAACATTGGTTTATAAAAGTGCAGTGGTGCAGATAAAGAAAGTTTGCAATCACTTGCCCAAGTATTTTAAAAAATGTATCAGTTAACACAAGATTGATATAAAATACAGTTTAGTCTGTCATTTTATTCTATTGGAGATTTTCTTTAAAAGGGCTCTCTATTGTCCAGCTCGATTAAACATTTAATGGCCAGTTGGTTAATCAAGGCTTCAGTGGACCAATCACAGACTATGATGCGGGTTTTGCGATGACAACCAAATATTTTGAATCTGTTATTGGTGGTCTGAAGCGTTGATTAACTATCCGGCCGTTCAATGTTTGGTAGAGCTTTGTGAAACTGGGCATACGTGTTTTTAGCGAATTTTCATTAAGAAAAATTCGCTAATGGAGAGGTCACGATGAAAAGCTTTTGAAAAAATTTCTTCGGCTGAGCGCGAATTTGGGTCCCTAGAACCCAAAACCAAGGTCCGTTAAAATTTGTATATGTATATATATATATATATATATATATATATATATATATATATATATATATATATATATATAAATGTATGTATGTATGTATGTATGTATGTATGTATGTATTCGAGCGATAACTCAAAAAATACTCAACTGATTTGAATTAAATTTGGCACATATCTTCATTGTATTAAGACCGCGGACAAGTTCGTATATCAGCTATAACGGACATTTTCCCCTCAAAAATATACAAAAATATTTTTGAAACGCTATATTTTTGTAAGTATCAGAGTAGCTAGAATGAAACTTTACACGTGGCTAGAAATAGTGCAAATAAACCTATGTTGTGAATTTTAAGTAATTTGGTACACAATATTTAGAGTTCTTTCCAAATAAAGAATAAAATCCCAAAGGCATGCGTTCAAACGACTTAGTAGTTAAAGTCCAATGCCTGACAAACAGAGTAGTCAACTGCCAGGCGTAGATTGATTCATACAACAGGTATAAAACATACTACCCGAACCAATAATCGTGAAATATCGTCCGCAATTATGGAAAATGACAGACGACATGAAATTAAAAATTTGCCAAGTGATTGTTATTTAACTGGGGGATTCAATCAATTATTAAAATACACTATATTTGTATCTTTATGAACGTCCCCAAATACAGTTTTAGCGCAGCTTAGATATATTATGCTGTTGCATAATATGGTAGAAATGTTAACAAAATCAAGCCAAGTCTCTATAAAAATGATTCTAAAATAGTTTCTTTTATCTTTAAACTTAAACATAAGACGTCATATAAGACCGAAACAGTCATGGAATGTGTTTCAATGGTAATTATACTAATTCTGTAATAAATTGTTACTTATACTTTGAATACAATATCTCGGGTATGAAGCCGATCTGGAGTATCATGTAAACAAAACGTTAGCCAGCGTGTGCTTACATGGCGCAGAGACAGCGTCGTTGCCTTCTAAGCAGAAGGTTACGCGATCGAATCCAGCTCAATGAATGTATGTTTTATATGTTTTATTTGGACATTTGGAGAAACAATAATGCACAGATTTCATACGTTCTGAACAAGATATCATTTTTGTTTAAAACGCCTGAATAAGTTTGTCATCTTTGAGTCTGAAATTATAATCTTTTTATTGTTAATATTGAAAAACCCGGTTTGATTAGGTTAACTAAAACGAAATCATACTGGCAATTAATAAGGAAAAATAACTGCTACGTTTATAATGTGGCAGATACTTTACATTTCTAAATATGAATTAAGTTTCTTTCTGAAAATCTTTTGTATAACCTTCATGAAATTTGTAATACAAGTTTCTTTTAAAGAGACTTACACTATCTACAGATATAGCAAAATTTAGTTCTTTGGCTTAATAGAAAAATGAGTTTTGGGCATTTTTCTCAAAAGGAATTGGAACGCAAGATTTTTTTGATAATAGAGATATCGATGGTAACACTTTCGAAAGAATTCTTTAAATATGCGCGTACTAGGACCTATAAAATCGATCTCAAGGTCTGTGTATGTTCAAAGTATTAACTTTACTAATATGACGTATAATAATAGTGTACAATAATTCTTATGAAATTTCGGTATTATGACGCACTTGCTGCGTCCCGAAATTTTTGTTTGTTTCTGTGACTAATTAAGAAAAAAATTAATCAGATTTACATTTAAAAATATGTAGGTTCGTTCGATAATTGATAATTATTTGTTTAATGCATTAAATGCATTTTAAATACAGATGTAGAGACTGCTTCTCTGGCTTCACAATTGCTTGTTTTAGGGGTACAAAGAGAAAACGAGCAATTGTGAAGCCAGAGAAGGAGTCTTTACGTCTGCATATTTAGTATGGAACGGTTACAACAATTAGTGAAAAGCATCTTTTTTAAGTGTAGCAAATTAAAGCTTTTCCGATTGGAAACTCCATTAAACAAATCCATGAAAATACATTGCTTATAATATACTCAATGGATTTTCATGGATATTATACGGGTTCCGACACTTTACGCTTTTCACGGCAATACTGCAGCGGACTATCTATCTAACATACAATAAATATGGCCTTTTAAAGATTGCCTTGAGAAATGCAAATTCTTCTCCAAAAGTCCCAAATGGAAACTTTTTATTTTAAAATTTATATATGCTTTGTCGCTTTGTTATTGAGTTTTGTTTGGTAGATAAAACGTGCAGACTGAATTCCGCAAAATTTGCCAAGTGTTTGGTCCGTTCTAAAACTGTTAAGGCTGAATAATGAAGGAAATACCACTATACATTTTCAGCTATTGTTGGAAGACGCTAGTCAAATATTTGCGACAGGAGGACGTCGAGACGCGCCGAGACGGTCACGATGCCACGGCCCAGCGCTGGTTGTTTGTTTGGATTCGCAAGTTTCAACGTTGCCAAACCGTAGCTGTTCAAATTAGTTCATACGATTTTTCAGTGCAAATGGATAACATATAAAATTGACAGGAGTTTGGTGTTAAAACATGAGGCGTAATTGTCCATTCTCTTTTTTTTAACCCCCAGTAACTAATATACAGCGTTACAATGCCATAGCTATCATCGGTCTCGGTGACCAATTTTAGAAAACCTTTGGGAACAAATTTGCAATGTGCATATTTCTATTAATATTTTGTATTTGGGTTAAGTAAACATAGGTTGCTAATTTTTTATAACTTTCAGCTCTATTATAACCTAGGTAAAGGTAAGATGCTTACTGGCAATTAGGCCAATGACCTGACCTGACCCTTTTGCTCATCTAAACTAACCTACCCTCAATAGGCGGCTATATGGAAAACGTGGGGACTAAGACCTAGTATGGCCCACTGGCTGTACACAAGGGTGGTCAGACCATCTTTAACATCCGCGGCACTGGTCTGGTGGCCTAAGGTGACACAATCCAGTGCCAAACAAAAACTAGGCAAGATCCAAAGGATGGCTTGCCTAGGCATCACAGGGTCCATGTCTTCAACCCCAACAGCCGTCATGGAGGTGTTGCTGAATCTGCCCCCCCTACACTTAGTTATTATGGGGGAGGCCAGGCTAGGACTATACAGACTAGCCTGCAATAGTAGACTGAAGATCAACCCAGGCTTCAGGGGCCACTGTAAACTTCAGGAGATCGTAAAGGAGCCCATGCTTGAAATGAGGTCAGACTTCGCGAGCCCGCGAATGTGCAGGGAAAACAACTTTACAGTGGAAATCCCTGACCGCGAGGCATGGCGGGAGGAGAGCCGGGCATACCACGGGACGCGCTCGTCTGATTTACGGACGGATCCGGCGGGGAGCGTGGGACGGGGGCAGGTGTTCACTCGGAAGGACCGAGGGTAAGTCATAGTATTTCCCTCGGAGCCCATGCAACGGTGTTTCAGGCCGAGATGTACGCCATCCTGCACTGTGTGCGTGAGAACAAGAGGAGGGGCTACACCAACAAGCGGATCCTCATAGCCACAGACAGCCAGGCAGCCCTTATGGCAGTAAGTAGCCCACGGGTAAATTCCTGTCTGGTGAGTGAGTGCCGAGACGAGACGAGCGACCTGGCTGGGCAGAATGAGGTGACCCTCATCTGGGTGCCGGGCCACTCGGAGGTCAAAGGCAATGAAGAAGCTGACAGTCTTGCGAAGAGAGGGTCAGCAGAACCATTTATGGGACCAGAACCGGCTCTGGGCGTGACAAAGAGCACTGCCAGGGGAGCCATTAAGTCATGGGTCAGAAACCAACACAAGGTGTACTGGGCGGACTGTCCAGGGCTCAGACATGGGAAATCAATAATTGACGGACCCAGTTCAAAGAGACCTGTGGAGCTGCTAAATCTTAGAGACAGCTCAGAAACACAACAGGTCTCTTGACGGGACACATGGCCGTCAAGAAACACCTGCATAGAATGGGGCGGTTCGAAGGGGACCTCGCAGGCAGACTCTGCGGCGAGGGGGGGGAATCAGCCCAGCACATCTTGTGCGAGTGTAAAGCTTTGGACCGCAAAAGACAAGTGATCTACGGTCAGTCTAGACCGGAGACAGAGCAATATAAAACTTCACCCTACCAATCGCTGTGCAGACTAGTTCAAGGCACAGTGATTTTTGAATGGGTGGAGTAAGACTAAGGGTATGCACAATCAACCAAAGGTTGCAGTGCTACCGGAGCGGCAAGGCCGCGGACGAGTCCTGAGGGGAAAAAACCTACCCTCCACCTTAAGCTCGATCTCAACGACAGAAGTGATTTGAAAGATCATCCGCTGTCGGTGAGTCTCGAACCGTCGTCACCCGAGTCCGAATTGAGAAGTTTCAGTCGACGTTCCAACAGCCACGGCCGTGCTTCTATCATAACCAAAGTCTCATAATAGATACAAGCAAATGAACTCTCCTTCAAAAATACTTTTTAAAAAATTCATGTGAAAATAAAAATGAAAAAACAATTCTGTAATAATTAAAAATCAAATAGATCCTTCCGCAAATATAATATAATAAGAGTTAATTATCAAGTATCATGAACATGAAGCTATCATTATATGGAGAAACCAGATTGAAACGAGTAAGTTTTCATTTTCAAGCTGCATTCGACGCACACTGGGGTTAAATGTTCCAGGCACATGAATTTATTGCAAAAATGACAGTTGTGCTTAGTTTTTTCACAAATATTACACATAAACACAAACATTACTTAAATATCTACATTTAAATAAATTAAACAAAATTAGCACCTTTTTTTATTTAAACAACACGCCACGAGGGCTCACAGCCTAAATACTATCGTACCGTGGGTGCCGACAAGGAGGAAATAGGCAACGTGTTAATTCTGGACTTGAAGGTTTGGAGGTTCGGAGGAGAAGGAGAAACATGTGTCGGCAAGGAATTCCACAACTTGGAGGTCCTCGGGACAAAAGAGCGGGCATAACAAGATGTTCTATATCTGGTGACCTGGACTATAAAGGGTGCATTGGCTCTGTTCCCCTGGTAGATCTGTTTGGGGCAGCAGGTGGAGGAACTATGGAAGAAAGCTCCTCTGAGCACTGCCCGTGCAGATATCTATAAGATAGATAGATAGATAGAGAGAGAGAGAGAGAGAATCAACGGCACGTCGGTGGACAAGGGATGGCAGCCTTTGGGTGAGGGTAGAGTCACCGATGAGACGTATAGCTCTATTCTGAATGGAGTCCAGGATAGCGAGTGTAGAAGCGGCAGCGGCACCCCAGATGTGGGAACAGTATTCGAGGTTTGGCCTTATTTGTAAAGTATATAAGGTATAGAGATTAGCTGGTGAAAAGTATTTGCAAGTTCGGAAGAGGAAACCTAATTTCTTAGCAGCCGCTTTTGCAATTGATGTGACATGTTGGTGCCAATTGAGATTTCGATACCCAGAAATGCCAACAAGTGAAAAGGACGCTTTACTTTGAATAACTTGGTTGTTCATTGTGAGTTTTATTATGAGATAAAATGCAAGACTGAGATTTGGTGGAGTTTACTTCCCCAATCTAATATTTTGTTAAGATCCACAGAGACAGAACCCTCCACGAGTCTGCGATCCTCATATAATTGGGCTAAAGAGACAGGCTTAGAATATTGTATATTTGAGTGGAGGGTGCTGTCGTCCGCGTAATTGTGAACTGGGTTGGATGTGCTGGAGAGGAGGTCATTGATGTGGAGAAGAAACAAAGTAGAGGCTAAAGCCTCTCCGGTTGGAGATGAAATTTGCTGTCCAGGTACAGAGTTTTGGTGGTAGGCCATAGGCCGGAAGTTTATTAAGCAGCGCTGCGTGCCAGACCTGGTCGAATGCTTTGGATATGTCTAGTGCGACAATCTGGGATTCGCCGTGTAGTTCCATAGACTTGCTCCAAGAATGGGTGACAAAGGAAAGGAGGTCGGCAGTTGATCTGCGCTGACGGAATCCATACTGCCTGTCGTGGATTAGACTGTGTTGTTCAAGAAAATTGAGTACTTCGGTGTTTATATACTTTTCCATCACTTTAGAGACGACTGAAAGGAGAGAAATAGGCCTGTAGTTGCTTTGGATCCTTTCTTGGGAACGGTACTCGAGCAGTTTTCCAGTTACTAGGGAATATGCCTCTATTGTAAGATGTCTGAAACTGACGAGTCAGGACAGGAGCAAGTTCTGGTGCGCATTGTTTGAGAACAATTGCTGGGATGTCGCCAAGGCCAGAGGCTTTCCTGGTATTAAGAGAAGAGAGCATCTTTCATACCTTTTTTAGTTTTGAAAATGATATCCGTCATTTTATGCGCGACATTGGTGGTTGAACATTTGCAGGTGTGTTGAGAGTAGAATTGCCGGCGAACAACGAGACAAAAAGTTCAGCCTTGCACAGGGCGGTAGAAACAATTTCATCTCCTGAAACAAGAGGTGGGGACGTGCTCTTGCAGAAATTATTCCCAATAGATTTAGCAAGAGTCCAGAAGGGTTTGCTGCCCCACGAAAACAATAAATATACACCCAAATCGTGGAGAACATAACCTATACATATAATTACACAAACTATACAGCCTATGCATTATAAAATAAAAATAAACGTGGGACAGTAAAACAATAATTAGCCCCACATAAAAACCAAATTATATATATATATATATATATATATATATATATATATATATATATATATATATATATATATATAAACTAAAACTGAACCCGGGTATAGGTTCTAGGGGTCCTAGATCGCGCTCGCTGGAAGAATTTTTTTCAAAATTGAAAAGTCGGGATCTCCCCATTAGTGATTTTTTCCAAGAAAATTCACTAAAAAAAAAGATCTAACACGAGAGGAAAATTCCGACAATTTCTGAAGTTTAAGATTAAACTGGAAACCTGGCAACATTGTTTGTTTGTCCTCGAGATAGTCGGACAGTAACGCCGCTTGTGCCTTTCTAAGTTAAAAGCTAGAGGCAGTAATTCTATGTCAATGTTTTAGAGTTTTAGTTACGGGTGCGAGTTTTGGAATTGGGCCTTACGTAATTCCCAGTTATATTTGGGTCTCCTTTGTTTGAACAGTAAATCAAATCTTATCCATGATATGCATGAGCAATGAAATTTGGCTAGACATTTAGAATTGCTGGAATTTCCGTTCGGCGTTGGATAATGATTTGTTTATTTTTGTCATGCATTTGCATAAATATTATTTGAGGGGTTTATATAATGCCAATTAACTCAGTGGGGATAAATTTAAATTGTATTTTGCAAGCGCCAGGTCTTTATTTATATTTATAAGAACGCATATACTAAAATGTCTGGACGCAGCAAATGGGCTCTTGTTCCGAATTTTCATATAAATCTTTCAAATACGAAAAATCCTCGAAAATTAATTTGTACCTCCGGAAACAATAAATTTGGTTTGATGAAATTCCGTACACATGTCTTTATAAAGTTTTTGTTACATACCAAAGTCAGGTTCTATTGATTGAGAGAAATTAGAAACAAGTCTTGCCCACCGACGTGCGGTTGGTGAACTCTCTCTCTTTTATAGATATCTGCACGGGCACTGCTCAGATGAGCTTTCTTCCATAGTTCCTCCACCTGCTGCCCCAACAGATCTATCAGGGGAACAGAGCGAATGCACCCTTTTACTGTCCAGGTCACCAGACATAAACATCTTGTTATGCCCGCTCTTTTGCCCGAGGACGTCCAATAATGGTTATCCAGCAATAAAAACAAATTCTCAGACACGTTAGGTATTTTTTGTTCGTTTCTCTAAGTAGCAGACTTTTCAAACAAACGTGACTGTAATCTATAATAGAAATATGATAAAATATTAAACGTACGTTCATTTCATGATTATTTATTTATAAGAGCCTCGGTGGTTTAGTCTTAAACGTGTGCCTCTGAACCGAAGGGGACTGGGTTCAATCCCCGGGTTCTCCTTTCACTTTTTCAGTACATACTGTAACATTAACATCAACCGAGGTTGTGTCATTGTATTTGACAAGTTGAATGTCTGCACGTTCCGCCCTTCGGAGGGGGCGTAAAGCCGCCGGTCCCGTATCCATGCGTTGTTGAGCACGTTAAATATCCCTACGATCCCTACAAAATGGCAGGGTTCGGCAAAATTTCCAGGATAGTGAGGTGAAACTGCTCCCTGGCATCGTGGATTGGCTGTAGTCGCAGAAATAGACCGACGATAAAGAAACAAAACCACACACATATTTATTGATATGCTTCAAAGGTTGACTTGATTAATTCAGCTAAAGTTTTTATGGTATAATGTTGATTAAAACATTTTTAAATAACAATATTATATTTATAGGGCTTATTTACTTACGTACATAATTACTAAAATCATAATATATACTCCTATGTACTAAGCGTTATTCTATTAACACAACGAGAATAATAGCAATGAATAAATTTTCTTACCATGGAGTTTATAAATACTACCACCTAACTGTAAAACCGGCACAGGTAGAGCTACCTACCTAAAATTTCACATCAATAGTCAATAGGTAAACGTTTTGCAAATGGCACTACCCGGACGCTGTCGTATAAAGCTCTCGAATAATTCTGACTTTTTATCTCAGAATTCTGAGTTTTAAGTCAGAATTCTGACTTTTTTTATTTCAGAATTCTGGGTTTTTAACTCAGAATTTTGACTTTTTTAACTCAGAATTTTGGAACAAAAACTCAGAATTCTGAGTTTTTATGTTAGAATTCTGACTCTTTTTATCTCAGAATTCTGACTTTTTTTTATCTCAGAATTATTAGATTTTTTTTAACGCGACCCCAGGACACCGTGATGAAAAAAAGCGTAATTTTCAGAGACACATAAACAGTTAAGGAGGTGCACTAACTATGTGAAAATGAATTAGAATAGTGGAATATACACCCTTCTTTAGCTTGATATAAAACGTACGACCCCTGAAAAACATGACAAAAACATGCCGCAAAGTGTACAACTTACGTTTTTCCTACACAAATGTCCAAATAACTCCATAAGTTGGGTTTTGCCCTCATTTTTATTGTGATTTTTGTCACCTACACCCTAAAATACGTCTATATACAAAATTTCATAAAAATCGAACACTCGCCCCGAAAGTAAACCTTTACCGAAAATAATTTTTTAACGTGACCCCATGACGCCGTCGTACTGTCTTGAGCTGCATCTTATAAAATTATTTTGACAATCACAGGGTGGCCCGCAAATAGTTTGTGATCCCTACAATTTTTTTCCAACACCCTTATATTATGACATTTTGCCATTTTTTATCGAAATCTGATGCATGTTTGTAAGAAAAAAAATCGAGAAGCAGTGAGTGCGTTTTGGTAGCGAATTTTCATGAAATACTTCAAATTAAACAACTCAATTTGGTACTAACCTAAGGTTTGTTGGCCAGGAAACCAGTTTTCTCGGAAACATTTTAAGTTTATTTTCAGAAAATTTTTGTACATTTTCAAACAATAAGTTATTTTGATATAATATGGTACATTGTTTCTACTACATAGGCTATACCGGCAACAAGATTGATGCCTGCTTGCATTACAGAGACATATTTGCTATTGAAAATATTTAATGAAAATTCGCTTCCATAACGCACCTGCTGCGTTCAGGCTTTTTTGGCACTATGTACGGTCCAAAATAATTTTAAAATGCGCACACTTAGTAACTATATAAAGCTATAATATACAGGGTGGGGATTTTAAATTGTTACAATCGGACATCTGAAAAATCGCTGTATTTTACTGGGGACACGTTTTTAAATAGTTTTGACATTTACCCCGCCTCATTTTGAAGGGCCATTATATTATCTAAATGTCAAATAGAATGGTGTTTTTTCTTCTTAAAAATTCGATTGCGTATGTACGTAGAACTGCGTATGTACGTAGAAAATCGTTGCATTCGCTGTACTGGTTGCATACTTAATAAATTTTCCAATTTTCTAAAAGGTGTTCCAAATGTCCTCTATTGTCTTTCAAATATTTAAAAATTCTTCTTTGGCAAGAGTATCGCACAATATTCAACATTTTGTGGACTTGCCTAATCCGGTCTCAAATATTTTCTGGGGTTGGTGTTATAGCCATAACTTTCTCTTTTATAAATCCCCAAAAGAAAAAATATAAAGGCGTGAGATCAGGAGACCTTCAGGGCCATTTTACAGAGCCACCACGACCAATCCATCTATCTCCAAACATGTTATTTAGAGTATCTCTGACTTGGCCCGGAATGTATGGCGGGGCTTCGCCTTGCTTCAGCAGCGTAGAAAATTAACAAGAGGTGTGGTTTCAACCACACCTCTTGTTAATTTTCTACGTTGTTCAGTAGTTCAGGTAAATTGTGCCTTAAAAATCATTGTAATCTCATTTAGGTGCCCTTCAAAAAATGTGGCCAAATGTTATTTATTGGAAAAGTATGCAAACAGTAGCGCAAATGCAATGAATTTCTACGTACATACCCAGTTCTTCATGAATATTCGAATTTATTCCATTTGACATTTGTAATGTGACACCGGCCCTTTAAAATGAGTTGGGAAATATGTCAAAAATATTTCAAAATATGTCACCCAGCTTACTTATTACGCCTCAACATTTTTAGTAAAATACTCCAAGCGGTTTTTTAGATATCCGATTGTAACACTTGAAAATTCTCACCCTGCATATTATAGCTTTTATATTGTTTTTTTTGTTTCCTCAGGGCTCGTCCGCGGCCTTGCCGCCCCGATAGCACCGCAACCCTTGGTTGATTGTGCATACCTTACTCCACCCATTCCAAAATCACTGTGCCTTGAACTAGTCTGCACAGCGATTGGTAGGGTGAAGTTTTATATTGCTCTGTCTCCGGTCTAGACTGACCGTAGATCAGTTGTCTTTTGCGGTCCAGAGCTATACACTCACACAAGATGTGCTGGGCTGATTCCTCCCCCTCGCCGCAGAGTCTGCATGCGAGGTCCCCTTCGAACCGCCTCATTTTATGCAGGTGTTTCTTGACGGCCATGTGTCCCGTCAAGAGACCTGTTGTGTTTCTGAGCTGTCCTCTGCTAAGATTTAGCAGCTCCACAGCTCTCTTTGAACTGGGTCTGTCAATTATTGACTTCCCATGTCTGAGCCCTGTACAGTCCGCCCAGTATACCTTGTGTTGGTTTCTGACCCAGGACTTAATGGCTCCCCTGGCAGTGCTCTTTGAGACGCCCAGGGCCGGTTCTGGTCCCATAAATGGTTCTGCTGACCCTCTCTTCGCGATACTGTCAGCTTCTTCATTGCCTTTGACCCCCCGAGTGACCCGGCACCCAGATGAGGGTCACCTCATTCTGCCCAGCCAGGTCGCTCGTCTCGTCTCGGCACTCACTCACCAGCCAGGAATTTACCCGTGGGCTACTTAGTGCCTTAAGGGCTGCCTGGCTGTCTGTGACTATGAGGATCAGCTTGTTGGTGTAGCCCCTCCTCTTGTTCTCACGCACACAGTGCAGGATGGCGTACTTCTCGGCCTGAAACACCGTTGCCTGGGCTCCGAGGGAAATACTATGACTTACCCTCGGTCCTTCCGAGTAAACCCCTGCCCCGTCCCACGCTCCCCGCCGGATCCGTCCGTGAACCAGACGAGCGCGTCCCGTGGTATGCCCGGCGTCTCCTCCCGCCATGCCTCGCGGTCGGGGATTTCCACTGTAAAGTTGTTTTCCCTGCACATTCGCGGGCTCGCGAAGTCTGACCTCATTTCAAGCATGGGCTCCTTCACGATCTCCTGAATTTTGCAGTAGCCCCTGAAGCCTGGGTTGATCTTCAGTCTACCATTGCTGGCTAGTCTGTATAGTCCTAGCCTGGCCTCCCCCATAATAACTAAGTGTAGGGGGGGGGGTTATATTGTTACTAAGTGCGCATTTTAAAATTTCGATTTTTGAATTTTTCATGTAATTCTAAAACTTTATTAATATAGGTTTGATGTATGTAAAATGTATAGTTATTTAATTAATTTGAATTTTATCCAAAGAATCTCATTCACAAGTATCTTATTATTATTATGTATGCAACCAGTAGAGCAATTACAACAATTTTCTATGTACCTATATAGGCAGTTCTTCACGGAGAATCGATTTTTCAAAGGAAAAACAAAACACCATTCCATTTGGCATTTATATAACGTGACACCGGCCCTTCAAAATGAGGAGGGGGGTAAAGTCCAAAAATATTTCAAAATGTGTCCCCCAGCCTACTTGTGACCTCACCAAATCTTTGGGAAAATATTCCGAGCGGGTTTTTAAATATCCTATTGTAACACTTTTAAAACGTCAGCCTGTATACATTTTATTTAAAAAGTTTACCCATAAACATCAAACTTACTTTATTCAATCGTTGAGTCACCCTGTACATTTTATTTTATGAAGCCCCTGTGAGACAAAGTTTGGTTTAACCTAAATTATGCATTTTTTTCAGGTGATGACACCATGTAACACCCCAGCAACTCCGCCCAACTTTCCAGACACCCTCCTGGCGTTCAGCAAGCTGTCAGCAGGAAATGGTAACAGCCCATCGTCCAACAACAATAACATGGGCACTCCCCAAGCCCGCCAGTCTCCCCAGCCTACATTGACTGCAACACAACAACGATAAACTGTGTATTTGATACCTTAGTGCACATAATAATTATGCTCAGTGAACTCTTATATACATGTATAAAGATCAGTGACTCATACTGTTAATGTGGAGTTTTCGTTTGTTGAAATTTCACCTGTCTAGGTTTCTTATATAATTGGTCGATATTAATTTTCACTCTGGCCACACAGTCCAAAGTGCTACTCAGGTGAAAACATCTGAAGTTGTCATTTAAAGGTTATTGTCAAAAGTGCTATCTGTCACCTGCCAAAATTGACATCAGGGAAGCTGTCATTTTAGAAAAAAGCACCTGTTGAGACTGAAGTATGGACGTGGATTATTTAAAGCATGGTAAAGACATGCAAAATTACCTGTGAATTGTTTTTGAGGACGATTTCATAAGCTGATTCCATTTTCACAGTAATATTCTTCAAATAGACTGGAATAAAAAGACTGGTGTTTATTTTCTAATAACAGAAAACAAATACCGAAATACTTTAAAATGAGAAATCTACATAAATATACTTCACATATTTTTATAGCTTATGGTATTGACCATTTGAAAACTTTTAAATAGTTAAAACTCAAAAGTGCGTCCAAATATACAAACTAAAAAAATATGTCAAACTTATTTATTACAAACTACTATCTATACTTCAAAACGATATAACATAAAAAACTATGTTGCAAGTTTTATTGGAAATTATAATTAATTTTGACATTTTAAAAAATGCTTACTATTCGATAATTTGTTCCACTGACATGACCGATTTGTAGTGGCGTGCGGTCCATGGAAGCAAGGGAAGCATTGCTTCCCTTAAAATAACGACTACGTACTTAAACCGCATTATTTAAAATCCCTTTTGTATTTTAAATATTAAATTTCAAATTCTGAAACTAATTTAATTATTAAAATTTTTATTTCGCAAGCTCACACACATAATTATTTATTATGCAGCATACTGTATTTGTATATACGCTCCTAGCAAGGTGAATGCGACCGATTGCGGACAGCATGAACCTGATCTGATACTACGAGTGGATGCATGCAATGACTTCAGTTAAATACACGTAGTCGGCAGGCAACTTTATGAAAGAAACCTCGACTCGGCGCGATGTACGCATGTTTTTAGAACGTGTTGTACTACGAAGACCGGGTGCGCGTTCAAAGCGAATGTGCCTGATTATTTCGTATATATAAGCAGTCCAGTAAGTTAAATAAATTGTCATTTTATGATTATTAATATGGCTGCAAGTAGATCAGCTTTTAACAGCGGTGACGGTGGGGGTGGGGATTTACAAACAAGTGGTAATAATAACTGTGATTGTATTGTATGTTTTTGATAACTAAAGGATTTTCAGCTTTACTGTTTGCTGAAAAACTTGCTATTATTAATATAGGTAGGCCGAAACCTACTATAAAAAACTTAAATACAAGAATTAAAACATGTACCTATTCGACATTTCAACGCGGAAAAAACTCATAAACAACATGAATGGTTAACGGGTTGTGAAAACAGGAATAAACCGTTTTGTTGGTCTTGTAGTCTATTTGTGACTGAAAAGGGGTTGTGGAATTAAAGTGGGTTTTCCGACTTGAATAATCTACATAAACTAGTACAAAGACATGTTATGTCTAAAGCGCATTTACAGACCATTTTAAAATTAAGTGTCTTTGGAAAAAACGCGAATTGAATACGCCGTTGACAAGCAGATTAAAATTCATCGCCAACACAATGAACTGGTTGATAAAAACAGAAACATATTAAAAAGACTTATTGATGCTATGCCTTTTCTTGGTCGCAGCATAGATTGGGCTTCAGGGGTCATGAGGAAACAACTACATCTGCAAATAGAGGAAACTTTCAAGACCTAGTTTCTTTAATAGCCAAATACGACATTTGTTTAAAAAATCACTTGGAACAGTCTAACGTTTTTCGCGGGACATAAAATCGCATTCAGAATGATATCGGCTGCTGCCACTATTATTTTGAACAGAATTAAATCTGAAATTAAACAGACTCGTTTCATTGCTATTGTTCTAGATGAAACAATCGATGTAACTAATTTAAGTCAACTATCTGTAGTAATACGCTACATAAAAATGGATGGGAGTGTACAGGAAAGATTTTAGGCTTTAAAAATGTGACAGAAGATTGTACCACAAACGCTCTATATAAAATTGTGCTTAATATTATGAAAGATATTGAGGAGGCTGATAATAAATTAATTGCCCAAATGTATGATGGGGCTGCTGTTATGGCCGGACGTTTAGGAGGTCTTCAAGCTAAAGTGCGGGAAACGTTCTCCATTGCTCTATTTGTACACTGTTGTGCTCATAAATTAAATTTAATTTTATCCCAATCTATAAATCATATTAAAGAATGTAAAGTGTTAAATGGCTGCTTTTTTCCAAATCTACGAGGCGCACACAAGCCTTAGACCCAATTGTTAAAAAATGTTTACCCAAAGTAGCTGCAACCCGATGGAACTACAACGGCAGGGTTGTGTTAACTGTATTTGAACACCGTGAATCCTTGATTGAACTTTTTGAAAACATCATGGAAAATAGCAAAAATTGGGACGCAGAAACAATAAATAGTTCTAAGAGGATTTTTGGATGGTTTGAAAGGAGACTTTAATTTTAATTTTTTACTTAATATATTTTCGGAAATATTTCCGTTTTCAGATAATGTATTTAACATATTGCAATGTAAAATAAATGACATTGGTTTTTGCCTGAAAAAAATTAGTGAATTTAAATCCATTATAATTCAAAAAAGGAATGAATTTGATAAGTTGGGAAAAACAATTGAATTAGGAGAAGTGGAGCCACGAAGAAAGCATCTGCGCAATGATAATGTGGCAGACCTTCAAACTTCTTACTGCCGCCTTTTCTACGAAATTATACATCAAATTCAGCAGCAAATTAACTGCAGATTTGATCATCTCAGTGACCTGAAATTTCTTGAATTGTGTAATTTTGGAGGATTTAATGGGATACCTTTCCCAGAAGATTCATTCAAATCATTATTTAACCACTATGGACATTATTTTGACAAAGCCTTATTACCATCAGAACTTGCAGTCATTTATGAACCCGATGTTATTGACACAAAAACTTACGCTAGTTAACTTTTAACTTTCTTAAAACAATCAAAATTGGAAAATGCACATTCTGAAGTGTTCAAATTATGTGAATTAGCATTAACAAGTTCTGCTACTAGTGCGTCTGCAGAACGAAATTTGTCTACATTGAAACGTATCAAGAGTTTTGTTAGAAATTCAACAGGACAGGCAAGACATTCCCAAATTTCAATTGTTAGTTGAAAATAAACTCGTTCAGGAAATGTCCCAGAATCCACAGTTACATGACGACATTATTAACGAATTTTCCAAAAACAACAGAAGAATCGAGTTACACTATAAATAGGTAAGTTTCTGGGAATTGCTTCCCTTATTTCAAATGTCACCGCACGCCCCTGCCGATTTGTGACTTCCGGATAAGTCATATCTTAATAGAAACTTCAGAGTCAAACTTCTAAGGCAAAAGTTGCATAGCTTGAACCTTGTTCTCCTAGCTACTTTTCTGACAAAAGTTGTTAATTAAGTAAATCTCAAATGCATATAATTTAAGTGTATTTTAAATTTTCTTTAAAATTTTACTCAAAAATTTGTATATTTGGATGCCCTTTATATGTGTCTCTACTATTGTTAAGTTTTTTCAACTACACTTAAAGATTACTTGATTTACATTATATTATTTGTTACAATTCAAAATTTTATTGTTCTATGCTTTGTTTGCTGAAATGGTATTAACTTTACCTATTATTTCATTATCTATAGAAAAACTATAATTTTATATAATTTTCATTCTGACCCCTAAAGGTTATAAAATGAATGTTCAAATTATGATTATCTACATAAAACAACATAAAATTTGAGTTTCTCCATGTTCTTGTTGTCCAGATTGTTAAACACATTGTAATATGGTCTCGTGATCTAAAAACTTCGCAACAAGTTTAGGTATGTGCAGATTTTGTCTTTTCGCTTTTAGCCCTACGTTGGTCGCGTGCTTTCACGTTACACAAGTGGTCACGTGTGTGACAAACGTCACCCAACCTGTTTTTAGTGATTTTTGGCTTTGATTACAAATCAAATGTTGTGGGTAGGTGTGAATGAATGTCCTATAGAATATATTTTGATTTTTGCTTATATAAGCACCATTTATTCCAGCATGAAAACAAAGTGTACCTAAACTATGTATTGTAAATTCTTATTATATACTATGTATTGTAAATTGTAATTATACACTATTTGTTCTCTTGATGAGTAAAAGCAAACTTAAACTATACATTTCCTTGTTCATAACCGCTTAAACATATTTCCTTCAGATGTTCATTACATACCCATTTATTACAACTGGCACACCACTTTCTAGTTGTCTTATCACGAGCCCTTCCGCAGTAAATACATCTACCTCTTGCACCTCGACTATCTTCTTGCTCAAGTACAGAGGGATTTTCTCCAAGCAACAGCAATGCTCGACGAGACAGTTCTCTAGTGATTTGAGGAATAAGAAATCGTTCCTGGATCGTAGGCTTTACCATTTCCCAGGAAATGTTTTTGAGGAAGTTAGTCCTTATCAATTTACTTCTAGCATCAACTTGATTTGCCTTGTAAATGCTAAACGCATTTATTGGTGCCACATTTAGTAAATTGTAAAACACAACCATAGGCCAGCGCCTAGTATTTCTAGCCACATTGTTTTTCTGACCAAGCTGATTCACCTATTTTTGTATGGTTGTAGAATGTTATGATGGCAGGTTTTTGCTTTTCTCCAGTTTATGTGTCTATTTCAGCATCATGGTGCATGGATGAAACAACTAAAACAGCCTTCCGTTTCTTCGGACAATAAGACACAAGAGTAGAGTTTTCTCTGAATCCAAGAAGAGAGGAGCTTTCAGGTCTATTTTTATTTGGCAAGAACTCTTGGAATTTTTTTGTTTTTTCTTAGCGTACCAACGTAAGTGAGCTTTCATTCGAAGAGCTCACTTACCAAGGGAATACTGGTAAACCAATTATCCGCGGTAATATTTCTATTTGCGTTTTGAACAGGCTCCACCATTCTCATCACAATATCTGTGGCAGCGTTGCTTTGGCTATATGGGCCTGGTGGTTGTCTCCCTACGTAGGTTTCTAATTTAAAAGTATATGCGGTTTTCGGGCCTACTAAAGCAAATGTTTTGATCCCATATTTGCTTGGCTTATTAGGGATATACTGCCTGAAGCTACAACGCCCCCTGAAAGCTAGCAATTGCTCATCTATAGTTAAAAACTCACTGGCGGAATAGTGATTTTGGAAACTAAGCACCATTCTCTCAAATAATTCTCTTATTGGTAAAAATGTATCAACTTCACTGTGCATGGGTCTGTCTCTATCGTCGAATCGAATGCATCTTAGCAAAAAACGAAAGCGTTGTTCACTCATTGTCAGATAGCAGGATTCTAGACCATTACCTTTACTATTATCCCATAATTGATGTAGGTTTTTTCTGAAAGACCGAAGACTGCCTATGAGGTACAATAAACCAATAAAGCTTATGATTTCAGTCATATTAGTGAGTCTGGCATCTCTATCTCTTGCGAATTTCTGACAAACACGTTTAATATAAATATTTGTAGAAGTTGTTATAATTGAAAGTATATCATTGCTGATAAAAAGCTCTAATGCTTGAATTTCTGACTGAGCTTCACGTGCAGCTCCTTTTGGCCCTGGCAAATGTGTAATTATGTTATGCGCCCGTGTTCTTACGTTCTTAGGAGGCTGTGTTTTACGCCATTTTGTGTCACCATCTTTTCCTACATAATAACTCTGTGAGTCCATCTCATCATTATGATTTGAGAGGTCAGTATCATTTTCAGAGAGTTCTTGTTCTGTATCCGACTCATGATCACTTTCTAAAATCACATCTTCTCCTTCGTCACTTTCATCCATTGTTTCTTGATTTCACATATTTTCTTCTTCACTCTCTTCATTGAGCTCATTGAACCACTGTAAACCATACTTCTGGGTCTGTGCTTTGTTCAGTTCTGCTCCTTTTACGTGCCGACATATCTGAAAGGAAACCAATAGAATATGTCACAAAAATCACCAGTTTCACTCTGTTTTATTCGCCAATATTTAATTGAAATTATTGTTCTGTGGACAGAAGAAAAAGTCAATAAATACCTGCTAAAATGTCGCCTCTCTGATGATTTGTTTGTCCTGTTTCACAAAAATACCCACATAAAATTTGTAACGTGTTCAGTCGCGTGGGTGACGTTTGACAACCACAGCACTTTGGCAACACGTAAAATACTAACTGAAACTCGCCTGGTAGCTGCGAACAAATGTTTTGAGAAGGTACATTTGGCGGCACATGCGTACAAAACGTTCCCATCTCACAACAGACCAGTAATTGTTGCTGGGTGACAGTGGTCCCCCGCGCGACTAACCGAGGGTTAAAGCATTGTTAGGCAGATGATGCTTTAAAGGCACAACTGGTTGCAGAAAACATAAGCTATTTTGAAACCAGAGTGACAGCATCCACGTCTATTTATAGTCTGTGTCCCAAACAATACATAATAATGTCAGTACACTGTCAGCAAGTAGCTAATAAAGTATGTAAAAAAACTAATTTTACTATTGCGAATGTTATTGGGTCGCATTAGGTCATAAATCCAATGAGCTTACCATGTGCAGATCGGTCGTGCCGACAAATGAGAACATCACCGAACGCAGATAATGTAGTGATCTCCGACTGAAGTGGATCCCTTCTTGTAGCCCAATCGTCTCAGGCAAATTTTAAGCTTGCACTTGTTGATCAGCGCAAGTCAATGGCGTTACATCACACGTCTGTTTTTTATAGATCTTTCGATACCTCGGTATCATGATAATATAATAATGTTGATATTTCAGATTCTGTTTGGCCATAAGCACAGAATATATGTAAAATCAGGGAACACAGACGTGATCTTCCATTGACTC
Organism: Tillus elongatus; assembly: GCA_964006375.1. Lineage (NCBI taxonomy): Eukaryota > Metazoa > Arthropoda > Insecta > Coleoptera > Cleridae > Tillus > Tillus elongatus. The sequence continues at coordinate 58,366,222 of OZ023263.1, read as the reverse complement.
AGTTGGGGCCAGTGAGACTTCTGAGCATTTGCCAGGCCTCGGAGATGGAGTTTTTTTTTTTGCAGATTTTCTGTTATATCCGCTCAAAATGCCATTGGACAGATGCATTTGAAAATGGCACACGAGTGTCACTCCATGTTATCAACAGTAAGTTTATATCCCGAAAGGATTTTTACATATAGTATTTCTACACATTGAAGGTTGAGGAATGATAAGCCTAAATAGCCAAAGAAGAGGTTAGATGGAAAGTGTTTGTGGCAAGATTTTTGTTGTATCTGCTCAATTGCCGTTGAACAGATGCATGATAAATGAGACAAGCGTGTCTTCATGTTATCGGAGTAACTTAATGGCATAAAGGGCTGTAGACTGAAAAAGCAGAGAGGGCAAAGACGCCTTTTGGTGACCGCTCGTTGATGTAGTGAGAAGAGACAGCCAAGCTGGTTACAACTAACCACCTGCCACTGGAAGAAAGCACCCAGGGAAGACAACAACGTTAACCTTATTGTTACCCTATGTAACAACCTGGTCTGGGGTGTACTTACCAAAAACAGCAATGTTAACCTTATGTTACCCTATGTAACATCTTGGCTAGGGAGCACATCACTGAGCTTACACAATCGTTGTGGCAAGTGGAGGATCGAAACATTTCAAAAACCCGAAATGTCAGGAAAATAGGAACAGAAACAGGTTAATTTCAAAGGGTGACAATTTAAAGGTGGTCGTCACACACACGAGGTCGGTGGATCTCTTTTCTCCAAATAAAGTAAATAGCCATAAATAGTACTTAAGTTACTAATGTCCGATCTAGAATTAATTCTATTGTTCTCTTTTATGTAACACATCTCCAGAAGGTTCTTTTCTCGTAATTCTTCTCCCTATGTAGAACTTTGGTGTTTTCAAAGTCCATTTTGTGGCCTGTGTTCCTTGTATGTTGTGCCAGGGCACATCTATCGCTGTGGCACTTGCAGTCACTTTTGTGCAACACTATTCTTCTTGCGAGGGCTTGTGATGTATCTCCCACGCATCTGAGATGGCATTCTCTGCACACTACGTTCCTGCTCTTGAAGACTGGAATAGGGTTTTTGTTTTGGTTTTTAAAACGTTTCTGTTCGTGAGTACATTGTATTTCACCACTTTTATGTTGGCAACATGTTCGAACACCGTAATGAGTTGTTCAGTCATTCCTTAAGATATGGTAGAATCGCAAAGAAGAAATTCTAGAATTTTTCATTCTCTGATGACGCCAACTTTGTTAGTGAAATCAGGTCTTTAAAAATATGTGTTGTGGTTATTTGGGTTTTCAAAGTGTACTTATCAGTGCTCATCACAGGTTCCAATCTTCACTCAGTAGATAAGTTGACAGCTTGTAGGATAACATGACTTGCATGATTATCGATAAAAAGTGATATATGATTACTTTCGCTGGGCTTTATGCTGAAAAAATGTTCTCCAGGTATTTTACAACGGCATCTGCAAATATCAAAGCACTTCCGTGTCCTACACAAATGAATCCGGAAGGGGTGTTATTCATATAAGCCAGCTGCATCCTAATGATGGGAAAAATTTAAAAAGGTGAAACAAATGACGTGATTCTATTCACACAGCAAACTGATGTAACATTTGCACGGCTTTGTACTGACATTTTTTTACCACTGTATGCTTCCCCTAGGTAATATTACTTAAGGATTCTTTGTAGCACATTTAAAACAACCGTTTTGTCTTAAATAATTAGAGATTGGATGCAGTTGAAAAGAATAGGTTTGTTTTAATTCGCGAAGTGCATATAATACTAATTTTGGCCATAAGTCTGTCGAGAGAAGCTTCAGGACTTCTAACAGATAAATTGAAATAAACCATTCAACAAAATGTCTACTAGCTCTATTTTTTGTTGTATTAAATCTATTATGGCTTCCAGCATAATCCAAAATTGTTCTGTGGAACCGTTCTTTTTTTATACTATAATATGTCCTTTTGTCTGTCTATAACATATAAACTTTGCAACTCTTGACTAAAGACTGTTGTTTCGAATCGTTGGAGGGGGAACACCTAAAAATTAAACAACACCATTTTAAGGAATAATTGAAATTCGTTTTTTATCATCTGTGTGATACTTTTTCAATTTCAATCTTCGCAATGTTTGTTCTGGAATGTTATGTGCCTTTGCGACTGAATTAACAGTGTTTTCATTAACTTGAACATCCTTCTTTTCATGTTCTCCTTACTCCATTATTGTTCCTAAGCTTATTATATATATATATATATATATATATATATATATATATATATATATATATATATATATATATATATATATATATATATATATATATATATAATCCATTGTTTTACATAATCTAAAATAATAAAATATTTTTCTAAAATTTGTAGAAACCAAAAAGATTGTCACATCTTATTTCCCCCTTTACTACCATGTTGGGCACATAAAAGATCCCTAATGTGCTTACAAAAGACAGGAGTTCCGGAAAAATTTCAGGTTGGTAAGCTGAAACTGCTCCGTGGCAGTGGTTAACGGCAGAAATAGGCCGATATGAAGAAACAAAACACATATGCATTTCATTTATTTATGTTTCTATTTCATTCATAACTATTTACTTTAACAAGCGAACCACTAAAAAAATTATGTTGGCTGTGAATCCCTATGGATTTAACCTTGAAAATATTTGTAGAAAAAGCTACTTAAGTGGTGACTGCTAATCCATCTTTCATACATTTTTTTAAAACTTAAATAACACAATGTGTTTTAACAATTTGTGGTACTCAAGGTATTAAATTATTTTTCAATTCCCTTTAAACTGATAAAAACTTGAAAGTGTTTTATGTTGTTAAAGTTTGAAAATGGGTGACCTAAAAATTTATAAACAAAAAGTCAATAAACTGTTGGCAAATGACCAGAATAAAACTATTATTTTGTCTACCTTAATTTTTGATTAGATCGTATTAAGTCTTGATTTTATAAATATTTGTTTGATGAATTTGTTATATCAGTGTAAGATAATATAAACTGACTGAGCAAAAAAGTGGGAAACTTTAGGCATAATCAGATGTTTTCAATAATAAGCAAGGCATTTCTTGATTATTTTAATAATCTGATGAAGAGTTGAAATTTGCATTCACTAAACAAGCAAACTTACTTAATTATACTCTGGAGCGATTATCATGGGAATATTGATTTAAGTGATGAGCGATGGCAGGCCTGCCGATTTACACAAACAAGTACACTATCATTATTATAGACTATAGCGATTTGCATGTGAATAGTGACTTGAATGCGGAGCAGTGGCTAAAGTTTTAGTAAGCAGACTCTTCCATTTCTTATTCAAGCAGCATTACTACTCTTAAGCAATTAAAATTCAGGTAATCATTTGAGTTATTACAGATGAAACAAGTAAACTTACACGACAACTTTTAGAGTGAAGATTTTCTGCATACTAGACAAATAAACTTATGTTACTGTAGACGTTAGAGTTATAATATTTTAAAGTTAACAGAATAGTCAAGCGACAAATGATTATTAAGGTTCAAATTGATCGATTCTTCAACTTACAACTTAACTTACTGAACAAGTGGGCTAGCTGTATTTAAGACTCTAGGGCAACTATATAATACGAAGGGTCATTTTAGTGATTTTAAATGCATTCTTTAACTCGCTAAACAAGCAGGCTAGCTTTATTTAAGACTATATAATTTGTAGGCTACTATATAATTTGAAAGGTTATTTGAGTTATTTTAGATACACAAAGTCTATAATACCACAATCTTTGATTTACCAAACAAGAAACTTACATGACTGAACTTTAGAGATAATATCATCACAGTTGTTGATTGTGAAACAATGATTAAAGTCCAATGTGCATATTCTTTTCCTAATTATATAAATAAATTTACGTTAATCTAGACTCTTAGAGTGGTTATTATTATTTCTTGTTAGACACAAAACATACATTTTTTACTTTTCTGCACCATATTTTTAAAATTGTGTGATCACTCCTTACAATTGAAAAAGTCAATTATTTTGTTTAGACCACCGATTCAATGCTGTATATTTAAATTTAACGATTAAGACGGAGCAGTACTGATACTAAATTACTTGGGTGAGCTTCCTTTTATTTTTTACAATAACCGAGTGACTAGATTAAATGTACCTACACTACATTACTATTTACTATACTAACGTGACTAAAGCTAACGAATTTCCTGAACTACCACACATAAAGTATCGTTGTGAAGTGTCCTTAGTTTCTGCACACTATCCCAAGGATGCGGATAAAGATAAACCATGAGGGTGGGGGGGTCGTCTGTGGGGGTAATTCCCTCCATTGGCTTTCCCTCCCAAAATGTACATTTGGATCCGCCTCTGGTTGCCTGTCTATTTTATAGTCATGTAGAACTTTCTGACCTTTAAGCTCTGGGGGGTGGGAGAGGGTCATAACCCCCCTGGATGCGCCACTGCTATCCCCTTGACACCACCCCTTAGGTGGGGATATAACCACATACGATTACAGTTCCAAAAATTGTCCACCATTAAGCAGGAAATGGAAACTATTCTAAAACATCTTGAAATGCCTTAACGGTATTGTTTTCTGATATAATTCTTAATAAAAATGATCCCTGATGTTAGAGGAATAACTTTATTTGGCTGTTAAATGTTTATCAAGTACTGTCAACTTTGGGAAATTTCATTAATCTGGAAAATTGCACTTGGTGCTTCAATGATGCCAACTCCATACAGTATGAGCTAATTTATCTTCTAAAAGTCTTGTAGTTGGTCCCGACTTTCTTAGAATTTACTGCACAGCTGTAATAACTTTTCATATTACCTTAACTAGGATATGGAAGAGTAAAGTTATTCTTTCAGACGACTTCAGTCTGATATCTTCAGATGGACAGGAATAAGTGTGAAGATGTGCACAATCAGTCATATTATTAACTAACTTACATAACCATATGAGAGATGCAATTTTCCGCCTAACACTCGGTTTAGTTATATCAAGGTCACCCCTCAGCGTGTCACTTGAAGCGACATTTGGAAATGTAGGATAAACCCAATGCTCTCTAAAATATTTGTATCTTAAAAACATATTCTGACAATATTTAATCAATACATCGTCCCTCTGATAATTGACATCCCATACCAGACAGCACTACTCCAGTTTGCTTCTCACAAACACATTGTATAGTGTCTCCATTGTTTCCACATTTGATAATTCCTTGCAATTCCTCAAGACAGAACCTAATAGTTTTAATGCACTATTAACCACTGTTTCAATGTGTGAGCCAAAGTCAAGTATTTTATTTTACATCAAGATCCGAAACCAAGCTCACTTATTTCAGTGATGCACCCCTAATGTTATATGAGAATTTCACCATACTATTCCGAGTTTTATACCCCATTTTTTTTTCCCTCAGGGCTCGTCCGCGGCCTTGCCGCCCGATAGCACTGCAACCTTTGGTTTATTGTACATACCCTTAGTCTTACTCCACCCATTCAAAAATCACTGTGCCTTGAACTAGCCTGCATAGCGATTGGTAGGGTGAAGTTTTATATTGCTCTGTCTCCAGTCTAGACTATCCGTAGATCAGTTGTCTTTTGCGGTCCAGAGCTTTACACTCGCACAAGATGTGCTGGGCTGATTCCTCCCCCTCGCCGCAGAGTCTGCATGCAAGGTTCCCTTCGAACCGCCCCATTTTATGCAAGCAACTATGACAGGTCTGTTATCCAGTATTTCTTAAGCTATATATGCTCTGAAAAAATATTTAATGCATATGATATCCCAATTTTTTGTGTCAATCAGTATACATTTGTTTCATACTGAAATAACTGTTATTTAAATTGTAAAAAAAATATAATTAAATTCTAGTCATATTGGATCTATTCTGGTGTTATTGCAAGAAACAGAAAAATTATAATACTTGATGTATACCTAATAGTCATTGTATTTATGAATTTTTCTTTGAAGACCTCGTTAACGTATACCTAATTATTAAAAAAGCTTTAATTTCCACATCTTAATTATACATTTTAATTAATTACTATATTTGAGCACTGTTCTGTGGAGGCATATTTATTGTCTTTATTTTAAACTTCTTGAAGACAAAAAGGATATGCCTATTGTAAATATAGTTAGATCATAGGTATGGATTAGTTGTAAAATTTCATTAATAAAATAAAATGAACAACGTTAAAAAAATAATCATTTGTTTGACCATGGTGGAGTAGCCATTTTAACTTCAGTTATATTTTACAGCCAATCAATTCTTGTATACACTTTGCCTTGCTTGTGAAAATGTATTTTTCCAACTGACTGCTACTGGTGCAAAACAAATTGTGTTCTTCCTTGGTCAGACAAAATCACATCATTTATGTCTGCTGCTATATCTGTTATGACTGCCATATTTATTTTTCAATATACATCCGATAAACATTTTATTTGTAAGCTTCAGAAAGAATGAATGGAAGTGGCAGAATTTTGAGGTGCTTTTGTCTAGCATTACAGAATTTGTAATCTGGATTTATGTCAAGTTTATACTGTTATTTTGTATATATTAGATTTAAGTTTAAAAAAGGATTTGTAACAAATCCACTTTCCTACAAGAAAAGTACACAATAAAACATTTAAAATTTGTGTAATGTTTTCATTTTTACCAATATTTTAGTTTAATGTCATCACCCTAAAGGGCCCTACATACGACACCGACCGTCGATCGGGCGGCCTGCACAGTTCAGATCTGGACAGGCCAGCCTGCGTGTATGTATGTGAATTAGGCCAACTGTGCAGTCTAAATAATTGGCCAGATGGTTTTCTGTATCGGCTTGATACTTGCCTGCATAGGCTTGCATAAACTGAGTGTGTGGATCAGTAGCGGCTCATGCATTTGGGGTGCGCAAGAAAAAAAAGTTCGGGACGCAGCAAGTGCATTATGGTAGTACAGTTTTATTAAATGCTTCAAATTTGAATAACTCAAGTTTCTACGAACCTAGAAAGTTAAATTTTGGTGTATGGTAGGGTCTTACCCAGAGCAACATATCCACCAAATTTCATCAAAATAACAAATTTTCGGAGAAAAATTTTTTTTCAAAAGAAAACTCAAAATTTGAATAACTCAATTTTCTAAAAATGTAGAAAGTTGAATTTTAGTGTGTAGTAAGGTCTTTTACAAGACAACATATCCACCAAATTTCATTAAAATACCTTACCTTACGTTATCCGATTTTCCCGACTAACGAACTCATCCAAGCCATTAATAAAATAAAGGCACTTGCCGAGTTTCATCGAAATCAGTTGCTTGTTTTTTGAATTATCGGTTGGATACATATATATATATATATATATATATATATATATATATATATATATATATATATATGTATATATATATATATATATATATATATATATATATATATATATATATATATATATATATATATATATATAACATATAAAAATTGAAACTGACCCCGTATATGGGTTCTAGGGGTCCTAGTTCGCGCTCATTTGAAAAAATGTTTGCAAAGTCTCTCTATCAATACCTCTTTATTGGTGAATTTTTTCAAATAAAAATGAAGGGCTCACCTATTTTTTCCCCGAAAATGTATTATAAAGAAACCTACTTACTAAACTTAATAATTATTAACTACTTACCAAGTTTTCCTCTACTTAGTTATATCGTTATAGTAGTTAAAAAGTCCCTTAAAAAGTTAACCTTTAAATTTAAAATATCCACTGAATTAATCACAGTATCACAATTATTTTGTCCACTTATTAAGCAACTTGAAGTAATAACCATCATAACAATAATTGTCTTGTTAGAACATGTAAACAACGAAATGATCTAATTAAAAATCAATCCGACGCGAAGACGAAAATTACTACGTAGTAGGTACACACGCTCTGCCGAAAGTCCAGTACAAACTGGAAGTGTGTAATTTTATAGCGCACAACAGATTGCTTATTTGGTCGTTTTCGACGAAGATCAAGATTAGGCGATCATTTCGCACAGAAGTGTCGCATTGCGTGAGAGCGCCGAAAAATACACACCGCCGCCCGCCTGCTTTATATGGATATGGATGTATATAACGTCTGCAACGATTAACACTATACTTATTCTGATTCTGTATTAATGGCTGCCGATTCTCTGCGATCCTCGATATACTAATTTTGTTTGTTGAATGCAGGAGGTAAAAAAGTGAATAAAAATTTATTAAAACATAGCATAGCAAAAATATTGTTTTTTCCACGGCAGGCGGCAATGCGCGCGCATGGGCGCACTTATTGCTTTAGTTCAAATGTTAATCTTGCCATCTAAACATGTCATAGTAAAACAAAACCGAAACATTTTTGACAGAATTTATCAAGATATATAGAGCTCATTGGAAACCACAATAAGCCAAAGGTTGCAGTGCTATCAGGGCGGCAAAGCTGCGGACGAGCCCTGAGGGAGAATTTTTTTAATTAAAGTTCAAGGCGTACATGGACAAGCAGAAAAAGGCTGCTTTATATGAAGTATTAACAACATCGTCTATATTGTGCAGCTGCAGATCTACTGTGCTTCTAAAAATTCTGAATATTGCAGCCAGAGTTCCAATTTCCATTTTCTACAATATGTCTCGCATGTGATAGTCTGTAATTAAACATTATTTTTTCTGTCAAAATTTCATTGAATGACCTCAAAAAAAAGTGTTCTCAGTGCAAATACTTTGTCCCCTACAAATCCGCATGGCGGCGTTTCCGCACTAGTGCTAGTTTTCTCTTCCGTAGGTAACTTCAACTTATTGTTTGTGAGTGTTTCATAAAATTTCGTTGTCTCTACTATATAACTCCTCCATTCTTCCATTTACTCCGAAGTCACATAATAAACTCATAGTTTCCATTAACTACAGCCATTAAAACCAAATTGTGTGCACATTTATTTTTATAGAAGTATGAACCGCTAATGTCTGAGGGAGGAATAATTATTGCAACATCGTTTCCATCAACTGCACCAACAGTGACGAAAAGTTCATTTGAATTCAAAAACGCTTACAATGCTTTTCCACTATTTTATACTAGAAAGTTATTGAAAAAAAAACTCTTCAGTGTCTATTATTATTTCAGGAAAATGAGACTAACTCTGTCATACGCACACACACACATAAGCTTAATCGAAAGTTTATGTTGTTGTTTCCACTTCCTCAGCTTGTCCCCTGGAGTCCTTTGGCCCGCGACTCGACCCCTGAGAAAGTGGTGCAACGATTTGCTTTTGCAAAGAGCAAAATTTTCACATATCAATTTATTCAATTAATGTAAAATTGAGGTACAGGACCTATAGATCCTGAATATGTATGTAGTTGGTGTAAAAGTCCCTTCTATTGTGACATATATATATATATATATATATATATATATATATATATATATATATATATATATATATATATATATATATATATATATATATATATATATATATATATATATATATATATATATATATATATATATATATATATATATATTTGTCACAATAGAAGGGACTTTTACACCAACTACATACATATTCAGGATCCATAGGTAATTATACCAGTCCTGTACCTCAATTTTACATTGATTGAATAAATTTATATGTGAAAATTTTGCTCTTTGCAAAAGCAAATCTTTGCACTACATTCTCAGGGTCAAGGAGTCGCGGGCCAAATGACTCCAGGGGGCAAGCTGAGGAAGTGGAAACAACAACTTTCGATGAAGCTTTCCGCAAGACCGTCATGCGCGGTGAAAAGCTGCATCCTGCACGAGGTGACCCTGCTGATAACTAAACATGACGGATCTAGACAAGGTCAAGCTAAACTCCCCCAATCTACGGTGTCACGTGACCCGTGCCTAGGGATGGATGGCACTAGGGCGATGGTGTCGTGAACGGAACCTCTGGAGTACCGGGCAACCCTGCAGAGTAACCCGCCTTGCACCACACAGGGGGTTCTGATGGTGTAGACAGTATTTTCCCCTTTCTCGTGGGAACATAATAAATACACATAAAACCAAAACCAATGAGGCTCGAGGAGTGGCTCCGGCTACAGACTTGTGCCTTGAGTCTATTCCAGAAACGGAGACGAGTCAGGGGGCGGCAGCAGACTCTGGAGGTCTCACGACCGACGTATATACGGGGGATCAGGGGGTAGCTTCGGCCACACCTGTCCCCAACACCCAAGCTGGAGGTTGGGTCCCACCGGAGGGCGGCGAGGTCCGCGGACTCTGGGGGCCCCTCCACCAGTAAGGACCCTACTGTAGGGGTAGAGGGACTGCCCCGGCGTCTTTCCGGGGCGCAAAGAAAGAAGTTCCGGAGGGCGCATGGCGACCGGGACGCGAGTCAGAAGAGGACGCGCTCGGGCTCTAGCACGCCTACTACAGACAGACGTCCCAAAAGGGCCAGGGCATCTGTAAAGGCGCAAGAGGAGAGTGCGAGTCCGAAGACGCCGCGCTCTGGCTCTAGCACGCCTACTACAGACAGAGTCCCAAAAGGACCAAGGCCGGAACACTGGCGCAGACTGGCTCGTATAGGGAGGCTGCGGAGGGCCTCAGGATGGTGTGGTGATTGACAGACGCCATCCTGAGGTTACATTAGACCAGGGGAAGGCAGACCTGATCCAGGCTGTGGTGGACTCTCTTCAGGAAGGGGAGAGCCCGCCTCAGTTCCACCGGGCGCGCCTGGCGGGGGGCATCCTCTGGATAACCTGTGCCGGCCCGCAGTCGCGGGACTGGCTGCGGAAAACGATCGGGGGCCTCTGTCAGATTTGGGAGGGGGCAGACTTGACAGCCGTCAAGCCCAAGGAACTCCCAAAGAGATGCAAGGTCCTCGTACGGATCCCTGACACCGTCCCGCAGGAGACTGTGATCAGTAGACTGAAGATCCAGAACCCTGAACTGGGGACACAACATTGGTCGGTTCTAAGCAGGAAGGCAGAGGAGAAAGGACAGACTGTCGCCTTCTCAATCGACCAGGCGTCTTACAGAGCCCTTGAAGGAACCTCCTTCAAGGCATTCTGGGAGCTGGCAAGGGTTAGCTTCCGCCCACTGGGTAAGCAACTACGGGTTAATGGGATTTAGGTTCCTTCAGGTCAACCTCCAACACATTAGGGCAGCCACGGCCGCACTACTGATGGCTTTGAGGAACACAGATGTGGCCCTCATCCAGAAACCGTACTCCTATAAAGGAGAGATCAAGGGACGCGGCGGAGCTGCTGGAAAGCTCATCTACAGCAGATCCAGCTAGGAACCGAGGGCCTGCATTTTTGTCAGAGAAGGGATAGAGTTTCTGCCTTTAATGAATTTCAGTTTCAGGTACCTGGCAACGATCCAAATCCGATGTGGAGGAGCGGATGGGCCGAGTGACATTACTGTCGCGTCAGCCTATCTGCCAGGGGACAGCACGGACCCTCCTCCACCCAACGAATTGGAGCAGCTGATGGTGGGTAGCAAAGCAGGTGGATGGCAGACCATCATCGGCATGGATGCGAATGCGCACCATGAGTTGTGGGGTAGCTCGGACACAAACTCTAAGGGTGAGGCAGTTTTACAATTCTTTATGAAATTTAATTTAAACATATTGAATGGAGGTAATTAACCGACCTTCGTCACAACACGGCGTGAGGAAGTTTTAGATATACCAGTTTCCACCCAGTTTCTGGGTGACTTTGTTAAGAGCTGGGCTGTGTCTGGGGAAGTGAGTAGCTCAGACCACAGATACATCCGGTTTGAAATCGCCAAAGTCGAAAGAGAAACAGTATGGTACCGGACTGGGTACACTTAGAAATAGAGGCGCCTTATAGGCAGGCATTTAGAGTAGACTGGACAGTCGCTAAAGAGGTGGTTACTTGGAGCAAAATCAGATGGGCCATTAACAGCTTTAAGCCATACAAATCGCCGGGATTAGATGGAATAATGCCCATCATGCTCCAACAGGGGATAGATATACTGGCGCCGGTGCTTACCCTCATTATGAGGGCCAGCCTGGCTCTGGGGTACATTCCGAGGGCATGGAGACTGGCCAGGTTTGTATTCATTCCTAAACCTGGGCGTCCAACAGACCAGGCAAAGTCCCTGAGGCCAATAAGTCTCATGTCCTTCTTGCTAAAAACAGTGGAAAAACTGCTCGACTGGCACATTAGGGGCGGACAAAATGCATACAGAGAACGATTCTCAACAGACAGCACTGCACCAACTGGTGCTGAAACTGGAAAATACGCTGGAGACCAGGGAGGTGGTGCTGGGGGCCTTCCTAGACATAGAGGGGGCCTTCAGCAACACCTCATTCGGATCGGTTCTGGCAGCTGTCAGGAAGCATGGAATAGAGGACACCTGCTGCAGGTGGATCGGTTCCATGCTCAAGGACAGGGCGATGTTCACCTCACTCGCTGGAGGGACTCTGCTGGCAGGGGTCGCGGCGGGGTGTCCGCAGGGGAGCGTTCTGTCTCCCTTGTTCTGGTGCCTAGTCGTGGACCGCTTGCTGGGGAAGCTCTCGGGATGGGGGTATGAGGTACAGGGCTATGCGGATGACATTGTCATCATAGTCCAAGGAAAGGTTACAGTCAGTGTGGGAGCGCATGCAGACAGCACAGAAAGTGGTGTACGGTTGGTCAAGGGCTTACGGTAAGCCCAGAGAAAGCAACCGTCGTGCCGTTTATGAGAAGTGCGAGAGACACAGAACTCTCACCCTATACAGCAGGAGCATTCCAATGGCCAGGGAGGTAAAATATCTTGGGGTTGTATTGGACTCTAAGCTAACCTGGAATGGTCACATTGGAAAAATACTGTGTAAGTCAGTCATGACCTTAGCCGTCACTAGGCGACTGTATGGAAAAACGTGGGGACTAAGACCTAGTATGGCCCACTGGCTGTACACAAGGGTGGTCAAACCATCCGTAACATTCGCGGCACTGGTCTGGTGGCCTAAGGTGACACAATCCAGTGCCAAACAAAAACTAGGCAAGATCCAAAGGATGGCTTGCCTAGGCATTACAGGGGCCGCCATGTCTTCAACCCCAACAGCCGCCATGGAGGTGTTGCTGGATCTGCCCCCCCTACACTTAGTTAATATGGGGGAGGCCACGCTAGGACTATACAGACTAGCCTGCAATGGTAGACTGAAGATCAACCCAGGCTTCAGGGGCCACTGCAAAATTCAGGAGATCGTGAAGAAGCCCATGCTTGAAATGAGGTGACGAGAACCCGCGAATCTGCAGGGAAAACAACTTTACAGTGAAAATCCCCGCCCGCGAGGCATGGCGGGAGGAGACGCCGGGCATACCACGGGACGCACTCGTCTGGTTTCTTGTTGGCCTGTCCAGGAGTCGAACCTGGGATGCCATAAATTTTCTAAGTTTCCAGGCAAGGTCAGTTTTTCGTTGGCCTGCCCAGGAATCGAACCTGGGATACCATAAATTTTCTAAGTTTCCAGGCAAGGTCAGTTTCTTGTTGGCCTGCCCAGGAGTCGAACCGGGGATGCCTAGTGCCACGAGAGCACCTAGTAAAGTGGGTAGGACTGTTTTACAGTGATAAGATTCAAAAGATATTTTAAAAATTACAAATCTGGCATAAAGTATAAAAATATATTAAAAACTCAACACATTGTACCCTTTCAAGAAATATTAAGTTTCTTTGAAATTATTACTACATGAATATAGATACAATTTTACTAAAACATATTCACAAAGTGTCTAACAACTAAATGCAATATACTTATATAACATTAAATTTAACAATCAGTTCAGGAATTAACATGAAGTGAAAGATGAAAGCGCATACTTTTAATCACAGCATTTTCATGTAGTTTCCTCCACCAATCTTGTAACAGTTCAGTTTCAATAGGATACTTTTGCTCATCTACAAACACTTCCAAAGCTGTCAGCCGTTTGCTAAAACAAGACATAGGAAGATTCTCAAAATATTTTAAAATATTGTGACACACTGATAGGTTGACACACTGTAAAGAAGGATGTGACAACACCCGCCGCAGTGTGATCCCAGAAATCTCCTTATTATGTGACAAGTTAAGGTCTTCTAAGCAATGTGTCAAGTTTCTGAAACAAGAAAAACAGATGTAATAATTATAGTCACCAAATAAAAATATATATTATAATCTGTTAAACTCTTTGTGGACCAGTGGTTTCATAGTGAAACCCTGCAATCTAATTTTATATTTTTATCCCCTGGCCCACTGGTTTCATCAGATAACCATATTTCTACACCAAATAGTGTCTCCATCTACTAACGTTAAACTCAAACTGATGTAGAATTGGTCTGTGCTTGACAGTTGACATGTGATTCATTAACTTTGCTAGTTATCTTTATTTGTTGCATTTCAATATTTATAAGCACTACAAAAATCTTGTAAATAGTCATTATAGTTGCATATAATGTAGTTCTCTGTCTAATTAGTATGAAAATTGTAAGAAATTATATATTTTACATAATTATGTGTAACCAAAAATTTGGTTTCACCAAGAAACCACTGGGACATTCAATATACAGGTGTTAATTGAGTAAGCTGTGTGCCATAAATCTCAGAATCGCTGCCAGTTGCTGGAATAACTAGGTGCAAAATATTACTCTCTGAGGAAATGACTGAACTCTCTGTATATGGCAAGGATAAAGCTGGTTCTTTTAAAATCTCCCAACAGTGGAAGAAGTTTTGAAGCCTCCCTCTGAGTTCGCCTGGACCCGACACCCGCCAGTGTAAGACTCAAGGCGGTAGTGGCGTGCGGTCCATGGAGGCAAGGGAAGCATTGCTTCCCTTAAAATAACGACTATATACCTACTAAAAAATAATTTATATTAAACCGCAATATTTAAAATCTCTTTTGTATTTTAAATATTAAATTTCAAATTCTGAAACTAATTTAATTTTAAAAATTTTTAATTCGCAAGCTCACACACATAATTATTTATTATGCATCATACTGTACTTGTTTGTATATGCGCTCTTAGCAAGGACGTCATCGCAGTAAATGCTCTGCCAACGACCAGCATGAACCTGATACTACGGGTGGATGCAATGACTTCAGTTAAATACATGTAGTCAGCAGACCACTTGAGGAGAAACGCTCGCTCGCTCAATGTGTGTACGTGTATTTTTAGAATGTATTTTACCGGGAAGACCCGCGCTACACATACAAAGAGAATGTCTCGCATTATTTCGTAAATATAAGCAGTCGACTAAGTTAAATACATTGGCATTTTATGAGTATTAATATGGCTACAAGTACATCAGCTTTTAACAGCGGCGATGGTGGGGGTGGGGATTTACAAACTTTACAAACAAGTGGTAATAATAACTGTGATTGTGTTGTGTGTTTTTTGATGACCAAAGGATTTTCAGCTTTACAGTTTGCTGAAAAACGTGCTATTATTAATAAAGGTAGGCCGAAACCTACTCTAAAAACTTAAATACAAGAATTAAAACATGTATTCGACATTTCAACGCCGAAATAACTTATAAACAATATGAATGGTTAACGGGTTGTGAAATCAGGAATAAACTGTTTTGTTGGTCTTGTAGTCTATTTGTGACTGAAAAGGGTGTGTGGAATAAAAGTGGGTTTTCCGACTTGAATAATCTACATAAAGTAGTAAAAAGACATGTTATGTCTAAAGCGCATTTACAGAGCATTTTAAAATTAAGTGTCTTTGGAAAAACGCGAATTGAACACGCCGTTGACAAGCAGATAGAAATTAGTCATCGCAACACAATGAATTGGTTGATAAAAACAGAAACATATTAAAAAGACTTATTGATGTTGTGTGTTTTCTTGGTCAGCATGAATTGGGCTTCAGAGGTCATGATGAAATAACTACATCTGCAAATAGAGGAAACTTTCAAGACCTAGTTTCTTTAATAGTCAAGTACGACATTTGTTTAAAAAAGAACTTGGAACAGTCTAACGTTTTTCGCGGGACATCAAATCGCATTCAGAATGACTTAATTTCGGCCGCTGCCACTATTATTTTGAACAGAATTAAATCGGAAATTAAACAGACTCGTTTCATTGCTATTGTTCTAGATGAAACAACAGATTTAACTAATTTAAGTCAACTATCCGTAGTAATACGCTACGTAAAAATGGATGGGAGTGTACAAGAAAGATTTTTAGGCTTTAAAAATGTGACAGAAGATCGTAACGCAAACGCTCTATATAAAATTGTGCTTAATATTATGAAAGATATTGAGGAGGCTGATAATAAATTAATTGCCCAAAGCTATGATGGGGCTGCTGTTATGGCCGGACATTTAGGAGGTCTTCAAGCTAAAGTGCGGGAAACGTTCACCAGTGCTTTATTTGTACACTGTTGTGCTCATAAATTAAATTTAATTTTAACCCAATCTATAAATCATATTAAAGAATGTAAAGTGTTTTTTGCTACCCTAAGTGGAATGGCTGCTTTTTTTCCAAATCTACGAAGCGCACACAAGCCTTAGACTCAATTGTTAAAAAAAGTTTACCCAAAGTAGCTACAACGCGATGGAACTACAACGGCAGGCTTGTGTTAACAGTATTTGAACACCGTGAATCGTTAATTGAACTTTTTGAAAATATTATGGAAAATAGCAAAAATTGGGACGCAGAAACAATAAATAGTTCTAGAGGATTTTTGGATGGTTTGAAAAGAGACTTTAATTTTAATTTTTTACTTAATATATTTTCGGAAATATTTCCGTTTCCAGATAATGTATTTAACATATTGCAATGTAAAACAAATGACATTGGTTTTTGCCTGTAAAAATTAGTGAATTTAAATCCATTATAATTCAAAAAAGGAATGAATTTGATAAGTTCTGGGAAAAAACAATTGAATTAGGAGAAGTGGAGCCACGAAGAAAGCGTCTGCGAACTGATAATGTGGGAGACCTTCAAACTTCTTATCGCCGCCTTTTCTACGAAATCATAGATCAAATTCAGCAGCAAATTAACTGCAGATTTGATCATCTCAGTGACCTGAAATTTCTTGAATTGTGTAATTTTGGAGGATTTAAAGGGATACCTTTCCCAGAAGATTCATTCAAATCATTATTCCACCACTATGGACATTATTTTGACAAAGCCTTATTACGATCAGGACTTACAGTCATTTATGAAACTGATGTTATTGACACAAAAACTAACGCGAGTGAACTTTTAACTTTCTTAAAAGAATCAAAATTGGAAAATGCATATTCTGAAGTGTTCAAATTATGTGAATTAGTATTAACAATTCCTGCTACTAGTGCACCTGTAGAACGAAATTTTTCTACATTGAAACGTATCAAGAGTTTTGTTAGGAATTCAACAGGACAGGAAAGACTTTCTCAAATTTCAATTTTGTCAGTTGAAAATAACCTCGTCCAGGAAATGTCCCACAATCCACAGTTTTATGACGACATTATTAACGATTTTGCCAAAAACGACAGAAGAATTGAGTTACACTACAAATAGGTAAGTTGCTGAGAATTGCTTCCCTTATTTAAAATGTCACCGCACGCCCCTGCAAGGCGGTATCATATGGAATTTCACTACCAAGCAACATCCAAGCTAAGTTGTTTGCATGTACTATATGAATGCCGCTTACAGACTATGAGCGACGAAACACAGTTTACAGTGTTTTAGTGTATCAATAAAATTGCAAATAATAAAATTTCTTGACCACATCAAACCTACTATAATAATTTAAAATAAATAAAAACTTACTTTAACAAATCAAACACGTCTGAATCTTGTATGCTACATTTCGACACATTCAGCTTAGACATACTTGGGCTTACGGACTTGCTTTTTTCGAAAAACTCTACTAGTTCCTTCAGTACTCCTGTTCCTGACATGGTTCTGGAAATATTCAGACTTTTTAATTTACCATAATCTAGAAAAGAGAGAAATTTTCTGGTGGCCATGGTACCTAAATGATTAGCACTCAAATTAAATTCCTCCAATGATTGCATTTTCAGTTTAACGTTTTGATTGCATGGCAAACTGTACACTTCAGAAGTGAAATCAAGAAATGCCAAATTTAACGAATGTAGAGTCAGTTGATTCAGTAATACTTCCAGATGTTTTAATCCTGCATTACCTGCAAAACAAAACAGGAAAGTTATAAATTACTTAAATTGCTTTTCTAATTTATATTTTTGTACAAATTTCTGATAAAAATTGTTATGATTGTAAGAATCATACTGTACTTAGGAATAAAGTTAAGACATGTAGCAAAAATAGAGAGTAAAATTTAGGTAACAAAAAAAGCTGATAGAAATGAAAAACTTTAAAAATTTCGAAGTCACAAAAAAATTACAATAGTATATAATACATAAATTATAATGTGTCTTAAAAATAAATATCTACTTGTACAGTTTTGTGTAAATTAACGAAATCACTCTGTTTTTTTTTATGTTTCACATATTGTAACATTTTTTTTTGTTCCCTCAGTGCTCGTCCGCGGCCTTGCTGCCCCGATAGCACTGTAACCTTTGGTTAATTGTGCATACCCTTGGTCTTACTCCACCCATTCCAAAATCACTGTGCCTTGAACTAGTCTGCACAACGATTGGTAGGGTGAAGTGAATATTGCTCTATCTCCGGTCTAGACTGACCGTAGATCAGTTGTCTTTTGCGGTCCAGAGCTTTACACTCGCACAATATGTGCTGGGCTGATTCCTCCCCCTCGCCGCAGAGTCTGCATGTGAGGTCCCCTTCGAACCGCCCCATTTCATGCAGGTGTTTCTTGACGGCCATGTGTCCCGTCAAGAGACCTGTTGTGTTTCTGAGCTGTCCTCTGCTAAGATTTAGCAGCTCCACAGCTCTCTTTGAACTAGGTCCGTCAATTATTGACTTCCCATGTCTGAGCCCTGGACAGTCCGCCTAGTATACCTTGTGTTAGTTACTAACTCTGATTAACATTGAAACAAAACAAAACAAGCCGAATCTCCCCAAAAACCACAAAAATAATAACAGAGAGGTATGCAGTAGATATGTATTACGACTAGAGGTGTGCGAAGCTTAGAAATTTCGAACCGAACCCGAACTCGAACCGAACCTTCGGTTCGAAAATATGTTCGCACTAGCGATGTTAAAGTTGTTCGAAGTTCGAAATATGTGATTCTCCAAAATAGTTCGAAGTTCGTTGCTCAAAAATACTTCGAAATTTAACTTTACAGGCATTGAATGCTGCCAAAGATAGCGAAGTTGCGGCCCTGTTAACTCGGTAGCGGCGCTTTAAACTCGTTATCGGTCTCATTGAGTGGATAGCATAATTTTAGGAGATTTCACTCATGCATATTTTTGACAGTTGGTGGGCACATTGAGACACGACGGAGCCATTTAGCAATAACAGAATTATTTTTCTTATATATCCTAGCCTCCCAACACTTTTTTCAGTAACAGCATTATGATGGCGGTGTTCGAAAGTGATCGGTAACGTAAATTTTCGGAATTTATAAGGATAATTGCAGATTGACTTTGGAAGACACTGGTTTCAACACGATTTATTTCACCATAAGCCAAAACGATCAGCACCAGAAGCTATTTTCACCAAATCAACCTGCAAATTTGCCGAACTCTTCCTTTTTATTAAAAGAATGTGAATCTTTCACATATCAAATATTGTATGGTACAATATTCCTAAATTTTGTGTTTAAGGAAATGATATATGAACACTGAAGAATTTTGGGTAGTTCGATGTTCGATTTTAAATTTCTAAGAAGTTCGACTGTGAACCTTAGACATACTATTTCAGAGGTTCGAAGTTCGAGGCAACATATTTGCTTGGGTTCGTTCATAGTTTGGTTCGAACAAAACATAGGTTCGCACACCTCTAATTTCGACAATGAAGTTGTCTTCAGCAGTAGCTGTCGCTAAACTGTATGGGCAAAATTAGCATATTTATATACCTAAACTATATACTAAAAATGAATTAATACAGATGATGCAATACCATATGATGCAATATCGGATGTCTCAATACCAGATGATGCAACACCGGATGACATAACACCTGGTGACGTAATTCAAGGACTATTTTGTGTCAGCCAGAAACACCCCACCCACACAACATATGCTGGCAATGATCTTTTCTCCTCAAATCTCTTACAGTTCGCATTTCCCTTTTGGACTGTTGATTTCTCAATTTTGAGATCTGGTTTGAAAGGCAACTTTTTGATAATTGAAGTATGGAGTTCTTAGTCTGCTCGCCAAGAAACTTGATTGAGCTTTCCACCCAGACAATGATGTCTGTGACTGGTAGGAGAGCATATTTGAAGCCCTTGCCGAGAAAATCCAACCTTCTCTAGTAAAATTTGAGAAAAAAAGATTCTCTATGGTTTCAGAAACTTACGACGGGTGAATAATAGAGGTTCTTGGTTCTAATGACTTCTTATTAAGGTTTAAGGTATTTAACTTGTTTTGAAATTTTGTATAATTACCTTGAACATTCGTTGCGTGAGTTGCTGGACCTTTCAACCTCACTATTATCTAAATTACTAACTATCGCCACATGACATAGGTTCCAACTCCAACCTACTACGTTTGGAGTAGAGACCTAATCTTTAAATTGAGAAGCTTTCTCTTAACGAACCATACCGCTTTTTGACAACCACGCGATTGATTGCCCCTGACGGTGTTTTCAATATGCTTCGGGAAGAGAGAGCGACTTACAAAATTTAAGAAAACCTAGGTTAGGTTAGGTTTGATTGTGAGTAGGCCATACCGGTCCCTCCACCTCGACCATAAGGTCTATTGTGGCTCACGCCTAATAGTCTATATTTCGCCCAACAATGCCAGCCTCCTGCAGAGGTCGATAATCTTTGTGGGCGAAAGTTGATCCACATCCTCCGGAGCAAGCTTTATCTTGCCAAAGAGCAGGTATCTAGTCCTGTCTGCTGCCGGACAGGAACACAGTACGTGCTCTGCTGTCGCGTCACTCTACATACATAGCCGGCACTCGCTCTCCTGACCAACTCCAATAGGGTGCATGTGGTGACGCAAGCGGCAGTGTTCTGTATACAGGCCCACTAGAGTACTCAGTTGTTGTCTGTTTAACTCTAGAAGTTTTTTAGCCCTTGACTAAGACAGGCCATTTATGAAGGCCTTAGAGTGAGCTAATCCTGGAAGATTTTGCCAATACTAGATTGCCATTCTTTCTGTCCAGGTCTTTAAGGTGCGTTTTGCTGTGCATGATGTTATCCCCAGCACCGGTTCTGGTCCAACAAAGTCTCCCTGGGCACCACTCCTGGCAAGCGCATCGGCCGCAACATTGCCATCATGGTCCGAGTGACCCGGTATCCAGACCACCGACACCTCATTACAGCTGCCCAGTTCGTTAAGGGCAGATTTACAACTCCATACTGTTTTTTAATTACACTGGTAGGAACCAAGAGCCTTTATTGCAGCTTGGCTATTCCCTTGCACACATCTCGATGGCATACACTTCTACCTGGTGTATGGTTGCGTACTTGCCGAGGCTAGCTGATAGTCTAGCATCGGTGCTGCCCCCATATGCGTCGGCTCCTACTCCCATATTGGTTTTGGATCCGTCAGAGTACCAGCAGAGATCGGCTCTCAATAGGGTCGTTTGATTTCGCTCCCAGTCCTCCCTTTCCGGGAGGACGGTCTTTAAAGACAGATCTCTACTGATCTTTGTAGGCATCAAGTCTGAGACCATTCCCAGAATCCCGCGACCCTCAATGTCATCGAGGAGTCCGGACCCTCCCAGACTGATTTCCTTCGGCATACTGTCGGCCGTTTGTTTTAGTCTGTAGATTGTCCACCTTGCCACCTTCTCCAACCATATATGAAGAGGTGGAATATTAAGGAGGACCTCCAGAGTGGCTGATGGTGCGATGCTTATCGCTCCCGTTATCATCAGACAAGCTTGTCTCTGTAGATGAGCCAGTTTGGCCCTCACGATACTACGAAGTGCCTTAGGCCATCAAACTATGGATCCGTATGTTATCATTGGTCTGATAACCACTACATAGAGCCAGTACATCTGTTGGGGGTTTGTTCCCCAGTTGTTTCCACTGTCCACAGGGACAGTTTAGCCCTGCGGATTACATTCTCTAACTGTATGTCCCAGTTGAGCTTCTTATCTAGGGTCACCCCCAGATATTTTGCTTGTTCCTTAAATGGAATCATTTCCCCCATAAAAATAGGTGGTTTTAATTTGTCCAACCTTCTTCTTCTGGTAAATGGAACAATGATCGTTTTGCAGGGGTTCACAGACATCTGTTCTCTCTGGCACCAATCATTCACTACATTTAGTGTCTCCTGAAGAGTACTTGCTAGTTCCTCCTCATATTTGCCCCTAACCATTGACTAGATCATCAGCATACACCTGGACCTCAACCTCCCACAGTCCGAGGATAGCCAGCAAATCAACCACAAAGAGAGACCACAGCTGGGGGGATAGAACTCCCCCCTGAGGGCAACCCCTCGCAGCCCTAAAGCCGACCACCTCCTCCTGCAGCGAGGTAATAACAGTCCGATTGTAGAGCATGCTTCCGATCCAGCCACAAATGGTAGGTTCCACCCCTCTAGCGATAGTGGCTTTGTAAAGGGAGATAGGTAATGCATTGTTGGATGCTCCTTCAATGTCGTGAAATGCAGTCACAGCCACCGCCACCTCCCCGTTATCCAGGGAGTGTGTGATCTTCTCGACGGGGTTATTGAGTGCTAACTCAGTAGATTTGCCAGTTCGGTAGGCATACTGGTGGGTATTAAGGGGGTTGTTGACTAAGAAAATCTATATCGAAAGGAATAAGTCTAGTCTTGCCCACAAGTTTGAAATGATTAACATTGTAATTTGTCACTTGTCAGTTCTCAAATAATTAAAAGACAACCTATGCAAGTTGTATAAAAAACTATTAAAAAAATTATTATCATGGTTTTTTTTTCATTTTTTGTTGAAATATTACAAACAATCAATTTTTTTAAGTTTAACTATTGAAGCCAAAACTATCAGTTTGATATCAATGAGTACATAATAAATAAATAATTAAAGCAAACTTACCAACAGGATTGTAACTTATATCTAAATGACGCAGGCTTGGTGGAGGGTTATCCATAGAAGAAACAGTGTCAGCTAAACACTGCATATGTTGCTGTGACAATCCTG
Source organism: Tillus elongatus (assembly GCA_964006375.1). NCBI lineage: Eukaryota > Metazoa > Arthropoda > Insecta > Coleoptera > Cleridae > Tillus > Tillus elongatus. Next base: position 58,343,096 of record OZ023263.1, on the reverse strand, counting down.
AACAACTTATATCTAGTGACTGCAAACTTTTTAATGTTGGCAATGCGCTACCTAATAAACGAATATTTTCTACACTAAGAAAATTCCCAGAGAGCTTTAATTCTAATAAACTCGATTGTCTATTTAAAGCTTTAAACATTGGCAACAAAAGGGTGCCATGGAGAGTTTCATTCGTCAAATCGAGAGCTATCAACGCCTTTTCCAGTTTTTCGATCAGGAAAGGTAGAGTATCTAAAAAAAAAAATACTTTTTTAATTTTCATCGTTTTTGGTTTATCATATATATTTTCAGAAAATATTACAAAACCATGTCACACACACAAAAGTACAGATAGGATATAAAAAATGTGGAAATAAAAGAAAAATTTACATTGGTTTTGTAAAGAACCACTAATTATTGTTAAATTAATAACGGTCGCAACTAGAGATTTAAATACGACATAAATATAAGGCACAACAGTATTGCTTTAAAGGTGTTGATTTGCCGCAACTTTAGTTAGCGTAACTCAGAGACTTGCAGATGGCACATGCTCAACCAAATGGAATTACGAGAGACATGAGCACGCAGACCAGCCAGCGAGAGTTATAGAGAGAGTTGATTATCGTGCAGACAGAGCTTCCCACAGTAGCAGCAGCAGCCACACAGAAACTCCACCGTCATCCGTCAAGCGCCTGCATTTCCTAAAAGTGCACTTTCCTGCCTTTAACACTGCAGCAGTGGTATCCTGAGGTATTTGCCGGATGGGTAAAGAAGCAAGGCAATGAATGGATGTAGTAAGTTAAAAGCAAGCCTGAAAACAACCGCAGAACTACCCTGTTGAGTACCTAAAGCCGGCTGTTATTCTTTAAAAGGAGCCGGTGTCAGAGTTTGAAGACTGTGTAGGAGATTGTTTGGTTATCATCTCGTTGTGTTATTTTCTTTACAGCGTGTCCGTTCGAGGCAAGTCACCGGAGGAGCGTCCCCTAGGGGTGCAGCTAGAGGTCTCCACCGAAGTGTCTGACATCGCATAGTTTATCGTATTTTACTCGTCAAACCTTTTTTATATCTGTATCAAGTGGGTTGTGAAGGAAAAAGTAAATCGCCATATTGTGTTTAGAATGATATCACATAGTTTACCGTATTTTACACGTCAAACGCTTTCATTTAATACCTATGTCAAGCGGGCTGTAAAGAAAACGGTAATCTGCTATCTTGGATTTAGAACAATATTAGGTATTTATTTTATTTATTTATTTATTTATACATACACCATGCAACAGCTTAAAAGCCAAATTAAGGATGGGCCGATACACAAAATATAATAACAAACAATAATCAAAGAAATTACACAAAAGAGAGTCACAAATTACATCGCATTGAAAAACATTCTTATCTCTGACATATTACATGAGAAGATATCAAGGGGTCTTGCAGTACAGAGTAATCATTGCACATCTAGAAAATTGGAGACGATCGCAACGATCGCAGCAATCGCGTACGAGCAGTCGCGAGATAGAATGTGCCTGGAAAACGTGCTGCAACACAAGACACATTGAAATTAAGTTGCTGAAGCAGATCAGGGCAATCAAACACAGAATTAACCAGTTTGTATAAAAATATAACGAAACTGCACTGCCTGCGCATCGACAGACTCTGCAGACTAAAGCGAAGAAGTAAACTTTCCCGAGGAAAACCAATAGAAGGATATTGACTATCCTCACAAAAGCTAAGAAATTTTAGAAATTTCCTTTGCACAGATTCTAGACTTGCCACATGTATCTCATAAGTAGGAGCCCACACAACTGAGCCATATTCAAGTCGGGACCAAACCAGACAACGAAAGAGCAGGGAGAGGGTGTCAGTCAGTGAGAAATTTTTGCTGTTTCTTATCAGAAATCCAAGAGTTTTGTAAGCAGAACTGACAGTCTGCTCATAGTGTGGTTTAAAAGATAGAGTACCATCAAAAACAATTCCAAGGTCCCTAACTGTCCTGGGGCGATCAAGCGAAAGCCCCCTAATATTGTATCTGAAAGTAATTGAGTGCTTATTTCAAGTAAAGGACATTACACAACACTTCGAAACATTCATAGAAAGACCACTCTGACAGCACCATTCATCAAGCATCTGAAGACAGTTCTGAAGCTGCAAACAGTCATCAACACTCGAAATCTTTGCAAAAATCTTAATATCATCTGCATACATTAAAAAGGAACATGTAAAACATGTTTAACTGAGTCAATAAATATATTAAACAATAGTGGACCAAGTATGGAACCGTGCGGCACTCCCGAAGTAACGTGATAGGTGCTAGATTTGAAGCCTCCAACCTCAACAAATTGCCTCCTTCCATCCAGGTAAGATCTGAATAAACCAAGCAAGCCCTCTGAGAATCCGATAGCCCTCATCCTGTCAATTAGAACAGAATGATTTAGACAATCAAAGGCGATAGATCAGTATACACAACATCAACCTGTGAAGAGCGGTCGAGAGAGGACGTAATGAACTGTGTAACATCAACTAAATTCGTCACAGTCAATCTCCCTGGAATTCAACCATGCTGAGAAATAGAGAGTCTGTTTTTGATGTGAAACAGTATTCGCTGAAAAAGGCAGGCCTCGAAAATCTTACAAAAGACACATAGTATGGCTATTGGTCGATAGTTTGATGGATCACCACTATCCCCCGCCTTAAAGACAGGGAAAACTCTTGACAGCTTCCAAATCGCGGGGAATGTTCCAGATCTAAGAATCAATTAAAAAAGTTTCTTAAGTGGAGTCAAGAAAGCATATAAGCAGTCGCGCACCATGAAGCCAGGAACTAGATCAGGTCCACAGGACATGTTAGCCTTAATTCTCCTAGCAGCTGTAATAATTTCATTATCTGTAAAGTCATCAACAAAAAACACTGAGACTTCATCTGAAGCCAGGCTGCCGGCTGTAGGTTATGAGGTGGGGGTGGAACCAGAACAAAATAAGAAGCAAACCTGTCAACTGCCTGTTGCTGGTTAGATGAATTCCCAATAGAAACGTTTTGATGGTGCCGGGAAGTGCAGTTCCAGAATTTTTAGGATTAGACCTAACCTCTTTTTAAACCCTCTGGAAGTAGTTTATTCGAGAAAGATAAATGTCTCTCTTAAGTTTTTGTCTCAGCTCCCTAAATCCATGTAGAAACTCCACATTTCCAGACTTCTTAAACTTACACCACAATGAATATTTATATTTGATACTAACCTTAATTTCTTTAGAAAACCACGGGGGATACCCATTACATGCTCCAGGAGCAGTCATGGGAACATACAGATCAAGCAAGTCGTAAATTCTGGAATAGAAAATGTCAAGCATAGAATCAACATCCTGAAGCTCATCCATACCATCCCAGCACAAGCTCCGCATACAATCCGACAAAATCACATTTTCGAAAATTATATGATCTTTGCCTAGTGTTACCAACAGGGGAAGAGACCACTGAACCTTTGACTGGAAACTATATGATTAAGGTATGCTATATTGCATTTTGTGACCGGATCATACACAGCTGCCAAACTTCAAAGCTCTAGCTTAATTAGAACTAGTCACAATTTTTATTGCAAAATTTGTCCCGGACAGAGAAAGTAAGCTAATAAAAGCGTTAGAAGAAAAAAAAATGTTTAAAAGTGGGCTCATGCAGAAGCTGTTTGTTTATTGTTTATTATCATTACTTATCATTTGCCGTTACAATTCCAGAATTTCACCAGATACCACCAACTTTTGTGCAATTCAAAAACAGGGATACACCCACAATTACATTTCTTATTATTAATAAATTAATACTTACCAGTCTTTGTTTGGGTGCAAGCTTCTTTATATCTTTCGCTAAAAGAAGGTATCTGCCATTCAACAACTCTGGCTTCCACCTCTTCAGCATACGTAGAACCAGCAGTAAAAAGCAAACTAACCAAATCTTCATCGGCTAAGACAGCACCGTTCTTTGTTTCTAACTCTAAAATAGGTTTCATGAGTGCCCTTTTCGCATACCTTTGTGCTGCTTCTTCTGCTAGCCACTTTATCGTCCTAGTATGCATCTGTGACATCAGAATCGGTACTCTGTATAACTTTCCTTCGATTCTCACATCGACTGATAAGGTTGGCTCTACAGACATTATATTTTTTTCCATTGTTGATGAGCTCTGTGAATTACTTGGTATATTTTCAGTATCACTACTATTATGACGTGCTAACGGTGAAGTTGTAATAAAGTCTATGTCAACAAAAGACCTAACATGCCCAAAATTGGTTAATTTAGTCTGATGTTTTTTGGGTGGTTTGCTGATAGACATATTTGAGTTAGAGCTCTGCAAAGGACTTTTAGAACTGACTCGACTAAAACCAGCTTGCAACAGAGAAATCTGGCTGCCACTTGGTTTTTGTCTACCAGTATTTAAACTTTCACCGACCAAATCAATGATATTTGGAGATTGAGCTTGTTTAGGTGGTGAACTTTCCATAAAAATAGGGGTACTATTCATGCTGTCTCTTGTCCATGAATTATTTGACCTAGGACTTTCTTTTTCCATGGAATTATTTCTGGAAAGTGATAGTTTCTCCGGTGTCCCTGAAGTTTTTCGCCTTTTATTCGACTTGCTTTGTGGTAAATCATTAATTAACCAATCATCATCTGGGTCATTATTATCCACAAAAGCTGACTTTTTATTACCATCACTATCTCTCTTCACTTGTTTGTCTATTTTAGGTTTGTGTCTAAGTTCATTCATGATCTGGCGATATTCATGAGCTGCATCCAATTCTTGATCTGAATCATTATTAGCTGTATCACTTTCACTTTCTGAATAGTTATGGCTGATACTAGACCCGCTTCTATTCCTTTTTGATGAAAGTGTTTCTTCTAATCCACATATATCATCATCGATGATACTCCTACGAGAATCTCGACGAGCCAGCTGCTTTTTAGGACTGCTTACACTAGCCTGTGACCTTACATTACTATGTGATCTATGACGTAGAATATTTGGTGGTGAAATGTTTGTTTGTATGTGTGAAGTATCATCTCTTTGACCAATCTTTTCTACAGCACGTGTTAAAGTTTTTAAAACTCTTTGATAGAATGCTTCCTCATCAGATTGTAAATCGACACTTTCACGCCATTTCATTAAAAGAGGAATTGCCGTTTCACCATCGTCTGTCTTTGCAATTAAAGATGCACCTCTATTAATCAATAATTCAATAACATGAAGGTGGCCATTTGTTGCTGCATCATGTAATGGTGTTACACCTGAAAATAAATATAAAAAATTTGTCAGCTATTAAAAATATTTGAATTTGCTAATGACAGTTATTTATCAACTACTTGGCTATACGTTAATAATAATAATAATAATAATAATAATAATAATCATTAGCACACGTGCATATCAGCGGCAGGATGTCACCGAACCGTGTAGACTTTGTCAAAAAGAGCCAGAAACGATTCAGCATGTGACAGACGCTTGTGATTCTCTGGCCCAGTCAGATTAAAAGAAATGCCATGACAACGTGGCCAAGGTCGTCCATCAAACCCCGATAAAAGATTACAGCCTTATCAAGTCGGGAGCTCCCTATTCTAACTGCAAACTTGAAGGTGTAGCTTGAAAGGGTTGGGTCAGGCTGCTGTGGGACCTTGTATGTCATCACCGACATTGCAGTTGAGAGCCACAAGTCTGACATCTTGCTATAGTTTAACCCTCCTAAAACGTATCGGTGAAATCTACTTACTTCATATTAATAAATAAAATTACTGAAAAACACTGCTTCAGTAGGTGAAGATCAAATCCCATCATTTTAGTTAAAAATATTGCACAACAAATAATGCATCCACTAAATCACATAATAAACTTAACCCTGACTACAGGTGTCTTTCCAGATAAGTTAAAAACAGCAGATATAGTAGCGATATACAAGAAAGGAGACAAAAAAACAGATAAAAAATTCGAGGCCTATTGCTATTCTCCCAATATTTAGCAAAATATTTGAAAAAATAATATACACTAGAATAAACTCCTACTTAGAAAATAATAAATTACTCTCTGATACACAGAATGGCTTTAGGAGAAATAAATCTACAATCAGAGCAACTTATCAAGCACTACAAGAAATTATAGAGTCCTTAAATAGATCACAAAAAACAGCTTTACTATGCTTAGACTTGAGTAAAGCATTTGATAGCGTAAAGCATGATATATTATTCTCAAAGCTTAGCATGTATGGAATCAGAGGTGTAGCACTAACACTGATAAAATCTTACTTGGAAAATCGTTCACAAAGCATCATTGAGAAATATAATAACAACATATATAGATCACAAAAGGAACAGATAATTAAAGGTATCCCACAAGGATCGATTTTAGGACCACTTTTATACATTATATATATATATATATATATATATATATATATATATATATATATATATATATATATATATATATATATAAATGACTTACCAGAATGAAAGAAGAAGAAAAGACGAAAGATGACTTACCAGAAAGAAAGAAAAATCAATATCGTTTGCAAACGATACGTCTATTATCTACAGAAGCAACACTACAGATGAACTGAGAAGAAAAATTGAATCATCTGTTAATACCCTAAATTCATGGTTTTCAAATAACAACTTAATAATGAACATTCGCAAAACCAAATTAATACATTTTAACTTCAAGAAAATAAACGAGGAGTTAATAGTCACCTGTAAGTCAAATATATTAAAATCATCAGAGTCTGCAAACTTCCTTGGAATAGAAATTGACCATCGTCTTGACTGGAAGAAACATATTAATTCCATTGCCAATAACATGTCAAGATATATATTTGCACTGAGAACACTGACTACGATAACAAATAAAAATATAGCTATAATGGCATATCATGCCTATATAAAAAGTAGAATACAATAGGGCATCATATTTTGGGGGAAATCTACAGATGTAAGCAGAATTTTTGTACTTCAGAAGAGATGTCTCAGAAGTATACTGAACTTGGAACAAACAGCAAGCTGTAAACCATACTTCATAAGGGAAAAAATACTTACAGTCACATGTATATACATTTTGAATGCAGTAATGTTTATAAAAAAACACAGTGAACTGTTTAAGGAGTGTTTACGTACACACGAGCATAATACTAGAAATAAAGAAGATCTGAACAGCCAAAGACAAAACTCTACATTACAAAAAAATGTACATGCCGCCATCATAGAAATATATAACCATATACCTAATGAAATAAAAAAATGCAATCATTCGACACTCAAAACAAAACTGAGAAAAATATTAGAAGATAAGGCTTACTATACTGTTTATGAGTACTTAGCTGATAAAACAATACAAGGCGAAAAATATGAGAGATAATCAAATTTTAGTCCATTTTATTTTGTTTTATCTTATTTTATTTGAATTTATTATTTTATTTGAACTTATGTATTTTTTGTTTTGTTTGTTAATTTCTTACTATGTTGACAAGTTTCACACCCATTACGGGTATTGTATACATGTTGTATGAAACAAATAAAACATTATTATTAAATATCTCCGTAAAGAAAAGGCCTACCTACAAACGTAAAATAGCTACAGGTAGATGTTGTTTCAAGCAATCAAAATATTGAAACAAAAGTAAAACCAAGTAGCTCGAGTTACTAGGTTTTACTTTTCCACGGCAGAGCTCCTTAATAAATTTAAGTCTAGAAAACATTATTTACCTCTACAATGTATTCCACCTCTATCGTTTATTGAAGCTCCTTTGTCAAGTAACAGTTGAACTATTTCCAAGTGGCCACAGATGCAAGCCTCATGGAGTGGCAACCAGCCGCAGTTATCACGTACGTTGACAGGATGACCTTGTTCTAACAGCTGTTTTACCATGTTCATGTTACCAGCAATGCAAGCTGTATGCAATGGTGTTTCACCTTTTTTGTTACGTTTTACCACAAACATCTTTGTTCTCTTCCTTGCTGTTCTTTTAGGTTCAACTTCTTCCACATCACTTGTATCAGACATATCTGAAAACCAAATGTACTTTATTTAGTATAACTTTTATATAAGGCAAGTTCCTAAAAATTAACCATATTGTCAACAATTATTTATAGATAAAACATATGTAGATATAATTTCTTTTATTGGTACAAAATTTACAGGGGGAACTGAATGATATATTCTTTATTTCTTAGGATTAGTTTGTTCTTTGATTTAAATATTTAATTTGGAATTAGTTTATTTTTGGTTTGTCTTTATAGTTAGAACAGTAATCAAGATTTAACATATCATTCTCGAATATATGTGGCCTAAATTATAACCTGAACTCCGTCCACCATTTCCTCCAGGCTAATAGGCCCCAACTCCTCTTCCTCACCAAAACTCAAATAATTTCCCGGGGTATGAGCTCCTTACTTCCTTTAGATTGCATGAAGGCGTGTGCGCATACGTCCGTAGCAATCTACCCTGCACCAGACTCCCCAATTTAGAAGCTGGAAGAAAAGACATACTTTGGATGAAACTCTCTCTCAGGGCTGCAACTAAATTCATCTCTTGCATTTACCGGTCACCTTCTGACAACAACTTTGTCCAGCTCTTCAACTACCTTTCTGAAAAAATCGACCATCTAATTTCTGAATATCCTTCCTCCGGGGTCACTATTCTTGGCGACTTCAATGTCCATAATAAGGAATGGCTAGGATCTTCAAAAACCGATCCACAAGGGAGAGCAGCGGAGGTCTTCACAGTCAGCAATTCTATAGCCAATATGGTTCAGCAACCTACTTACTTTCCTCGCATCCCAACACACAACTCCAATCCCTTGGATCTCCTTCTTACCACAAAACCTGAATGCTATAAGACATCAGTCACCGCGACTGACCACGGCATGGTCACTGTTTCCTGCGCAATGCAACCCGAGGTCACACAGTCATCACACCCATGTATTCGTTTGGCACTACAACTCCGCGAACTGGGATGAAATGCGGGATTACTTTTCCTCATTTCCATGAGCGTCTGTCTGCTTGTCTCATCCTGAGCGCACTGATATCTCACAAAACATCACCGAAATCATCCAAGCTGGCATGGAATTCTAATTATTTATTCCACGTACACAGAAAACCTCTTCAGCCACTCAAAAGCCCTGGTTCTCTAAATCATGTGACAAGGCCAGGCTTGAAAAGGTCAAAGCTCACAAAACGCTTCTACACAATCCCAGTCAAGAAAACAGTCAAGCAATTAACGACACACGAAACCACTATGTCCGCATTTTTTCTGAGGCAAAAAACTCGTTTAATAACCACATCAAAAACAAAGTCCTCTCAAGCTCCAACGGCAGCAAACCCTTCGCGACTCTTGCTAAATCTATTGGGAATAATTTCTGCAAGAGCACGTTCCCACCTCTTGTTTCCGGGGATGAAATTGTTTCTACCGCCCTGGATAAGGCTGAACTTTGTTGTCAATTCATCGATACAAAGTATCCTTCAGAAGTGCTGGGAAATAGAAGAAATTTCACCGGTGACTGCCAACAAAGACAACAAAAAATGCAAAAAATATTTGAAACTACAATGACAAGAGATACAAATAGCAGAAAACTTTGCTATTCAAGAGAGATCCATTGTGTTTAGCAGCCTCGTACCATATAGCACTTATGGAGATTTACTTCTCTTAAAGCGAATGCTAGAAGCTGATTCGTCATTAAAGCAAAATTAACATGAAGCTAAGATGGACTATCTTTCGCAAGGCCAGGGTTTTGATTTCCTTTCGTATTTAATTCAACTTATCCAAATATGAATAGAATAGAATAGAATAGAATAACTTTATTAGCCACAAGATCACACAAAAATGAAATTGGCCAGTCAAGATAAAAAATCAAACATAAAGCACATGTAATTGTGAAACTAAAAATTAACAAAAATACATACACATCTAAAACACACAATATCTGCCTATCACTAAAACAGTGGATCACCGGGCCATCGAGAATCTCAGCTGCGGCACCACATTAAAATATTCATCTGTTCTGTATAGACAAGCCTGTATTAAAAAATCTCTAATAATTGTTCGGAATTTATTAATAGGTTCATTTCTCAACCACCTTGGGAGTGCGTTGAAAAAGTCGACCCTAACTGTTTTAGTTTTATTTATCTGATGCCTCGGTTGGATTAAATTATCTTTATGTCTGGTGTTATAACTATGCACTTCAGCATGTGTGTCAAAACTTTTCCTGTTTTCTCTCACCACCAACAATTGTCTGTAAACCACCAATGAGTATAGTGACATTATGTTAAGTTCCTGAAAGATGGGTTTACAGTGAGCACAGCAACCCGCCCCGACAACACCTCTGACAGCTGCTTTCTGATACACAAAGAGTCTATCCAAGTGCACACTCGCTGCATTTCCCCATGCAAGCAAACAGTAATTCAGACGTGAGTAAAACAACCCATAATAGGTGATCAAAGCTGCCTCAGGTCCGGCCATTGCAGAAATCTTACGCACTGCATACACTGATAAGGCTAGCCTACCTGCCAATGAGTCTATTTGGGTCCTCCATACAAGAGCAGGGTCGATGTTGAGACCGAGAAAATTCCTAGCAGTTTTCGACTCATTAGAAGTGACCCTGGCATGAAAACTGATTAAAGCTGTCTTATCCTCATTGACGAACAGTTCATTATCATTAAACCAAGCTCTCGCCTCACGAAGAACATTGCCCACAGTCTTATTGACATCACTACCAGCATTACCAGTGATAATAAAAGTTGTGTCATCTGCAAAGAGGGCTGTTGCTATCCTGCTCTGTTTGATGCCATCAGGAATGTTAGGAGGAAGATCATTTCTATATATGAGAAAGAGAAGTGGCCCTAGTATAGAACCCTGAGGCACCCCTCTACGAATGTATCCCACTTCACTGTATTTCCCACCATGAAAAACTCTATGTGTTCTATTATCAAGGCTCCCCTAATACCATAATGACTCAACTTTGTCAAACATATTTCGTGCGAGACACAATCAAATGCCTTTGTTAAGTCTGCAAAAACTGCACAGCACTGTTTTCTCTGTTCAAAAGCACAATTTACGATCTCTAGAAGATACGATATCGCATCCATGGTGCTGCACCTCATACTGATGTTCATAGAATAGATGGTTATCTTCAAAGTAACTATAAAGTTGTTGGAAAATAAGGAATTCGAAGATTTTTGAGAGTATCAGCAAAACTGAAACCTGCCTTATAATGCCAGGATCATTGCAGTCCCCCTTCTTGAAAAACGCAAGTACCTTCGCACACTTCATCAACGCAGGGAAACAACCCTGTGTGATGCAGAGATTAAAGATATGTGTCAGTGGCAGAGTAATAAAATCCCCAGGCCTCTTAATGACATACGAGTCCATACCAAATATATCCTTTGATTTTGTATTTTTAAGTTTATTGATAGCATTCCTAACATCCTCCTCAACAACTGGTTTCATGAAAAAAGAGTTTGCAGGACTTTGAATCCCAGAGAAATAAGATTCTGGGGAATTTAATTTATTTCCCACTGCATTATTTACCAACCTCTCTGCATGGGATGTAAAAAAATTCGTTGAATGTATTTGCTGATATATTAGTTTCAGAATTCAAGATCTTAGTTCTACCTGTTTCACGATTTATAATTTGCCAAATTGTTTTTGATTTATTGTCAAAAGCCTCAAAAGCAAATTATATTTGGTCCTTATTTCTCCATAAAGCTGTTTATTGGATGGTGTAGGATGCATCTTATAAACATCATGTAAGAACAATACTTGCTCCTTAAGTCCCTTTGCTCGGATGCGTTACTATCCTCAATACTCGATTGTTTCACCACCCACCTACGACGCATCAACGGGAAACTGTTCTCAAAATGATACTGAAAGATATCAAAAAATGTGATATAAGCATCCTCTGCAGAATCATTGGCAAATACCCACTGCCAATTCTCGGAAGCCAATGATTGTTCAAAATCATTGAAACTATGCTGGCCATATGACCTCCTCCACTCTACATCCTGGAGCTGTGCAGCATCCATTCTGTAATCCAAAAACTGTGCTTCATGATCAGAGGCAATCACCGGGAGAACTCCGGCACTCATAAAATCAAAATCAACAAAAATGTTATCGATGCAGTCGCTGCACCCATTAAACTGTCTAGTAAGAGAGAACACAGTCTGCTGAAGGCCGAAAGACTGAAACAACTGTATTAAGTTGTTCTTATTATCATTGCCTTTCAACAGCTGTGTATTAAAATCTCCTCCAAGGGCAATTTTGCAATTATTATACTTATTGTTACAATACTGAAGTGCCTGATTAAGAATATCCAAAAATTGCCCATACAAGCCACCGGGTGGTCTGTACACCACAATTTGGTATCATAAGAAAGCTAATGAAATGCTGCATTCACTAAAATAAAATATACAGGGTGTTACATTTGAAAAAAAAGTAATTTCAAATCTCTCGAAAGATAAATAGCCTGTATATTCAAAAATAAATAGTTATTAATACTGTGAATAAACACAGTCTACACTTTTTAAAAATGCCATAATATACAGGGCGTTCCATTAACATCTATCGCCTTGATAAACCGCATTTTAAAATATAGCCTCAGTGAGGAGTTATCTGCCATCCTCACACTGATAGGACAACCTGTATAAAATAAAGAGCTAAGATCGCTGTAGACTGAATGATAAATATACAGACAGGAGTTCATATGCTCTGTTTTAACGTAAATGTAAATAAGAACACCTTGCACACACCCTTAGTACTTACCAGTAATGTTACTTAATGACACATCATCACCTATATTGGTTGAATTCTGTGTTTCAAACTCTTCACTTTCAGTATCTGACGATATATAACCTAGTTCATTGCAACGTTGTTCCATTTTAAAGGCTGCATCATTTATACTGTGCTTTCTAAGGTAAACTATGTATCGAGACAATAAACGACCCTCTTCTTTGGCATCACCTACATCTCTACATCTCTTGATTCCCATTTCATACACTGATTTTACTTCATCCGATGTAGCTCCTTTAGATTCAGTACAATCAGCTATTTTTATCAAAGTATTCAGACTATCTTTTAAATCTTTGCACATTTTGTACTCCTTTCTGTAATATTCTATAGCTTCCGCATACTGCCCATTATCTCGGTATGTTTCCGCTAAACTGAAGTAACATGTGGCAATGCTACAATCGATTCCTCCACATTTTTCTGCAGCTTTTAACATTTTGTGATAACACTCGATGGCTTTGCTGTAATTCTTCAACTCACAAGCGCCATCTCCCATTTTTTCATAAAGCTCTTTTAGTCTTTTATAATTCGTGTCTGATGTTGAAAGTAACTCCTTTTGTGTCCTACAGATAGCAGTGACTGTGGGAAAAAAATATTATAGATTAGTATGTGCGAAGAACTGGGCAGAGCTGAATTGATTGTAGATATGCCCTTTATAACTCACCTATTCTTAAGTTGCGTTCTATGGATGCTCTGTCTTCCAAATTTGGCATTTTTAATTTATAAGCCTTGTATAGAGAAAACTTTGCAGCTGTAAAATCTCCAAGTTTTATAAGCACTTCAGCTCTTGATGCCAGACTCGCACACATTAAGGGAACTTTGTCTTTTAGAAACTCTAAAAGGGTTACAGAACATTTTATTAAGAAAGTATACTGTTGACAACAAACTGAAGACTGCAATTTAGTCACAAATCGAATTTACTAGGTATGGCGGAAGCAGGCTTACTTGATATCGGTATTGACCTGGATTTTTTAAATTTCAACAACCCACCACGAGGGCTTACAGCCTAAATACTATCGTACCGTGGGTGTTGTTAATTCTGGACTTGAAGGTTTGGAGGTTCGGAGGAGAAGGAAAAACATGTGCCGGCAAGGAATTCCACAACTTGGAAGTCCTCGGGACAAAAGTGCGGGCATAACAAGATGTTCCATGTCTGGTGACCTGGACAGTAAAAGGGTGCATTCGCTCTGTTCCCCTGGTAGATCTGTTGGGGGCAGCAGGTGGGGGAACTATGGAGGAAAGTTCCTCTGAGCAGTGCCTGTGCAGATATCTATAAAACAGAGAGAGGTCACCAACGGCACGTCGGTGGGTAAGGGATGGCAGCCTTTGGGTGAGGGTAGGGTCACCGATGAGACGTATAGTTCTCTTTTGAATGGAGTCCAGGATAGCGAGTGTAGAAGCGGCAGCTGCACCCCAGATGTGGAGCAGTATTCGAGGTTTGGCTTTATTTGTAAAGTATATAAGGTATAGAGATTGGCTGGTGAAAAGTATTTGCGAGCCCGGAAGAGGAAACCTAATTTCTTAGCAGCCGCTTCTGCAATTGATGTGACATGTTGGTGCAAATTAAGATTTCGATCCACAGAAATGGCAACAAGAGAAAAGGACTCATTACTTTGAATAACTTGGTTGTTCATTGTGATGGGTCCAGGGCTGGTGTATCTCTTGTGAGAAAGAAAGCAAGACTTAGTTTTGGTGGGGTTGAATTGTACAAGATTTCTACTTCCCCAGTCTAATATTTTTTGGAGATCCACGGAGACAGAACCCTCCATGAGTCTGCGATCCTCATCTAATTGGGCTAAAGAGACAGGCTTAGAATATTGTATATTTGAGAGGAGTGTGTTGTCGTCCGCGTAACTGTGAACTGGGTTGGATGTGCTAGAGAGGAGGTCATTGATGTGGAGAAGAAACAAAGTAGGGGCTAAAGCTAAACCTTGAGGAACTCCTGCATTAATTGGATACAGTTTAGAGGAATGGCCATCCACAACAACAGATATGCTCCTATTGGAGAGGAAATTTGCTGTCCAGATACAAAGTTTTGGTGGTAGGCTGTAGGCCGGAAGTTTATTAAGCAACAATCTGGGATTCACTGTGTAGTTCCATAGACTTGTTCCAAGAATTGGTGACAAAGGAAAGGAGGTTGGCAGTCGAGCTGCGCTGACGGAATCCATACTGCCTGTCGTGGATTAGACTGTGTTTTTCAAGAAATTTTAGTAATTCGGTGTTTATATACTTTTCCATCACTTTAGAGACGACTGAAAGGAGAGAAATAGGCCTGTAGTTGCTAGGAAGCGCTTTGGATCCTTTCTTGGGGATGGGTTGTACTCGAGCAGTTTTCCAGTTACTAGGGAATATGCCTTTATTGTAAGATATCTGAAACAGACGAGTCAGGACAGGAGCAAGTTCTGGTGCACATTTTTTGAGAACAATTGCTGGGATTTCCTCAAGGCCAGAGGCTTTCCTGGTATTAAGAGAAGAGAGTATCTTTCGTACCTTTTTAGTTTTGAAAATGATATCCGTCATTTTGTGCGCGACATTGGGGACTGTTGGTGGTTGAACATTTGGAGGTGGGTTGAGAGTAGAATTGCCGGCGAACAACGAAGCAAAAAGTTCAGCCTTGCCCAGGGAGGTAGAAACAATTTCATCCCCTGAGACAAGAGGTGGGAACGTGCTTTTGCAGAAATTATTCCCAATAGATTTAGCAAGAGTCCAGAAGGGTTTGCTGCCGTTGAAGCTTAAGAGGACTTTGTTTTTGATGTGGTTATTAAATGAGTTTTTTGCCTCAGAAAGAATGCGGACATAACGGATAATGGATGATTAACTATTCCTGCCATTGCCTGATGAAATTTTTTTTTAAATCCCAGACAATAAATTATTATTTATAAAATCGTAATAAAAATCATGACACTAAACCTGAACTAAAAAAATATAACTGACTAGGTTCTTATACAACCCCCCTTCCCGATACTTATAGTATCTGAATATTTTAGACATCTTGAGAATTTTGGTTAATGAAGCGTTAATATTAGGTGTGCATATTTTGCCTATCTTCTTTGGTATTTTTTTACAGTTGAAAATGGCAACACTGTGTGGAAATTATTAAGCCATTTCCTAGTCTGGCAGCCCAATCTATTTTATCGGCATGCCATAGGTCTAGAAGTAATTGTCCTTGAATGCTAGAATATACATTGGAAATGCAAGGGTGTTAGGAATTTATGGGTAATAAAATGGATGTTTCGAAACTAAAAGTATGGCAAAAATTTGTTTCTATTCAACCCCAGAGGATAAAATTTCAACTACATTTTCGTTTTCAGTTTTTAACCTATTCCTGAGTTCATCTGTGCACACACTATATATATATATATATATATATATATATATATATATATATATATATATATATATATATATATATATATATATATATATATATATATATATATATATATATGTATATGTATATGTATATGTATGAGACATACTTGGTTCTTGGGTTGAACCGCGTCCAGAATTTATGAAAACTCGACGTTTCGGCTCCTGTTTTGGAGCCATTTTCAAGAGGTAAAGGAAATATGTAAGGACACTCTATAATACCCTCAATCTGCCTACTTCTTAGACTGGTGGACAAAGGTGGGTAAAGGAAATATGTAAGGACACTATAAGGCCTCAATCTGCCTACACCCCAAATCTCGCCGGAGATCGTCTGTGAGGTCTCAGTGTGTTCAAGCCTAGGCCTCAGATATATATATATATATATATATATATATATATATATATATATATATATATATATATATATATATAGATATATATATATATATATATATATATATATATATATATATATATATATATATATATAGATATATATATATATATATATATATATATATATATATATATATATATATATATATATATATATATATATATATATGTATGTATATATTGACTTCCCAAAAAATCCGAACACCCATTAAGAATCGACCAATTGCAATGAAATGTACTAAATTACTCTGTTTTATCTTAATTAATAAATGATAACAATATGGACAAAAAATTTTAACAGGCGTACGCTTTTTAAATTTTGTTTTACCAAAAGATTATCCCTTTAAATTTGGGTTTCCTTCAGTTTGAATATTTCGTAGCGATTTGTACTCAACTTATAAGTGATTCCTGTTTACGGAACAATTATAATCATTTAAGTAAATTCGAAAAGGGGAACACTGTTGGTACACAGGAACCCGGTTTTTCAATAAGACAAATTTCTGACAGAGTTTGATTGAAAACGCCTGGTTGTTGTGAGTTTTACAACAAAGAGTCTCTCTGGCAACAATATATCGCAGAATACGCGCTTTTGGTCTTCGTTCGTATAGACTATTTTTATGGCTTCCACTGACACCTCAACATCTTGCTGCATGGCTTGAGCGGTGTAATGGCATATCAAATTGGGATGGTGAATGGAATCTGGGGAAAGAGCTTGATTTCTTTTCCCAATGTTTTGCAGGTGGATTGATCCCACCCTCGCTAACTAGTCGGCTTTGCTAATTAGCGTTGGAAGAAGAATATGTTGAAGATGTGGACTGTATTTATAACTCTAGGTGCACTGAATTCCAGAAGATTTCAATAATACACTTTTTTATATTTATATGTTGTATTGTTACTATATACACTTTGAACTTAACATTTATTTACAATTTGCAGTTTTACACTTGATTTAATGGATTATTCAGGAGATTTCACAATCTTATTAGCTACTTGCTATTGCATTTAACTGTGCGCATACTTTCTAATTTCGAAGAAAACACTGACTTTTCACTGTAATACTGTACGAACGGAATTTCTGTAGGAAGATTGGAGCTTGAACTGAGGTGGCGTAATCACACTAGCGATGTTTAGGTAGAAGATCGGGATCTTAAAAGTCCCAAAAAGCGATGAAGATGAAATTCGTTGTAGAACGGCACTGTAGAATTGAACTGGTTTAAACACACGAGCGATGTTTAAGTGGAAGATTTGGAACTCAGGGTTCCAAGGAACGAAGATGAGATCTGGCGTAGAACTCGCTTGTACCTTGCGAAAGGCTTGCTTTTATCGAGCTTTCGCGTAACGCTAGGTGACATAGTTGACATAACATAATGTCAGTAATACAGAATGGCCAACTAGGCAGAAGCATTATTCCTAGTGAAGAAAATCCACTGGGTACATCTAAAGAATATGTCAAAGACTATTCTATTTACAATAAACGACCTAACGGTATATAAGTATTCTTTGTATGGCATTTTTTTTTTTTTTTTTTCCCTCAGGGCTCGTCCGCGGCCTTGCCGCCCCGATAGCACCGCAACCCTTGGTTGATTGTGCATACCCCTAGTCTTACTCCACCCATTCCAAAATCACTGTGCCTTGAACTAGTCTGCACAGCGATTGGTAGGGTGAAGTTTTATATTGCTCTGTCTTCGGTCTAGAGTGACCGTAGATCAGTTGTCTTTTCCGGTCCAGAGCTATACACTCGCACAAGATGTGCTGGGCTGATTCCTCCCCCTCGCCGCAGAGTCTGCATGCGAGGTGCCCTTCGAACCGCCCCATTTTATGTAGGTGTTTCTTGACGGCCATGTGTCCCGTCAAGATACCTGTTGTGTTTCTGAGCTGTCCTCTGCTAAGGTTTAGCAGCTCCACAGCTCTCTTTGAACTGGGTCCGTCAATTATTGACTTCCCATGTCTGAGCCCTGGACAGTCCGCCCAGTACACCTTGTGTTGGTTTCTGACCCAGGACTTAATGGCTCCCCTGGCAGTGCTCTTTGACACGCCCAGAGCCGGTTCTGGTCCCATAAATGGTTCTGCTGACCCTCTCTTCGCGAGACTGTCAGCTTCTTCATTGCCTTTGACCCCCGAGTGACCCGGCACCCAGATGAGGGTCACCTCATTCTGCCCAGCCAGGTCGCTCGTCTCGTCTCGGCACTCACTCACCAGCCAGGAATTTACCTGTGGGCTACTTAGTGCCTTAAGGGCTGCCTGGCTGTCTGTGGCTATGAGGATCTGCTTGTTGGTGTAGCCCCTCCTCTTGTTCTCCCGCACACAGTGCAGGATGGCGTACATCTCGGCCTGAAACACCGTTGCATGGGCTCCGAGGGAAATACTGTGACTTACCCTCGGTCCTTCCGAGTAAACACCTGCCCCCGTCCCACGCTCCCCGCCAGATCCGTCCGTGAACCAGACGAGCGCGTCCCGTGGTATGCCCGGCGTCTCCTCCCGCCATGCCCCGCGATCAGGGATTTCCACTGTGAAGTTGTTTTCCCTGCACATTCGCGGGCTCGCGAAGTCTGACCTCATTTCAAGCATGGGTTCCTTCACGATCCCCTGAATTTTGCAGTGGCCCCTGAAGCCTGGGTTGATCTTCAGTCTACCATTGCAGGCTAGTCTGTATAGTCCTAGCCTGGCCTCTCCCATAATAACTAAGTGTAGGGGGGGTAGATCCAGCAACACCTCCATGGCGGCTGTTGGGGTTGAAGACATGGCCCCTGTGATGCCTAGGCAAGCCATCCTTTGGATCTTGCCTAGTTTTTGTTTGGCACTGGATTGTGTCACCTTAGGCCACCAGACCAGTGCCGCATATGTTAACGATGGTCTGACCACCCTTGTGTACAGCCAGTGGGCCATATTAGGTCTTAGTCCCCACGTTTTTCCATATAGCCGCCTAGTGACGGCTAAGGTCATGACTGCCTTACGCAGTATTTTTCCAATGTGACCATTCCAGGTTAGCTTAGAGTCCAATACGACCCCAAGATATTTTACCTCCCTGGCCATTGGAACGCTCCTACCGTATAGAGTGAGAGTTCTGTGGCTTTCACACTTCCTCCTCCTCGTAAACGGCACGACGGTTGCTTTCTCGGGGCTCACCCCGAGCCCTTGATCAACCGTCCACCCTTCCACCACTTTCAGTGCAGTCTGCATACGCTCCCACACTGCCTGTGTGACCTTTCCTCGGACTATGATGACAATGTCGTCCGCATAGCCCTGTACCTCATACCCCCCTCCCGAGAGCCTCCCCAGCAGGCCGTCCACGACTAGACACCAGAGCAAGGGAGACAGAACGCTCCCCTGCGGACACCCCGCCGCGACCCCCGCCAGCAGAGTCCCTCCCGCGAGTGAGGTGAACACCGCCCTGTCCCTGAGCATGGAACCGATCCACCTGCAGCAGGTCTCCTCTATTCCACGCTCCCGGGCAGCTGCCAGAACCGATCCGAACGAGGTGTTGCTAAAGGCCCCCTCTATGTCTAGGAAGGCCCTCAGCGCCACCTCCTTGTTCTCCAGCGTATTCTCCAGTTTCAGCACCAGTTGGTGCAGTGCTGTTTCTGTTGAGAATCCTGCTCTGTATGCATATTGTCCGCAGTGTAGAGGATATGCTTCCAGTACACCGCCCCTAATGTGCCGGTCGAGCAGTTTTTCCACTGTTTTCAGCAAGAAGGACATGAGACTTATTGGCCTCAGGGACTTTGCCTGGTCTGTTGGACGCCCAGGTTTAGGAATAAATACAACCCTGGCCAGTCTCCATGCCCTCGGAATGTACCCCAGAGCCAGACTGGCCCTCATAATGAGGGTAAGCACCGGCGCCAGTATATCTATCCTCTGTTGGAGCATGATGGGCATTATTCCATCAAATCCCGGCGATTTGTATGGCTTAAAGCTGTTAATGGCCCATCTGATTTTGCTCCAGGTAACCACCTCTTTAGCGACTGTCCAGTCTACTCTAGATGCCCGCCTATAAGGCGCCTCTATTTCTGAGTGTTCCCAGTCCGGAGGTAATTGGTTTATTATGTTACAGCCGGGGAAGTGCATCTGGAGTAAAATTTCCATAGTTTCCTCCCCCGAGCTTGTAAAGCCTCCCGTGGGTGTTCTAAGGGAGCCTATGTTAGTCTGAGGGCCCTTAGACAGGATCTTGTGTAGTCGAGCACTCTCGGACGTGTTTTCCACTTCTTCGCAGTGCCTCCTCCACGACTCCGTGGCGTCCCTCAGTCTTTTGTTATAGGTCGATAGGGCCTGTCTATATTCATCATATGCTCCCGACCTTTTGGCCGCGTTAAACAGCTTCCGAACCTGCGTCCTCCTTTGCCTGAGGTCCTCGTTCCACCATGGGATGTTCCTGGTGGACACCCTCATTTTCAGGGGGCAGTTGGCGTTATAGGCCGAGGTAATTGCGTCTCGCAATTGGACTGCTGCAATCTCGAGGTCTATTGAATCCCTTATGGCACTCTCAACCCCCCGCAGTTCCACAGCTAGGTCTGCCCTGTAGGCTTCCCAGTCCGTCCGCCTTGCGGGGGTCCCGGTACCATACCGTTTCTCTTTCGACTTTGGCGATTTCAAACCGGATGTATCTGTGGTCTGAGCTACTCACTTCCCCAGACACAGCCCAGCTTTTAACAAAGTCACCCAGAAACTGGGTGGAAACTGTTAGGTCTAAAACTTCCTCACGCCGTGTTGTGACGAATGTCGGTTTATTACCTCTATTCAATATGTCTAAATTAAATTTCATAAAGAATTGTAAAAGTGCCTCACCCCTAGAGTTTGTGTCCGAGCTACCCCACAACTCATGGTGCGCATTCGCATCCATGCCGATAATGGTCTGCCATCCACCTGCTCTGCTACCCACCATCAGCTGCTCCAATTCGTTGGGTGGAAGAGGGTCCGTGCTGTCCCCTGGCAGATAGGCTGACGCGACAGTAATGTCCCTCAGCCCATCCGCTCCTCCACATCGGATTTTGATCGTTGCCAGGTCCCTGGAACAGAAATTCATTAGAGGGAGAAACTCTATCCCTTCCCTAACAAAAATGCAGGCCCTCGGATTCTCGCTGGACCTGCTGTATATGAGCTTTCCAGTAGCTCCGCCGAGTCCCTTGATCTCTCCTTTGTAGGAGTATGGTTCCTGGATGAGGGCCACATCCGTGTTCCTCAGAGCCATTAGTAGTCCGGCCGTGGCTGCCCTACTGTGTTGGAGGTTGACCTGAAGGAACCTAAGTCCCATTAACCCTTAGTTGCTTCCCCAGTGGACGGAAGCTAACCCTTCCCATGCCCCAGAATGCCTTGAAGGAGGTTCCTTCAAGGGCTCTGTAAGATGTCGGGTCGATCGAGAAGGCGAGCGTCTGTCCTTTCTCCTCTGCCTTCCTGCTTAGAACCGACCAGTGTTGCGTCCCCAGTTCAGGGTTCTGGATCTTAAGTCTGCTGATCACCGTCTCCTGCGGGATGGTGTCAGGGATCCGTACGAGGACCTTGCGTCTCTTTGGGAGTTCCTTGGGCTCGACGGCTGTCAAGTCCGCCCCCTCCCAAATCTGACCGAGGCCCCCGATCGTTTTCCGCAGCCAGTCCCGCGACTGCGGGCCGGCACAAGTTGTCCAGAGGATGCCCCCCGTCAGGCGCGTCCGGAGGAACTGAGGCGGGCTCTCCCCTTCCTGAAGAGAGTCCACTGCAGCTACCACCGCAGCCTGGATCAGGTCCGCCTTCTCCTGGTCTAACGTGACCTCAGGATGGCGTCTGTCAATCACCGCCATCCCGAGGCCCTCCGCAGCCTCCCTGTAAGAGCCAGTCTGCGCCGGTGTTCCGGCCTTGGTTCCTTTGGGAGGTCTGTCTGTAGTAGGCGTGCTAGAGCCAGAGCGCGGCGTCTTCCGACTCGCACTCTCCTCTTGCGCCTTTACAGGCACCCTGGCCCTTTTGGAACGTCTGTCTGTAGTGGGCGTGCTAGAGTTCGAGCGCGTCCTCTTCTGACCCGCACTCCCCTCTTGCGCCTTTACAGGTTTCTCGACCGTCCAGGTCCCGGCCGCCATTTTTTGCGCCCTCCGGAGCTTCTTTCTTTGCGCCCCGGAAAGACGCTTGGACTGCCGGGGCAGTCCCTCTACTCTAACAGTAGAGTCCTCACTGGTGGAGGGGCCCCCAGAGTCCGCGGAGCCCGCCGCCCTCCGGTGGGACCCAGCCTCCAGCTTGGGTGTCGGGGACAGGTCTCTGGCCGAAGCTACCCCCTGATCCCCCGTATCTACGCCGGTCTTGGGACCTCCAGAGTCCGCTGCCGCCCCCTGGCTCGTCTCCGTTTCCGGGATAGACTCAAGGCACAAGTCTGTAGCCGGAGCCACTCGTCGAGCCTCATTGGTTTTGGTTTTGTATGTGTTTATTATCTTCATGTTGTTCCCACGAGAATGGGGGAAATACTGTCCACACCATCAGAACCCCCTGTGTGGTGCAAGGCGGGTTACTCTGGAGGGTTGCCTGGTACTCCAGAGGTTCCGTTCACGACACCATCGCCCTGGTGCCATCCATCCATAGGCACGGGTCACGTGACACCGTAGATTGGGGGAGTTTAGTTAGATCTCCTTGTCTAGATCCGTCATGTTTAGTTATTAGCAGGGTCACCTCGTGCAGGATGCGGATTTTTACCGCGCATGACGGTCTTGGGGAAAGCTTCATCGGGAGTTTATGTTGTTATTTCCACTTCCTCAGCTTGCCCCCTGGAGTCCTTTGGCCCGCGACTCCTTAACCCCTTTGTATGGCATTGTTCATGCGTAAAGCTAATGCGATACAGACGTCTAGAGGATAAGGATTACCAGCAAATTTGGAAAGATTGTGAAATTCAAAAATAAATAATTTCAGGTAGAATCTTAAAGGAAACTGCAACCGAATGAAAGTAAAGAGATAGGGGCGTACCAATTATGTTTCTCCAACAGAATCATGTTGTGTTCTCTGACGAGTCTCGATTCTGTATTGGGGCCACTATGGTCCAGGAAGACGATTAATTGGAGAACACAGAAATTCACAATTTGCTGTGGAACAGCATACGGTCCCAACAAGGGCGGTGATGTATGGAGTGCGGTAACATATGATAGCAGGTTATCTTTTTTTTTCTCCCCCCGATAGCACTGCAGGTCACCTCTAGTTTTGATTGACAGAAATTTGAATGCAAATGACTACATAGGAAACGTACTGCAGCCTGTTGCACTGCCATACCTTCAAGGGTTCATTCAACCCCTTTTCCAAGAAGACAATGAACATCCTCATACAGCAAGGGTTACTACAAGGTTCTTACAACAAAATAACGTGACCCTGCTTCCGTGGACTTTTCGCTCCCCAGACTTGTCGCCAATCGAACATGTGTGGGATATGATTTTCAATCGACTGGGTAATTTACTACAATCAAGAAAATAACCTAGTTGACCCACCAAATTCAAATGACATGCCTCAGGATTCCATGAAACATTCAATTTCAAGCATGCCTCGAAGAGTTACCGAATGCAAAAGAAACCATGGCGGACCCAGTCATTATTAAATAACTTTGTTATTTTTTAATATTATAGTTTGAAGATGTAATCTTTTTTTTGCTTGATTAAACAACATTATGTATACATTTTATTTAAATTGATTAACACTTACTGGGTGTTCGGATTTTTTTGAATGTCAGTATGTAATATATGCAATCGGATCTTCATGTCTTGTCTGGCCATTGAAATCTTATTTGATCTTAGTGACAGCTGACAGATCTAAGATCAAATAAAATGTTCAATGTGATATATAATTTTTTTTACTGTGCCCCCAAAATGTTTAACGCCCCTACAAATTTTGGAAGTGAGGCCCCTGTAAACAATAATAATTATTAATAACAAGAACTCTTAAAATACTTACTGGCTGAGTGATATGCAAGATTATAATTCTGTATAGCCTCATTATAATCGCCTATCTTTTCATACAATGATGCCAGAGATGTGTAAGACCTTTGCAGCTGATCATATATGTCATTTGCTTTGCATATATTGATTGATTTTGTAAACAATTCTACACCTTTCTCAAAGTTGCCAAGAGATTCATGAACCAGTCCTAAATTAGAAAAAATTCTGGCTGACATGTCAGAGCGTTCAAATTTGCCTATACTGGTCAAGCTAAAACAATAAAATAAAGTAAAAAAAAAGCAAACAAACCAAAAAATGAGAACAGAACCAAAAAAAGTCTGGACGCAGCAAGTGCGTCAACGCAGCAAGTGTGTCATGGTAGCGAATTTTCGTAGAAATGTTTTAATATGTTGTTTTTTAAAAGACATCAAATTTTGTAGATGGTATAACCTTAATGGTAGAAACTAACGTACGATATTTCATTAAAATAACTTTTTGTTAGAAAACGTAAAAACATTCCCGAACACAAATTAAAAATTTTCCCGAAAAAAGTAGTCCAATTTTCCTGGCTAACGAACTTATCCAAGCCACTTATAAAAGGAAATTGCAAGGTACCTACCAAATTTCATAAAAAACTCAGCTCATTATTTTTTTGAGTTATGGGTATGATATATATATATATATATATATATATATATATATATATATATATATATATATATATATATATATATATATATATATATACAGGGTGAATCAGACCACCCGTACCAGTCGTTTATTAGCCTACACTGAATGCTTTAAGGAAAAAATAACGTATGTTTGTATACCCAAATCGGGTACGCCCTATCGATTGGTGATGGAGTCAACTTCCGGAACAAACCGGAATTGGGTCGTTCTGACCCAAACATTAGATTTTTAAATGAAACATGGTATTTTCTATTACAGATTTAGGTTACATGTAAAAAAATAAGAAACTTTCATCCGAACCACTTTCCCGATAGATGTCACCACTAACCTTGAAATTTAATTTTAACTACTCTTAACACAAATCAGATCCAACAACAAGGACTTGGCTGTTGTGTGTGGTGAGAATGGATGGCAGAAAATGTAAGCGCTCGTAAATGTCAAAGTGTCTGCCACCTTGATTAACACATTCCTTGATCCGTGTTCTAATGCTATCGGTAGTTCGCGAGATTTCTATGCCACTCAACGACTGCCAGGCTTCCCGGATTTTCATCTTCATATCATCTTTTATTGTGGGTTGATGCCCGTAAACAATAGCTTTGACCCGGCATCAAAGAAAAAATCCAAGGGTGTTAAGTCAGCGGATCGGGGTGGCCATGCTATAGGCCCTTCTCTTACGATCCACCTCCAGGGTACAGGTTATCAATGACATTACGTGCTTCCAGCGAAAAGGGACTTAGACAACCATCCTGCTGCATCCACATTGACTTTCATGTATTGAGCGAGACGTCTTCCAGTTGTTGACAGGGGACTTTGTTGACGAAGTCAGTGTACACACGGCCAGTTTGGATGCCATCGAAAAAGTAGGACCTGATGATCTGACACCCGATGAGGCACCACCATGTGTTGAGGCTGCACAAATGCTGGTTGTCCACTTCTTGTAGCCAATGAGGATTTTCTTGAGACCAGCAATGGCCATTGTGAATGTTGACCTTCCCTTTGCTTTTGAATGTAGCCTCATTGGTCCAGAGAATCGATCAATGGAATTCAAGTTCTTTGGTTAAAAGCCATTAGCGAAAATCGATTTGTTTTTGGTAATCCCTCGGTTCAAGTACCTGCTGCAGGTTAATGTGGTAGGGATGATAATGATTATCTTTTAAAATCCTGCATATTGACATTTGACTCACACCGGAATCAACCGCGATCCTCCAGGTTGAAACAAGGGGGTTCATAGCAACAGCAGCCACAATGGCAGGGGCCATTTCCTCTCTTACCGGCTGCCTAATCTGCTGATTTTTATTGTGTAGGGGTTGAATTTGACCAGTTGATCGAATTCGAATCGCCAGGCACCTAAAAAAGTTGTGAGATTGAGGAACGCAGTCAGGGGACCTCCCTGCATACATTCGTTCGGCTGGTCTGTCATTTTAAAGACATTTGCCTAACACCCTGAGCATATGGAAACCTTCCTCATTTTAAAGCATCTTTGCCTTGTCAAAAATGACACTTAAATGATTTCACGAAGCAGTAACTAGATGATTGATAATGTTTGACAGCAATGTCTACTGCTACCATTTCCATGCTTACATCTGGTATTTGTTTGCTAGATACTTGTTTTTGTTTTTTGAAAACCAGGAATTTGGGAATCAAGGTAGCAGACACTTTAAACATTTATGAATGCTTACATTTTCTGCCATCCAGTCGCCCCACACACAACAACCGTGTCCTTGTTGCTGGGTCTGGTTTTTGTTAAAAGCAGTTAAAACTTATTTTCAAGGTTAACGGTGACATCCATCGGGAAAGCGGTTCAGATAAAAGTTTCTTATTTTTTACATGTAACTTAAATCTGTAATACAAAATACCATGTTTCATTTAAGAATCCAAAATTGAGGTCAGAAAGACCAATTGGTTGACCAGACCTAACTGGCCATGTGTACGCTGACTTCGTCGACAAAGCCCCTGTTAACATCTGGAAGACGTCTCGCTCAATACACGAAAGTCGATGTGGATGCAGCAGGATGGTTGTCTGAGTCACGATTCTCTGGAAGCACGTAATGACATTGATAACCTGTACCCTGGACGGTGGATCGTAAGAAAAGGTCCTGTAGCGTGGCCGCCTCGATCACCTAACTTGACACCCTTGGATTTTTGGTTCTTGGGCTGGGTCAAAGATATTGTTTACGGACCTCAACCCACAACACAAGATGATATGAAGATCCGAATCCGGGAAGCCTGGCAGTCGTTCAATGACGTAGTAATCTTGCAAACTACCGAGAGCGTACGAAGACGGATCCAGGAATGTGTGAATCAAGGTGGCAGAGATTTTGAACATTTGCGAGCACTTACATTTTCCGCCATCCATTCTCCCCACACACAACAGCCACGTTTTTGTCGTTAGGTCTGATTTGTGTCAAGAGCACTTCTTCTTTTGGTGCCATATCAGGTCCCCCTAACATTGGCAATTACATTGGCGAGTTGTTCGCGGTTTTCTGCTAATCTGAATAGTTGTTCGGCACTGCGTATTCCAGTCCAATCGCGAATGTTCTTTAGCCATGACATCTGTTTCCTTCCAATTCCTCGGCTGCCTTCAATTTTACCTTTCATTATAAGCTGGAGCACCTTGTATCGGTCTCCTCTAAGAACATGTCCCAGGTATGATATCTTTCGCACCTTAATAGTGACAAATAATTCATGGACGCCATTCGCTCTATTTAATACTGCTTCGTTTGTCTGCATAGCTGTCCAGGGTATTCGAAGCATTCTTCTGTGCAACCACATCTCAAACGCTTCCAGTCGACCGATCGTAGCAGCCTTCAGAGTCCAGGTCTCAGCTCCATACAACAACATGGACCAAATATAACATTTGATCATTCTTTGACGCAATCTTAGGTTTAAGTTGTCGTTAAAGAAAAATGATTTCATTCTCATGAAAGTTAAGCGCGCTGTTTCAATTCTGCACTTTATCTCTTTATCGGGGTCTAGGTGTTCTGTGATATAACAACCAAGGTATTTGAATTGGGTAACTCTCTCAATGTTTTGTTGGACTATCTGTAGGGAAGCATCAGCGTGCGGTTGACGACTGAATATCATAAATTTTGTCTTATTGACATTTATTTTCAAACCCATTTCCCTTCTTGTCGTGTTTACACTATCCAGCAACTCTTGAAGGCCCCGGACACTATCGCACAAGATGACCGTATCGTCGGCATATCGAATGTTATTAATCAGTTCACCGTTAATCTTCACTCCAAGGTCTTTATCTTGCAAAGCCTTCTTAAAGATTTTATCCGAGTATATGTTGAACAATAGCGGGGAGAGAATGCATCCCTGTCTGACGCTCGTTGAATGCGACATTCATCGGTTAGTCTTCCACTGATTCGGACCACTGCTTTCTGCTTCCAATATAAGTTCTCTATAATTTTCAGAACTCTCATCGATTCCCAAAGTTCTTAGTATGTTTAAAAGTGTTTCATGCTGAACCCTATCGAAGGCTTTTTCATAGTCTATGAAACATACATAAATATCCTTACGTTGGTCACGACACTTTTGAAGAAGTATATTTAGGGCAAAAAGTGCTTCCCGGGTGCCTAGTGCATTCCTAAAGCCAAACTGCGTCTCATCCAGGTCCTCCTCGCACCGACTTCTCATCCTTCCATGTATTATGCGAAGAAATACCTTTAATGTATGACTCATCAGGCTTAATTAATCTATATTCGTCGCACTTCTTTGCTCGTTGTTTTTTTGGAAGTGCTATAAAAACAGACTTCAATCATTCTTCGGGTATTTCACCAGTAGTATATATATTGTTAAAAAACTTAACTAGAACATTGATGTGATCTTCGTGGATCATCTGTAAGAGCTCTGCTGGGATGTTATCTGGACCAGTTGCTTTCTTGGTTTTGGTTGATTTTATGGCATGGAGAACTTCCGATTTTAAAATTTCTAGCCCTTCGTCTTGGTTTGCATTACCCTGCATGTTTGGCTTGTCCTCTTCAAACAACTCAGTCACATATTTACTCCATACTTCAAGAATTTCTCTTTCATCAATAATAGCTTTTCCCGTGCTATCCACCAGTATGTTAGTAGTTTTCTTGTTATACAAGCCAGCAACCTCCCGGACTTTCTTGTACATGTTAAACGTGTCATGCTTCCTTTCAAACTCCTCCATTTCCTGACATCTATCCGTCATCCATCTCTCTTTAGCTGTTCGTATTTTTTGATTTATTTCTCTTTGTTTTCTTCTGTATTCTTCTGTTTTGCCCTTGCACTGTCTTCTTTGCTCCATAGAATCTAGTATTTCTTCTGTCATCCATTGTTGTTTTTTGTGTCTGGTTGTTACTTTATGTTTCTCTAATATCTTGGTCATATGTTCGCGAAATAATTTCCATGTTTCCTCGACACCTTCGGTTGTTCTCATTTCTTTCATGCAATCGTTTACAGCTTTTTCAATTTTACTTTTGTTGGCATCTGAAATCGTGAGATTCTTTTGCTGGTGTTTCTTTTCTATCTGTTTTAGCTTGACTCTTACGTCTGCGACTAAAGGGTTGTGGTCAGACCCAATATCCGCTCCAGGATACGTTGTAACCCTGGTGATGGAGTTCCTAAATCTTTTGTTGGTAAGAATATAGTCTATCTGATTTCTTACTACATGTGTTGGGTTATCTCCAGGACTTCTCCAAGTATACAGCCTACGTTGATGTAAGCTATACCATGTGTTGGTTACCACGAGATTGTGTTCTTGGCAGAAATCAAACAGTCTGTCACCTCGCTCATTACTTTCTCCCAAGCCATACTCCCCCACCAGATCCAATCTGCGACCTTTACCAATTTAGGCATTAAAATCACCAAGAGCACTTAAAATTAATTTTTAAGATTAGTGCTGACATCTATCGGGAAATTGGTTCGGATGAAAGGCTCTTATTTTTTTTACATGTAACCTAAATCTGTAATAGAAAATACCATGTTTCATTTAAAAATCTAATGTTTGGGTCAGAACGACCCATTTCCGATTTGTTCCGGAAGTTGACGCCATCACCAACCAATAGAGCGTACCCAACTTGGGTATACAAACATATCTTATTTTTTTCCTTAGAGCATCCAGTAGGCTAATGGCTTGGATGAGTTTGTTCATCAAATCTTAGATAGGTGCTTTATTGTCCAAAGATAAAAATCTTATTGATAAGCAAAGTGTTAACATATAAAAGTAAAAGTTGTCAAAGATAAAAACACAAAAATATAAGTTCACAACAAATAGTAATATAAGTGCATATGTAACTAGTATAACTATATATAAATAACAATATAAAAAACAATATAAGCACAAATACACAGCTGACTAACAATATCATAAAAACACACAATATATAGAAAGCAGCTCAAATGAAAACAACCAATCGAATCTGTCACAGTAGTGCATCATTACAAAATTCATCTATTGAATAATAACATTTTTCAATTAAAAATTCCTTAAGCTCTTTCCTAAAAATTTCAATGTCACCAATCCTCCTCAAGTTTAGTGGTATCTGGTTAAATATCTTTTTACTATTATATATCAATGACCTCTTTAATAATGATGTGGACGGTATAGGAAGAGGAATGCAGTTCTTTTGTCTTGTATCACGAGAAGACACTGACCTGATTTCATCTTTATATTTTCCATGCATAAGGCATGCAGTCTCCAAAACAAACAGAGACGGTAGGGTCAATATCCGCTCAGAAACAAATAAAGGTCTACAAGAGTCACGGACACTAACCCCACACAAATATCTGATGGCTCTTTTCTGCAGAATAAATACAGAATTGAAAAGATAACCTGCACAAGAGCCCCAGTAACAAATGCCATGTCTTAGATGGGACTCCACAAGTGAGAAGTAAACACTTCTAGATGTACTCTTGTCCAAGCTTTTTGAAACAACTCTTAGTGCGTGACAACCTGATGAAAGCTTCTTACATAGATGATTTATATGTGTTTCAAATTTTAACGATTGATCAATGTATAGTCCCAAAAACCTAACACAGCTCTCGTTTCCAAGTTCCTCAGCTGCTAGAGTCACAGCAGGCAGACTACATTTAAAATGCATGATATTAGTCTTAGAGACATTCAAAGTTAACAGATTTGAAATAAACCAGTTTCCTATCATCTTCATATCCTCTGCCACAGTGCACTCCAGTGCTCCAACACTATCACTACTCCACACGATGGTTATATCATCAGCATAGATAGTCATATGACCCTTAATTTTCAACATAGACAGGTCATTAATATAGAGTAAAAACAGCAGTGGGCCAAGAACAGACCCCTGCGGAACACCATGGTGAATATGTTGGTACCCAGAGCTAACATGACCAAGTTGAACACTCTGCTGACGGCCAATTTTTCTTAATAAAAAATTATAAAATATTTTTTAAAACACAATATCTCTTAAATTGTCTAAGTGATTGAAACGAATATTTACAACTTAAAAGAACATAGACAGACGTGGTTGTGTACCAATTTTCAAGTCGTTTGATCAAAGAAAAATAAAGTTATTCGAAATTAATAATAAACTAATCCTCGACATCACTTCAGATTCTGTAATGCAATATCTACAATGTTGGAGAAAGACAGATGATGTTATCTGTACTACTATGCTATTTAAACAAATCATAGATAAAAATCTAAACAATGGAAGTTGTTGCAAGATATCAGCCTGTAGAACGTTGTGAGAGATATGACTGGGACGCCATCTTGGTGCAGGACTAGGTAGTATGTTGTCACGATAGCTCTAGTTTACATAAAATTTTATATATAGAGCTGTGTACAATGTACAATCAACTAATAATTGTGTAAATTGTCAGCTTTGGACCATATCTTTCCTAGTACAGGACAAACAAAAACTAGGCAATGGTAGACTGAAGATCAACCCAGGCTTCAGGGGCCATTGCAAAATTCAGGAGATCGTGAAGGAGCCCATGCTTGAAATGAGGTCAGACTTCGCGAGCCCGCGAATGTGCAGGGAAAACAACTTTACAGTGGAAATCCCCGACTGTGGGGCATGGTGGGAGGAGACGCCAGGCATACCATGGGACACGCTCGTCTGGTTCACGGACGGATCCGGTGGAAAGCGTGGGACTGGGGAAGTCATAGTATTTCCCTCGGAGCCCATGGAACGGTCTTTCAGACCGAAATGTATGCTAGAACAAGAGGATTCGTTCATACAGAGCTTTAGAAATTATATCAAAAAAATTACATTTTTAATCCAACTTTGAATCCCTCTAGCGGCCAAACAAAGCAACTTGGTATATAGGGAGGTTTAGTTAAATCGTCTTATTTTGATGCCAGCAATTTGTGATGTCTATGTCCATGGAATATTGGGACACCTATATATATATATATATATATATATATATATATATATATATATATATATATATATATATATATATATATATATAATACAGGTCTCCTTGCTACGGACGTCTTCAGAACGAAAAATTCACTAAAATGAGGTGTTTACATTATGCTGGGTTTCCATTATCCTATATTCACACTATTGAGTGTCTACTGTACATTATCTGTGAAGTTTACATCAACTGGACAGCTAGTTGACAATTGCCTGCATCTGTCTCACCAGTTGGTGATAGTAATCATACAATGGTGTGTTGCTACTATCTTTCTCATACAAAGGCTACACTCACACTATTATTATACATTGTAAGCATTGATTGTCACTATACCTTTTTAATTGTATATCCATGGTTAGAGCTCACTTAAGAAAATGACTTAAATGGCCTATCTCAGTAAATCTTGAGTTTAGCAAACACTCCTAAAATGTTGTTACTTGTGACTTCACTCAACAAGTAGTACTAAGTTTATGCAAAATTCCACATGAATTGGAACATGTATGCTAAATGTTAAGCTACACTTTTAGTCAACTATACTTTAGCAGGGTTGACAAGATAAGATTAAGCATTTGATTGTGTTGACCATGGGATACTGTTACGCAAGCTTCCTACTTATGGCTTTAGGGGGACTTTGCTTGAATGGTTGAGGTCCTATTTATCTGATCGTCAGCAGAGTGTTCAACTTGGTCATGTTAGCTCTGGGTACCAATATATTCACCATGGTGTTCCGCAGGGGTCTGTTCTTGGCCCACTGCTGTTTTTACTCTATATTAATGACCTGTCTATGTTGAAAATTAAGGGTCATATGACTATCTATGCTGATGATATAACCATCTTGTGGAGTAGTGATAGTGTTGGAACACTGGAGTGCACTGTGGCAGAGGATATGAAGATGATAGAAAACTGGTTCATTTCAAATCTGTTAACTTTGAATGTCTCTAAGACTAATATCATGCATTTTAAATGTAGTCTGCCTGCTGTGACTCTAGCAGCTGAGGAACTTGGAAACGAGAGCTGTGTTAGGTTTTTGGGACTATACATTGATCAATCGTTAAAATTTGAAACACATATAAATCATCTATGTAAGAAGCTTTCATCAGGTTGTCACGCACTAAGAGTTGTTTCAAAAAGCTTGGACAAGAGTACATCTAGAAGTGTTTACTTCTCACTTGTGGAGTCCCATCTAAGGCATGGCATTTGTTACTGGGGCTCTTGTGCGGGTTATCTTTTCAATTCTGTATTTATTCTGCAGAAAAGAGCCATCAGATATTTGTGTGGGGTTAGTGTCCGTGACTCTTGTAGACCTTTATTTGTTTCTGAGCGGATATTGACCCTACCGTCTCTGTTTGTTTTGGAGACTGCATGCCTTATGCATGGAAAATATAAAGATGAAATCAGGTCAGTGTCTTCTCGTGATACAAGACAAAAGAACTGCATTCCTCTTCCTATACCGACCACATCATTATTAAAGGTCATTGATATATAATAGTAAAAAGATATTTAACCAGATACCACTAAACTTGAGGAGAATTGGTGACATTGAAATTTTTAGGAAAGAGCTTAAGGAATTTTTAATTGAAAAATGTTATTATTTAATAGATGAATTTTTTAATGATACACTACTGTGACAGATTCGATTGGTTGTTTTCATTTGAGCTGCTTTCTATATATTGTGTGTTTTTATTATATTGTTAGTCAGCTGTGTATTTATGTTTATATTGTTTTTTATATTGTTATTTATATATAGTTATACTAGTTACATAGGCACTTATATTACTATTTGTTGTGAACTTATATTTTTGTGTTTTTATCTTTTGACCACTTTTACTTTTATATGTTAACACTTTGCTTGTCAATAAGATTTTTATCTTTGGACAATAAAGCACCTATCTATCTATCATATTACATATAACTTACCTTTCACAAACACTAAGACTTTTCATAAAAAATTTGTATGCTGAATTCAAATAGCTTTTTTCTGGCATTTCGCTTTGACTTAAGTATCTGGTTAAATAAGCATGGCCCAAATTTGCCAACGCTCTTTGTTCTTCTATTTGATCTTTCTCTTTTTTTGCTATGTCTACAATTTTCAACAGTTAATTTTTTAAAGATTTAGTTTTTTTAAACTTTATATACCTAGATAAATATGCAAATGCTTAAAAGCTGCTTCAAAGTTGCAAAGGGCTAGATATGCATCTCCCATTCCTCGGTTTACTCTAGCAAAATCAATCTCATTTCCTTTTACCTTGTATACTTGTGCAGTTTCTTTATATTCATCAATAGCATCTTTATATCGTCCTTGGCTAATATAAATTTCAGCTAAATCTGTACATGCAGACAACAGTAAGGAAGTGTTTTCTTCTATCAAAGCTTTCTGTTTTTTTCTGAGGAGTCCTATAATACAAATGTAAGTTTTAATTAAATAAGGTTACCTAGTAAATAAGTTTACTTACTTTGTTCAGCCATTACTAAATTAGAATAAACGTTTTCGGTTTCTTAATTTTTTATTTAATATAACTAAGATTGAGTGTGCCGCGAAATTTATACAGGCTAGGTTAGGTTTTTAAATTTATTTATATTTATTTTAAATTTTACTGTCTGCTGCCATTCGTTGTCAATTGCCATAAATGTCAAACAGTAGCTTTGCTTCGTCCAATAGAGTAAAAATTTATCAAGTGACCCCATGCGACCTGACAGCTCTTTTATGTTGGATGACACTGTTGAATTTTGGCAGCAATAAGCTGCTTGCAAGCCGAACAAGCGCTTTATTTTTACGCTGTGAAATGTTGTTTACATTTTTCAACTGACTTTTAACTAACCCAACATGTTAAAAAAAATTGGTGAAATTGGGCCAGAATATGTCTTTTATTAATGGCTTGGAGTTAACCAGGAAAATCGGACAAGGTTTTCCGGGGAAATTTTGAGTTTTCTTTCGAAAAAAATTTTTATCTCCGAAAATTACAAAGGTATTTTGATAAAATTTGGTGAATATGTTGCCTTGTGAAAGACCTTACTACATACCAAAATTCAACTTTCTAGATCTATATAAAATTGAGTTATTCAAATTTGAAGCATTTAATGACAATTCACTACCATAACGCACTTGCTGCGTCCAGAATTTTTTTCCTTTTTCAGTTAGAGCTGCTATGTTAATTTCTGTTAACTGAGGTGTACGCTTATCTGAGTGTTTAAGAACATTTGACAAAAACGGTTAAATTTATCATCGCAGATAAGGTATGATGACACAAGACATGGTAATGCTTTCGCCTTCAAATATATCGCCTCCTGCAGGGAGCTCGCTTTGTTGGGTGTGATTTAAGCAAACACTGCCGGGTATCGGGTCTAGGCGAACCCGACGGAGAGCTGAGTTTTCTAGAGCTGGATTACACCTGAAGATTGAGGCCTCCTCTATGAGCTTCGAAGCGAGCTGACCTTGCTTGCATGCTGCTCGAGACAGGTGCTTTACGATACTGCATCGAATAAAAGAAAATAAAAAGTTACAAAAGTTAATGTTTAAGCACCCGATTTCATCTTGTTCGTCAACTAATGCACTGTAAAATTAATGTCAATGGTAAATATTACCGTTATTTTCATCATTATTAACTACCTTATTTATTTTACGTTGTCAAAAGCTTATGGTTATCGGAGTATTCAATTTCAGTAAGTCTTTTATAACACAGACAGCACTGCTTAGGTCAGAGGTAGTCAGTCATTAGATCCGATGCTCACCCCATCTGTTGTAGAATTGCCGAACATGTCATCTCTCAGCGCAGTGACAAAAAAATGGAATAAAACTTATATCATTCGATTTTTTTACGACAATAACAGACCTGCCTGTCATTCCCCATACTTTCTTTGAGTGTGAACATTGTAATTCGGGCTTACAACTATTTATATCTTCTTCAGAAACAACTATTTATCTATAAGTATATTTAGGTATTTATATCTAACTCAACATATTTTTACACAAATAACTTCAATGGCATGACTACATATTACATTTCCAATGATTTTTCTTCTATATATACATTAAAAAAAAAAGAAGTACTTAACTTTCTGCTCTCAATCATAAATTTTCAAACAATGGGGTCGTAACACATAATTTTTTTATTGCATATTTCGAAAGTTTATATAAATACGAGTCTGAGACGCCAGTTATTTTTCTCCAGAGTGTTCTAATATCGCAGAAAAAAATTATCAAAGATTGCAATAATCGAGTCCCTAAATTTGCCCATCTAACTAGGGTTATGACGTCACAAAATATAGATAGTTCGCGTTTCCGACTGAAGATGGCGCCGGCGCTAAGCGGTTTGCGGCGTTACTTGTGTCACAGAATATTTAAACGATACTTTGCGAGCGCCAGAGGATCATCCTTGCGACGTTGCCATGTTCACAATTTTTACCTTGGATTTGAAGAATGTTAGGTCAAAGGACTCGTGTTAGATTTATGAACCAGATTCCTGTTCTGTGCTCTATCATTCATTTTATTATTCATTGTGCCCTTCACTTTCGGTTCCGCTCTTCGCCGTTGCGCTCCAGTTTTAAATCATTCTCGCCTTTGTATAAGTTAACTTCCCTTTGTTGTGAATTTTTATTGTTAGATAGTTAGAATTTGTATTGTTTATTATATTGTGCTATATTAGTGAATTTTCTTTAAAAAATTCACTAATGAGGAGATCTCGACTTTTGAATTTTGAAAAAATTTCTTTTTAATAATTATTTAGATAAATTCATATTTAGAAGTAGACTTTATTTAATAAATTCCTTGTTTCCTTTATTTTTGAGTTGCCTTTGTGGCAGCTAGTTTTCCTTTGTTGTATATTTTTATTGTCATATAGTTATAATTTGTACTGTTTCTTTAGTGTGCTAGATTTAATAAATATTTACGTATATTTACATTTTAGAAGCTGATATTTATTTAATAAATTCATTTTGTCCTTTGTACATTTTAGATATATTTGTGATGTAAAGGCATTACAAAAAGTATCAAATTTAGTATTTTTTTAAATGAAACACCTGCCTATTTATTCACGTTCTACTATCAAAATAAAAACGAATTTCATTTTTTTACCTCACTTTAACATTATAGTTTTCCAACTATGAAGTATTTTGTAAAGATGTAGGGAGTTTCCGTTTTCATTCTCAACAAGTATCCCCTTCGTGAAACCAAATTTAACATTGACACTACTAATTTTGATCAGTGACTTCCCTTAATTCCAAAAAGGGCTAAAAGAAGAAATTAACTCGATACTTGGGAGAGGAATCACTGTCATACTGAAGGAAAACACCAGACTTAATGCAGGCGAAATGATATATCAGCAGAGAAGTCTTAACTGTTCCTTGAATTGAAGAGGAACGACTTGAGAAAAATCACAGGAGACTCCCCCATAAGGTAGCACCTTATGAAGATAGGTAAGGCAGACAGCGAAAACTGTCAATAATGCAGTGAACACACCCGTACATTTGTTATGCGATTGCATGGCTCAGTTCTGCAGAAGGCTCAAATACCTTGGAGGGATGACCTTAACACCACAGAAAATATGTAGAGTAGCCCCCAAAAAGATAGTAGCTACATAAAATCTGAATGTCTTGGGCCATTATTTTTTTTCCTCACTTAGGGCTCGCCCGCGTATTTGCCGTCCCGATAGCACCACAGCCTTTGGCTTATTGTGCATTGGGCCAGTATTATGAAAATAGTCATGCACAAAATATCCCTTGAGATTCCAGCGATGAGAGGCAAAAGACCTACATGACTTATTAAGCAATCAACAATCCCTTAATTGCACATTTATTAAATTGCCTAGTAAATTTCCTTGATAGTTGCTTTTAACCTTTCCCTTTATTGTCATTCATTTGCAGGAACATTTGAAACACATCTTAATGAATTTTGAACATGTCTATATTTATTTCTAAGCTAAATAAAATGACAACTAACATTAACCATACCAAAGTTAGTACAAGTCCAGAACTTTATAACATTAATTTAGATTAATTAATTATATCTAAGTTATCAGAACCACTTAAGGCTTTAGACTTTAGCCTGTAGAAGATAACATATCCTTATACACATATATACCCTGCATCTAGATTTGGTAGTGAGTGAGTGAATTGAATATCACTCAAGGAATGGCCATTTTTTCTAGTTTACTGTTCAAATACATTATTTTTCAAAATAATTTCTTGAACACTGAAAACTATCATAACGTGGGCTCAATCTGAGATTACATATAACAAATACATTATTTTTCAAAATAATTTCTTGAACACTGAAAACTATCAGAACGTGGGCTCAATCTGAGATTACATATAACAAATATTAAAAAAAAAACAAACACTTGTTTGGTTACGATATTTTCAGTAGCTCCATTCATAAAATTCCTACATGAATTTAATTGTAAAACTGTTCATAATCACGAATATGTAGATTTCTTTAAAATGTTATGCTGCACAAATAAAAATGAGAGGGCTTTTGCAAGATCA
Source organism: Tillus elongatus (assembly GCA_964006375.1). Lineage (NCBI taxonomy): Eukaryota > Metazoa > Arthropoda > Insecta > Coleoptera > Cleridae > Tillus > Tillus elongatus. Next base: position 58,304,132 of record OZ023263.1, on the reverse strand, counting down.
AAAACTGAAAAAATACATATGACATACATAAGAGAACCAATGTTTGTTTCACTGACAGGCCAATAATAGGTAATATAAATCTATTATTTATTTAAAAAAAAAGGCTCATTTCATATGAAAAAAAATCCTAATACTATTTTCTTTCTTATTTTATTAACTCATTAAAATAGAATATATTACATCACTCCAAAATACAGAAGCACCACGTAATAAATCCAGACATAAAGCTTCATCCAAAGTAACTTCGTATTCTGTGACTTCTTTTGTAGCCTCAAAATCGGGATCTGCCACACAAAATAGACCATATTGTCGTTTGGCAAAATACATTTGAAGCTGTATCTGAGCCAAATATCTAGGTTGAATACTGTTGTCCACGATATAGTTTTTAACTGTCTTTTCTTTAAAGGGACACTTGACCTCAATGACAAATGTGTCAGTTATGCCATCTGTGAAGCACCAAACACTGGATATTTGCTGCTCAAAAATATACCACATTTTTTTATGTTTATATGTCTTCTCTGTTCTATTATTCTAATCATGTCATCTTCAAGTAAACAGCCTCTCTTTATCGCTCGAGTTTCTGGCAATGCTACAGCACCCATTATAGCTTCCGCTAATGAGCCATCCAGAGTACGACACCTTGATGCTTTATAGATTTTTGAAGCTGTTATTCGCCCATATCGGTGCTCATACCAGGCAGAGGATTTTGATTGCTCACGAATGGAATATTCAATTCTACTGCATAGGTGTTCACTTAGCTTGGACGAAATGAATTCCAGAAACTTACATACACTCCTCTCTTCCAAAGAAACTTCTTCTTTATAGGATATTGATAGCTGATGAAGGAAAGTGTTCAAAAACTTCGGTTCTTTAATTATGTCAAAAATACCTCCGGCTTGGTCAAAGAGGTTGTATATGTTAGAGGGAACAAAGCCGAGTTTGCAGCCTGTCGATTTCCCACTCCTGTCACCGTCCAATCACAAACAAAATTTTGAATAACGCGCTAATGTGTTTTGTTTTGATTCGTTCCCCCAACCGCGCTTGAAGTTATTGTCAGCTGTCAACAAGTATTTGAAGTGTTTGTTGATTTGCGATTAGAGGTTATCTTGTGTGTTTTGCCGTTTTTTAGCAGTGTTTTAAGAGTGTAAAAGTTAAAAAATGCCAAGGTGTATTGTGAAGAACTGTATGTACAATAAAAGTGCCAATTATGAAAAGGATAAAGCAACTGTGCATTTATTTCGGTAAGTTGTTTACATGTCTTCTGTTTCCTTGTTTGGCGCCAAATGTTTATTGGTTTTCACAGGTCCGTATTTACACATTGTATTGCTTTTGTTAAATCTTTAGCATTTATTATTGTCAATTGTGTTTTTTCAAGAAATAAAATCTTAATAATGCATTATTTATTGAATATTTGTAATGAAATTAGGCATTTTGTTTGGCAATTATTATTTGAATTAGATGTATTTACCTATGTAGTTCCAGTAGAAGCAGAAAAAAAGTAGAATAGTTTTGTTTTATCTATTACTGCATCTTTCTAGAGGTTCAGTCACTGATAAAGTAGATAATTTGAGATATTATTTTCAGATTTCCTAAAGCTGGTGAAAGATACGAGGCTTGGAAACGAGCATTAAATTTAAGCGATGAAGATATTTTTATGAACTCAAATGTGTGCAATTTACATTTTACCGAGGAATCTTATGATTTAGAAAAATCACCTTTTGCAGTATACTTAAAAAAAAGTTCTATACCTGTATTGGTAAGTACTGAATCAAGGTTATTAATTTATGTAACTATTAGTGATATATATATATATATATATATATATATATATATATATATATATATATATATATATATATATATATATATATATATATATATATATATATATATATATATATATATATATATATATATATATATATATATATATATATATATATATATATATATATATATATATAGCCAAACAGCGGTTTTTCAATGGCACTGATATCAGTGATGGCTATTTTTAAATAACAGGAACTTTAAACAGCTACTGCGATTGTGGTTTAGCCATTTACAATGCTGCATGTGCGTATGCTATTATTTTAAACACTTACAAGGTGTTAGTGTTAACCGCTTAATTGAAACCACAATATGATCTTCAGATAACTTTTAAATTATATATTAATTTTAAAACTACTCAGATTTTTACTATTAATAGAAGTTCTATAAAATTAGCATATTACAAGAATATACGATGAGAGAAATCTACATATTATTTTTATTTTAATATAATGAAAAAGTTGGAAGGCATATATATGCTACAGTTCGGTGCTGCTTTAATTCTAGATTCAGCAGGTTTTTCCATGATATAATGACTTACAAGATATATGATATTGCGCATATGCCCCGTCCCCTCCTATGACATCACATGGTGAGTAACGTTATAGAAGGCCAACTACACACTTAACACAAAGTCATTCGCAATCAAAAAGTTTCTATACGTCACTTTAATGTGGTTGAAGTTACATTCCATTCCATTTTTATATTACATATATATATATATATATATATATATATATATATATATATATATATATATATATATGCACAAGTGAAGTATAATAATTAAGGGGAGCCCTGAATTAGCATTGGTGATACACAAACTTAAAAAGTAGAGAAGACATTTACAGGGGGCCTTAACATTCATAAACTTGATTTGATCATCATGTCACATAATCATAGTATAGTATTCTGATCTTAAAAAGTTAATTCCAACTGTATGCACTCAAATATCAGTAAAATACCTAATTTGTTAAGGGGTTGTGATGAACCGTCAAACTCCACTGTACGACAGCATATTATTATTGCATTGGACTCACCACATGACGCCATGCGCGTGACGGTTCTAAAAATAGATAGTCTCATTATCATATCTCGCGTTATTTGTATCATGAGTTTTTCGTTTTCTACCTATAAGAAAAGGAGAAATGTTGTATTCTAATAATGGCGAGAAGGAAAGTATACAGATACTTCTACTCGCTCGCACAAACTGCGATTGCGTGTATTATGAATACAGCAATTGCTGTTTGTCATGGAGTTTTTAGTATAAGATGAATTTCATAGAAATAATTACTCTAATGATTTGTGTAAATCTCGGTTTTCACAATCGCTGTTGTTTTGTGTTTTAATAACAGCTACTAACAGCGATCTTTTAATAGAAGCGATTAAATCACCGGTAGCTATATATCGCTCATCTCTAGTAACTATGCTACTAATTACATTCACGTAATATATTGTTATGATATTTATCGTAATTTAATTAGCCCTGCAAATTTACATTAATGGTATTCGTTTCAAATTTATTTATGCAGGTAACAAACAAGCCATCAACACAAGTCGTTTTTGGCGAGCAGCCAATGACTGATATAACTGCTATCAATGTGCCATTTGCAGCTAACCCGTCAACTAGTACTTGGTCTGGTAGCAATGTACCTGTAATGGATTATTCTCGGCCATCAACAAGTGCTGGTTTTTATGAAGAGAAAACTGTTGTAGAGGTACCGCAAAGATCGTTTAGTAGTTTAGGATTTGCTGAAATGAAAACACCTTCAATGCCACCCACTTTGAAGGACATGGTGAGTTAAATTCAGTTTTTGCCGTTTATGAAATCAGTATAATTTTAAAAAACCTAATATGTTATTCCATCACATTTTATATGGTGTTTAAGTTTGTATAGTCCATGATTAAATAAGTTAGAAACAACTGTTTTGCAATTTATCTCAACCACTATTAACCAAAATGTGTTGTTGGAAATTTTGTTTATATATTCATTTTACTTGAGAAAATAAATGGTTTATCACTGAACATTTTTTATAGGTTGTTACACCGCGCAAACGTAAACTGAAGAAGCAGTTATTCGATGCACGAAAAAAAATTAAACGGCTCAGCAGTAGTGTTCATCATTATAAGAAGAGAACAGCAACCCTTGCGAATATAATCAAACAACTAAAAGGTAAAGTAACCGACGAAACATTAGAAACATTAATGCAAATAGGACCTAATGAAGAATTTTTACAAAGACAATTAGGTCGTAAACATAAGTATGAAAATCAACTTAAAGCTTTTTCTCTTACGCTGCATTATTACTCTCCCAAAGCTTACAGTTTTGTCAGAAACACATTTAACTCGGCTCTTCCTCATCCAAAAACTATATCTAGATGGTATCAAAGCGTTAATGGGGAAGCTGGTTTTACGTCAGAGGTGTTCAACTTATTAAAGTCAAAATCAGAAAGCACAAATGGAAAACTTATATGTTCTTTAGTCATAGATGAGATGGCAATTTGCCAACATATAGAATGGGATGGGGTAAAATATTATGGGTTTGTAGATTTTGGTATAAATCTTGAGACCGATTGTAACCCTGTAGCCAAAGAAGTTCTTGTTTTTATGCTTGTTAGCATTAATCAATCATGGAAGCTTCCTCTTGGATATTTTTTAATCGACTCTTTAAGGGGTACACAAAAACAAAATTTGGTATTACAGTGTTTAACGCTACTAAATGAGTCGGGCATATACGTGGTCTCAATAACTTTTGATGAGGCAACAAATAACCTAACGTTAGCAAAGAACTTGGCTGCGATTTGAATTGGAGGAACATTAACTCTACGTTTGTTGATCCTAGTTCAGGTAGGAAAATTGCAGTCTTTTTTGATCCATGTCATATGATCAAACTGATAAGAAACACATTAGGCGATAAAAAATTAATAATTGATGAGAATGGGGAAAATATAAAGTGGGATTATTTAGTAAAATTAAATGAGCTACAGGATCAGGAGGGCGTTCATTTGGCAAATAAATTAAGAAAATCGCATATATTTTATACAAACCAAAAAATGAAGGTTAAATTAGCCACACAACTTTTTAGCCACTCAGTGGCACATTCTTTGGAATATTGCAATGAAGTTTTACATCTTGAGGAGTTCAAAGAATGTGAGGGAACTGTGAAATTTATCCGACTTATAAACAATTTATTTGACATTCTTAATTCTAGAAATTTAAACAATTCAGATTTTAAGAAAGCAATAAACGCAGAAAATTTTGAAAACATTAATGTATTTTTAAAAGAGCTATCACAATATTTAACGTCACTTAGGATAATTGATGGACCGCTTCTGTGTGAGAGTGGTAGAAAAATGGGTATAATTGGCTTTTTATTTTGCATACAAAGTTTGCAATTTGTTTATAAAACTTTAATTGCCGACAATAATTTTTTGCTGTATTTTCCCACTTACAAAATCAGTCAGGATCATATTGAGCTTTTTTTTGGGCAAATTAGATCCATGGGAGGCTATAACAATAACCCATCAGCAAAGCAATTTAAAAGTGCATATAAAAGGATGATGGTGCATCTTGAATTAAAAGATTCATTTAAAGGAAATTGTATCCCTTTGGAAGCAATTCCTATTCTGTCACCCATTGAGGTAATAAATAAAACTTGTGGGCGAGAACGAATATCTGAAGAACCAGATGAAGACATGAGTCAAATAGATAATTTTGACGACGACACAGTTCTTCAAATATTAGATATGAATATATCAGAGTTTAAGAAAGAAGTCGTGACATATATATCTGGCTATGTAGTAAGGAAAATAACAAAAGCTCTGAGATGCGAAGAATGCGCGGGTGAACTTGTTGGGGAGAGGTCTGTGTTATTAACATCGTTTATAGATCAGAAAGACAAAGGTCAACTCCTCACATACCCATCTGACGATGTAATATCTATTTGCACTATTGCAGAAAAAGTTCTTCAAACATACTTAAATGAATCTGCGGTGATTATAAATGTAAAGGAAATAAACATGCGAATATTAAAAACTATAATAAACCAAAACAGCATATTTAAAAAACTTGAAGTTCACTTTCGAGAACAAAATCTTTTGACTTGCCATTATGGCCATCTAATTAAACTAATATCTTCTATGTATGTTTCTATTAGAATACATCATTATAACAAAAATCTATTTGATAAAAGTAGAAGTTTAAGGGCTGTTTATAACAAACTTCTCTTATTTAAGGGCCAATAATTCAGTGTACATTTCAAGTACTCGTATGTCCTTCAAATAATGTTATCGGAAAGTTATTATGTCTTATAATATGATCAATAAATTTTAGCTTCCTCTCTATTTCTTTGAGCAACCCTCTTTATTCTTTCACCTCTCCTAGCACACTTTGAAGCGTCTTTCTATCAACCTGCACTGTCTTTGAAATTTTTCTTGTCTACATTTCAAAAGCTTATATTCTCTTCATATCCTGCTTAACTACAGCCCAAGTTTCCGCCCCATACATTACCATACTCCATACACGTACGACTTGCATTTGTTCCTCATGTACAGGTTAAAATGTTTATTAGTGAGAACAGTACTGTGGTTATTGAATGCTTGTTTTGCCATCGCGATCCTCTTCAGACCTTTCCTACACTTACCATCATCTGTGATAATACTTCCAATCAATTATTTGAAATAATCTAATAAATCAAGCGTCATGTTATAAGATTTAAAAGCTACTTTTGTATTTGTATAGGTATTCAAAATTTGTGAAATGCACACGTAACGCAATCTACATCGATCAAACTTCTAGAAATTTTAACACCCAATACAAAGAACATATTTTTGCATTTAGAAATAACCATGCTGACAAATCTACATTTGCAAAACATATTATTGATACCCAACATAGACCCACAGTAAATAACGGCATAAAACCACAACATTTTTGTCATGACAAGTGTAAACTAGACTTGTTTTAAGCTTTAGAAGTAAAAAAGCATATACACGACAATATTTAGGATTTCTGAGATATTCTTCTTCCTAATTAAATAAATCAGACAACATAAATCTAACTATTTTTTCCAAAAAGTTGTTATAAGACATGATGTGTGTCGATATTTTCATTGTATAGTCTGCTTTATTAATGTGTTTGTTTAGTTATTTTATTGTTGTAATTGTTATTATAGTTATTACTGTTATAGGTTTCTTCTATCTTTATGTTAAATATTGATATACATCACGTAGACATTTTAAAGGCGTCATCCGTCATATTTCTTTTACTTTATTTTCACTTTTAAAGATTTTTTTGATTATAACATCATAAAATAGCAACAGATCTTTATTTGTAATTGTCATGATTTCGTATTAATTCAATTTTTTTCTGTCTGAGGATACTATCAAGCAGCAAAACCAGTAACAGAGACGTTGAAGAACATCTAGAATTCAGAAGGGCCACTTGCTTCAGTTAGCTTACGCGCTGGCTACGTCCTTCACCTACAAAAACGAAAACCAACAGTGAAGCCAGAGAAGTAGTCTCCAAGTCTGTATGAAGTATGGACCAGTTTCACGAAGTAAGGGCAACAGCAATCAATGAAATTAATCTCTATTTCTTTAAAAAAGACAAGGAATGTTAACATTAATTTGTAAACAGTACAATGTACTTTATGTTGTATTTTCTTCTGTTGTTGAAATAAAAACTATTATTATTTATCTAACCTTTTGAATATAAAACTTTATCCAATATATTCATCCAACAATTTATCCAACCAATAACCCAAAAAATATTTCACTGATTTGGAGAAAATTTTGGAATTATGCTTATTTTGCTAATGGCTTGGATGAGTTCGTTCATCAGATCTTAACACATAGTTTTTCCTAACAGAAAATTAAATATATTTTTTTAAACGCAATAGCTTTCAAATTGTTTAAGTGATTGGAACGAAAATTTACAACTTAAAAGAACATACAGAGATGTGGTTGTGTACCAATTTTCAAGTCTTTTGATCAAAGAAAAATGAAGTTATTCGAAATTAATAATAAAATAATCCTCGACATCACTTCAAATTCTGTAATGCAATATCTACAATGTTGGACAAAGGCAGAGCAATACAGCTACCTGTACTGTTATGCTATTTAAATAAATTGTAGATAAAATCTAAATAATGGAAGTCACAACCATTGCCAGATGTCAAGATGTTGCTGACCGGGGTTGCCCGATCTTCAGAAATTTCATGTAGTTAAACCTTTCATGTATAAACATATGAAATTTTTACAACTTCTGATAATAAAGAAAACATTTTATAAAATTTAATTTTATCAGTCAGTTAAAAAATACTGTGTTTAATACCTGCAAATTTCGAATTACCCATTTCTCATGATTTTCAACTTAGGTATCCCTCCGATCATAATTTACTCTATCCGACAACTTTGTTAGACTGCGTATGTGCTGAAGCTCAGCTGTCATTTGTCATTGTGTGGTAGTGTTATTTATTGACAATATCAAATTGGAAATTTAGGACAGTAGAAACAGACACCATAAACAAAGAAGAAATTGGAAATTTAGCCTCTAGTGTAGGTTTTTGACATGATACCATTACTAGAGAGATATGATAATGTGGCAGCATAATAATATTATGCTAATGCTGTGGTACAGTCAGTTTGGCGTTTCATCACATCTCGTAACACACCAGCTGTTGTGTGCATACAGTTAGATGTAATTTTTTATTATCAGAATACTACTGTAACATGATGAAATCAAGTTTATAACTGTTAACATACTGTAAATAATTTCTCCACTTTTCAAGTTTGTGTTGCTGCAATGTTAATTAAGGGTTCCCTTAATTATACGCATATTGTGCGTATAAATGTAATATAAAAAAAAAATAAAAAAATGAAAATGCAAGTGAACCTATTTAATTTAGCTCTGTATTCTACATTATCTGAAAAAGACATTATAGGCGACGAAGTAGAATGTAATTTCGGTAAATTTGCAGTTGACTGCATGAGGGTTTTAGATATTTTTTTCCAGCAACATGCTTAAAACCTTCCTCGCCCACAAGGCAAATTTTCTGGCAAACAACCCCCAAGAAAATTAAGGGACTTTGAAAACATGCGTTTTTCACATTTTACAGCAATACCTCCTTTAAACCCTGTCTACCCCATATTCGCCCAGGTCCAGCAACCTTCTTGGGGGTTGCTCACAAGAAATTTTTCTTGTGCTTTATGCTTTGAAGGTAGTTGTATGCATGCACAAGGGGAAGGAGAACCCCCCGAATTTTTGGGTGAGGAGCAGAAACCCTCTTCCTCCTGGGGGTTCTTCTCCTGCATGCACACAATCACCCTCAATGCATCAACCAAAGGATTTTTTTTCCAGCTTTCTAGTTTATTTTTCTAGAGTATATTTCCTGTTTATCAATTGCTTTGTTTGAGTTTTGTATCCAAATTACTCTATAAATATATGTCATAGATCATGTTTTTGCTTGTCCTTCTTTACCTTGTTTTACTGTTCCTAATTAAATTAATTAATTTTCATAACTTTTAATATAAGGCTAAATCTTACAGCTTATATAAATATATTATTTAATATTGTTATGAAAATTCACTATCATAACGCACTTGCTGCGTTCCGAACCTTTTTAGGTTACCTATTTATACAAAAGCTTAAGAAATTCATGAATAAGCATTACATTTCAATGATTGAATAATTTCAGTTTTATTTCTAACCAAACTAAAAATTCCTAAATACGTCCCTGACGTTTCTCCCACTCAAGTCACCGAACTCCGCCCAGTTAGGAAAAGTGTACAGGCTTCTTGTATTGCAAAACTGCACCTTTGTTACCTCTATCCCTTACAACCTCTTTGGGCTTGGTCTTTAATAAGACCTCTAAAACTTTCAACAAATGTAGAGTCCTTGGGTTGAAAAGGTGATATGTTTTTTCCTGTCAATGCTGAAAGGTTCATAAACTCCACTGACTTCCCAGCTTTGGACAAAGAAGTCGCTTTCCAGTAACTTTCAGTTTCCGTTACAGAAGGTTCTTCACCATGTCGATGGAGCCAAAACAGAAAGGCAACAGAATGTTTGCAGCCCCCTGAAAATAAAAATAAAAACGTTAATTCTACATTATATAAGAAATGAAAGGTATCATCTGAGCTAAATGTTATTTGAAACATAAAAAAACTATCATATTCTCTTTTACAATTTCACACTTTCAGTTAATAATAAATTGAATGTAGGGTACGATAAAAATGCACACAAAAGTATCCCTCTTAGTTTAGAAGAGGTCATGTAAAATAAATATATTCTCTAATACTGGTAAGTATCCAAGAAAACATGTCAATACAAAGAAAATCTGTGTCAAACAATCAAGATTCATAGCTTCTTCTTTTAGGAGTTATGAATACAAATAACATCTTATTAGAAACATTTAATGTTGTTTTGTTGTTGTTATTTAATGTTACATTAAATGTAGATGTGTTCTGTCATTCCATTGATGTAAACAGCAAGATTTAATAAATAACAAAACAAACTATATTTATGATGGAATATTACATAACATGATAACTACTGCTCTGTTGGAAAGATAAAAATAATTTGGAAGTTACAACACAATGTGCTTATATATGTAAGGAACCGGCCTATAAAATAATTAATTAACTACAACAAATAGATGCCAAAACCAGACACCTACCAAAACAGGGAAATGGTTATTCCGAGACTAAAAGACTATTAAGACAGCATTAGTTATCTCTGTAGTTCCACCGAGTAGGTTATTTGCATCTTTATCACTTTAAGTCAAGTGTTTCCCCAATATTCAATCTTCAGTACCTTTGTAAAGAATACGAAAATTTGAGTTACCTTTTAAAGCAACTTCATTATTCAAATATACAGATTGAAATGTTGTAATCAAAGTACAACATCTTAAATTACCTTATCCACCGCTTTAAGGAGTAGGCAGATTCAGGTCTTATAGTTCATTTCATTTCATATTCCTTAACCTTTTGAAAATCAGGTCCAAAAGAAAATAACAAAAATAGTACAATAATTAAGTTTAACGAATACTACTTGGGTGACTTAAAGTAAAGGTAATTTAAATAATAAACATATTACCTTCTGATGCTGTGCAATCTTCACAAATACAATGTATGACAGTTTCCTCCTCTTCATCAATGGTGATTGTCACATTGTAGGGAACTTTCATTATGCTATGTTCGGGAGTAATTTTTGCCTTAATAGTACAGATGTTCAGTTCTTTTTACCTGCATGTATCCCACTGCATTGTCTCCATAAGATTCCTTCTTAGCCCTAGAAGTAGAAGGTGAATTTGTCATTTAAGAATATTACTTGCAAAAAAGGGATGATATATTTCAACATTTCCCTGGCGTCTCTTAAACGATGACAACGTTTGCTTTGGTTTACCCTTCTAATCTTTTCTTCTTCTGCTTTTTGGTGCATTAATAATGTAATCAAAAAGTAATTTGGAGACTTACATTACATGGAAATTATGTACAAAATATATGTGCCTTATTTTTCCCTTCAAATGAACGCTAACATAACATACTGTAAGTCCCATTATCCTGAACGCATGAATGTTGCCAAAAATCAATTAACACCTGCACTTTGCGCATTAAATTGAGGGGAGTATATGTACTATAAAAAAAAACAAAATTATACTGAGGTAGTCAAGTTAAAACATTACTAAAATTTCAATAGTAAAAGCCTTGATTATTAAGCCCAAACACCTCCAGCGTTTATCTTCCTTATTCAAATTAATTTCAGGTGAAAAAGCTGTTTTAAAGTGTGTATTTGCACACTAATCAGCTAATTCTCGTTTTAGCACAGATCTATCATTGCAAAGTTCAAAACATACCTATTAGATGCACGTCCGTATATAAAATTTCATAAAAATCGAACACATGCGCGGAAAGTAGGCTTTTACCTAGTGTTTTATTATGCAGTGGTTTCAGGAGGACACTGCATTGCTTACATTTATATTTTCAGGCTATTTTCGCTGTGCCTTGATATCTGAAATACTGAGGAAATCAATTAAACCAGATATAATTAATTTACTCACTTTTAATTTTATTTAAAAAAATGAAAATAAATTTGGCAACCATGTAAACCTGGCATTAAATCCTGATTCTTGACCTTGGCGTATGTTTATGTTTACTTTATGAGTGTTGAAAGTTGAAACACAAATTAAGGATAGGATAATAGAAATAGTTGCAGTATTCTAATATAAAACGCATGCTGTTTACTCACCATCTCATTTTTACATGGCGTGATTCAGAGAAAGAAATCTTGATTAGCTGCATAAAAACTGTGAACCATGTTGCTGTCTACTTTAGGTAGATTGCGTGCATCCGCTTTTTCAAACCCACTTTCCATTTTTTTGTACACAAACACTCACTAATATCACAATAAAGACACCAGCAACTAACAAGTTTTACACACAGTTCCAGAATGTTTATTATATTTTACATTCCCTACTTCCGTGCGTTAGGTTACGTACTGAGCCATTTTGATTTTAATTAAAATATTTGAATGACTGATGGCGTTTATGACAGCCTAGCAGGGACACTGTTGGTAATTCAGAATCATATTTGTGTCTAAAACCTGGACCAATCAAATGCTTTGAGGTTAGCACGTCACAAAGTACGGGCTTTAAAATGAGCATTTTGGCGGGCGAATTTTCATTTCTTTATAAAAAAAATTCTATAAGGCAAAACTTCAAAATTTCTACGTATAATTATTTTATTACCACCAGTCTTTAAGTTATATACTATAAAACTGTGATTTTTGATTGTGTGTTACGACCCCATTGTGCAACTATGCATTATAAAATGTGAAAAAGTTGATGCCATCAAAGATAACTTTCTTGAAAATAAGAAAATAAATGCTTAATAATATATGGCTTTACTTTAAATCACGTTTTTGTAGTTAAAATATGGAACAAACCTAATATCAAGCGATTTTTTTAAAATTAGAAACTGATCTTTTCATTAAAGTGAGTCAGGAGTGAGTTTCATACATATTTACATATATAACAATTAATTACCCATAAGTATGTTTATTTGTATCTAATAACCTAAACATCTTTTTTTACAATGTTATATTAAAGCAAAACAAAAAATCAAAATCAAGCTAAACCTCAAAATATTGTAATGCAATTAGGTAGGCCATTTTCAACTTTTATATAAAGAGTGCGTATTGCCCTGCATATAAATTGGCATTTTTATTTCAATTTCGCTTAACGTTTTGCAACTAAATATGAGGCAGAGATCAATATTAGGTTTTCACAGTCGCCCAGACAAATACTGAAAAAAGTGGTATTCTCACTCGAATCCCCGCTCTATTGTATTGTCGATAAACGAACTGCCGGTCGAAAGAAATGTCGGCCGAACGATACGCCACGATCAAAATAATACCAATTCAAAAAAAAAAACTCTTATATTTTTAAACTAGGCTGATTGAGCCAAGTTTAATCAAAATCAATTTGTGCCCATTCAATACATATTTTGAAAGTTTGAAAGCCGTAACCTATTATGCAATTTTTTCAAATGAAAATTTGCTAGAACACAGTGATGATGTTTTAGATTAGTCATTCTGAATTCGTCTGTTCTGAGATTGATGAATTCTGTATCTGTATAGCCTTCTCTCACAGCATAGTAGGTAAACTATATGCAGCGCTTCCATTTTTTCTGACGACTGAACCAGTTGTTATTGTTAGAGGCACAATGCATAAATATTGTTGTCAAGTATTGGTTCTTTGAAAACACAACAATATAATTCGTCACACGTAGGGCAAGTTTAGAAACTTCACTTCCCTCCGCCAGCTGCTATCATGTGGCGGCTTAGCGGCTACAAAAAGGAAATAAACGACAACGACGTAAACCTCAATTGAATAGTCGTAAGCCAACCTTTAACAAGATCTCTACAAAATGCATTTCGAAGAAGACGCCACCTGCTGTAGAGTAGTTTAACTTACTGAGGGTTTCAAAAGAATCATACACTCCCCACTCTGGAGCCACTTGTCAGGATCATATTCTCTATCTCTCTCGAAGGTTACTCCTTTTCTACAGTATCCCACCCTTAAAGTAAAACCAGAATTTGGTAAACTTTTTATTTTCTTTTATTGCCAAAATTTTCAGGAAAACTGTCTACATTATTTTTAATGCTTATTTGCCGCAAATTTATTTTTCAAAAATTAGTCGGGAGAAAAGGTTTCATTTCGTTCATTTAAAAACAATGTACATAACAACCAAGGGAATTCATTGGTGAGTGAGTGCCGAGACGAGACGAGCGACCTGGCTGGGCAGAATGAGGTGACCCTCATCTGGGTGCCGGGTCACTCGGGGGTCAAAGGCAATGAAGAAGCTGACAGTCTCGCGAAGAGAGGGTCAGCAGAACCATTTATGGGATCAGAACCGGCTCTGGGCGTGTCAAAGAGCACTGCCAAGGGAGCCATTAAGTCCTGGGTCAGAAACCAACACAAAGTGTACTGGGCGGACTGTCCAGGGCTCAGACATGGGAAGTCAATAATTGACGGACCCAGTTCAAAGAGAGCTGTGGAGCTGCTAAACCTTAGCAGAGGACAGCTCAGAAACACAACAGGTCTCTTGACGGGACACATGGCCGTCAAGAAACACCTACATAAAATGGGGCGGTTCGAAGGGGACCTCGCATGCAGACTCTGCGGCGAGGGGGAGGAATCAGCCCAGCACATCTTGTGCGAGTGTATAGCTCTGGACCGGAAAAGACAACTGATCTACGGTCACTCTAGACCGGAGACAGAGCAATATAAAACTTCACCCTACCAATCGCTGTGCAGACTAGTTCAAGGCACAGTGATTTTGGAATGGGTGGAGTAAGACTAGGGGTATGCACAATCAACCAAGGGTTGCGGTGCTATCGGGGCGGCAAGGCCGCGGACGAGCCCTGAGGGAACAAAAAAAAAAAAAGGGAATTCATATTCCCTTGCAATTAACACACTAAGTAATATATATATATATATATATATATATATATATATATATATATATATATATATATATATATATATATATATATATATATATATATATATATATATATATATATATATATATATATATATATATATATATATACAGGTCGTCCCAATTGTGAGATGACAGAGTCTTTTTAGATTGTTTTTTTATGATAATGACTGTGGTTTATTATTATTATTATTGTTATGTAACATATAATAATATTAATAATAATAAACAAGTCATTATCATAAAAAAAAAATCTAAAAAAGACGATACACTAGAACTATTCGAAATTTAAGTGACGTTTATCTGTCATCTCACAATAAATATCAGTTATTATGTTCTCTGTGCCTCCTGTATCTGACAGAATACAGTTTTTACAAGCGAAAGTAAAACAAACCACTATAACTCGAAAACTATCAACTATAGATATAGGGAAACCCATACTACATCGATGTAGAATTGAATGACCTACCTGACCAATCCATAAAATATACGGCGTTCCATTTGAAAATAACAAGTTATGCCATTTTCAAGTTAGGTATGTTGTTACCCAAAATAAATACACCCTGTACAATGATAATAAATTATTCTTTAACTATTTCAAAGAATTGAATGTCTCAGCCCACAGCATACGTTTGAAGTAACATATAAATCGGAGCTAAAAAAAAAAGAAAGTCGTAATATTTTCACAAATATCAAAGATAGCTATAGGGAATGCTACACAAGGTCCCACTTATTTTTTAATCTCTATCTAAGAATGCAACAAAAAGTATAGCATTATATTTAAAATAACGAAGTTGATAGCTACTTCAACAAAAAGTATAGCATTATATTTAAAATAACGAAGTTGATAGCTACTTCCGGTACAACGGAAGTTCCACAAAGTTGAATATATTTTCTCGATATAGCTTACATAATCACAAGGAAACTTTGTTGAAAGTTTTTTTTCGGCTAGCTTTAAGGGTAAGGGATATATAGAGAAATTACACACACACACACACACACACACACACACACACACACACACACACACACACACACACACACACACACGCACGCACGCACGCACGCACGCACGCACGCACGCACGCACGCACGCACGCACTCACGCACGCACGCACGCACGCACGCCCGCACGCACCCACCCACCCACCCACCCACGCACGCACCCCCCCACCCACACACACACACACACACACACACACACACACACACACACACACACACACACACACACACACACACACACACAACACACACACACACACACACACACACACACACACACACACACACACACACACACACACACACACACACACACACACACACACACACACACACACACACACACACACACACACACACACACACACACACACACACACACACACACACACACACACACACACACACACACACACACACACACACACACACACACACACACACACACACACACACACACACACACACACACACACACACACACACACACACACACACACACACACACACACACACACACACACACACACACACACACACACACACACACACACACACACACACACACACACACACACACACACACACACACACACACACACACACACACACACACACACACACACACACACACACACACACACACACACACACACACACACACACACACACACACACACACACACACACACACACACACACACACACACACACACACACACACACACACACACACACACACACACACACACACACACACACACACACACACACACACACACACACACACACACACACACACACACACACACACACACACACACACACACACACACACACACACACACACACACACACACACACACACACACACACACACACACACACACACACACACACACACACACACACACACACACACACACACACACACACACACACACACACACAACACACACACACACACACACACACACACACACACACACACACACACACACACACACACACACACACACACACACACACACACACACACACACACACACACACACACACACACACACACACACACACACACACACACACACACACACACACACACACACACACACACACACACACACACACACACACACACACACACACACACACACACACACACACACACACACACACACACACACACACACACACACACACACACACACACACACACACACACACACACACACACACACACACACACACACACACACACACACACACACACACACACACACACACACACACACACACACACACACACACACACACACACACACACACACACACACACACACACACACACACACACACACACACACACACACACACACACACACACACACACACACACACCACACACACACACACACACACACAGATATATATATATATATATATATATATATATATATATATATATATATATATATATATATATATATATATATATATATATATATATATATATATAAGCAATCAAGGTACAGACAAGCGTATTATGATTTAAATATAATATACAACTAACAGTGAATGTTTGTAATATTATTTTTCACTTTTACCTACATTAAAATCACAAGAAACACATTAAATATAACAAACAGATGTAAACTGCAATTGGATAACTCTTATTAGCTACCTTTTATTATTTTTGTTTCAAACATCAGAAAAAATCTGTTAGTTTGGCGCTTTAGGTTTGCTTTAAAATGGTCTTATAAATCGAAAACAAGGGTTCTTTTAACTTAATCATAGGTATACTATATCAACACGGAAACGTGTTAAGCAAATTGCCTATTGCATAAACTTAAACAGTCCTGTGATGAAATCTAGTCGACCGGTATATTATTGTACATCCGCCTAAATGAAATGGTGTATGCAGGGGTTGCATACATTTAGGAACTGTCGGTCGAACAATACGCACCCTATTTGATCAAGTCTGAACTGCACTCGTATCAATTTTAAAGTCTTACTCGGAAATTTTATCAGTTTTACAAAGCAGTGTAAATATGGCAAAATCTAGTATGAATGATTAAGGAAAGTAGTTGATTAAGATTTATTTTGATGATGATTTAGAATTATCCAAGTCAAAGAGAGGTGTTCACTTTTTGTTTTAAGTTTAATTGACAATACTTAACGTTGATTTTCTACCAAAGTTTAATTATGATAAGCGTAAAAGAGTGGCTCGATTTTTGTAATTGTTTCGTCTTTAATTTGCATTTTTCTTTTTCCTTTAAAAATGCCATTAAAATACCAAGTAATTTTAATATATTTTTTTATCTTCCGTCTAACTTTTGGAGGTTGAACTTGGACTCCAACTCTGTTAGTAACATCAGAAATATACAGGAAATGATAAGCTTGCATCTGGCAACCCTCTACACAGCACAAAAACAAAAGGCTTCTTGAGCTCGCAAACAGCTTGCTCTGCTAAAATTCAGCGGTGTCATCTAACGTGAAAGATATGCCACGTCACATTATCGTAACTTTTTGCTGTCTGGACGTAAGCAATGTCATTAAAATTTTTTGTAGTGAGGGTGAGTAGTGGCGCTTTTTCTACATAACCACACACATAATAGTTTAGAAAACAACAAATTACTGGAAACATAAACACTCGTAACATAACAATATAACATATTCTAATTGCATTAAAATATTTATAATTTTGTAATTAATTTTAACTTTTACATTTAACTGAAAATTATGAATAATGGGAAATTCAAAATTAAATCCTAAATATCAGTTGTAGTTTTAGTGAATTTTCATATTATTTGTTCACATTTTCTGAGCATGGCAGATGATCCATTGATTCCTCCTGGTTGCATCCCCTTCCGTAGTTATTACTCATGATTTTCCATCTTTGGAGATTCACCCCAATAGCACAGTTTCCTGTGATGATCCTTGTGGCTAAGGTTTTTCTTGTGCTTCAGCAGTTGCTTGGTTCTATTATTATCTTGAGCAACAGAATTCTGACTGCTTTTTAATTAAAATATGTTTGCTTATATATATATATATATATATATATATATATATATATATATATATATATATATATATATATATATATATATATATATACCCACCGCGAATGGCATTGATTGATTTCTCAGAAACTAGCTGTAGAAAATTGTTAACCTTATTTTTTGACCATTCTGTATTAATAATTATCACAATATTATACGGAGTCTACTAAAGCATGTGTCTTTCTACAAATAACACAACTCTAGTTAACTAATAAAAGCTTGCATCTTCCATAGAGGGAAATTTCATAACTATGTTTTGTCATGCAAACGTCACTTTTGACATAAAATTTGAAATGTGTCAAAAGCGGTTAGACTTAGGTATGGGACATTATACATAAAATGTATCCGCAATTTGTATTAGAGTCTAAAAATGCAAGAATATGTGGGGGTGTTCCATTTGAAATAACAAAGTTGACACTTACTTCCGGTATAACCGGAAATGCCACCCTTTTGAAAATATTTTAGCTGAGTTGTCCCTCTTGACATTAGTTCATGACCAAATTTTCAACGGCTAGTTTTGGAGAAATCGATCGAGCCACTCCCGGTGGGACAGCTGTATACAGTGTTACAATTAAAGTTCGGATCACATAGAAAAATTTTTATTACTTATTTATGCAAATTTTGAGTTGAGGGACAGTTTGTGCTTTGCAAATTATGCAAAATGACGTTGACGTGTTTCTTTTATTGATCGGCTGTAACTGTCAAATTTGACATTAAAAAAAAGAAAATACAAGAGGTTGGGTTATTTTTAAAAATTTCGAAATATGTCAAATACCAAAGTTATTTCGTTTTTAGTTTTCTACCCACATACCAAATTTGAAAAATTTTGGACTGCCTTGAATTTTTTCATGTTTTTTTAACCTCACAATTTTTTGGTTTATTCGAATTTATAAAAATCTGAAAAAACCCGTTAAGATGTAATGCACTCATCTGCAGAAATGGTTTTTCTGTTCAAAAATGTTTCTACTTAGAGTTTTTCCCAACAAAAAGATCAAATATGCTCAAAAAATTATGTCATACTTGCTGCAAAGTCTAGTTTCAACATTTCACAACAAAATTTGCTCGACCCATTTTCATCACAGTATCAAAAGGTATTTTGGTGCCATAAACCAACATTAGGAAATACATTTGCAAACTGATACAGGCAAATTTTGTCATAAAATGTTGAAACTAACAACTTTGCATTAAGTATGACATAATTTTTTTAGCATTTTAGTTAATTTTTATTTAAAAAAAATTCACTAA
The DNA here is from genome assembly GCA_964006375.1 of Tillus elongatus. Lineage (NCBI taxonomy): Eukaryota > Metazoa > Arthropoda > Insecta > Coleoptera > Cleridae > Tillus > Tillus elongatus. The sequence goes on along the minus strand of OZ023263.1, from coordinate 58,283,992 downwards.
TAGAGAGGTATCGATGGTGAGACTTTGCAAAAATTTTTTCAAATGAGCGCGAACCAGGACCCCTAGAACCCATATCCAGGGTCAGTTTCAATTTATATATATATATATATATATATATATATATATATATATATATATATATATATATATATATATATATATATATATATATATATATATATATTTGTGTGTGTGTGTGTGTGTGTATGTATGTATCCATCCGATAACTCAAAAAATAATTAAACGATTTCGATGAAACTCGGCAAGTGCCTTTTTAGTGAATTTTCTTAAAAAAATTCACTAATGAGATCTCTACTTTTGAATTTTGAAAAAATTTCTTCAAATGACCGCTATTTAGGACCCATGGAACCCAAATCCGAGGTCGGTTTCAGACTTTATATGTTTATATATATATATATATATATATATATATATATATATATATATATATATATATATATATATCTATATATATATATATATATATATATATATATATATATATGCTTGTGCTTGCAAAATATATATATATATATATATATATATATATATATATATATATATATATATATATATATATATTGCAAGCACAAGCATTAGGCTTATTTGTGAAACACAAAATTATGTACTTATATATATATATATATATATATATATATATATATATATATATATATATATATATATATATATATATATATATATATATATATATATATATATATATATATATATATATATATATATATGTTTATATATTTATGTGTCACACCTATTATAAAACTAAAAATGTATGGACCGATTTTGATAAAATTAGGTGAGTACCTTCCTTTCGCATGTGGCTTGGATAAGTTCGTTAGCCAGGAAAATCCGCCGAGGTTTTCCCGGAAAATTTTGTTTTCCTTCGAAAAAAAATAAAAAAAATATCTCCGGAATTAACAAAGTAAGGGCAACGAAATTTGGTACGCGGGTTTATATCATTGTAGGTAAGCTACCTACCAAAATTTAGCGCTGTAGGTTAAAGGACAAAAAAGTTACAGGCATTTAAAGAAAAATAAATTAGGGTTTTCCTCAAAACGTCAAAGTCGCGATTTTAAACGCCAAAATTGGTAATATTTAGGCAATGAACCTGAAATTAATATGAGCTATGGAAGGAAAATGTCTCAAGAATAATGTTTTACAAAGCCTGGGCTCTTAGTTTCAATCGTCATTGTCCTTCATTTTACTAAAATATTCCCAGAAAATTCATTTAAAATAGACTCTTTCTCTGATGCTTTAGCAGTAGTGTTGGCTATAGAGTTTATTCTTTAATGGTATATAATTTTTGTCGAATTTACGTAAAAAATCATTAAAGCTCAATATATCCGTTATTATGCAAGTTACGAAAAAAAGTTGTATACATTAATTGTAGGGTGTCTTAAGCTACATCTTAAAAAATATTTCCACAATTACAGGGTGGCCCATAAGTCGTTGGTGATTCAAATTTTCTTTTTTTTAGTGAATTTTTTTAATCGAACACGCCCTATGTTATTGCATTTTTGTATTTTGCATCGAAATATAATACATATTTGTAAGAAAAGAAATTCGGGACGCAGCAAGTGCGTTATGGTAGCGAATTTTCATTTATTGCTTCAAATTTTGAATCAATTTGCTATTAACCTATAAGGTTGACCAGAAAACCATTTTTTTCGGGAACAATTTAAGTTTACTTTCGAAAATTTTTGTACATTTTCAAACAATAAAGTTATTTTGATGAAACATGGCACATTGTTTCTAATATATAGATTATACTGACAACCAAATTTGGTGCCTGCTTTCTTAAAAAAACATATTTGCTATTAAAAACATTTTTATGAAAATTCACTACCATAACGCACTTGCTGCGTCCAGAGTTTTATTTTTATTAATGGCTTGGATGAGTTCGTTGATTTTCTATCCATAACACTGTAGTTATTACCAGTTTCAACTAAGGTTCTCATGACTACTCCTATTTAGCACAAAATTATATAAATTAATATGAACCATAATTTTGACATTTTAACTTAACATTTAAAAATAGGTAAGGATTATCTTTGGTTTTCTGCCAAATAGTGTTAATAATGCTACATATACATATCTTTTACTATAATTTTATTAACAGACAACATTGGTCAACCAAAGAAGTTACACCTTTCTGAGATTGTTACAAAACATAAGAACAAATCATTTTAACATATATTTACTTATTTGTTTTCGGGACAAATTAGGGGAGACGCTGGTACCGTGGCCTGGCCAGTCAGATACAGTGGCCACCTCCGAATTATATTGGCTCTTTGAGTGGTACTGGTGCTGCCATCTAGTATAAGTGTCGCCAAGTTTATGGGCTATATTCTGTGTCAGTCTAGTGCTTCTGACTTAGCTGGTGCATGTGCTATGATAACCGTTGTTTCCGACTTTATTCAAGATAATTATTTAGGTTAAATTCACAATTATTTTAAATAAACGTACATTATAATTACCTATCGGTTAGTTTTAAGCAAAGTATTTTATACTTTTGTCTTCTGTTTCATAATATGGTTGAGGTTTTCAAGTTACAATCCTTGATACTGATTGTAGGTTATGTTTTAAAATCATGTGGTATTTGGTACAGTCTCCCATTGCACTGTATAGTAACTGAAATGGGCACACTGTTACACAAATGTGAAGCAGTTTTGTAAGTATGCAACCCGTATCATTTTAGTAGTTCCATTTTCGTCTAGCAAACAAGCTTATGGCAAAACAAATTATTTTCTAACAATATCTGGAACCTATCATGCCATATGAACATAATAAATAAGAACGAGAAAGTTATATGTCTCTATCCTTGTGGGATTCAATGCCTAGCATGCACATTGTGTACGATTTTCCAATTACACAGCATATAGTTCAAGGCAGTAGCCATGCAAAATAAAAGAATAGTGGTCACTGCTTTCTATATACAGAACTACAGTGGCCACTGTTCCTTACATTACAAAAACAACGTTTTAATACACTTCCCAATAAGAAAACTGTTGTTTCCAGATAAAACATGCCACAACCGCAACAGAAAAACCATAGCATCAGGAAAACGACTGCAGATGTCATGTGCAAGCCATAGATCATGTTATGGTAGGTGGGCTATCAACCAAAACGGATGCATTGAGATATAAGGTACCACGTATTACTATTCGAAGATATTTTGATGTCAGGATTGTGAACAAGAAATAGACCGGGACTCTGACACTCTGGAAGGAGCACTCTGGCTAACTTCTAATTATGGAGTTAATCAAGTGTTCACAGTTGGCAAAGAAAAACAGCTCAGCAATTACATAAAAACAAAGACAAAACCAGACCATGGACGGAATCCAAAACACAGAAAGTTTGACCAGCACACCTGTTTTACAAATAATATATGAAAAGAAAAAGAAAGAACAAGACAAGCTGTAGCAGAAAACAGACAACTTCCAAGAAGAAAATTTATTAGAAAATGAAATTTATTTATTGAATACATGCCCAATAGGATAATTACATTAATAGGGCGCCAAACAAAAAGAACAAGATTTAACAATATGAACAAAAAATACCTCAAAAACAAAACTAAATTACTGTGCAAAACATCACAAGGCAGAAATTCTACAAAACAGTACATATAATGCCCCTAATAACCGACAAAGTAAGATATAGCCACCCTACGAATAACCACAGCTTTATCCGAATAGAAGTCACACAAGTTTGCAATGTTATTAAAGTCAGAGTTCATTGTATACACAGGTGATCTCATATACAAGTTAGTCCCTGGTATTGGAGGCTTAAACACTCTCACCGCTCTGGATGCAGCCCGAGGAACTGAGAAATTTAATTGCATCAATCAGTCTGGACAATCAGCTTTACCATGAAACAAATTATGCAGGAACATTACAAATGCAACTTTTCTACACGAATACAAACTGGGTACGCCAGCTTGCATCAGCAATTGGCCATGATAGTATCCTCTCTGTGGGTAGGTACCAGATTCCCTATATGCAAGGTGTCTTAAAAACGTATGCTGAACATCTTCTAGAGCACCAATCTGAACACTATAAAAGGGATCAAAAACCGAGCTACAATATTCGAGCCTCGATTGAATGTAAGCAAAATAGAAAATTTTCAAGCTTTCCAAATTGGAAAATGAACTGCCACTCCTCATAATGAAACCCATCAACTTCAAACAGGATGTCGTAATTGTTGGAATATGTCCAGTGAAACTTAAATGTTCATCATATACAATGCCAAGATCCTTGTGCGTTTCAGTCCTAGCCAATGGTACACCACCCACTTTGTAGGGAAAGTTTATACGGCTGGTTTTTCTAGTGTATGTCATCACTTTGCACTTCGAGAGATTTAATTTATGTCTGTTCTCAACACACCACAGCCGTAAGTTATCAAGGTCCACCTGGAGTCTTGAATAGTCACCAATATCGTGAACACTGGAGTATAGTTTGAGATCATCAGCAAATAATAGATGATTACCAGAAATACAGAGCTTGTCCATGATAAATAACAAAAACAGGAGTGGGCCAAGATTGGAACCCAGTGGAACGCCGGAACTAGCAGTGAAGGGTTCAGACTTAAATCCATTATAAAAAACACATTGCACACAGTTAGTCAAGTAGGAACCAAAGAATGCTATCAGCCGTCCATCAAGGCCCGCCGAATGCATCTGGTACAGAAGTGTTGAGTGGTCAACACGATCGAACGCTTTGGAGAAGTCTGTATAAATGACATCCACCTGACCCCGTCCATCCAAAGCTTCACTTACATACTGTGTGAACAGGGATAAATTCGTCAGTGTTGAGCGCCCCTCCATAAACCCATGCTGGTATCGTGACAAGTGATACTTCACGGCAAGATAAATACGAGCATACACAACTGCCTTAAAAATATTAGCAAAATTGCATAGGATAGCTATAGGCCTCTAGTTGCTGGCCCTCAAACGTTACCCAGACTTGAAAACAGGACAGATCCGAGCAACCTTCCAAACCCCCGAGAAAGCAATGTGTGTGCAGCGACAAGTTAAATAGGGTTCTAAGGGGTTTGAGAAGAACATGCGCACAGTCCTTAACTAAAAAGGAAGGCACCAAATCTGGTCGAGCAGTAAACTTGTTCTTGGGCTTCTTGATGGTTTTAAGAATTTCCTTATCACCAATCACTGCCACACTGAGAGCCATATGCGATGATCCGGAGGTATCCACTGGTTCAGTGATGTATTGAGGACGGTACACACTTTTAAAATAGTTTCCAAAACAGTTAACAATCGTTTGAGGCTTATTATAAACCATGCCATTTTCGTCAAAACACATTAATTGGAATGTTACTTGCTCACCTCCTTTCCTGTATGTGAGACCAAAATCTAGAGGGATCAACCTTAAGACGCTCTTCAGTTCCACGTACATACTCAGCATATGCCTCTCGCAGCTTGTTTTTAACTATAGATCTAAGACTATACTCTGCATGATCACTGTCACGTTTATGGCTCCTATATCTTGCATAGCACCTCTCCTTATTTATATCATTTATTACTTCATTAGTAAACCAGGGAGGAAATTTTCTAGATGACCACATGTTGTTCAAAGATACTGTAAAGTCTGCCATAAAAGTAACTGCAAGTCTCATCAGTGGTAGTAAAGGACCCCAGTTGAGACCAATCTTTATCAAGTATTGCAGCATACAGTGCAGGGTAATTGGCCTTTCGAAAGTTGTAAGAGACTTGATTGTTACATGGAAAATATTTTGGACCATTGTAACTATTCCTGAATTCAGGAAGTATGCCTACAGCAGGGTGATGTGCATCCTCAGGAACTAGTGGATCCATATCATGGAGAATCGAGCAATTAACTGGCAAACACAAGGTCAAGCAGCCTATTGTTTCTATTGGAAATATTATTAAACTGTGACAGATTTAAAAAATTTGAAAAATCATCGATAGCTTTGGTTTTAGGATCAGTAATTTGTCCATAAATAAACTGAGGTGCATTAAAATCACCAAAATTTCCAACAGCGGAATGACAGACTGTTCCAGCACATTAGGGAAAAGTTCAAGCTGCACTGCTGACACATATGGTGGTATATATATATATATATATATATATATATATATATATATATATATATATATATATATATATATATATATATATATATATACACAAACCACATGAAACACAACCTGATCGAAAGTGCACCTGCACGCAACAATATCAATAACTGGTACTGCCTCCAGAATAGCAGATAAATCTAGTTGAGCCACTTGAACATCACAATGAATTGCAAAACGTACTCCTCCACCAGATTTCTTATTAGTAACATCCAGTCTTCTATCTGCACTAAATACACTGTATGCACGCGGAAAGAGCTCGGAATCACCAGTCAGACTGTAAATTAGTTTCACTAAGAGCAATTATCTTGAATTCAGACAACTGGCGCATGCCCAGGTAGAGATCTTCTGTTTTAGTATGTAAACCACGAGAATTCTGGTAATAAATTGGTATCTTAACACTGTTGGGCTGATCGAGTTTAAAGAAGCAATAGTCGGAACACCGTTAACATATTTAACCTTGAGGTTTGCTTCACCAGCATCCACCCTCCGCCTCAATTCACTGACCACAGACTTGGGAGTATGCACTTTGACTAGGGGTTCTGTCCTGCCTAACTCTGACATTACAATACAAATGATCATCCTTGAGTCTTCCAGTCCTGCACAGAATACTAAGTACATGATGTTCATCAGAGAGAAAGAGTAACCTTTAGATAAAAAAATAGATAAAGCAGAAAAGAAGAAAGAAAGTTATCACTCCAGTAGCAATAGCACAAGTAATGTTGAAATGACTGACCTCACAGACTCTGAAGGATCATTTAAGAGCCTGAAGAAGACAAATATAGATTCCTTCACTTTCGCAAAATTTCCTATGAAGCAGACAAAAAAATTCTATATTGGTAAAGTATCAGCAATTATTAGCGACAATATATGGTACGTTTTTTGCGCTGACATGGCAGGAAATTTCACTACTCAGATATACCAGATTTTTACTGCTGTATCTAAAGATATTGTTAAGCACTTACCTGAACCAAAGATAGCCAATGGGACCTGACGAACTGCCAGTGTTTTTACTTTTTCGCTTGACTTGTCTGCTTATAATGTGTGTCAAGCACCAGTTTTTATTTTTTATTGAAAATAATATGTTGTTTCAATAGTTTACTGCAATAAAATAGCATTTTCCAAGATTTGGTCTGTTACTTCTTTTTGTATGATGGAGAAAAGGAGTGGTCAGTGTACCTTGAGTGGCCACTGTACCAACTAGTTAGGCATAGTGGCCTCAAAACAAACAAAGAAATTAGTTACAATAACCATTTTCTTTAGCTTTTATTTCGTTGTGAACTTAGGTCAACATCTAGCACCATGTCACTTCTTTTTGTATTATGGAGAAACGGAGTGGACAGTGTACCTTGAGTGGCCACTGTACCAACTAGTTAGGCATAGTGGCCTCAAAGCACACAAAGAAATTAGTTACAATAACCATTTTCTTTAGCTTTTATTTTGTTGTGAAATTAGGTCAACATCTAGCACTCATATAGCTTGTCTTGAGGCCAGACAGTAGGCCAACAGCGGTGGCCACTGTTCCAGCTTACCACCTAGGTACCATACATTAACTATACATACTCTTCTACAGAAGAGTTACCTGAGTTAACATTATTTGTTATGTACACATAACAAATAGTGTTAACTCAGATAATTTAATTTGCTAAGTAAATCACTAATGTTTTGTAATATTTTAATTTCTACAGTATTGAGAGGTTTAGCTTCTCCTAATGTTTCCTTTAAACTAACTGAGATATGATTGTATTTTATCAAATGCTAAATTTTATTGTACTGTAGTGTGATGTAACAAATAAGTTATTATATGCTAATAAAAGAAAACAGATTATACTGCAGATGAGAGACAAACCAGTTTTAGATACACTGACAGCTGATATATGAAGTTTACGACCTTATATGTACTTTGATACTGTTGTTGTTGAAATTCGTTTTTATGTTGTGTGAATTTGTCATTGTGGAGTTAGTGACATGACTGGTTTGTCACTGGTCACACATGGTAAGTTTAAACTAACATTGTTTTTTTTTTGTTTTTGTAAAATGGATGTTTTTTTGTGCTTTATTCGGTTTTCTCCTACGTCCTTTTGTCAGGTCAGTTTGGGTTAGGTAAGGTCAGGTTGTTCAGGCCTACTTGGTAAAATGTTTTGTACAAAAACGACAAGAAAAATGTGGTCCCTTCAACCGCCAAACACGCTGGGGGGCCTGGAGAAAATAGACGTGCTGGAGGGGGAAGAACATTATTAAGAGGAAGTGTTGATGCCAAATGAGAAAAAGGCTGCTTATAGAAGTACAATAAGACTGTTTTTTTGATTTTGCTTCTATATTTCCTTCGCCGCCCAGCCCCCCCTAATCACTCCAGGGCACACAAATGTTACGGGGATTGATTCCACATTTCTCTTATTGCTTATGTATACAGGGGTGCCTTTAAGTGTTTCTGGAAACACTTTTCAAAAATCACGTGTGCCGCTCATCTGCGTAATTACAAAAAAAGAATTTTTAATCTTGGACTGGTATTAGTACAAAGTGGATAATAAAACCATATCACTTTTCATATTACTTAGTTAATGATTGAATTACTTCTTTTCCAAAAGAGCAGGTCCTTTGGCTTTCAACCTGCTAGCAATAAGATGGTTCCTTTTATTCTCTTCCTCAAGTTTCAAATTGTTGTGCCTTTGTACAGCAAAGTCAACTTCTGCAGTAAGCTGTAATATTTTACTTGCAATATCTTGCTGCCTCACTATTCGTTCTTTCTGCCCGATACCGTAAGGAGTAGTTCTACCATCAAGGTAAGAATAATCGGCGCCATCTGTTAAAACTCCCCACGCATTTGGATTTAATGGTAAACCTCTCTCTTGTCTCCACTTCTGATTCAAGCAAGTTACAGGAGTAGTGGATACATAACGAACCTTTCCTAATTTGAAAATAGACTTATTATCTATATTATTAAAAATAAAATATTTAACAATTTACATACCTGTCCAAAGGCAACCTTTGCATAATATTCTGTTCATTTCTTAGTTATTAATTTATATTTCCAAACACCTACTTCTTCACAGAAACTAATGCTTTTGGATTATAATTAGAATTACTCACATATATTTTAAGTTTAACTTTACTTTAAAAATTGAGGTTAAGCTGCTTCCTCACTTCCACTTCTACTCTATGATATAATGACTTGAAGAGATATGATATTGCGCATTTGCCCCGCCCCCCACTATGACGTCACGTGGTGAGTAACGTTATAGAGGTCCAACTACACACTTAAAACAAAGTCATTCGCAATCAAAAAGTTTCTATACGTCAGTTTAATGCGGTTGAAGTTACACCTATATTGTCTTTTTCATATACTATAGATCGCAGCACTAAATTTAATCTTTTTCATTTTTATTACTTCCAACTTTATGCACTTAAATATTAGTAAAATACGTAATTTGTTAAGAGGTTGTGATGAAACGTCAAACCCCACTGCACGACAGCATATTATTGTTGCATTGGACTCACCACTTGACACCATGCGCGTGACAGGTCTAAAAATAGGTAGGCTGAATATCATATCTCTCGTTATTTGTATCATGCTTCTACTCTAAAGATCCATAAAATAGGGCTGTTCGATTCCAATTTGATTATTTGTGTTGCAAAATTTCCAACGTAAAATCGATTCGCCAGCTTTCGATTTTCAGGAAAATAGATTCATTTTCCCCGAGATCGAATCGAAAACAATTACTTAATACGTAAATGATATTAATTCATTTTCAAACAAAAAACGGTATATTCTTTTGTGCCACTATTTTAATATAGTATTACTTAATACCACCAAATCTGATTTATATATGTGGCGTGTGGTAAAAAACTCTGGACGCAGCAAGTGCGTTATGGTAGTGAATTTTCATAAAAATGTTTCTAATAGCAAATATGTTTTTTTAAGAAAGCAGGCACCAAATTTGGTTACCAGTATAATTTATATATTAGAAACAATGTACCATATTTCATCAAAATAACTTTATTGTTTGAAAATGTACAAAAATTTCCGAAAGTAAACTTAAATTTTTCCCGAAAAAACTGGTTTTCTGGTCAACCTTATAGGTTAATAGCAAATTGATTCACAATTTGAAGCATTTAATGAAAATTCGCTACCATAACGCACTTGCTGCGTCCCGAATTTCTTTTCTTACAAAGATGTATTATATTTCGATGGAAAACACAAAAATGCAATAACATAGGGCGTGTTCGATTAAAAAAATTCACTAAAAAAAAAGAAAATTTGAATCACCAACGACTTATGGGCCACCCTGTAATTGTGGAAATATTTTTTAAGATGTAGCTTAAGACACCCTACAATTAATGTATACAACTTTTTTTCGTAACTTGAATAATAACGGAAATATTGCGCTTTAATGATTTTTAAAGATAATTCGACAAAAATGATATACCATTAAACGATAAACTCTATAGCCAACACTACTGCTAAGTATCAGAGAAAGGGTCTATTTGAAATGAATTTTCTGGGAATATTTTAGTAAAATGAAGGACAATGACGATTGAAACTAAGAGCTCAGGCTTTGTAAAACATTATTCTTCAGACATTTTCCTTCCATAGATCATATTAATTTCAGGTTCATTGCCTAAATATTAACAATTGACGTTTAAAATCGCGACTTTGACGTTTTGAGGAAAACCCAAATTTATTTTTCTTTAAATGCCTGTAACTTTTTTGTCCTTTAACCGACAGCGCTAAATTTTGGTAGATAGCTTACATATAACGATATAAACCCGTGTACCAAATTTCGTTGCCCTTACTTTGTTAATTCCGGAGATATAAATTTTTTTCGATTTTTTTCGAAAAAAAACACAAAATTTTCCGGGAAAACTTTGGCGGATTTTCCTGGATAACGAACTTATCCAAGCCACTCGCGAAAGGAAGGTACTCACCAAATTTTATCAAAATCGGTCCATTATTTTTTTAGTTATAGGTGTGACACATAAATATATAAACATATATATATATATATATATATATATATATATATATATATATATATATATATATATATATATATATATATATATATATATATATATATATATATATATATATATATATATATATATATATATATATATATATATATAAACATATAAAGTCTGAAACCGACCTCAGATTTGGGTTCCAGGGGTCCTAAATAGCGCTCATTTGAAGAAATTTTTTCAAAATTCAAAAGTCGAGATCTCCTCATTAGTGAATTTTTTTTAAGAAAATTCACTAAAAACGTGTGCAAATTAGAAATATGCCAATTCAATACAGCGGCGTGGATTGTCAGTTACTGTCATTTGTCATCCAATCCGTCAAATTGTGGACCTATGATTTATTTTTCCTGGTTTTGATGTTTGGATGGATGGTATTGTATTATTAATTTGTAATTTTTTTTTTTTTACTTATTAATCATTCAAGCGTATTAGTTCCCCAAGCGTTTAAGCATAAGCATGCCTTTTGTAAGAAAGAACAGTATGCTCTGGAAATATTTCATAAAAGTAATTGATAATGAGGCTCAATGCAGTTTGTGTAATTGGAAATCGATTTTTCAGAAATCGATTCTTTTAGCTACGATTTTTATTGAATCTATATTTTAACAAACGATTCTTCATGATTCAAAAATCGATTCTTTTTATAAATGGAACCCAAACCACTACTACACATTTTAAAAAACCTGACGATAGTGGCGGCTCGTGACTTTGGGAGTGAGTGAAGCAGAATCCGCGCGGCCCCAATGGGGGTCCAGGAAGACGACGACCTCCCTGCGGCGCAGACGTGTACAAAACACGTGCCGCCATCTCGTTGCGAAACTAAGTAGTATGTTGTCACGGCAGTTCCAAATAACAGAGAATGTTAACATTCTCTTAATTGTGGCGAGAATGCATTAAATTTAGCCTTACATATTTTGTCCCTATATTGGGGAAGAAATGGGCCAGGGCTGACAATTTACTAAATTGTTAGTTGGTTGTATACAGTCTCTATTTTTTACATTCTATGTTATTTGGAGCTGCCGTGACAACATACTACTTGGTTCCGCAACGAGATGGAGCGCGAGTTTCGTGTCTTACATCTCACTTAGTTTTAATAAGTTTATTGTTATTCGTTTATAAATATTTAATTATTAATTGTATACTTCCGGATAAAAGTTACATAAAAATCTAATAAACGTTATTTAAAACACCAAAGCGCAATCTGAAACTATAGAGGATAGAAATTATCCGTATCTGCCATACACATGACGTGTGCTCTCCTCTCGTGTCTTATCACTCAAAGTTATCCTGCAACCAATCTAATCTGAACCTTGCCTGGCGCCAGAATTCAAATACCAGACGTCCACGGCATAGTGATTTCCAATGGCCAATCAGGATCCAAGAAGCAAAGAGAGAAAAACATTGGCTTTGTCTCTCTGGCCGTTGGCCCACCAAAAATGACAAATGACACATAATAAATAAAATAATTGACAGTTGACAGTGCTTTTGGAAACTGAAGATATTATTTTGATTTTGTATTTAAGATACTGTATAATTGTATTTTTTATTGTGTGTTGAGGATGCCTAACAACTATAATCTTTCAGAAGGAGCCCTTCAGGTAGCTAATTCTTATCGCTGCTTTCATAGTACAACAGGTATAGATACATTTTTTTATGTTATAGATTATAATGAAGGGGGGCAATTACGATGAACCGATAATGCAAGTGTTGTCAAGCAAGAAGGTCAACTCTGGCGCTCCGGACAAGGAACGTTTAAGGATCTGGTTATCTGATGGCAAGCACACAACATCTTTTGCTATGCTGACCACACAAACCAATGATGTACATGTACAGGCGTGCCTGGAGGATAATACGATCATCAAGATAAAAAAACACATCACAAGCGCCATCATGAACGCTGGGAAAGAAGATGCGTAAGTGTGGTAACCCAACACTAACGAACTAATGTAGATAATATTATCTTTATTATATGTATATGACATGCAATATATTCTACATTCTTGCTCATGGCTTTTCCGTTTTCCTAGCCTTTTTAAGTAGGAAAACGGCCGGTATATAGGATAGAATACTTTATTGGTTGGGGGTAAAGATATGCTGTAGACACCTCAGTAGTAAACAGACAATTCGGGTAGAATCGGAACGTAAAATTGAACCCGCGATGATGTACACTGCTGCCAGATGAGTATTATCAAGGTCATTTTAAATAAAGAAGGATATCACGGGGTGAACAAATGTTTTTATAATGTAAATAAATGATAATATGAGGTCATCTACATAAATCGATATTTGAATTATTTAGCGGAAAGCAGTAGGAAAATGTAAATGTAAAAAGTAAATTTTAGCCACGGCGGTCCAGTGGAAAAAACATGGGCCTCTGGACCCAAGGGTACTGGGTTAGATTCCCAGGTTTCCCCTCTCTGCCCTTTTCAGTAAATCAGTAACATCAACAGAGGTTCTGCCATTGTGATTGAGCAAGGTAATCTGCACGTTCCACCCTTCACAAGTGGCGTAAAGCCGTCGGTCCTGTGTGTTGGGCACGTTAAAGATCCAAATTTCCCAGACAGTGCGGTGAATGAATCACTTTAATAAAGTCAATGAAGCAATTTGCATTGTGAATTGCCGATGATAAATACAACTGTATATGCTCGTAGCAGACAGTATCCAATATATTATTTTAAAAAGTTGAAATGTTTCATGGTAATGAAGCAATTTCTACTGACAACTGTCGATGATAAACATAACAGAGAAAATGACTCAAAATAGGTTTCCCTTCGAAGTGTTTCTTTATATTTAAGATGTAGAGCCGCATTTTGCACTTTCGCCTGGCTAAATATGAAATATATGTATACATTATCGACAGTTGGCAGTAGAAATTGCTTCATTACCATGAAACATTTCAACTTTTAAAAATAATATATTGTATACTGTCTGCTACGAGCATATACAATTGTATTTATCATCGGCAATTCGCAACGGAAATTGGTTCATTGACTTTATTAAAGTTATTAATTCACCTCACTGTCCGGGAAATTTGGATATTTAACGTGCCCAACATCGTATGGGCACGGGACTGACAGCTCTACGCCCCCTGGGCGGAACGTGCAGATTACCTTGCTCAATCACAATGGCAGAACCTCTGTTGATGTTACTGATTTACTAAAAAGGGCGGAGGGGGTAAACTTGGGAATCGAACCCAGTACCATTGGGTCCAGAGGCCCACGTTTTTTCCACTGGACCACAGTGGGTCACAATTTAGTTTTTACATTTTCGTTTTCTTACTGCTTTCCGCTAAATAATTCAAATATCGATTTATGTAGGTGACGCCCTATTATCATTTATTTACATTATGAAAACATTTGTTCACCACTTGATTTCCTTCTTTATTTAAAATGACCCTGGTAATACTCATCTGGCAACAATGTACATCGTCACACGTTCAGTTCTGCGTTCCGATTCTACCCGAATTGTTTGTTTACTACTGAGGTATCCCGAACACATTTTTACCTTGGTTGGGTCAGGGTGGCGATCCTGAAGCAGACACTATCAGTCCTAGTTCAAGGTCACGCATTATTGCCAGATTCCCAACCTTTGCCCCCCAACGTTTCTCACCTAGAAGACCCATGTTCACATAATTAAAAACTTGGGGAAGGGAAAACTATGAGCAACAATGTACACAGTTCACATTATCTCAGCAACAGTTGCACACTATACAAGCGCAATGTACATTGACAGGTCCTGTCTGCTTAACGTTGGCCGCCTATGGTTTCCCTTCCCCTAACTTTTCATTTGGGTCTTTAAGAAAGAAACATTTGGAAGAAGGGTTTTTTTTCTCTCTTAGGGCTTGTCCCCGTCTTTGCCGCCCCGATAGCACCACAGACTTTGGCTTATTGTGCATGCCCTTTGTCTCTTCTACTCCACCCATTTCAAAATCACTGTGCCTTGAACTAGTCTGCACAGCAATTGGTAGGGTAAAGTTTTATATTGCTGTGTCTCCTGTCTAGGCTGTCCGTAATTCAGTTGTCTTTTGAGGTATATATATATATATATATATATATATATATATATATATATATATATATATATATATATATATATATATATATATATATATATATATATAGACAGACAGACAGACAGACAGACAGACAGACAGACAATGTGTCCAAGAAAAGGAGGGTCACCATGGGGATCTCCAGAACGGTAGCAGATACAGACTTGGTTAAATGGGAGAAAAGTTGCGCATTCATAAGCCCAACAAAACGGCCGTTAGACATCACTGAAAAAATATTTCGTTTTTGAGAAATTTTGAAAAATTTGGATTTTTTGTTTTTACATATTTTTTTCTGGCCTTAATGGTGGACCTGCACCAATACCGATGACACTTCTCCACAGCAACTTTTCATTTTCTTTAACGTAGCATTGCTAATTTTTGAATCCGAAGTTTCGTCTTTGCAGGACCATTATCAACATTTTTTTTTAAAATGCGGCCCTCATTTTCTGATATCATATTCTGAACGTCTTTTTTATTCCAAATTCAGCGATGTGTCACACTTTGTGATTTAGTACCATTTTAGTCTTTTTTTTACCTTGATCAAGAAAATTCTTATTACCGACTTGTACATAGCTTTTAAACTTAAGTAATAAACAACTAGCTATATCAATTAACACTTTATGTCATTTATGCATTTAGGCGAAAACAGCCAAATAAAAGGACTTAACCTTAAAGCATATGGTTCTTCTAAAAGAAAACCTGTAGTTTCCCGGCAAAAGTCCAACAATGAGGAATCAGTACCTAATATTTTGTTAGCAGTTACTGAGGATCCCGATGCATCAGTCCGGCGGATTGAACGAAACGTTCATATATCAAAAACAACAGCACATTTTGTTTTATGAAAACAAAAATTACATCTGTAGAAGTACAGAATTTATCAAGAAATCAGACCAGGTGATTTAGACCGACGTCGCTCATTCTGTGAGTGGTACACAAAAAAATGCCAGGACAATACTAATTTTCCATGTCAAATAATATGAAAGCAGGATTATGATTAATGGTGTTTTCAATAGAAGAAAGGCTCATTATTGGTTTAAAACCAATCAATGCTCAAATAAAACGTCAAGGCATCAACATTTTGCTTTCAATATGTAGGCTGGTATCTTCGGTACAACGATTGTAGGATCGTTTCTTTACCACCATACCTTTACATCACAGCGTTACCTTCATTTGCTACAAAACGATTTAGAGCATGCTCTCGATAGCATGCCCCTGGAGAGTTCACAACTGTTGAATACAGCAGGATGAGGTACCTGCACATAATTCCAGAGCTGTTTGGGAACATCTTTCAAGGAGATTTCCAGATAAGGTAAAATCAGCATGTATTCGGAAACACTCTGGTCAGCATGTTCACCAGATATAACTCTGCTTGATTTCTTTGTATAGGGATACATTAATAATCATGTATATCAGCAAAATTTGTGTGTGTGTTTTTTTTTTCTATTTTTAAATGTTCACAAAAACATTTAATATACTATTTTAAATGTTTGTATTGCTTTCATCAGTCGAGTGCTCATGATTTTGGAACTGGAACTGTTACATCAGGGTAAAGAAGTGGGTTGTAAAATCGGCAATCCTGTGGCATTATCTGACACACGAGCAGACTACAGTAAGGCTGTGCAGAATGACACTATTTCATCCTCCTCTACTCCAGGCAGCAGTAGGACGGACCAGTATAATCTTTCAGAAGGAGCCCTTGAGGTAGCTAATTCTTATCACTGCTTTCTTAGTACAACAGGTATATATAAGTCTCTATGTTATAGATTATAATGAAGGGGGGCAATTACGATGAACCGATAATGCAAGTGTTGGCAAGCAGGAAGATCAACACTGGCGCTCCGGACAAGGAACGTTTCGGGATCGTGTTATCTGATGGCAAGCACACAATATCTTTTGCTATGCTGGACGCACAAGCCAATGATGTATTTGTACAGGCGTGCCTGGAGAATAATACGATTATCAAGATCAAGAAACACAACACAAGCGTCATCGAGAACGCTGGTAAAGAAGATGTGTAAGTGTGGTAACCCAACACTAACCAACTAATTTATCTAATATCTTTATTATATGTATATGACATGCCAAATACTCTACATTCTTGCCCATGGTTTTTCCGTTTTCCTAGACTTTTCAAGTAGGGAAACGAGTGGTCTATAGGATAGAATACTTTATTGGTTGAGTCAGTGTGGTAATCGTGAAGTAGACAATACTAGTCATACTTCAAGGTCACGAGAATGTGTGCATTACTGCCAGATTCCCAACCTTTGCCCCCCAACGTTTCTCACCTACAAGCCCCGTGTTCACATAATTAAAAGCTATGGGAAGGGAAAACTATGGGCAACAATGTATACAGTACACATTGTCCCAGTGAAAGTTGCATATTATACAAACACAGTGTACATTGACAGGTCCTGTCTGCTTAACGTTGGTCACCTATGGTTTTTCCTTCCCCTAGCTTAACCCCTAATTTGGGTCTTTATGAAAGAAACATTGGGGGCAAGGGGGTTGGGCAATAGGCGGTTAGAAATCTGGAAGCAATGCACGAGTTTTCGGGTGACCTTGAAGTTATATCTACTATGGGCAAGTGAACATGTGATTTCCAGAAGAAAACAGAATTTACCAACAGTTGCTTTTTAAAGCTAAGATTTCTTATGAGATATCGTGACCTTGATGTATGTTTATTTACCAGAGTTTTAATTCAAATACAAGATTACCACTATTTATTCATAGTCTACATAGTAAATAAATATTACCTATATTCACTGAAATAGACAACAACCTGGAAGGGCACCACTGCAGCCAGGTGGGATGCTGTTTCACTCATACACATACAAGCTTATGGCTGAGTAGCGAGAGCCAGGTAAAACCCCTTGTAAGGAGCTGCGCGGAATAACTTTTTAAGCAGAGCAGTCAAATTCAATTAAGTTATTAAAGGACCATTATTTTCTGACCATTGTAGACAAATGCAAGCTGAATTTATTTTAATTAAATAATGTTTTTCCGAAGAGGAAGCGTTCGGATTAAGCTGAAAAGTAAATAATTTGTTTAAATAGAAGAAATATGTTGAATATTCTTCTTTACTATAAAACATAAATAAAGAAATGACAAATATACAGTATTTACAAAATAAAAGCAATATAGATATGGTATTATTACATATTTGAAATAAAAGCAGACAAAATACTGTAAATACAGAGTACCTGTGTACTTTAAATTAATTTACCTAACATTATACAGTATGTGCAAAATAAAAGCATTACAGGTATATACGTATTATTAATGCTGTTAAACTAGCACAATAATAATAATAATGTATTGTGTCCAACAGACCAAGTACAGGACCAATTACAGGACACTTACAAACTAATTAGCGAGTGAGATTACCGTAAATTAACAATAACAAAATATTAATCCAAAAACAAACCTAAAACTACAACATTTCAATAGCTCTATGCAAGAATGTACACAAACTGTCTCTAAATACATCACTACGTGAACAAATGATATTAAAACTTTTTTATCCTATGTTTACAGTTTTGTTTACCCTTTAAGTGGAAATTTAGCTGAGCCTTAAGTACCTTTGTGGTGTATTTAACATGTTAAGCCCCATGTGACATAGATGTTGTGTCACACATGTTGAGTCCCATCAGACCGCGTGACCATCTGTTTAGTCACACAGTCAGAATTTTTACCAAGAGACATGAGCCAACTAATGGTCACGTAGTGCTGTTCATATGAGAAAGAAACCAAATGTGGTCCTGGGAACACATAACTGCTTGCGGGTTCAGAATCAAACCTAAAATTTTTAAAATATCGTGTAAATTAAATAACCAAGATATTATTTTAGGTATGAAAAATAAATGTTTTTTTTTTATATCTACTTATTGTTTCTTATAAAAAAAGTAAACGAAAACAACCATAAACTTATAATAATTATACTTATTATACTTTCGGGTACAATATAAGAGGGCTTCCACTTGATTGCCCCGGGACAGTTATGGTCCTTGGAATTGTTTTTGATGGTACTCTATCTTTTAAACCACACTACGAGCTGACTGTCAGTTCTGCTTACAAAACTCTTGGGTTTCTGATAAGAAACAGCAAAAATTTCTCACAGGCTGACACCCTCTCCCTGCTCTTTCGTTGTTTGGTTAGGTCCCGACTTGAATATGGCTCAGTTGTGTGGGCTCCTACTTATGAAATACATGTGGCAAGTCTAGAATCAGTGCAAAGGAAATTTCTCAAATTTCTTAGCTTTCGTGAGGATGGTCGATATCCTTCTATTGGTTTTCCTCAGGAAGGTTTACTTCTTCGCTTTGGTCTGCAGAGTCTGTCGATGCGCAGGCAGTGCAGTTTCCTTACATTTTTATACAAGCTGGTTAATTCTGTGTTCAATTGCCCTAATCTGCTTCAGCAACTTAATTTCAATGTGCCTCGTATTGCAGCACGTTTTCCAGGCACATTCTGTCTCCCGACTGCTCGTACACGATTGCTGCGATCGTCTCCAATTTACCAGATGTGCAATGATTACTCTGTATTGCAGGACAGCCTAGATATCTTCTCATGTAATATATCAGAGATAAAAATGTTTTTCAAAGCTATCTAATTTGTGACTCTCTTTTGTGTAGTTTGTTTGATTATTGTTTGTTATTATGTTTTGTGTATCAGCCCATCCTTAGTTTGGCTTTAAGCTGTTGGATGGTGTATGAATAAATAAATAAATAAAGTATAAAATTAACAATAATTGGGGGTTTAAAAGAAATATTTACGGCAAAACATATGATCTTATACTTTGCTGGTATGGTGTACAGTAAAAAAACAATCTAAACAGTAAGGTTTCACACAAACCAGACATTGATATTTTGTTCTTGAACACTTTCTTTGAGCTTCTATTCTTCCAATGTTGGCTTTCATATTTGAATAACATACCAAACATCTATTTCGTTTATCTTCCTCTAGTTTATGTTCTGCTTTTTCCTTGAGATTTGGTGTAACATTTATTTCAGTTCTTTAGCTAATTTTTAACAATTGGAGAGCAACTGGTTTTTTGAAGTCAGTGATAGAAATTTTATTTTGGGTTACTTCCTCATAAACAATAAACGCATTTACCATGGCAGATCCAAAAATTAGTTCCATTGTTAATTTCCTGTACCATTTTGTTCCTCTTCTGAAGCAACGTGAGTAGGATTTGTTTGGTCTGAAAGATCTATGAATGCTTTACAGTCATTGTAATCAACCACTACTCTGGGCTTTTTAATTTCTGCTCCCCATTGTCGCACTGCGTTTCTTTCTTCAGTGTGTTTGGTGGCGTTTCTTTCTTCAGTGTGTTTGGTGGTAAGCATAAGTACAAATCTTGTATCTTTCCATTTTATCATTACTAGACCATCTTCACATTCACAAGCAAAACATTCATTTTTGCTCAACTTTTTTTGTGTTACTTCAGTGCAGTTCAGTTTTCTATTGAACCTTACAGTACCCACAAGATGTGTCTGTCTTTGCTAGTTCTCTGGCAAGATGAACACTCTTATAGTAATTATCAGTGTATAGGGTTCGTCCACAATCTAGTAGATTTCCCATAAGTGAAAATATTACGTTGAAAGATGCATTTCCTATAGCACCTCTGTTATTTCCGCAATATACTTTCATATTATAGGTGCATCGATTTTTTAGACAAAGTTTGTATAATTTTATACCAAATTTGTGTCTCTTGTTCTTTATATATTGCTTGAATTTCAAGCGGCCATGAAGTGGCACCATTGTTACGTCAATACAGACGTCTATACCAGGAGTAATGACCTCTTGAAATTTTTCAACAAGGCTTTTCAATAATGACGTACGTTTATGTAGACGGTCAATTTCACCGTTGTGAAGCTGCTCATTGTCATTGAAATGCCACATGGATAGAAACTGTTCAAATTGATTTATTGTCATAATTTTACATACATTATTATTTTGAAATAAAAAGTTTTTAATCCAATAATCTCGAAATTGCGGGGCTTTGAGGAGTTACATCCATATCAATATGCCAAAAAAAATTCTATTTCTCTTGCATCAGTAGCGATCCACGATTTGGACTTTGATTTTTGGGATGGAGTTTTGTGTAAGAGCTTCTGCTCTGCATACAAATTAGTTTGCTGGACGATGTTTCTAATAATATTGTCTGTAATAAATAGTTTATAAAAATTGTAAGGATTTTTATCAAACAGATTATAATATTCATGTTTTATCCCCGGAGTAGCTACATTGAATTCGAATGTTTTTAGATTTGAACAATCAACAGGTGCCCAAGATGTAGTAGTGGGGGTGTCATAATTTTCTACATTTCACATATTTGATTCCGAATGAGAATCAACTGCAAACTGACTGATAACATTTTCAATGACTTGTTCAATGGAAAATTCCTGCAAATTAGTAAAAAAAAATTAAAACTCACCATGATAATATGAAACAATTCAATCTACCTGAGCTACACTATTATCAGCTGAATTGACTTTTGCACTAGCTATAATTGGTGTATCTTTTTTGTTTATTTTGCTGAGCCCTGCTTCTCTTAAATCCTTTTCACTAATCAATGAAGTAATATTTTTCTTGTGACTTTCAAGTTTTTTTTTATTGGAAGACGTTCCTCACTACTATTACTAGACTCACTGGTATCACTTGGTACATATTTGTCTGAAGAATGATCTCTGGCAAAGGGCTCCTGATTATCCTCATTGGACATAAGTTCATCCCACATTTTTTTAAGACGGATTTGCTCAGATTCATACGAATACATTCTGCACTCACTTTCACGCTTTGAGTTTGCTTGCCGTTTTGCAACTGAATGTGATAATGTGTGATACATTGTAATATACCCGCTAGGCGCAAGAATCGACAGGTCTGCTGAGTTACAACATTTGTGCCACGTGGTCCGAGCAACAAATATCCTGCCCTCCAGACTGTTAGGCACAAATGTTATGTCTGGTTATTGGAAACAAAAATTGATTATTTTTTTTTTAAATAAAGGTTTAATAAATAATGTGTATTTGGGTGACTATAGTTATTTAATTGTATCTGCAATAAAATTACTTTCCGATCTGATAATTCTTTTATTTTTGTTTTCATGGCGGGGCTTAACGTGTTAACTATATTACGCATATATACAACCCAAACATCACAATTATGGTTTTGAAACTTGTTTAGCGGAAACAGGTTAGGTATAAAAATACTTATATTCTATATTCTATGGCATATTAGAAGACAGTTTAATACTTACTTATGGAATTTTATATTTCCTGTAGGAGTCCATTCATTTGTACACCCATATGCACAACAAGATTTAACTTTTTTTAACAATAAAACGATAAAAAAACGAAATAATTAAGCACACCGACAAAACACCACATTTACTTCTGTAAGCAAGACAAAGAGAGCTAACTACTTTGCAGCATCTTACCTTGTCAAACATGTGGGTTCATGTTTGTTGGTAAACGTGCACAAGCGAGGACATCCTGGTTGTATCTATTTCAATGTCTATATTAGACCACATAACATCCCATACTCCATCATTATCCCAAACAAAGGCAAGATGCATTCTCACTGTAATTAGAACCGTAGACCGGTTTCGCTCTAATTAGAGCTCGTCAGTACGGCATACTAATTGTCTCATATCTCACTTAGTGTAGGAAGGCTGGCTACCATAGCCGTATTACTTTATAGGTGTATTTTTGCTGCAATTAGTATGCCGTACTGACGAGCTCTAATTATAGCGAAACCGGTCTACGGTTCTAATTGTGGTGAGAATGCCTCTAACCTTACATTTTTTTTTTTTTTTTTTTTTTTTTTTTTCCCTCAGGGCTCGTCCGCGGCCTTGCCGCCCCGATAGCACCGCAACCCTTGGTTGATTGTGCATACCCCTAGTCTTACTCCACCCATTCCAGAATCACTGTGCCTTGAACTAGTCTGCACAGCGATTGGTAGGGTGAAGTTTTATATTGCTCTGTCTCCGGTCTAGAGTGACCGTAGATCAGTTGTCTTTTCCGGTCCAGAGCTATACACTCGCACAAGATGTGCTGGGCTGATTCCTCCCCCTCGCCGCAGAGTCTGCATGCGAGGTCCCCTTCGAACCGCCCCATTTTATGTAGGTGTTTCTTGACGGCCATGTGTCCCGTCAAGAGACCTGTTGTGTTTCTGAGCTGTCCTCTGCTAAGGTTTAGCAGCTCCACAGCTCTCTTTGAACTGGGTCCGTCAATTATTGACTTCCCATGTCTGAGCCCTGGACAGTCCGCCCAGTACACCTTGTGTTGGTTTCTGACCCAGGACTTAATGGCTCCCCTGGCAGTGCTCTTTGACACGCCCAGAGCCGGTTCTGGTCCCATAAATGGTTCTGCTGACCCCCTCTTTGCGAGACTGTCAGCTTCTTCATTGCCTTTGACCCCCGAGTGACCCGGCACCCAGATGAGGGTCACCTCATTCTGCCCAGCCAGGTCGCTCGTCTCGTCTCGGCACTCACTCACCAGCCAGGAATTTACCCGTGGGCTACTTAGTGCCTTAAGGGCTGCCTGGCTGTCTGTGGCTATGAGGATCCGCTTGTTGGTGTAGCCCCTCCTCTTGTTCTCCCGCACACAGTGCAGGATGGCGTACATCTCGGCCTGAAACACCGTTGCATGGGCTCCGAGGGAAATACTGTGACTTACCCTCGGTCCTTCCGAGTAAACACCTGCCCCCGTCCCACGCTCCCCGTCAGATCCGTCCGTGAACCAGACGAGCGCGTCCCGTGGTATGCCCGGTGTCTCCTCCCGCCATGCCCCGCGATCAGGGATTTCCACTGTGAAGTTGTTTTCCCTGCACATTCGCGGGCTCGCGAAGTCTGACCTCATTTCAAGCATGGGTTCCTTCACGATCTCCTGAATTTTGCAGTGGCCCCTGAAGCCTGGGTTGATCTTCAGTCTACCATTGCAGGCTAGTCTGTATAGTCCTAGCCTGGCCTCTCCCATAATAACGAAGTGTAGGGGGGGTAGATCCAGCAACACCTCCATGGCGGCTGTTGGGGTTGAAGACATGGCCCCTGTGATGCCTAGGCAAGCCATCCTTTGGATCTTGCCTAGTTTTTGTTTGGCACTGGATTGTGTCACCTTAGGCCACCAGACCAGTGCCGCATATGTTAACGATGGTCTGACCACCCTTGTGTACAGCCAGTGGGCCATACTAGGTCTTAGTCCCCACGTTTTTCCATATAGCCGCCTAGTGACGGCTAAGGTCATGACTGCCTTACGCAGTATTTTTCCAATGTGACCATTCCAGGTTAGCTTAGAGTCCAATACGACCCCAAGATATTTTACCTCCCTGGCCATTGGAACGCTCCTACCGTATAGAGTGAGAGTTCTGTGGCTTTCACACTTCCTCCTCCTCGTAAACGGCACGACGGTTGCTTTCTCGGGGCTCACCCCGAGCCCTTGATCAACCGTCCACCCTTCCACCACTTTCAGTGCAGTCTGCATACGCTCCCACACTGCCTGTGTGACCTTTCCTCGGACTATGATGACAATGTCGTCCGCATAGCCCTGTACCTCATACCCCCCTCCCGAGAGCCTCCCCAGCAGGCCGTCCACGACTAGACACCAGAGCAAGGGAGACAGAACGCTCCCCTGCGGACACCCCGCCGCGACCCCCGCCAGCAGAGTCCCTCCCGCGAGTGAGGTGAACACCGCCCTGTCCCTGAGCATGGAACCGATCCACCTGCAGCAGGTCTCCTCTATTCCACGCTCCCGGGCAGCTGCCAGAACCGATCCGAACGAGGTGTTGCTAAAGGCCCCCTCTATGTCTAGGAAGGCCCCCAGCGCCACCTCCTTGTTCTCCAGCGTATTCTCCAGTTTCAGCACCAGTTGGTGCAGTGCTGTTTCTGTTGAGAATCCTGCTCTGTATGCATATTGTCCGCAGTGTAGAGGATATGCTTCCAGTACACCGCCCCTAATGTGCCGGTCGAGCAGTTTTTCCACTGTTTTCAGCAAGAAGGACATGAGACTTATTGGCCTCAGGGACTTTGCCTGGTCTGTTGGACGCCCAGGTTTAGGAATAAATACAACCCTGGCCAGTCTCCATGCCCTCGGAATGTACCCCAGAGCCAGGCTGGCCCTCATAATGAGGGTAAGCACCGGCGCCAGTATATCTATCCCCTGTTGGAGCATGATGGGCATTATTCCATCAAATCCCGGCGATTTGTATGGCTTAAAGCTGTTAATGGCCCATCTGATTTTGCTCCAGGTAACCACCTCTTTAGCGACTGTCCAGTCTACTCTAGATGCCCGCCTATAAGGCGCCTCTATTTCTGAGTGTTCCCAGTCCGGAGGTGATTGGTTTATTATGTTACAGCCGGGGAAGTGCGTCTGGAGTAAAATTTCCATAGTTTCCTCCCCCGAGCTTGTAAAGCCTCCCGTGGGTGTTCTAAGGGAGCCTATGTTAGTCTGAGGGCCCTTAGACAGGATCTTGTGTAGTCGAGCACTCTCGGACGTGTTTTCCACTTCTTCGCAGTGCCTCCTCCACGACTCCTTCTTGGCGTCCCTCAGTCTTTTGTTATAGGTCGATAGGGCCTGTCTATATTCATCCCATGCTCCCGACCTTTTGGCCGCGTTAAACAGCTTACGAACCTGCGTCCTCCTTTGCCTGAGGTCCTCGTTCCACCATGGGACGTTCCTGGTGGACACCCTCATTTTCAGGGGGCAGTTGGCGTTATAGGCCGAGGTAATTGCGTCTCGCAATTGGACTGCTGCAATCTCGAGGTCTATTGAATCCCTTATGGCCCTCTCAACCCCCCGCAGTTCCACAGCTAGGTCTGCCCTGTAGGCTTCCCAGTCCGCCTTGCGGGGGTCCCGGTACCATACCGTTTCTCTTTCGACTTTGGCGATTTCAAACCGGATGTATCTGTGGTCTGAGCTACTCACTTCCCCAGACACAGCCCAGCTTTTAACAAAGTCACCCAGAAACTGGGTGGAAACTGTTAGGTCTAAAACTTCCTCACGCCGTGTTGTGACGAATGTCGGTTTATTACCTCTATTCAATATGTCTAAATTAAATTTCATAAAGAATTGTAAAAGTGCCTCACCCCTAGAGTTTGTGTCCGAGCTACCCCACAACTCATGGTGCGCATTCGCATCCATGCCGATGATGGTCTGCCATCCACCTGCTCTGCTACCCACCATCAGCTGCTCCAATTCGTTGGGTGGAGGAGGGTCCGTGCTGTCCCCTGGCAGATAGGCTGACGCGACAGTAATGTCCCTCAGCCCATCCGCTCCTCCACATCGGATTTTGATCGTTGCCAGGTCCCTGGAACAGAAATTCATTAGAGGGAGAAACTCTATCCCTTCCCTGACAAAAATGCAGGCCCTCGGATTCTCGCTGGACCTGCTGTAGATGAGCTTTCCATTAGCTCCGCCGAGTCCCTTGATCTCTCCTTTGTAGGAGTACGGTTCCTGGATGAGGGCCACATCCGTGTTCCTCAGAGCCATTAGTAGTCCGGCCGTGGCTGCCCTACTGTGTTGGAGGTTGACCTGAAGGAACCTAAGTCCCATTAACCCTTAATTGCTTCCCCAGTGGGCGGAAGCTAACCCTTCCCATGCCCCAGAATGCCTTGAAGGAGGTTCCTTCAAGGGCTCTGTAAGATGTCGGGTCGATCGAGAAGGCGAGCGTCTGTCCTTTCTCCTCTGCCTTCCTGCTTAGAACCGACCAGTGTTGCGTCCCCAGTTCAGGGTTCTGGATCTTAAGTCTGCTGATCACCGTCTCCTGCGGGACGGTGTCAGGGATCCGTACGAGGACCTTGCGTCTCTTTGGGAGTTCCTTGGGCTCGACGGCTGTCAAGTCCGCCCCCTCCCAAATCTGACCGAGGCCCCCGATCGTTTTCCGCAGCCAGTCCCGCGACTGCGGGCCGGCACAGGTTATCCAGAGGATGCCCCCCGTCAGGCGCGTCCGGTGGAACTGAGGCGGGCTCTCCCCTTCCTGAAGAGAGTCCACTGCAGCTACCACCGCAGCCTGGATCAGGTCCGCCTTCCCCTGGTCTAGCGTGACCTCAGGATGGCGTCTGTCAATCACCGCCATCCCGAGGCCCTCCGCAGCCTCCCTGTAAGAGCCAGTCTGCGCCGGTGTTCCGGCCTTAGTTCCTTTGGGAGGTCTGTCTGTAGTAGGCGTGCTAGAGCCAGAGCGCGGCGTCTTCCGACTCGCACTCTCCTCTTGCGCCTTTACAGGCACCCTGGCCCTTTTGGAACGTCTGTCTGTAGTGGGCGTGCTAGAGTTCGAGCGCGTCCTCTTCAGACCCGCACTCCCCTCTTGCGCCTTTACAGGTTTCTCGACCGTCCAGGTCCCGGCCGCCATTTTTTGCGCCCTCCGGAGCTTCTTTCTTTGCGCCCCGGAAAGACGCTTGGACTGCCGGGGCAGTCCCTCTACTCTAACAGTAGAGTCCTCACTGGTGGAGGGGCCCCCGGAGTCCGCGGAGCTCGCCGCCCTCCGGTGGGACCCAGCCTCCAGCTTGGGTGTCGGGGACAGGTCTCTGGCCGAAGCTACCCCCTGATCCCCCGTATCTACGCCGGTCGTGGGACCTCCAGAGTCCGCTGCCGCACCCTGGCTCGTCTCCGTTTCCGGGATAGACTCAAGGCTCAAGTCTGTAGCCGGAGCCACTCCTCGAGCCTCATTGGTTTTGGTTTTATATGTATTTATAATCTTCATGTTGTTCCCACGAGAATGGGGGAAATACTGTCCACACCATCAGAACCCCCTGTGTGGTGCAAGGCGGGTTACTCTGGAGGGTTGCCTGGTACTCCAGAGGTTCCGTTCACGACACCATCGCCCTGGTGCCATCCATCCATAGGCACGGGTCACGTGACACCGTAGATTGGGGGAGTTTAGTTCGACCTCCTTGTCTAGATCCGTCATGTTTAGTTATTAGCAGGGTCACCTCGTGCAGGATGCGGATTTTTTACCGCGCATGACGGTCTTGGGGAAAGCTTCATCGGGAGTTTATGTTGTTATTTCCACTTCCTCAGCTTGCCCCCTGGAGTCCTTTGGCCCGCGACTCCTTAACCCCTCTAACCTTACATACTTTGTCCCTATATTAGGGTAGAAATGGGCCAGGGCTGACAATTTACTAAATTGTTAGTTGGTTGTATACAGCCTCTATTTTTTAACACCTTGTGTTATTTGGAGCTGCCGTGACAACATACTACTTGGTTCCGCAACGAGGTAGTGGCACGTGCTTGATGTCTTATATCTCATTTAGTGTTGGAAGGCTGGCTACATATTACTTTATAGGTGTGTTTTTGCTGCAATTAATATGCCGTCTGACGGGCTCTAATTAGAGCGAAACCGGTCTACGATTGTTTAAGGAAGCGTAAGATAATTATAGGGATAAAATCGTCGAACTAAGCACATATGTAGACATAGATAACAGTATAATGGTAACGAGGTTAATTCACAAACTTAATATTTAAAAATTATTATATAACAAAAAAAAACAATGAAAGAACTTACGTAGATACTGACATGTTGACTATTAATGTTAAGAGTGTTTTGTTGTGTATCAATGAACAATATTTATAGTAATTCTATCTAGTTTCTGACCTTCCTAACTGCCGATTCCATCAGTTTTCGATACCTTGTACGTTTGCTAATTTGCGTTTGTTTATTTGTTGACATAACAAATGTAATCGCATCAATGCCACTGTTATTCATACAACATTGACCTCTAATCATTATAATATTTACATTCCTTAGTTTAGATTGATTTCTTAATACTAATTTCACTTGTGATTTTACTGATCTTACGAGTTATGTTTTTTATGTGTTTCTACTGCCCTTCTGTAATTGCCATGGTTCTCTGAACAACGGTTTTAATTGTGGTGGGAATGCATCTAGCCTTATATGTAATATACTATTTTGTGGGTATCTGGCAACAAAAGAATAGAGGAAGACTCACTGAAGCATCCCATGGCTATCAGACTTGATCGATTGGGAGTGCCAGCATGATCCCGAGGTTTAATAAATCTCAAACCCGGCGATGTCGTGTTCAAGTGGGACCAAGACTATGCAACTTCTTGCCACCGAATGTACAATCTGTATGTGACATGCGATTGTTTAAGGTACTGCTGAAGGCTTGGATACTCGGCTGGCAAAGACTGAATGCTCGTAAGATAATACACGGGTAATGCCTGTTTTGTTGAAGCTGTCATATGAACATGTGTTATGTAAGAAAGTGAGTGAGGAATGAGCAAGTAAGTCATTGACTGAGTGAGCGAGTGAGTGAGTGAGCAAGTATGTGAGAGTGTGATTGTTTCTAATTTTGTACTGTATTTTATTTGTTTTGTCTTGGATCTTAAATTGTGACCATTTTGATTGGCTTATTTGTTGCAATAGTTAGGATTGTTTAGTTTTGTAAATAATGTTTATATAGTGTAAATGAAATATGTCTTGTAATCTTCCTTGTAGCCATTGGCTGTCTGCATTCTTGAAATAGCGATGTTGCGCTGGATTGAGGATTGTAAGTACAACATTTATATTCCAGACCCACGCACAAGTCTTTGACTTTTGTGGGATAGTTTGGATTTATTATCCCTCTGTTGGTATTTTGTATAATTATTGTAACTGTCTATTTATGTGAATAAATCTATATTATTATTATTATTATTATTATTATTATTATTATTATTATTATTATTATTAAATGTTTGCATGGTTTTCATCAGTCGAGTGCTCCTGATTTTGAAACTGGAACTGTTACATCAGGGTAAAGAAGTGGGTTGTAGAATCGGCAATCCTGTGGCGCTATCTGATAAACGAGCAGACTACAGTAAGATTGTCCAGAATGACACTATTTCATTCTCCTCTTCCCCAGGCAGCAGGAGTAGTGACCAGTATAATCTTTCAGAAGGAGCCCTTGAGGTAGCTAATTCTTATCACTGCTTTCATAGTACAAGTATAGATAGGTCTTTTATATTATAGATTATAATGAAGGGGGGCAATTACGATGAACCGATAATGCAAGTGTTGGCAAGCAAGAAGCTCAACCCTGGCGCTCCGAACAAGGAACATTTCAGGATCTTGTTATCTGATGGCAAGCACACAACATCTTTTGCTATGTTTTCCACACAAATCAATGATGTACTTGCACAGGCGTGCTTGGAGAATAATACGATTATCAAGATTAAGATACACATCACAAGCGTCATCAAGAACCCGAAAGGAGATGCGTAAGTGTGGTAACCCAACACTAACAAACTAATTTAGGTAATATTATCTTAATTATATGACATGCGAGATACTCTACATTCTTGCCCATGGTTTTTCCATTTTCCTAGGCTTTTTAAGTAGGAAAACGGGTGATCTGTAGGATATAATACTTCATAGGCTGGGTCAGGGTGGAGATCGTGAAGCAGACAGTACCAGTTATGGTTCAAGGTCACGAAAATGTGTGTTATATTGCTTGTTCACATAACTAAAAGCTAGGGGAAGGGAAAACTATGGGCAACAATGTACATAGTACACATTGACTCCTCGACCTCTTACATGGGTTACTTCCTTATAAAAAATAAACGCATTTACCATGGCAGATCCAAAAATTAGTTCCATTGTTGACTTCCTGTACCATTTTGTTCCTCTTCCGAGGCAATGTGAGTAGGATTTGTTTGGTCTGAAAGATCTATGAATGCTTTACAGTCATTGTAATCAACCACTACTTTGGGCTTTCTAATTTCTGCCCTCCGTTGCCACACTGCTTTTCTTTCTTCAGTGTGTTTGCTGGTAAGCATAAGTATGTCTTGTATCTTTCCATTTTATCATTACTAGACCATCTTCACATTCACGAGCTAAACTTTCATTATTGCTCAACTTTTTTTGTTACTTCAGTGCAGTTCAGTTTTCTATTGAACCTTACAGTACCCACAAGATGTGTCTGTCTTTTTGCTAGTTCTATGGCAAGATGAACACTCTTATAGTAATTATAAGTGTATACGGTTCGTCCACAATCCAGTAGATCTCCCATGAGTGAAAATACTACGTTGAAAGATGCATTTCCTATAGCACCTCTGTGATTTCTGCAATATACTTTCATATTATAGGTGTATCCATTTTCTAGACAAAGTTTGTATAACTGTATACCAAATTTGTGTCTCTTGTTCTTTATATATTGCTTTAATTTCAAGCGGTCATGAAACAGCACCATTGTTTCGTCAATACAGACGTTTATACCAGGAGTAATGACATCTTGAAATTTTTCAACCAGGCTTTTCCATAATGACTAAGTTTATGTAGACGGTCAATTAAACCATTGTGAAGCTGCTCATTGTCATTGAAATGCCACATGGATAGGAACTGTTCAAATTGATTTCTTGTCAAAATTTTACATACATTATTATTTTGAAATAAAAAGTTATTAATCCAATAATCTTTTAATTGCGGGGCTTTGAAAAGTCACATTCATATCAATATCCCAAAAAAAATTTCAATTTCTCTTGCATCAGTAGCGATCCACGATTTGGACTTTGATTTTTGGGATGGAGTTTTGTGTAAGAGCTTCTGCTCTGCATACAAATTTGTTTGCTGGACGATGTTTCTAATAATATTGTCTGTAATAAATAGTTTATAAAAATCGTAAGGATTTTTATCAAACAGATCATAATATTCATGTTTTATCCCCGGAGTAGCAACATTGAATTCGAATGTTTTTAGATTTGAACAATCAACAGGTGCCCAAGATGTAGTAGTGGGGGTGTCATAATTTTCTACATTTCAGATTCCGAATGAGAATCAACTGCAAACTGACTGATAACATTTTCAATGACTTGTTAAATGGAAAATTCCTGCAAATTAGTAAAAAAAAAAATTAAAACTCACCATGATAATATGAAACAATTCAATCTACCTGAGCTACACTATTATCAGCTGAATTGACTTTTGCACTAGCTATAATTGGTGTATCCTTTTTGTTTATTTTGCTGGGCCTTGCTTCTCTTAAATCATTTTCACCAATAAATGAAGTAATATTTTTCTTGTGACTTTCAAATTTTTTTTATTGGACGACGTTCTTCACTACTATTACTAGACTCACTGTTATCACTTGGCACATATTTGTCTAAAGAATTATCTCGGGCAAAGGGCTCCTGATTATCCTTATCGGACATAAGTTCATCCCACAATTTTTTAAGACGGATTTGCTCAGCTTCATACAAATACATTCTGCACCCACTTTCACGCTTTGTGTTTGCCTGCCATTTTGCAACTGAATGTGATAATATGTGATCCATTGTAATATACCCGCCAGGCGCAAGGGTCGACAGGTCTGCGGAGTCACAACATTTGTGTCACGTGGTCCAAGCAACAAATATGCTGCCCTCCAGACTGTGAGGCACAAATGTTATGTCTGGTTATTGGAAACAAAAATTGATTTTTTTTTTTTAATAAAGGTTTAATAAATAATGTGTATTTGGGTGACTATAGTTATTTCATTGTATCTGCAGCAAAATTACTTTCCGATCTAATTCTTTTATTTTTGTTTTCATGGCGGGGCTTAACGTGTTAACTATATTACGCATATATACAATTCAAACATCACAATTATGGTTTTGAAACTTGTTTAGCGGAAATAGGTTAGGTATAAAAATACTTATATTCTATATTCTATGGCATATTAGAAGACAGTTTAATACTTACTTATGGAATTTTATATTTCCTGTAGGAGTCCATTCATTTGTACACCCATATGCACAACAAGATTTCCCTTTTTTTAACAATAAAACGATAAAAAAACTAAATAATTAAGCACACTGACAAAGCACCACATTTACTTGTGTAAGCAAGACAAAGAGAGCTAACCACTTTGCAGCATCCTACCTTGTCAAACAGGTGGGTTCATATTTGTGGGTAAACGTGTGCAAGCGAGGGCATTCTGGTTGTTGTATCTATTTCAATGCCTATATTAGACCACATAACATCCAATACTCCATAATTATCCTAAACGATCACTTCCAAATGCAGCAGTCCTCTGACTGACAATATTTATACTCCATGATGGTCGTCACTTTCTTTCAGGTGAATCGTTGTGCAAAAGGGCTCCACAGTAAGTTATACTGCTATAGGTAATGTGTGTGTGTGTGTGTGTGTTTGTCTGTTGTTTTTAAATGTTGGTGTTCACAAAAACATGTAATATACTATTTTAAATGTTTGTATTGTTTTTATCAGTCGAGTGCTCCTGATTTTGCAACTGGAACTGTTACATCAGGGTAAAGAAGTGGGTTGTAGAATCGGCAATCCTGTAGCGCTATCTGATAAACGAGCAGACGACAGTAAGGTTGTGCAGAATGGCACTATTTCATCCTCCTCTGCCCCAGGCAGCAGTAGGACTGACCAGATCACTTCCAGCAGCATGATGAGTAGTTCCAACATGAGTAATGCCACCATGAGTAATTCCTACATGAATAGGAGCAACAATCAGTCGATGTCATTGGATAATCATTTAACTGTAATGATATTAATAATAATAGTGATAACAATAATCATAAAGGCACAAAAAAAATCTAAAGCTGTTTGATTGTCACATTCCAAACTCATCAAACTTCAAATTTTGACATATACGAAATTAAAAATTCTCTTTACCCCCATTTACTCCATCTTCTGTTATATCCGCTATCTTCATTACCTATAGATCTAAAACTCTCCATTACCATTCTTGTCTACAATTCTTTCTTAAAAACACATTTCTATAAAACTATTAATTTTATATAAAGAAAAAGATGACACTATATAGCTTGACTGTGACAGACAATAATGATCTCTGCCTTTTTTTAGCATGTAAATTTGTTGTTGTTGTCATATACCATTATATTTGTGTTATATATTGACTATTTGGATACATATGTGTGCAGGGTGTATGTAAAGTTAAAATCATTATGTTAAAATTTGAAGTTTAGTGAATTTGGTGTAAGTGTAAAACTGTTAAACTTTTTTGGACATCAGCTAATAAATTATGTTTCAACATAGTCTAAGACTTCTTGTATGAACATGCTGTATAATTGTCAATAAACAGTAATAATAATTTATTTATTTATTTATACATACACCATCCAACAGCTTAAAAGCCAAATTAAGGATGGGCCGATACACAAAATATAATAACAAAAAATAATCAAACAAATTACACAAAAGAGAGTCACAAATTACATCGCTTTGAAAAACATTTTTATCTCTGACATATTACATGAGAAGATATCTAGGCGGTCTTGCAGTACAGAGTAATCATTGCACAACTGGAAAATTGGGGATGATCGCAGCAGTCGGGAGATAGAATGTGCCTGGAAAACGTGCTGCAACACGAGGCACATTGAAATTAAGTTGCTGAAGCAGATCAGGGCAACCAAACACATAATTAACCAGTTTGTATAAAAATATAACGAAACTGCACTGCCTGCGCATCGACAGACTCTGCAGACTAAAGCGAATAAGTTAACTTTGCTGAGGAAAACCAACAGAAGGATATTGACCATCCTCACGAAAGCTAAGAAATTTTAGAAATTTCCTTTGCACAGATTCTAGACTTGCCGCATGTATCTCATAAGTAGGAGCCCACACAACTGAGCCATATTCAAGTTGGGACCTAACCAGACAACGAAAGAGCAGGGAGAGGGTGTCAGTCAGTGTGAAATGTTTGCTGTTTCTTATCAGCAACCCAAGAGTTTTATAAGCAGAACTTACAGTCTGCTCATAGTGTGGTTTAAAAGATAGAGTACCATCAAAAACAATTCCAAGGTCCCTAACTGTCCTGGGGCGATCAAGTGAAAGCCCCCTTATATTGTATCTGAAAGTAATTGAGTGCTTATTTCGAGTAAAGGACATCACACAACACTTCGAAACATTCATAAAAAGACCACTCTGACAGCATCAAGCATCTAAAGATAGTTCTGAAGCTGCAAACAGTCATCAAGACTCGAAATATTTGCAAAAATCTTAATATCATCTACATACATTAAAAAAGGAACATGTAAAACATGTTTAACTGGGTCAATAAATATATTGAACAGTAGTGGACCGAGTATGGAACCCTGCGGCACTCCCAAAGTAATGTGATAGGTGTTAGATTTGAAGCCCCCAACCTCAACAAATTTCCTCCTTCCATCCAGGTAAGATCTGAATAAGCCAAGCAAGCCCTCTGAGAATCCGATAGCCCTCATCCTGTCAATTAGAACAGAATGATTTAGACAATCGAAGGCCTTAGATAGATCAGTATACACATCAACCTGTGAAGAGCAGACGCAGTGAACTGTGTAACATCAATTAAATTCGTTACAGTTGATCTTCCTGGAATGAAACCATGCTGAGAAATAGTCTGTTTTTGATGTGAAACAGTATTCGCTGAAAAAGGCAGGCCTCGAAAATCTTAACAGAGGACACAGTATGGCTATTGGTCGAGTTTGATGGATCGCCACTCAATACTGGACTACCTTATTCTGCGCACCGCACGTCTATTTATACTGTCCCTAGAGATTCTAGAACTTCTACACTATTCTACACCTGTTCACTTCTGATAGTTCTGAAGTTGCAGTCATAAACACTCGAAATATTTGCAAAAATCTTAATATCATCTACATACATTAAAAAAGGAACATGTTTAACTGGGTCAATAAATATATTAAACAGTAGTGGACCGAGTATGGAACCCTGCGGCACTCCCAAAGTAATGTGATAGGTGTTAGATTTGAAGCCCCCAACCTCAACAAATTGCCTCCTTCCATCCAGGTAAGATCTGAATAAGCCAAGCAAGCCCTTTGAGAATCCGATAGCTCTCATCCTGCCAGTTAGAACAGAATGATTTAGACAATCGAATGCCTTACATATATCAGTATACACATCAACCTGTGAAGAGCGGTCGTTATAGTCAATCTCCCTGGAATGAAACCATGCTGAGAAACAAAGAGTCTGTTTTTGATGTGACACAGTATTCGCTGAAAAAGGCAGGCCTCGAAAATCTTACAGAGGACACAGTATGGCTATTGGTCGATAGTTTGATGGATCGCCACTCAATACTGGAATAACTTATTCTGCGCACCGCACCTCTATTTATACTGTCCCTAGAGATTCTATACCTTCTACACTATTCTACACCTGTCACTTCTGGTCCCTTCTAGGAGTATCATTCCAGAGTGTTCGCTGTTATCAACACACTACCATAGAAATAACAAAGTTCCTAAACTTAATTCTCATAGACAAATGTGACAATATGGTTAAATTTTTTTTATTTTAAGATTTGCCGTTACTAATCCTGGTCGTTTCTATACCTTTATCGAGCCCATACGATTGGCCAATGGTGTGACCTCGCTTGGTTCCAACCATGAAAAGTGGAAATCACAGAACACCCCCTATAGAAGGGAAACGCAAATGCTGACGTTTTGAACAATATTGCAGCGCCTCTGGCGGATGCGATGAATTTTAGTCACACGCGGGAAATTTGATTTCATTTTCATTTAGCAAATCCAAATAAATTCTATTTAATTTTATACCACTGCCAGTAAAGAGGTTAAATTAGCCAAATAATTTTTTAATGATTTTTATATTGAAAGCAAAACAAGTTATGTTTTAATAACACACATATGCCTGTTTTAAGCTTTGCAATCATAGGAAAACTTAATTGGCAATTTAGACCAACACTTGCAGCTTCAGTTTCTACTATCGATATGATTAATGTAAAATCAAACAAGATAAAATACACTTGTGTTTTATTAGAACAGTATTACTATTACATTTATTTAGAAACCTAGAACAGTATTCCTATTACATTTATTTAAAAACCATTTTAATTCTGAGAGTAAGATGAAGTATATATTGTCATTCCTTATCGCTAGGTAGGTATATTACAGCAGTCTGGTGCTTGTACACTATTACATTTATATGCTCACATGCCCACAATGTATGGCAAGGTTGGTTTTTCCTTCTTTTAGGGTATATATAAATGACGTCATATTGTCATTTATTAGAAAAACATTTGTGCACCCTTTAATTTCCTTCTTTATTGAAAATGACACTTGGTAATATTCATCTGACAACAGTGTACACTATCAGGCTTTCTGGTCGCCTTCCGAATCCACCCGATTCATTGTTTACTTCTGAGATGTTGTATAAATAGAAATAGAAATTTTTATTTGCACTTTAAAATATATCAATACTTACTCAAAGGAAGATGTAATAGGGGAACAGCAGTTCTTTTCAGGCCTCTTCTCATTTCAGGTACTTTATCCTCATCAACGAAATGATCACAAATATAAAATCTATCGTAAATGGCTTGCGGATATAAACCAAGCATCTTTGGGTTTTGTACAGCCAGTCATCAAAATGGTCTTCAGATCATTTCAACGAAAAACGATGTCTTTTAAATAATTCCAGGCACCCCGGAACACAATTAAGGATAAATCGTTTTCTTAGTTGGTAACATATTTATATCCACAAAGCTTCTGTAAGAAAACGTTATTTACTTATCACCTATGAACTACTAAAACGTTCTAAACTTGCCTCAAAACTAAAACAGTTGTAATTATGTTTCACCAAAACACCTTGAACTATGAAACCACCTTGCTTTTTTGATAAGAAAACTGAAAATACAATTAAAATTACATGATTGTTTAAACACAAAGCTTATGATAACGATCATATTTTGATTCACAACAAAAAAACGCACCTCTAAAACACAAAACCGACGAACAATGAAAACACTGTAAAGTATCCACTAAAAGTTAATATGGGTAAAACTTAATTGAAAGAAACGTTTAGCAACAAACTTGTATTATAATTATACAATGAAAGAACTAGAAGCGAACAAAAACTTTTTGCATACAAAACATTTGAATTTTGAATGTATGATAAAATGGCGCACTGAACAGCTTGTTCAGTAGAATTGTAGCACTACTAGCGACATCTACTATATGCGATGTCCGAACTAGAGCCTAATAAAGTCCAGGTTAGCTCCATTTAGGTGAAACTTCTATAGGGAGTGTTCTGTGGTGGAAATACTTTAATCAAATACTATATAATGACAATATGGGATACGCCTATGCTCTAGCATTGGTGATATTTATGACAAGTACACTAGCGCCACCTCTCGTGAAGTACTGACAACTGAGCGGGTAATTTGAATTGTATATTTATCTGCATATTCTTAATTTAGACAATTGGTTTATTATAGATGAATATAAAAACTTGTACATGACAAAACAGTGAAAATTGTCTAATTATATAGTTATAAATAGAATTTGTATCAACAATCAGCTTGAAACCTAAATGAATTCAGCATGAATAATTTTGCAAATTCCTTTTATCCATAATCTTATTTCATCATAATTTAAAGTACTATACCTTGAAACCGTCGTTAAACTACTAATTCAAGGGTAGGTATAGGAATATACTGAAAGCTGTTTCTGAGGATATTAGGTTACAATCTGTACTTACCTATAAATAATTGTTCTAGGTATAAATGGTAGCACAGTACTCGATTTGCTATACCTCTACATGAAAACTGTCTTATTAATCTAATATTTTAAAATATGTAACTGATATACTTAGTACATAATTAAGAAATTGTGCAGATGAAAGGTGAGACTAACTCTTACTACCGTGAATAAATCTATTATATCTGCTATTTATACTTGACTCTTTAAAAACGTGTCTTGGGAAGATAATTAAAAGCCTTTGCCAAGTAAAATAATTTTAAATGTGAAAAAATGTGACAAATTATGCCATACTGCAATAAAAAAGGACGCAGAAGAATGTAGAAAAACAGTTTTCTTATATCATTTATTATTAATGCAAAACTTTTTTTGCCTTCATATTTCTTTTTCTTTTTTTGATGCACTGGAAGACAAGTTATGATTGAAGCCTTTCAACCATCCGTTTACGAAGTTTATCTATAAATAGGTACATGATGGTAAATATTACACAATGAATTATCTTCTGCGAACTGTACATATTGGCATAAAAGTGATTCTGAATTTGTCTTCTGCTTCAAATCATATTCACGTTTCGCCATCCTTTGGAAACCTATCAAATGTCTTTGATAGATTTAGCACGTTATAATTCGAACAATTATAGATTGCACACACCCAACCACTAACATTCATTGTAAAAAACACAGCTCAAACTTAGTTACACACAGTTAAACACCAGCAATTGCTAGTGTTACATGTTCTCGAACGACGTAACATCAGTACTATCCGCTAGCGGCGCTGATATTCTTGAAACACGAAATTAGCCGGAGTGTCCTGTATTGTCATTATAATTATATAGTATTTGCTTTAATGCAGCCGGTTATCCTTCGACTCTCTAATGTTTATGATTTTAGCAGTGCCAGCGACATCTATGATATGTGATGACCGAACTAGAGGCCTAATAAAGATCAGGTTAGCTCCATTTAAGTTAAACTTCTATATGGATCTGTTCTGTGTCTGTGGTTATTGGTTATATCTTATATCGATTGTTCGGTTGTCAAATATTGTCAGACGGCTTGTTTGTTGGTTTGTAGCAGATTTAGGTTAAAAATTAAAAAAATTGAAAGGAAACTTTAATAAGATTAAATTTAAAATTGCTGGTAGTTAAAGTAGAAAGTATGACAGCCTCAGTTGCAATCCCTGAAGTTCTAGGCAACTCTTTAAAGGAACAAGTTGGAAGTTCCAAGGTACTGGTTGTTGGCGCCGGTGGAATAGGCTGCGAAGTTCTGAAAAATTTGGCTTTGTCCGGGTTTTCTGACATTGAAATTGTAAGTAAAGCCTCGTATTTGTTACTTTAGTATAAATAATACGATCTTTTTTGTCTCTCAGATTGATTTGGACACCATTGATGTCAGTAACCTTAACAGACAATTCTTATTTCGCAAAGAACATGTTGGAAAGCCCAAAGCTGTAGTGGCGCGGGAAAGTATTTTAACTTATAACCCCAATATTAATATTAAAGCACACCATGATAGTGTTACCAGCCAAGATTATGGTGTCAACTTTTTTAAAAGATTCAACTTAGTGCTAAATGCTTTAGATAACCGTGCAGCAAGGAACCATGTTAATCGAATGTGTCTGGCGGCTGATGTTCCACTGATAGAGTCAGGAACTTCAGGTTATTCCGGACAAGTGGAACTTATTAAAAAAGGGGTTACACAGTGTTATGAGTGTACTCCTAAACCACCACAGAAAACTTTCCCTGGATGCACCATCAGAAATACACCTTCTGAGCCAGTTCATTGCATCGTATGGGCAAAGCATTTATTCAAGTAAGTAGTATTTGTCAAGATTATATAAACAAATTAGAAATCATTAAAAAACTCTTTTCTTTACATATTTGAATGAGCAGCAGTCATCTAAATTTTACTACTGACATATTTCAGGACACATCTCACTGTGTTTAACGTGGACAGTACTACATAGTATTCCAAAACGTTGATTAAAGGAATACATTCCTTACAATCTATTCTCAGAATGTATGTCTTTATGCTACATATTTTGGAGCTTCTTGAACATGAAGTTAAATGGTCGAAAACAGGCAAATTCACCCTACATTTCCACTTAAGTCAAATATTGTTAACTATTTCAGTCAGTTAAACTTTACAACGTTTCTGTGGTAAACGGTGAATGTATGGTACAGAGCAGGGTTCCTATCCATCTGGAAAACCAGGAAGTCAGGGAATCTGTATAAGAAAAAATTTGGTTAGGGTAAAATAGTGAAAATGGATTGTCAGGGAATTTCTGTCGCTGTCAGCTGTTTCCTTTTTATGATAAATAATTGAAACAATGTGTTTGCTTTTTGTACAATTCTGAACAATTCATTTAATGATTTCTTTTTCCACAAAACCACCGTAATTTTTTTTTGCATTTGGTCACTGTGTTTAAAATGGGAAGTGTGTTTCCCACCATGATGCAAAGACCACTGTATTCTGTAGTAGTGTGTTACACATGTTGGGGGTAAATTGTAGAAGATCAAAGTCAGGGAAATTGATATGATGTTTTTGGTGGGAACCATGCAGAGGTATGAGCATGTCAAAAATTGCATGTTGCCGGATCAACAAATTTATATCTAAATTAGGTTACAAACTAGAATGTAATGTAATTATTAGGATTTATATTGAATACTCACTTATTTGATTTTTCATTTGATTAAAGGTACCCCCATACAACACCCATATTCGCCACAGGTCCCGTAACTTTCTTGGTTGCTCCTAAGAAATTTTTCTTGTGCTTAATGATTTTAAGGTGTTTGTATGCATGTACAAGGGAAGGGAGAACCCCTCGTGTTTTTGGGTAAGTGGCAGAAACTCTCTTCGTCCTGGGGGTTCTTCTTCCCCTTCTGCATGCATACAATCACCCTCAATGCACGAACCACAGGATTTTTTTTATGTTCAGCTTTCTCGTGTATTTTTTTGTTGAGTATATTTCCTGTTTATCGATTGGTTTGTTTCGAGTATTGTATCCAAATTACTGTATAAATATTTATGTTAGAGATCATGTTTTTGCTTCCCCTTCTTTACCTTACTTTTTACTGTTCCTAATTAAATAAAGTGATTTTATTATAACTTTTAATATGAGGCTAAATCACTAATATATTATATATTATTCTTATGAAAATTCACTACCATAACGCACTTCCTGCGCCCCGAATAATTTTTTTTTAGCTGCAGCATCTCTGCCCATTAGATCAATATTTACCAATCTATTGATTAATTTGCAATTTTTCCAGACCAGGCTACCTTTAATTGACCTGGGTGGGAATCGAACACGGAATGTCTAGTTTCACGGGCTAGCACCTGGCAACCTATCCTATG
The DNA here is from genome assembly GCA_964006375.1 of Tillus elongatus. NCBI lineage: Eukaryota > Metazoa > Arthropoda > Insecta > Coleoptera > Cleridae > Tillus > Tillus elongatus. The sequence continues at coordinate 58,241,995 of OZ023263.1, read as the reverse complement.
GTGCCTTGGTACAAAGTTCACATTTCTTTAACAACAAAGGAATGTTATAAAATTGTATGTTTATCAACAGGACTGTTGTATAATTTTTTATCTGAGATCGTCTACACTTCACATAATCTAAGCTACTTTTTTTTTCAGTCAATTATTCGGTGAGGATGATCCAGATCAGGATGTGTCACCAGACGCTGAGGATCCTGAAGCTACAGTTGATGGCGAACATAGTATGACTGAGAGCGGTAATATAAAACGAATTTCAACACGTCAATGGGTCCAAGAAAATAACTATGATCCTGAAAAGTTGTTTAATAAATTTTTCGAAGATGATATTCAGTATTTGTTAAGCATGGGTAAGTAGCAACGTCAAAGGTGTTTTCTTTTAGTAAAGGTAATCATTTTGTGTGATTGATTGATACTGATATATTTCATGCTATCAAAAATTGCATAGCGTGTCAGATGATACTTAATAGTGGCAGACAAAATACAAACAACAACAACGTTCGTGTCCACAAACAAGAAACACACAGATCCAAGCACATGCAACCAGCCACACAGGAGGAATTATACCTCCAGAGCCTGAGAGTCACAGTTTAGGTGCTATAAAAGGAATGTTTTAAAAGTATGTTTTTTTACTGACCCGATGAACAACGGATCCGGCAGTAGCCTTACATACCCCAGTAGTTTATTATACAGCTTTACATGTACACTGTTTATAGCTATTTGACTCTCATTTACCCTGTGGTATTGCATGGCAAATAAATAAATAAATAAAAAAAATCGCCTTTATTAACTAAATTATGATTCGTATTACAACCCCACAACCACCATCAGGAAAAGGCGATGTCTAGCAGAGCTATTCACACTCAACCCCAACCGTCAGTGGAAACAGGGCACATTACACGTAACTGTGTATCTTCGGCAAACAAAAACAAAAAATAAAATTAACAAGCAAATCTGAAGAACAATCTAAATTAAAAATTGCCTAAATTTCCAAGGAGTCCTAACTAAAAGCCAAAACTTAAACTAAGAATGGAACCACCCAAAACACCCTACCATCGATGCCCACCACATGGAAACCAACCTCTACCTATTGATTGTTGAGCAAAAACAATTTTAATTTATACTTAAATTTGTTGATATTGAACATTTTAAATTCTGGAGGTAGTCGATTATACAAAGAAATATATTGATACATAAAGATACGTTGTTTCTCGTCTTCTAAGGGTGAAACTGACTGTTGGTAGTGGATCGATCTTTGTATTCACATAAGTACTTTAAACAGCTAAGAATAAATAACGCGACTACTGTAAGTATTCTCGTCTCTCTAAAGAGATCTCGGCAGCTAGTCCTCTTAGACACCACACACAGCACCTGGCTAGCTTTGGTTTCAATCGGACGTCCTGAATCACTGTAGAGTGACCCCACACCAATATACCATAGGTAGCGACAGAATAAAAATTGGCATAATATGCTATTCTGCACGCTTCCTCATCCGCCACGGTTTATATTCTTCGCATGGTGAAAACGTCAGTAGAAAGTTTCTTCATCGCCTCCAGCAAATGAGGGTTCCAGGCAATGGAACCCTCAAAATCACTGCAAGAAGCTTGAGAGAACCCTGATTCTTCCTGCTTGTACTAAATAGGAATCTGTGGGTTTTTTCCAAGTTCAGCCTATGTCCTCTCAAATGTGTCTTCGCCAAGGTCTTTCAGCTTCACAGCATCTGGTGCAAAGTTTAGGAATTGTTGTATCATCAGCATATAGACTTGTAGGTTAGGTTAGGTTTGAATGTGAGTGGGCCATAAGGTCTATTGTGGCTCACTTGTAACATACACAGGAACACTGGATGGCAGGTCATTGGTGTACACAAGGAAGAGCAAGGGCTCTAAAATGGAGCCCTGTGGCACTCCGCATTTCGTAGGTTGACTGCCTGGCAGTTGGTCCTTCCACAGCACTTAGGCTTATATACAGCCTAAGGAAATGCAAGTGTGCACCTTTAAGTGTTATGACTCAAATGTTGTAACAACCTTTTCTACATTTTATTGATATTATTTTATTAATCTTTATTTATTTTATTTTTATTTAATACACTGTTCAACAGCACGGAGCCAACTTAAGGATAGGGACGTATAAGACAAGTAAAACAATACATTACATCACTAATAAGTAACTCAAAAAATACTCAACTGATTTGAACGAAACTTGGCACGTATCTTCATTTCGTTAAGACAGCGAACGAGTTCTTAAATCAGCTGTAACGGAGATTTTTATACAAAAATATTTTTTAATGTGCTGTATTTTTGAAAGTATTAGAGTAACTGGAATGGGACTTTATATGTAGCTAGAAATGATGCAAATAGACCACTGTTGTGAATTTCAAGTAATTTAGTTCACAACATTTAGAGTTTTTTCCAAATTAAAAATAAAAGCTGACATGAATTGAAACGACTTAAGTTGGTAAAGTCCAATGCCTGACAAAGACGGGGTAGTTAGCTGCACTGCATATATTGATACATACCACAGGAGTAAACAATAGAAGTAAGAAGTAAAATATACTAACCGAACTGGCTTTCGTGGAGTCTCGCCCACTAAAATCCCAAAACCGTTCTCAACACCATGTCAATGCACGAAAGTGAAAGTAAAGCACATACAGCCCGCTGTCGCACGTCAGAATGACAGATGCATGAAATTAAGATGATGTGATTGTAAAAGTTAATGTTTTTAAGCGGGAGATACACTATTGTTCTAGCTTGATGCATGGCACCAATTAAATTTTCAAACGGAAAATGTAGCATATAGCGAAAAGATCAATGGTTTACGCTACGGATCACGTGCAGAAACACTTGTTATGTAGTCTCCCTGGCCAAGCGGTAACGTGTATGACAGATACGCTGTTGACACGCGGGCAGCCGGGGTTCTCGGTCCGGTTGTATTCTCACGCGACCCATCTAACATCTTTTTTTTTTGTTTTATTTGAATATTTTATAGAAACAATAGTGTCCAGATTTTATCCGTTTCGACTTAATTCTCATTTTTCTTTAAAAGGTCTTGATAAGTTTGTCACCTTTGAATCTAAAATTATAATTTTCAGCAGATATTTTTTTATTATTGATATTAGTGAATTTTTATTAAGAAAATTCACAAACAAGAGAATTTGTTTTAAAAAAAAAGTTTGTTGGAAAAACCAGTTTGATTAGGTTGATTAAAACGAAATCATCCAGGTGATTAACAAGGAAAAATCCCTGCTACATTTATAATTTGGCAGATACTTTCCTTTTCAGAGCACCCAGACATACCAAATGTTCTTTTCTAGCTTCATAAAAAATTGAGTTTGTTCATTGTTGAACACAAGATTAATATATTTTTTGATAATAAAAAGGTATCGATGGTAACACTTTCAAAAAATTGTCTAAGAGCGATCATCAAGGTCTGTTTAAATTTAAAGTACTAATTTTAGTAATATGTTGTACTAATAGCGTAAAATTCGTATGAAAATTCACTACTATAACACACTTGCTGCGTCCCGAAATTTTTAATCTTTATCAAAGCAGAAACAGAATATCAGTATTAGACCTTAACCTTCGGGCATGTACCTGCTTTCAGTTATATTATGCCTGTAAATAACATAGTTCCTTCAATACCAAATACAAGTAAAATCAAACATAATGTGCAATGTAGCGTGATAAAAATTTATATCCATATCCCGGATGTAGCTAGAAAAAAGCCTCCCCTTTTGTTCGAGGGATCACTAACAGGTGAACGTTACCTAGAGTTTCTGAAAAACGATATTCTTAGCTTGCTAGAGGAGGTCCCTTTAGTAACAAGGCGTACAATGTGGTGGCAAAATGATGGGGCACTTGCCCATAATGCGGCTTTAGTTACCGATTACTTGAGTAGTACTTATGCTGGAAGATGGATCGCGACTAGGACCTCCCAAGTGGCCAGCATGATCGCCAGATTTAACACCAAAGGATTTCTTCCTGTGGGGGTTTATTGAAGGACATGGTGTATGCTGAGCCAATAGAAGATATGGCAGACCTAGTTAATAAAATTTTTGCTAGTTGTTCAGCTATAAGTAGCCAATCTTTGTTAGATTCTTGTAATCAGGCATTACGACATTGTTTCGAAATGTGCTTGTTGGCTGAAATATAAGACAATTGAGCGTGAGTAACAATAGACTTTAGGGTCATAGTAGGGGAACCGATATGGCCCACTCACAATATAACGTAACCTAAACCTAGTAATAATCCTTCAGATTTAATGTTGCTTCGTGGATATAATTCTTGATTTAAGTCAGGTATGTAATTAGTTAATTATGTTGCTAATAAATTAAACCACTTAATGTCATTATCCTAGTTGAGTACTAATATATCGTATTTTTTGTAAGCTGTTGGCCATATGACTTAAATAAAACTAAAAATCAAGTTTCTCTAATTTGAACCAGCCCTGAATGGTTCTCATGCTAGAGTTATCTCTACAACTGCTGTTTAATTCGGTAAATACTGGGATTTTCAGGTTTGCCATAATTGCAGTGGTGATAAACGATTTCGAAGACCATTGAAGTTATCAAGTCGGTTAAATTGGAAAAATTTGTGTAATTTAGGACATAATCAAATGTATGGTCACATATGAATTTAGGCTGCCACACATTTTATGTAATAATAGTAATGCAGCTGCTCCTTGGCATCGGCCATTGGCCATAGTCATGGAAATAAGCCAACGTTACAAACACAAAAAACACAAAAACGCATATACATATTGTTTTACCTCTTTAAATAATAAGTTTTATGTAATTAAATGAAATAAAATGCCTCAATAAAACATGTAACTATGCATTTTTTATCTGGCCTCGTTACTGGTTAAAAACACTTAGAAACCCCCCAGATATCTTAAATAATGATTAATAACCCTATCTATACCAAATATTTCAAGTTTTGGATTTCAGAAATTGTTTGATGAAATTTCGCTAAATATCTTTCGCAACCCTAAAGCCAGTACTGTGTGGCTATAACGCAATTCGATCTCAAATATCGCAGGACGAGATATTCCACTGATAGAAAATGTTACATTTGTTATCTTAAGTTGAGAAATACAGCGCTGATGTCATCAGTAAAATATTAAACTGTAATAAGAGATACAATATTTTTTCTTTTTTGTTTTGTTTAAACAAGAAATCCAATTCGTGATGGAATTTTCGAGAGCAATGAAGTCATCTAAAGAAAACGTTAGGCCACTCAGCGAATTTGTTCTGAGAATTGTAAAGGTTGAAGAGTCCATTTACAATGTTAAGGGAAGTCGAGACTGTATCTGCAATTCTGTCACTAAAAGGCCCTGAACTATAGACGAGGGACGCATGTGTTAAAGGGGGATGAAGTCAGACATCAACGGAAAGAGCGTTACTTCGACGAGAGTGAGCTGGGCGTTTGAGAAGTTAACATCGTTGCAATTACGGTGGCTAAAAATTATCTTAAAATAGGGGATAAAAATCCTTCTCGTTATCGATACTGTCTAATAACAGTGGTCAGTGATTGTTTAATATCATTTGATAGGTTTTTGAAATTAAATTAACGTGTTTAGTAGAAAAACGCTAGTTAAGCAGTGGCCCTTTACTCACACCCGCTGGTGTATCTCTCACGTTGAACGTAAAGAATTTCTGATTATTACCGAAGTTTGAGTCAATTGGCAATAAATTTCACTTGAGCCAATTCACGTTTTAATTGTTATTTGAAAAGTTTTCGTCAAATTAATTCAGCGTATCGACATAGGGGACAAATTGTCTCACCCAATTTTAGAACAACAAAATCCACCTGAGATACAACCATTAATGGGAAGTACCACTCATTTTCTCCAGCTTCCCCTCTCTTATTGGAGTATGTGAACCTGTGTCAGGCACTGATAGTTGATTCCACTTGGAAATAATCTTCATAGGGTCATCAGGTAACTCAATGCATCAGGACTGGGTGAGTCGATACAAGCCTTATTTCTGTGAATCAACAGAATTTTTCATGCAGCAAATTAATATTTGAACCTTTACAATTTGAACTTTCAAGATAACATAATCAAGTTTGAACTTAAATAGTGTCAGGGAGGTGCTGTAATGACAGCTGCAAATTTCCTGTTTATTCTTTAAAATTTTGTCAATATTGTGAATTTAAATACCTAATACTTGAAATTGTAATTAGTAGATTTTGTTTGTAAAAATATTTAACCTGCAGATTTCTTAATATTTTTCATTTTCAATCATTAAAGTAGAAATTTTCGACACAAGAATATTTTCTTAAATGGAGCCTCACTCAAAGAACTGGCCAGTTAACTCATTGAAAAATCAAGCGAACTGATTGACAAATGTCAAGCAATCTAAGTAATAATTTGTATTTGTTTTTGAGCTGTAAAATACAGTATTTGATTTTTAACATACCTCAAGTATGTAATGTTAATATTTTTGTAATATGCAGCCATTTTAGCTTATTATTTTGTAATAGGCCATGTGAAATGATAACCTCTTTTTCTTAAAACTCTTGCTATTTATTTGATTTTTATTTCTGTTTGATTCAATGTTTATTTTAACAAACCATGTCAGTTTAATTTTGTTTACTATACCAAATTTATTTAAATGAATAAATTTAATATTATTGTTAACATTAACATATTTGTTTAATTGAAGAGAAATTCCTCCCTAATATAATAATAATAATAATAATAATAATAATAATAATAATAATAATAATAATAATAATAATAAATTGTCTTTATTGAAAAGGTACACCCATAGAATACAATAGATAATTCACAAATAATTATAAAAAATTCAAAACTAAAACTAAAATAAACTATGGATGACACCATACCAAACCCCCAGCGAAGTCTAGCCACAATGGCTACTCCTACCCAACCGTGGCCAAGGCATTTCACCACTCTTGCTCAGAACAGCTGAGAGAATATTGTCAAAATCGTTGATAAGGTGATTTATATTATTATATGGTGGTCTGTAAAAAGAACCAATCGCAATGGTTCTGTGTTGTAATTTTAATCTCAAGAATAGAAATTCTAGATTTTCATTAACAGTAAAGTCAAAATTAATAATAGTATATTTAAAATAATTCCTAATATAAATCGCTATGCCGCCTCCCCTACCAGTAGCTCTGTCTTTGCGTATCATGCTATAACCAGAAATAGCCACATAAGCGAATCAACTCTTTCATTTAACCCACTCTCAGTTACTACAATTAAATCAAAATCATTGACCTGCACCACAATACAAAAATCTTCAAAACCGTTCAACAAAGATCTAATATTTACATGTGCAATCCTCATCTATATTTTCGAATTATATATTATATATACATATATATTGTTTCGAATTATACATCATGTCATCACAAATTACTCTTTCATCTACAAACTTTCTGATGTTACGGCACTATATAAACCTAAGTATTGAACTACACTATCAATGCAATAAAAGCAGCAAAAACTTATCTACTCTACAAGTTTCATATAATACTACACTACCTACAATAGAGACATATTACAATATAAGTACTTGAGAATCATGAGCATGGAAAAGTACAGTTATTTTTACCTCTTATCTCTACCAAATAAAGTTTAACTTTTGTCCTCCTAAATTTCTCTTTTACAATTTGGAGTACACTTTGACTACAAGACTCGGGCTACTTTTTTTGCCTTGCGGAATTTGAACCTGTCGACGTACTTCTTAAGATCTTTTTGTCCCCCAAGGGGAGCGTGGATATATTTGGCGGTCCTGTTTGAGAACTTTCAAAAACCCTCCCTGTTTGATTAGGTGTCGTGGGCCTCAGTTTTGATGTACCAACTAACTTTGACTCAGTCTCTTTGTCTGGTATTTCTACATCCAAATCCTTGAGGTCCTCAGGTCTGTAGACTTTATCATTTACATGTAATAACCCTTTTTTGATGTATGCGTTCCACTTATTTTCCTTGGATATCTTCAAATATTTACGCAGTATTCTACGCTGCGCAACTTGTTCTGTGGTGTAATCGTTATTGATATAAATATCGGTTCCCCTCAGCTTATCAACTCTGTCGAGAATTAATTTCTTCTGATAATGAGAATTAAATTCGATGACTATTGGTTTGCTTTTAACCCCCTTACTAACGGTATAAACGTCGCTAATGGTGTCGACTTTAATATTAATTTGGAGAACTGATTCAAGTTTATTTACTATAGACTCTGGCAAGTTTACGTTGTCGTAATGATCTTCACTTAAGCCAAAGATAACAACATTGTTCTTCTTTACCCTCCTCTCTAGTGCTTCCACCCTAGATTTCAATGAAATATTTTCTTGCTCCAACAAAGAAATTCTTTTATTTGATTCTTCTATCTTGTTTGACAAATTCAATTCCAAATCAGCTATTACTTTTTTGAGTTGTTTCAACAATTCAGCATTTGTAATTTCATTATCTGATTCAGAGTTCTGCATTTTATTTTTAAGCTAATAAAATCTGATAAGTGGAATAAATATTTAAATTCTCTCTCGAAGAAATTGGCAATACCCTTATCGGCCGGCCAGATTAATAAGTATTCATGTTAAATATATTTCGTCATATATTTAACTGTTTAAAAGATTTACTTTAAACAGTTGTTTTCTAATCAAATTATTATCGAATATTCAAAACAAACTCACTGTTAGAACCAACTGGATTGCTCCTACATGCATGTCTTTTCCAAAACAATATATTCTCACTTTTAACCACTAAAAACAGACCTTTATTGAGAGCACACCAGTACACTACCACCCGTATCACTTCTCTCTTATCACATATCTCCCCTGTTTGGCTGCAATACAATTAATATATTCTAATTATCGCTTATCTAGATACCTAAAATTAAATATAACCAGGCTCTAGTCGGGGGCGCTCATAAATATCAGACCTCAGGCAGAGCAACAACAGAAAAGAACGTGAGTATTAAACCATATCAAGATCTGCCAACCTCCTAAAATATTTCTAATCTTAATAATAATAATAATAATAATAATAATCTGATAGATAGATGCTTTTAGGATAGGGTTGTTAGGCAATGTTGACCTCATCATCAAGCAGGTTCAAATCCGCTTGAGGTCAATCACAATATACCACGGTTCTAGTTTTTATTTGAAGGATGTAACAAACACACTACTCTTCTTTTTACAGAAAACTTGTGGAAGTCCCGTAAACGACCAACACCTCTGTCATGGGAAGAAGCACTATCTGGTACTGATGATGAGCAAGCACAGGATAACTCACAGGCAATCGATATGAATGTTTGGTCAATTAAGAAATGTGCTAAAACATTTGGAGAGTCAATTTCAGTATTAAAGAAAGAACTGGAGAGCAGAAACTTTCTTGTTTGGGATAAGGATGATAATCCGGCGATGGATTTCGTTACTGCCTGTGCCAATATTAGGGGGCATATATTTTCTATTGCACAGAAATCAAGGTTTGCTACAAAATGTAAGTATTTTAAACCTGTTAGAGGGTTTTTATTATACCAGAAATTTACTGCTTTAATAGATACAAGAGCTGCTCCGTATCCTTTGTCGTTTACCTATTTACTGAAAGGCTATGAACGATTAATTATTTATATTTTTTAACACGCATAATTGCCCTTAACTCTACACAGTTTTTCCAATGAAGCTCTAACATTTTCACAGTTTATAAATATAATGTTTCCCTGTTCTATTTTTCAAACTACTCATTTAGTGTTCCTCTACAAAACTGGGTAGGTGTGCTGCTTAAGTGAGAACTGTAACACTCCCATTGAGTTCAGTTTTCAGTGTTGATAAATCTGGCTAGATTAGATTAGATTTTTTTGTGAGTGGGCTATTTCAGTCCCTCCACCGTGACCTTAGGTCTGTTGTGGCTCACGTGTAATTATTTAGATTTCACCTATCAATTCCAGCTCCCTGAGGGAGTCGATCTTTTCTTAAGGGTGAGAGTTTGTTTGGCTGGTGTACTGCCATCTGAGTAAAGTCGCTTGCCCGTTTCGAAGCTCAAAGAGAGATAACCTCTCTCCGAGTTTGTCTGGACCCGACATCCGTCAGTGTTTGCCTCGAGGCGGTATCATGAAGTCCCGATCTCGAGCAGCATCTAATCTCCAGTTGTAATCCACCCCTAGAGATCTCAGCTCCCCTCAGGCTCTTCCAAACCTGACATCTAACAGTCTTAAGACTCAAGGCAACATTCCATCGAGTCCCACTTCCGAGCATCACCCCAGCGAGGGCGTCCGTCCGTTTTGTAGCACACAGTATGGGCTCCAAACTTCGGGTGTTTACCACTCATCAGAGATCAGAGCCCCCCCCCGGGACGTCTGGACACACGACACACGCCAGGGCTCAATCCAGGGCGGTATCATCTGGAACCCCGCTCCCGGGTAACAACCAAGCGAGGCCAATTGTCAGTCTCTGAGGCCACAGTGGAGGCGCCAAACTCCGGATGCATATTACTCCCCAGAGATGTCTGCCTCCCCCAGCCTCACCTGCACCAGACCCCCGCCAGTGTTTCATTGACTCGAGGTGGTATCATGAAGTCCCGCCCTTGAGCAGCATCCAGGCAGGGTCGTTAGCCTGTATCGATGCTCACAGAGTAGGCCCAAGTCTCCAGGTGTAATCCACCCCTAGAGACCCCAGCCACCTCTGGGTTCGTCCAGGTCCAACACCTGCCAGCGTTAGCTTAAATTTCACCCAACAAATCAAGCTTCCGACAGGAGACGACACCTGCGAGGTGAAACTTTGTTTGACAGATGTACTGCCATCTGAGCGAAGTCGCTTGCCCGTCTTAAAGCTCAAAGAGAGATAACCTCTCTCCGAGTTCGTCTGGACCAGACTTCCGTCAGTGTTTGACTCAGTGCAGTATCATGAAGCAGCATCCAAGTGAGGTCGTTTGTCCGTTTCGAAGCTCACAGAAGAGGCCTCAACTCTTAGTTTTATTCCACCCCTAAAGATTTCAGCTCTCCTCCGGGTTCGTCTAGACCCGACACCCATCAGTGCTAGACTCAAGGCGACATCCCATCGAGCCCTGCTCTCGAGCATTGCACAAGCGAGGCCATCCCCAAACTCCGGGTGTTTATCACTCATCTAAGTCGAAAAGCACCCCCCCCCCCACCCCCGCCCCACCCCGGCCGTCTAAACACACGACATCCGCCAGCACTCAACCCAAGGCGGCACCCATTCGGAACCCAGGTCCCGAGTAACAACCAAGCGCGAGCAACCATCCATTTATAAGCCCAGAGTGGAGGCCTCAAAATCCGGGTGTACATCACTCCCCAAAGATATCCGCCTCCCTCCAGGCTCACATGGACAAGACCCCCGCCAGTGTTTGATTCCAGTTAGTCCCCTTTTACGACAGGCAGGAGTTACCTTGGTCCAATTCTTTTAGTTAGTCCCCGGACCCACAGGGGACAAATCTGGCTAAATTTAAACTACAAACGTGCATCCCTACGACATCCAGAGCTGTGCTGGGTACTGATAAACTGTACTCGAATACTGAGTACTAGGTACATTGCTTGACTAAAGAACGAGTACAGAGTACTAGACTTATTTCACACCCTGTTGAGGACTCGAATTTTAAGTCTACTATTTGCAAGTTCATGTTTCTTTCCCTACCACTTTAATTTGACATTGTATTAGGTTTATAATGAGCAAAAGCAAAATGAACAAAACACCGAATCAGAAAGTATTATTTAACATTGAATTAGCACACATAAAAAGAAAATGAAAACATCCAAACTGATCAATACTTGATCACTGCATAACTCTGTTTGCCTTCATAATGACCAATTTGTCAAAGTTGGCATCAGTCACGGCATTTTGTTGTGGACTGTTGACAATTGTGGCAAACAAAAAGAACTGCTCAACTGGCGCAAAGGAAGGTAAACAAGTATTGTACCTCAAAAACACTTTTTTAATGATGGGATAATCATTCAAGGAACTTTATCCACTCTTTTTCTCATCCAGAATCTGGTACAGTATTTTGGAGGTTTTTAGTGCTTCGTTTTCGGTAGCAGATTGAGATGGAAACAATGTGTGAATTGTGAAATCAAAAAAGTCATCTAGAGTGGTGTCGCTTGAAACTCCTGTATCTCCCAGTTCTGTGTAATTATCAAGGGTGAATAGATTCTCGGCAGCAACAATCTCCATCCTCTTCAGAGTGTCCATAGAAAAGTTCGTATTTTTTAGGACATTACACCAATGCAACTTAAACTTGGGGTGGACAATTGCAGATATAATGGGGGCTTCCGATGACAAATTAAGTATGTCTGAGAATCTTTTCTCCAAGCTCTGCATGCATGTTTTCAAAAGAAGTTGACCGCTGGAACTCAGATTTTGAAGCTTCAACTTATCCCATTTATTTCTCAAGGAGAGCAAGGACTTGGAAGTAAATACCCATAATAAACACATTCCTGTCCTTGCAGAATGTTGAGGGTTGTAGCGCAAGGTTTGAAGATCAAACAGTACTCCTCCAAGAATTGCAACTCGGTTTTCTTAAAGTTTTTCATATTGAGCCGCTAAAACAGATGGCAGTTTTGCTTTTTTCTTCATAATCTGAGAAACCAAGTCGAAATATGAATGCCACCTTATTACACCTAGATAACTCAAAGTATGCACCAAAACCTCTTTGATTAAAGCTTCAGCAGTCTTGTGTCTCCCAGCTTTCGCCCGTAAGATGTTACATTTAAAAAAAAAACTTGGGTATATCTCATTCTCATTGAAACGTTTGACTAAATTGGATTTTTGCGGTCGGTCCTTGCAATTAAATTTAAAGTGTGACTGGTACAACGATCATGGGCGGAAAGCATTATCCTGTTGCCGGAACTGTCTGGCACTTTGATTTCTTCGGCACCTCGATTTCTTGGAAGGCGAATTCTTCATCTTTTGTTTCATCTTCTTCAACATCTTCATCTTTTCTATTATTAGTTCTACTATATTTCAAGTCTTGAGCTTCTCCTACAACTGAGAATTCACGAAATGCTTTGACAAAGTTAGAGCCATTGTCCATTACTGTGGCAACGATTTGTGTTGATCTTATATTGCAGAACTTCAAATTCACGTGTCCAAGCATTTCTCCTTTATTCTTGTAGTCATGAGAACCAGAGTATCGTTTCCAAGCTAAGGCTACTGATTTACTCTGTAAGTTTGCATCGATCCAGTGCAGAGTGACACCCATGAAACTTCTTGCTTTAGTCGACCATATGTCAGCAGCGCTGCAAACAATCCTGCTTTTGAGTATCCTTCTTGAGATTCTCTACGTGAGAATTATACATATCAGTTATGAATTTTATCCCGTCAAATAATTTTATAATGCTCTCATTTTCGAGAATGAAAACAGCACACATTGTACTAACAATGAAATTGATTGGTCTTTTATTGAACCCTTTCTGCGTGACCACGCTTTTTAGATTTATGAATCTCAGCGTTCCTTGCTGTCATTTTTAACCACCGGGCTTGCCCTGGTAGTGGTATCACCCGACTTGGAGTCGACCTCTGCCTTTTCATTCTCTCTTTATGTTTTACAGTCATTATACGATTTGTCTATGTGCACCCTTTTTAAGTGTTTCACAAAATTTGTCGTACTTACCACAAAGCCCTTGATAATCTTTTTTGAAGGAATACATAATTGGCACAGAGCTGCGACATGCATTTTTACATCACACTTTTCAACGAAGAAAAATTTTCCCTCTAGCATCGGACTGTTTTTGCACTTTCGGATATGACTTATTGTTGCAGTGGTAGTGGACGAAGATGTGGAAGCATTGGGGTTAGCAACTATGCCGTTATCTCTTTCCGATATTTTGGAATGGATGCTTTGGATTTCTATTAAGGAGGTCACTGACGTCGTTGGCTTGGGCTTTTTGAAATGGTCTTGATATTTTGCTTGATAACGGCAACTTTTTAGCCGGAGGAACATAATCATCATCACTTTCTGAAGAATGATGGTAAATATCTCAGTGTTCACCACTCGAATAAGCCAACACGGAAGTTTCCATGGCCCTATAAATAAAGAGAGATTCATGCTCATTTTGGAAAAGTACCTTTTTCAAGTTTACAAAACATGACAATTCTAATAAATAAGAACAAATAAATTCCAATACATAACAGTTTAAGATTTTTCGGTAAGCCGTTTTTTGTTTACTCAGAATCTGGATTGTCTTGTAACTCAAATAATATAAGATCATAATTGATAAATAGTAATGTAATATTAATATCCCCTACCACGAATGCTCAAGACTTCAAGAAAACAACAGCAGCTGCAGCTATACGTTCAATTCTGATCTTGTGTTGTATGCATTGGACGGTTAGATTGTTGGTATACAGTGCACAGTCACTCTCTTTGCCTTCTTGTGCAAACAGGCACAAACTGAACCTGCACCAACACCAGCGACACAGACAAACACGGACAAGAAACATGTACTCGCATAAGATGCACACGTATTGAATACCTCTATCCAATATGTGACCAGTACAAGTACCGAGTACTTTATAGAAAATATATCAGGTACCAGGTACCAAGTACCCGAACTGTACTAGAAGTACAGTATTTGTGTACTTCTACTTGACTACTGCCCAGCTCTAACATCTACTGCTTAAGAGTAGAGTTACTATCAATGACGAAGTTGACGGCTAATTGAAATATATGATAATATAACATTCGTATCTCATACTGCAAGGTTGGCAAGACTGGTAATTTGTCTTTCCTTTGACGTTTGGAAGTGTTCTTTTTTTGGCGAATAGATATCGTCAGTAAGCTCACACACATTGTGTTTTTGTATAAGTTATTTGTTCCTTCTGTTTCATCATCTCTGTAAATCACTCATAAAAACGCTCCTAAAGACTAGAGGCGCTACCCCATAGGTGTCTGGTTTAGGTGTGCTCTTTGTACCTGGTAAACCACTAAGATACTGCTATGGTATTTTTAGCACTTTTAATTTTTGAGCATGAGAATTTTAATTATTATGGGTTTGACTCTTTATTTAAAGTACTAACATTGATGAAACTGAAATTAAGCCAATATTTGTTTACTTACCATGTATCTTTAAAATGTTCTCTCATCTCATGGGTAGAGTTCTGAAATTGGGCCAGTATTTTTGTTTTGATGTACCTTATTTGTGTAGAAATTTCGTTAAAATATTTAATTGAGTTTTTATTGATTTTACTCTTTTAATTGACAATGAATATGGCTTTATTTGGTGATACTAGTTTTTTATATAGACCAAATTAATCAGACTATATAAATACAAGCTATAATGTTTTATTTCTGGTTATTAAATTCGTTAGGAAATAGTATATCAAAAATTATTATTGATCGTTATTTATAATTTACACAAATCAACATCTTATTTGAACAATGAATTACATAAACTATGCTCTCTTTTTTTGGCCTTTAACAACATATCCCCCTTAATGTTCTAAACATACATAAAGTTAATCAATGTGACTGAAATTCTTAAAATTAAACACAATATATAAAAGTCTGCACATTTATAATCAAGATCGACTTACTGGTTAGTATCTCTAATTGATTCTTCATTTAGATGTGTATTATTATTCATCATTGGATCTCCTGTTTGGATTTTATAATTGCCACCATCTCCTTGGGGCAATCAATTGGTATCGAGCTTAATTTGGATAGCCCTTTGTGTGGAAAATTTTCATCCATCTTGACTGTTATTGCTGATTACTTGGCATCTTATATTAAGACGGTTTTAAAGACCGAGTGCTAGTTACACTTATACTTCCCCGGTTTACACACTAAATATTATTTTCTGCATCGGCAGTTTATAATTGATTGTTTACTATACCGCACTTTTTCGTAGTGTTCACATTTACCTTGGCGCCGTCTGTCATCGACTGCCCAATTCACCTTGTGAGTTTCTGATCGAGTGTTCAGTGCTGAAAGCTGAATGATGAATCGTGAATCTACATTGCTGAAAATCTCAACTTCGAATACTTGCATTGCCGCCGTTTCGCTTAAATATCTATACCTTTCCTCACAAAAAAAAATCTCCTTCTGACTGCAGCTGTGTAAAACAAAGTTCAACAGCCCTGCATCTACCATTGTCCAACTTATTTATTAGTTGCACTTATAGAGAGAGAGAAAAAACGTCCCCGCGTTTCACTGCTAACAAACACTATGTGTCTTTTCAGAATTTATCATTTACTGAGGATAAAAAAATATTTGTAACTTAAATATACTGTGATTATATCTATTTTACATCTACCTATTCACTAGGTTCAAAATAAAAATCATTTTCTGCAAGCAAAACACTATAAACAAAAACAAGGCATTGTTCTGTGTTCTTTATATTGTAACGATAATTACCAGTCAAACAAAACACTATACGTAAAAAAGCATTGTTCTGTATTCTCTTAATTCTTATATTTCTTATTTAACCCATAATATTCAACACTCTTAAATATACAGGGCATTTAAATATTAGGATGCATAAATTTAATATTCACAGCTCGTTTTCCTCCACAAGAAAAAGTTTCCATTTTTCTGCCATATTTGCTATTATAGCAATACCTTTGCTGGTCGTATATATTCGCATTAAGAACCTCTAGCTGGATAATCGCTCACCTAAAGTCAATTATGTAGTCAGAGACAGGAAATTCTTCCAGTATTACTATCTGTCGTAAAATGCATGCTCTTCTTCATCTATTTTTATTTAGGTTTTTTTACCACAAATTGTGTTTTATTTTATTTTTTTAAACTTTTATTCCTTATAAAAATATTTTTAAAGTCAACCCATTCTTATCAAAATTCCCTATCATAAAGCATTTACTGCATACAGACTTTTAATTAATACTGAAATAGGTGTGTAATTGTACTAATCTTTAACTTGTCATATACACTGTGTCTATAAAGTAACACCTAAATTCAATAAAATTGAAAGCGACCATTATTAAGGAAGAATCACAGGCAATATCCACAAAAGGTAAATGTTTGGGCGAGACTAGTTAGGAGTATGACCATTGGTCACTACTTTTTTGATGGAACTATAAGTGATCCATGATATCTACAATTTTTACAGCAATATCTCATTCCGATGTTATTGAACTTATTTCCTGATGGACTCAATGCTGGTATGGTAAATCATAACTTATGGTATTAACAAGATGGTGCCTCCGTGCATTATGACATTAATATTCTACATTATCTGGATCAACAATTTCCCAACAGATGGATTGGCACGCGTGGTGCAATCGAGTGGCCAGCAAGGTTACCTGACTTAACTCCATTAGATTTTTTCTATGGGGTCATTTGAAGAATGTGGTATTCAAAAGTAAACCAGATACTATCGACGAATTAAACACAAGAATTAGAACTGAATGTACCAACATTTCTCCAGAGATTATAAATAGAGTCGAACAAGACTTTGTTGGCCATTTGGGATATTGTCAGGCACAAGAAGGCGGGCGTTTCGAACATTAAATTAGATAAGACTGAACTATGTAATTCTTTATAGGCTTCATATGTGTTAGGTGTTGCTGATAATAAAAATGCTATTACTCACTATTTTATTCCTACTTTAAAAAAAATGGTGTTGCTGAATAGTGAATTAGATTAGCTTCAAAAAGATCTCACTACCCACCATCCAATTTCAAAATTGTGCAATTGAAGATGTGTAACGATAGGGATGAGATTTTTATATCAAAAAGTTAGTTTTTGAAAATAAAAATTGACCTATTCTTGAATCTTCCTTAGTAATGGTCACTTTCAATTCTATTGAATTTATGCATTCCTTTATAGACACAGTGTAAATAATAAATAATTGTTCTTTTGCAGCAATTGCAGGAAATATAATTCCAGCTATAGCAACAGCCAATGCAATAATTGCTGGTCTTGTAGTTCTACAAGCTTTTAGAGTGTTGGCTGGAGATTATGAAAAATGTCCTCCTGTCTACTTGAGACCCAAATCCAAACATTCCAAGATCGTTCTGGGTGCTGATACTAAAATAAGTGTTGCCAATCCTAACTGTTATGTTTGTTCTTCCAAGCCGTTTGTCAATGTATTTGTTAATGTGGAAAGCATGACTGTGAAGGAATTTGAAAGTGAAATATTGAAGAAGCATTTAAATATGATAGCTCCAGATGCTGTCCTCGATGGTAAAGGTGTTGTGGTCATTTCTTCCGAAGAAGGTGAAACTGAGGTAAGATTTTTCTGATTCTATTTTATTAGTTTTACTAAAACATTTATATGCCAAGTTTGAAACTTGTGAAAGCACATTGATAGGTATACTTTGGGGCAGTGGTTCCCAAAGTCTAGGTCAGGACCCTCTAATGGTAATCACAGGATTTCCAAAATAAAAATTACTAAAATCAACAATACTTCATTGCATTAATAATTAATTACATAGATAAATTGCAATTATGAAGAATATCTTAGCTCTAAGGAAGAAAAAAATGTTGAGATTCAGCAAAGCTGCTACTCCATCTAACCATTTTGTAATTAAAACTAAAGCTAAAGTACACAAGTATAACCATAATATGCACTAAGTCTAAAATAAAATAATGCTAAGATAAATGCAGGCTGAATATATACAAACCAAACAAAAATCCATATAATAATCCAGGACACAGTCTAAAAGGATACGAAACATAAAAACTGACAAAGACACAAAACAGGAGGTCAGCACAGAAAGCCCAGTAGCACTCCTAAAGAATCAAACTGCACCCAGAACACATCAAAACTGAACAGTCTTGAGTCCTTCTGTGGCAGACTGTTATATACCTTTGGAGCATTATAACTAAACGATCGCATGAACATTGAGGTATAATGCTTAGGGATTATATCCAAACCACGAAAACGAGTCACACTGGAATGCCCATCACAACCTCTAACTTATTGTGGAAGTAAGTAGGCACCCCAACATTAGTTAACTTGAAAACCATACACGTCATATGCAATCTGTATCTCTCATCCAAACGTTTCCAACCAGATGACCTGTATCTATGGGAAATGTGATGAATGAACTTTCTCAGGCCATAACAGAATCTAAACCCTATCGGCTGCAAGAATGGCTGGCCAGTAAACTGTGTCACAGTATGATATCTAGTTAAGTTAAAGGCACTCACACAATTTGAGCTTCATGACACTGCTCAATACGTGTAGCAACTATAGACCCATTTGTATTCTGCCTGCAATATCAAAAATTCTGGAAAGACTACTAAAAAACAGAATTGTGGCTTACTTTGAAAAAAATGAGTTGTTTAATCAAAACCACATACTGGTCCACAGTATCTGCTTTAGTTAGTGTGGTGGAAGGCATACTGGAAGGTTTTGAAACCAAAAATAAAATGCAAATGACGATCTTGGACTTGAGCAGAGCATTTGATACTGTCAATCACCAGATATTGCTATACTACTATGGTGTGAGAGGTGTTGCCCTGGACATCTTGCAATGGGTCAGCAAAACATCTAGCAGTGTTCAACTGAAAGTAGAAGTACTACAGGGTTCAGTTCTTGGTCCAATACTATTTAATATATATATATATATATATATATATATATATATATATATATATATATATATATATATATATATATATATATATATATATATATATATATATATATATATATATGACCTAACACATAGTGTTAATGCATATGGCTCGTATTTATATGCAGATGATACGAGTTTTATGACCAGGGCAAGCAGTACTCAGGAAGCAGGGTTAATTATGCAAAATTATATATGCCATGCTAGCAGCTGGTTTGAGGCTAATGCACTGAAGCTAAACGAAAGTAAAACTCAGATAATGAAATTTGATGTAAAACCAAATGGTAATCCTGAAACAGCAAAGTTTCTTGGCATTGTTCTGGATACCTCTCTTAAGTGGTATGTGCACATCGACTGTTTGTGTGGGCGGCTGTCGAGTATGGTGTATGTTGTGAGGAGACTGATGAAGGTTGCAACTTACTGGGCAGCGAGGACAGCATACTTTGCAAGCTTTCACTCTTTGGCAACATATGGGATCCTCATATGGGGCTCTTCACCTCAGTTAGCAAAGGTCCTACTGGAACAAAAAAAAAAAGCTATTCGAGCGCTGAGTAATGTGGGACCACTGGAGAGTTGCAGGGAGCTGTTTAAGCAACATGGTATTTTGACGATAGTAAGTGCTTATATACTTACCTGCATTTTGTATATATGGGACAATAAGAACAAAATGGGAAGAAATAACCAACATCATTCATATAATATGCGATATGGTAATGAATTGTCCATTCCACTGCACCGAATAAGAGCCTCGCAGCATGGAACAAATCATCTGGGAGTCAAGTTTTTTAATGCACTGCCTCCTTTTTTAACGACACTCAAAGTTAGAAATATTTTTTATAATAGAGTTAAGGACTATTTGCTGAATGGGGTTTTTTATAGCATTGTTGAATATTTTAATTATAGTCAGGGTGTTTGAGTTAATTTTCCTGTATTATTGTGTGGCGCAGGCTTGCGGTGTAGATATATTTTATATTTTATACATTTTTGTGTATTTTGTGTAACTGTGTTTAAGAAGTTTGAGTTTTTATACATTGAATTTTATTGTTGTGGTTTTGTATGTTTGTTTTGTTCATGGAGTTCATTTTATTTGTTTGACTGACCATGTAATTTTGATGGTGAATAAATATGATATGATAATATCTCCTTATGCATATAAAGAGCTTTTAGTATGACAAACGAGTGTCTAATCAGCTTACTCATGTGCCCCCTAAATCTTAAATCAGGGTCCAAGATGAGATTGACAACTGTCTGCGGGATGTAAAACACTTCCATTGAGCACCAGTGAGAATGACGTATGGCCAATAATTAAAGCCCTCTGCTTACCCAATACTCACTACTCAGTTTTCCTTTTGTTTAAAATAAGGCTGTGTGCCTCAGAAATCGATCGCAGATCCGTATTAATGCTCCCAACTGCCAGTAACATTCTTTATGTGGTAAGATAACAGTATAACTGAGAGTCATCGGCATACTGATGAGAATTACAATACTTTAGAAAGCTAGAAAAATCGGCTGTATAAACAGAAAACAACAATGGGCCCAAAATACTGCCCTGAGGAATGCCTCTGGTTACGGAAATTGGATTAAAAATATACGAGTTTACCACTACGCTCTGAGTTCTATTGGTAAGATAGCTAGTGAAAAGGTTCAGTGCAAGAGCATTAAAACCAAAACATTTTAACTCAGTTAAAAGGGCTTTATGATCTATGGTATCGAAAGCCTTGCTATCCAACAGTATTAAACAGGAATGTTTGTCCTTATCAGCTGCATTATACAAGTCGTCTGTAACGTGCAAAAGTGTAGTAACAGTTCTGTGATCCCTCCTAAATCCAGACTGTATTGGTGGAAGAATATTGTGACCAACCAAGTACTTGGAAAGCTGAAATTTAACTATCTTTTCCAAAATCTTAGATAATGTTGGCAGAAGTCTGATAGGACGAAAATCACCCAAGTCAACAGGACTGGTCTTTTTTGGCAATGGCAGAACCTATACATGCTTCTAATCCTTCGGAAAGACTCTGTTTCGCAGGCAGAAGTTAACTATAAAGACCACATGTTGACCTATATATCGCATAAGCAATTGCAACATTTTTATATCTATACCATCTCACCCCTCGCGTTATACTTTAGTGACTCCAACAGAGACTCGACTTCGTCTATAGACAACTCAACCAGTACAAATTCTTCACTGAGGCCTGGAAAACGTTTATCTTACTCAACTTTGAACAAGGGTTAACATCATCGGCGCGGACTTCCTCCAGACGTTTTTGGGATCACTGTCAAGCTTGTAGCTCAAGTATGTCTTGTTTTCTGCCCTAATGCACGAATTTATAAAGTTCCTCGTGGACTTGTAATCATTAAGGGCAACATCTGTCTTTAGTTTTCTATACTTAGAATAAAGGGAGTCTCTAAGACACATCATAAGTCTTACGTTGTCTGTAAGCCAGGGTGCAAAGGGTCTAGTAACACGGATGGTCTTAAAAGGTGCATGTATGTTGAATGAACTGATAACATTCTCATTGAAGTAAGTTACAATTTGGTCATTATCATCCATAAGTTATATGGCATCAAAATTTATTAGCCGGAGGTGATCCAAAAACATTTGATAGTTAAATTGAGAGAAATCTCTGTAAGTTAAAAATTTGACAGGATGCTTAGACTGACAAAATCTCAAGTAGGAGACAACCAGACAACGATCTGAAGTGTCATCCACACCCATGATCTCACAACCCAGTACAACATGTGGTTCCAAAGTGACGATAATATCTAGCAATGTCTCGCTGCGATCTGCAATCCTTGTAGGCTCCCTAATTAACTGAGATAAGCCATATTTCAAAAATAGACGTTCTAGAAGAGTAAAACAGTTAAAATTAAGGAGGTTCACATTAAGGTCTCCATCAAATAAGACAGTATCAAATTCAGGGAGAGAACCAACCAAAATATTCTCCAACTGATCAAGAGTACTAACGAGGTTCGCACTTGGAGGTCTATACAATGAACCAAAACTGACCCTTTTACCCTTCAATTTTAAACCTACCCACAGTTGCTTCAAAGGACCATCAAATGAGGTATCAATGACATGAAACTACATAGCTACACCACCGCCTCTCCCTGTCTGATCCTTTCTGACCAGGCTGTAGCCAGGTATACTAACTGCAGGAGCCTTAATATTATCACTTAGCCAGGTCTCTATAGTCCCAATAATACAGTAATCTTTCTTGGCAATTAAATCCGCCAAGTCATCAATCAAAGACATTGCTAGATAAAATTTGCCTCATCAATACTATTCAAAATAAAAACGTCAAAAAAAAAAAAGACAAACAAAATACACAATGAAAAGCAAATCAAACAATATCCTAAAAACAGTTGTCTTAAATCATAAAAACAAATAATCAGCCTATAAAATAACACAAACAGGTCAAACAATTCTCTCTCAAACGAAAGTTATATAAAAAATAATGTAATATGTAAATGCCTAAACATACAAAAGTATAAAGTACTGGTGTTAATTATAAAAACAAAAGGCAAATGTAAATAGCTAATCAGTCTAAAGCACAAAAACTAATCAGTTTATAAAATCAATAAAACAAACCCAATAAACATCTGGGCACAATTATTAAATCACTCGTACACATGCATATCTCTACGATAACACGCAGTTTATCAATGGTCAATAAAAAAAACACACACACCAATCTATAACCTAATACATACAGACTTGGTAACTACTTCTCTGGCTTCACAGTGAAGCCAGAGAAGTAGTCTCCAAGTCTGTATGTAGTATGGACAAGTTTCACCAAGTAAGGGCAACAACAATCAATGAACTATAACCTAATGCCAACAATTAAAATCATTTTAATCCTAGTACGAATACAAAACAAGAGGCACAATAAAAGAAACCCAATAAACATCTGGGCACAATTATTAAATCACTCGTACACATGCATATCTCTACGATAACATGCAGTTTATCAATGGTCAATAAAAAAAAACACACACACACCAATCTATAACCTAATACATACAGACTTGGAGACTACTTCTCTGGCTTCACAGTGAAGCCAGAGAAGTAGTTTCTAAGTCTGTATGTAGTATGGACAAGTTTCACCAAGTAAGGGCAACAACAATCAATGAACTATAACCTAATGCCAACAATTAAAATGGCAGGTGTTTACTCGGAAGGACCGAGGGTAAGTCACAGTATTTCCCTCGGAGCCCATGCAACGGTGTTTCAGGCCGAGATGTACGCCATCCTGCACTGTGTGCGGGAGAACAAGAGGAGGGGCTACACCAACAAGCGGATCCTCATAGCCACAGACAGCCAGGCAGCCCTTAAGGCACTAAGTAGCCCACGGGTAAATTCCTGGCTGGTGAGTGAGTGCCGAGACGAAACGAGCGACCTGGCTGGGCAGAATGAGGTGACCCTCATCTGGGTGCCGGGTCACTCGGGGGTCAAAGGCAATGACAGTCTCGCGAAGAGAGGGTCAGCAGAACCATTTATGGGACCAGAACCGGCTCTGGGCGTGTCAAAGAGCACTGCCAGGGGAGCCATTAAGTCCTGGGTCAGAAACCAACACAAGGTGTACTGGGCGGACTGTCCAGGGCTCAGACATGGGAAGTCAATAATTGACGGACCCAGTTCAAAGAGAGCTGTGGAGCTGCTAAACCTTAGCAGAGGACAGCTCAGAAACACAACAGGTCTCTTGACGGGACACATGGCCGTCAAGAAACACCTACATAAAATGGGGCGGTTCGAAGGGGACCTCGCATGCAGACTCTGCGGCGAGGGGGAGGAATCAGCCCAGCACATCTTGTGCGAGTGTATAGCTCTGGACCGGAAAAGACAACTGATCTACGGTCACTCTAGACCGGAGACAGAGCAATATAAAACTTCACCCTACCAACCGCTGTGCAGACTAGTTCAAGGCACAGTGATTTTGGAATGGGTGGAGTAAGACTAGGGGTATGCACAATCAACCAAGGGTTGCGGTGCTATCGGGGCGGCAAGGCCGCGGACGAGCCCTGAGGGAACAAAAAAAAAAAAACAATTAAAATCATTTTTATCCTAGTACGAATACAAAACAAGAGGCACATAATGTGTGGTGGTCAATAAAAATTACTTAAATTTATAACAACGTCAATATTCAAATTAAGCCTAGCATTCATAAACAAAGTTCGTTAAGCCAAGAGCAAGAATAACTTATTTATATAAGGATAGATGCATTCTGACTGTTATTATAAATGCACCAAAAATAGGAGTAAGGTAAGTAAATCACCCTAGAGCATCTACTTGTCTTTACGGGTAAATTCCTGGCTGGTGAGTGAGTGCCGAGACGAGCGACCTGGCTGGGCAGAATGAGGTGACCCTCATCTGGGTGCCGGGTCACTCGGGGGTCAAAGGCAATGAAGAAGCTGACAGTCTCGCGAAGAGAGGGTCAGCAGAACCATTTATGGGACCAGAACCGGCTCTGGGCGTGACAAAGAGCACTGCCAGGGGAGCTATTAAGTCCTGGGTCAGAAACCAACATAAGGTGTACTGGGCGGACTGTCCAGGGCTCAGACATGGGAAGTCAATAATTACCGGACCCAGTTCAAAGAGAGCTGTGGAGCTGGTAAATCTTAGCAGAGGACAGCTCAGAAACACAACAGGTCTCTTGACGGGACACATGGCCGTCAAGAAACACCTGCATAAAATGGGGCGGTTCGAAGGGGACCTCGCATGCAGACTCTGCGGCGAGGGGGAGGAATCAGCCCAGCACATCTTGTGCGAGTGTAAAGCTCTGGACCGCAAAAGACAACTGATCTATGGTCAGTCTGGACCGGAGACAGAGCAATATAAAACCACCCTACCAATCGCTGTGCAGACTAGTTCAAGGCACAGTGATTTTGGAATGGGTGGACTAAGGCTAAGGGTATGCACAATCAACGAGAGGTTGCAGTGCTATCGGGGCGGCAAGGCCGCGGACGAGCCCTGAGGGGAAAAAATCTACTTGTCTTAGAAACTTTTTTATGATCAAAGGTGACACATACTGTTTTTACTTAAAACATGGTTCCTAAATCTTTTTTTTTTTTAGGTTAATAATGATAAAAAACTAACTGAATTGGGTATTGTTGATGGTACGATGCTCAAGGTCGATGATTTTCTTCAAAATTATGAGTTAGCCATTGCTATAAATCAGTATGTTGCAAAAGAAAAAGATGAACCTGTATTTAAAATTGTAGCAAATCCAGAAGACCTTAAGGCCAAGGAAACTGAAAATGGTAAGTGTAAGATAATTAGCTACTTAAAAGAATTATATATATATATATATATATATATATATATATATATATATATATATATATATATATATATATATATTAGAGGTGTGCAAACCCATGTTTTGTTCGAACCGAACTATGAACGAACCCAAGCAAATATGTTGCCTCGATTTTCGAACCTCACAAATAGTATGTCTAAGGTTTACAGTCAAATTTCAAACTTCTTCGAAATTCAAAATTCTTAATAATAATAATACCATTTATAACGGAAATTCCTTTTTACATAGACAGTATTCACATTTTCCCCGAACAAACATCTTGGAGAAATCCAGCACAGCTATTATAGTAAGGCTAGGCTATTCTAAAAAAGAATGATTAGAACTGATAAGGTAAGGCTAAGGCACTGTCAAAGACAGGCCCTGCTCTGTGGAGCGTCAAGGAAGTGACATGAGATCTTCGACCTGAATCTGCTGAACTTATTATCGAAAAAGTTTAGGTCTGCGTTCACTTGATTGGCTGACCGAGCCATACGTGTGAGGGGACTATTCAATCAATAATTCCTGCTATGAAAATCTACAACAAATGTATCATTTGACCTTGTTGCAGTCATTTTAATTTTTAAGCTGATCTGACTGAGCAAATATGGGGAATGAATTTCACCAGAAATTATTTTACAGAATAAGCAAAGGTCAGTTTGTATTCTTCGATTGGACAATGTGGTTAAATTCAATTGTGACATAAGATCACTGTAGTCATATTTATAATCGTTACAAGGAATCCCTAATCTATAAGCTAAGCATCTTAAAAATCTGTGCTGAACCTTTTCCAGCATCACAGAGTAAGCTTCATAGAAGGGGCTCCAAATGACAGAACCATACTCTAATGAAGAGCGCACTAGTTCGCAATATAACATTTTAAATGATGTGGTTGAGAGATGATCAGATGATACTCTATGTACGTAACCCAAAAGTCTAAGTGATTTCAGATAAATATTTAGAATGTGTTGAGAGAAACTTAATTTGGTGTCGCTACAGTTTTCAAATTATAAGGATCAACTTCGGATGACATCATGGACATGTGGGAATGCAACCTTTTGATACTGTAGACACTCGCAGTCCAGCCTTGAAATTTTAAATACATCATGCTGTATATTTTGTAATTTTTGGGATCAAAAGATGATACTGCGATTCCACTGTTCTCTGAAGTTTCTAAGCTGTCTTGATTTTTATAAGCCATTTTTATATTTGCATCTAGACTGCGGTGATTGTACCAGAATGAATGGAGCAAAACTACCATACCTTATACCATATGAAAAAATGCTTTCTCGAATTGTTTCTCCATTATCCAAGAACTGACCTCAAATCAGAGTAAAGCGAATTAAAATTTAAAAAAAAATTGTCTATCAAATGGCAACATCTCTTAGACACACGCTATTTTGATATGGGTTATCACGATGAATCCATTGTATCTGAAACTGCTTACGCATACAGTACTCATATCTTCCATTGAATGTAAATTTATAAAAGTTATTTGTGTCAAGGGTGCCTTGAACTAAAACACGAAAGTAGCGTCAGTTATGGAGCACTTTTAAAACAAAAACAACATTTTTTTAAATAAAAAATACACAAATGTAAAAGAACTATCTAATTTAACAAATGTTTGAAGCGTATACCGCCTCTTGAATAATAAATTGATTAATTGTATTTCTATTATCATTCTGTAACATTGCAGAAATTATACTCATTAAAGCCTATTGAATCTGATTTTGTAATACAGTATACGCTCGATTATTTGTGTGTGGATTATCCGGTTTGCAAAAATCACGAGGAAAATAAAACTGAAATTCGTTAGAACATGTAGTAGTATGTATAAGCAGAATAAACTGTCACAGATTGCTTATTTTGTTGTGATGAATTTATATTTATCTCCAAATGTGCCACTGTCACTACAATAATAACGTCGAGAAAGATTTATATCCAGGAATGTTTATGTTTAAAGTTATAAATTTTAATTGCCCCTATCTTTACACTTGATCCTATTGTGATTGCATGGGCGGCACGGCAGAAAAGAACAAAATACAGTTTTCTTGAAAAAGACACACGTCTTAAATATTCTGTATGTGCTTTATTTTCAATTTATGAAGGCTACCGAAATTACTTAGTTTGTCAGTTGATTTTCGATCGCAAAGAGAGTTTGTCTAAATTTGGTATACATACAGCATGTCGCTGAAACGGAAAAGACATGTTTTAACCATGAAACAAAAACTTGAAATCATCATAATTGATCTACTATAAGTTTTTCATTGAACCTCTATTATTTTGGTATGCATGAAGAACTAGGCATTTAAAACAACTAAATATATTATTAATTAACACTTAATGTTCAGAAATAAAGCAACATAATGCCAAGCAGTTGAGGAATTTGCAACATTATGAATCTTGTAAGGCATTGTACAACCAAAGTACAAGCATTGTGAAAAGGCAGGTAGTACCTTGCGTAATACTGACTCCAGTGGAGAGGGGTGCTGCATAGCACAAATTTGAGTGAAAGCATTGCCAATGGTTTCTTGAACGATCTGAAAAGTATAAATAAAAACTAATGTAACAGTAGTAACAGGAAATTTAAAACACCATGTTTAAATAAAGTCAGATGTTATTTATTTTGGGGAAAGGTAAAATGAGTAACACCAATACATACACAGTCAAAATATACATACACACTCATGTTCAAAAATGATGCAAAAGTGAAAACAATGTAAAACATCTTACCGAACGTGCAGACGAGCAAGTAACCAATAAAATTTCTAAGTATTGAACTATAACTGCACAGGTTCCAGTATTTTTCTGAATCTACAACAAAAAGAAGAAGATAGTTAAAACAGATGCATAGGAGAAATTAAACCTAAAATAGAAAAGATCAATAAACTGTTGAACATCGCTTGAAGTTTTCCTTTATGTGATAGTAAAGGTTTTTCACGCCCGAGGAGGTACCACCTCATGAATCAAGGGGCCGGTGAAGTCCCAACGGACTTCTCCGGTTCTGGTGTATGAGTCGGTTTCCCTTATAAACAAAAATGATGATGGCTTCTTGTGCAAAACATTCCGGACGTAAAATACCCCTCCATTCGGATCTCCGGGAGAGGGGTGTACAGGGGGCGCCAACATCAAAACTCAACATATCTTTCTCGAATATATGTGGCCTAAATTCTAACCTGAACTCCGTCCACCATTTCCTCCAGGCTAATAGGCCACAACTACTCTTTCTCACCGAAACCCAAATCAGTGCCAAAACAGCCACTAATCACCTTAATTTCCGGGGTATGAGCTCCTTACTTCCTTTAGATTGCACGGAGGCGTGTGCGCATACGTCCGTAGCAATCTACCCTGCACCAGACTCTCTAATTTAGAAGCTGGAAGAAAAGACATACTTTGGATGTAACTCTCTCAGAGCTGCAACTAAATTCATCTGTTGCATTTACAGGTCACCTTCTGACAACAACTTTGTCCAGCTCTTTGAGTACCTTTCTGAAAAAAACGACCATCTGATTTCTGAATATCCTTCCTCCGAGGTCACTATTCTTGGTGACTTCAACGTCCATAATAAGGAATGGCTAGGATCTTCAAAAACCGATCCACAAGGGAGAGCAGCGGAGGCCTTTGCAGTCAGCAACACTTTAGCCAATATGGTTCAGCAACCTACTTACTTTCCTCAAATCCCTTGGATCTCCTTCTTACTACAATTCCTGAATGCTATAAAATATCAGTCACCGCCCCCCTCGGTCGCACAGACCATTGCATGGTCACAGCTTCCTGCGCAATGCAACCCGAGGTCACACAGACATCACACCCACGTATCGTTTGGCACTACAACCTCGCGAACTGCGGGATTACTTTTCCTCATTTCCATGGGCGTCTGTCTGCTTCTCTCATCCTGACCCCTTTGATACGTCACTGAAATTATCAAGCTGGCATGGAATTATTTATTCCACGTACACAGAAAACCTCTTCAGCCACTCAAAAGCTCTGGTTCTCTAAATCCTGTGACAAGGCCAGACTTGAAAAAGTCAAAGCTCACAAAACGCTTCTACACAATCCCAGTCAAGAAAACCGTCAAGCATTTAACGACGCAAGAAACCACATGTCCGCATTCTTTCTGGGGCAAAAAACTCGTTTAATAACCACATCAAAAACAAAGTCCTCTTAAGCCCCATCGCCAGCAAACCCTTCTGGACTCTTGCTAAATCTATTGGGAATAATTTCTGTAAGAGCACGTTCCCACCTCTTGTCTCAGGGGATGAAATAGTTTCTACCGCCCTGGGCAAGGCTGAACTTTTTGCCTCGTTGTTCGCCGGCAATTCTACTTTCAACCCACCTCCAAATGTTCAACCACCAACAGTTCCCAATGTAGCACATAAAATGACGGATATCATTCCAAAACTAAACAGGTACAAAAGATGCTCTCTTCTCATAATACCAGGAAGGCCTCTGGCCTTGACGAGATCCCAGCAATTGTTCTCAAAAAATGCGCACCAGAACTTTCTCCTGTCCCGGCTCGTCTGTTTCGGACATCTTACAAGAGAGGCATATTCCCTAGTAACTGGAAAACTGCTTGAGTACAACGCGTCCCCAAGAAAGGATCCAAAGCGCTTCCTTGCAACTACAGGCCTATTTCTCTCCTTTTAGTCATCTATAATGTGATGGAAAAGTATATAAACACCGAATTACTAAAATTTCTTGAGAAACGCAGTCTATTCCATGACGGGCAGTATGGATTCCGTCAGCGCAGATCAACTGCCGACCTCCTTTCCTTTGTCACCCATTCTTGGAAAAAGTCTATGGAACTACACGGTGAATCCCCGATTGTCGCTCTAGACATATCCAAAGCCTTCGACCAGGTCTGGCACGCAGCGCTGCTTAATAAACTTCCGGCCTATGACCTACCACCAAAACTCTGTACCTGGACAGCAAACTTCCTTTCCAACCGGAGAATTTCTGTTGTCGATGGCCATTCCCCTAAACTATATCCAATTAATGCATGAGTTCCTCAAGGTTCAACTTTAGCCCCTACTTTGTTTCTTCTCCATATCAATGACCTCCACTCTAGCACATCCAACCCAGTTCACAGTTACGCGGACGACAGCACCCTCCACTCAAATATACAATATTCTAAGCCTGTCTCTTCGGCCCAACTAGATGAGGATCGCAGACACATGGAGGGTTCTGTCTCCGTGGATCTCCAAAAAATATTAGACTGGGGAAGTAGAAATCTTGTACAATTCATCCCCACCAAATCTGTCTTGATTTCTTTTTCATAAAAGATACACCAGCCCTAGAACTATCACAATGAACAACCAAGTTATTCAAAGTAATGAGTCCTTTTCACTTGTTGGCATTTCTGTGGATTGAAATATCAATTGGTACCAACATGTCACAACAATTGCAGAAGCGGCTGCTAAGAAATTAGGTTACCTCTTCCGGGCTCGCAAATACTTTTCACCAGCTAATCTCTATACCTTATATACTTCACAAATAAGGCCAAACCTCAAATACTGCTCCCACATCTGGGGTGCTGCTGCCGCTTCTACACTCGCTATCCTGGACTCCATTCAGAAGAGTTATACGTCTCATTGGTGACCCTACCCTCACCCAAAGCTGCCATCCCTTGCCCACCGACGTGCCGTTGGTGACCTCTCTCTATTTTATAGATATCTGCACAGGCAGTGCTCAGAGGAGCTTTCTTCCATAGTTCCTCCACCTGCTGCCCCCAACAGATCTACCAGGGGAACAGAGCGGATGCACCCTTTTACTGTCCAGGTCACCAGACATAGAACATCTTGTTATGCCCGCTCTTTTGTCCCGAGGACTTTCAAGTTGTGGAATTCCTTGCCGGCGCATGTTTTTCCTTCTCCTCTGAACCTCCAAACCTTCAAGTCCAGAATTAACAAGTTGCCTCTTTCCTCCTTGTCGAGATCCACGGTATGATAGTATTTAGGCTGTAAGCCCTCGTGGTGTGTTGTTGAAATGTTAAAAAAAAATTAAAACAAGTTAACATTCAAATGAATGAAACAAGGAATAGTAGCAAATTAGTTTGTAATCTAATTTTTAAGCAAATTATAAAACTTTGGTATAAAGTGTCAAAGTAAGAATTGTATTAAAGAAATGAGAAAGAACATTCAGGGAAAATGTATGTATGCTATGTTAATCTGAATTCATGTCAATTTCTACACTCTTTGGTATTCTGAGTGACAAGAGTTAACTGGCTTCTGTTTATTTACAGGCAAAGAGAATGGTTCAACAAGTCATGAAAATCCAATGGAGACTGATAACAATCAAGAAGATGATGATGACGTGGCAGTGGTAGAAACTCCAATTGATGATCCTCAGGAAGGGTCATCAACAAAAAAGCGTAAACTCAATCCAAAGGAAGAAGATGATGATCTTATACTTGTAGATGAACCTTTAGATTAGTTTCAGTAGTGTCCGACATGAGAATAATATAATATTATAAGTTTGTACACGTCATTTTTTATTGTATTTTCTGAAGTAAAATGATATTAATTTGTATGTCAAAGTTTGCTTTTATTTCATGATTAGTGAATGGATGAAGAGATTTCTGTATTGCCTGAGAAGCCTACTATATTAACAGTTCGCAGGTACAGTATTGATAAGTACAATTTCGAGAACCCAATTCATCACAAGCGTCATCAGAGGAGTAAACTCATTAATGTGAACACAGGCAAATTTACTCGTTTATTGAAAGAAAAATACAAACAGTACTAGTTTATAAATATTTTAGTACTATTCAATGGGGTGTAATATCTCCCCTTTGGCTTTTATTACTTCAACTCCTTTTGGCATAGAATCAATAAATTTGTTGCAATTTTCCTTGACTTTGTCATCTCGAAACCACAGCTAAATGACATCCTCGATCGTCTTACTTTTTGTTGTACAATCCCCTTTTAGCAATCTGGCCTTGCATATAGACCATAAGTTCTCAATAGGATTAATATCCAGTGAGTTTCCAGGCCATAGTCTAAAAGGGTAATCTTTTTGTGGTTGAAATATTTCACCATCTTTTTGGAAACATGACACGGTACTGAATCTTGCTGGAAGATTTGTACGCCGACTGCTTGAACTTTTTCCAGTTCTCTGGACAAACACGTTTCTAACATCTCTTTATATTTTTCACTGTTCGTCATGCGTTCAGTAGGTATAAGTTTCCCTGTTCCCGCATATGAGAAACAGCCCGAAAACATCTTTTTGGCAGGATGTTCGCTGCCTGGACCAAGTGAGCTGCAGTTAACTTCTTGTCCACATTTTTTGCACGAATTTCGATCGGTACCCCTGCACCAAAACTGTGTCTCATCTGAGAAGAAAACATTTCTCCGGTGTTCTGTCCCATGAGCATATTTTGTCCAAATCAGTATTTTTTTTTACATCATAGCCTCCCTCAGAAGCTGTCTCTTCTGAGGTCTCACAGCTTTTCTTCCTCCCTTCAAAACTGGCGTCTGCGAATTTTCACTACAGCCTTTTGTGAGTCTTGCTGGAGGTCAGGTCATTCCCTTTCTTTTTTTTCCCCACATTTACCTTCCCCTGAACTTCAACTCATCCAGTGTCCCTTTTTTGTTTTTGCAGCTCCCAAGCTCAGGGAACATTCACTAGCAATGTGTCTATGTCATGGATGTGTGCTCACTAAGTGTAATTATCCTTTTTCTTGGCGTAATGTCCATGATGCCACAAACACGAAAAACTAACTAAAACATGCTATTTCTCCCAAAACCACAAATACATTGTAACTTAGTCACAATAACCCCCATAACGACTAACATAGACAATACAGAATGACAAGTTATGGGTTATGGGATATGTCTAAAAACACTGTCAGAATTGTCTCAGCAGTGTTGCCATGTCAATACAGAGATTCCCAATGTTCACATTAATTTACACAATACTGTAATTATCATAATATTGCTAATTAATAACAATACTCTGTCAAAAATAATGCAGTTGAAGTAAGGAGTTCATGTAATCAATTTTAAGATATAAGACAGACAACATATTAGAGTTTCAGTTTTATTTAGTCGACGATCAAACAGTGCTTCATCAGAGAAATGCACGTTAGTGTAAGGAATTTTTCAAAGCAGGAATTTCAAACTGGGTTCATATTGCAAGAAACTAAATCACATGCCATGCATTTCGTAGTTTCTAGTGATCTAGATGAATACAAGGCCAAATAGGAAACGGAGCTTTTGAATACTATAGTACTTATTTAGATTAAATAATCTTTAATAGAATTTAATAAAGGCAATTAAACCCTATGTTATCCGACTTAGTGTCACAAAATAAAAATTTGTATTTAAAATGTGGGTAGTAAGACCGTCTGTGCAAAACTAAAAAGTACACTGTTAAATTCAATTTTTTAGTCTGTTTAAACATTGCAAAAAATTCTAGGAATTCAAATAAACAGGGTGTTGTTTTTGAGCAGAAAGAATTTGTAAATTTTTAGTGCAGCTGGACCTAGATTTTCTTTATTGTTAATACCTCAATCGATGTAACAGGACAGGGTGAGTATGTGCCAAGTATGTACCAAATTTTAAAAAAATATATTGGGTGGTTGAAAAATTATGAGGCAATAAAGAAATGGACAAAATTGATAAAACATCCTGTATCTCTGTTATAAAGGGCAAAAGACTAACTAATTATGGGTTCTTTAATAATCACCTCAGTGACCCCTATCAAAAGTTAAAGTATTTACCTTTCCCAATGAAACAGCCTTTATATATATATATATATATATATATATATATATATATATATATATATATATATATATATATATATATATGCGCTAAACAAGACACATGCACGAAACATTTCCAAATTGACAATATATATATATATATATATATATATATATATATATATATATATATATATATATATATATATATATATATATATATATATATATATATATATATATGCGCGCTAAACAAGACACATGCACGTAACATTTCCAAATTGACAATAACCATCCATTTTGAAGTATTGAATTTCAACTCGTATGTAATAAATGTTCCTCTCAATGTGACAATGTGACACAATAATGGAACGAGGATTTAAAACATTGAGTATAATCCTGCAGTAATGTCCCAGAAAAAAATTGTGCGTTTAAGTCACAGATATAGCCCATATAGAAATAATATGTTTGACTAAAAAATGAAGAAAAAATATAGGGAGGACAAGAAGGTAATGGCTCTACTTTGCCTCTGTAATTTGCAATGGCCGCGAATGGTTGTGCTGTAAATAACCAAGTACATAATAATTGTGTGATTTTGTTACATATATATATATATATATATATATATATATATATATATATATATATATATATATATATATATATATATATTATTTTAAATTCTGTGTTTCATCTTGATTAATATTACCTGAAAGAACCTCAATACAGTGATAGAAGGTAAGTGGAATAGGTATGTTGTTTGCATTATTAGGTTTTTTATTACATATATATGTTATAATTATTAACTACCATCACTTCTGAACTTTAAATACAGTTTCTTGCTTTTTCTTATAGTATCAAGATACACAGCATCATAAACGATTATATGTGACAAGCATTTTTTTATGTCCATTTTATAATAGTTTATGTTTATGCTTCATAACCTTACATTTCGCGATTTCTAGAATAGTTTGTTGAGTGTGTTGTATATGTTGTAGATTTACATTTACATGACTTATATATTTGTGGGTGGAAACGAAATGATGAATTCGTCAAAATCTTTTAAGTGTTCTCATCTGCGTCGCTTGGTAAAGACTGCAATAGCATAGGAATATGAAGATCTAAGCAAAATTTATACAACCATTGAAAATTCAACATAATCACCTACAATTTTCAATAGATATGCTTATGAACAGTGATATCTTGGGGCTACATTAAGCACCAACCTCACTCATATTTCAAATATTAAATATGGTTATTGTTCTTGGGGGTGGTGTCTTCAACTTGAAAGAATATGCTTACAAATAAATAACTATATGATTATGTTATTGGGGCATTGCAATACATTTTACAGTTATTGATTTTTTTGGTTATTCAGAATATTCATATCAATTTGAAATAAGTTTTTCTCTAATTAATTTCTCAAACATGTTACAAATATTTTTAGTATTTTCAATTTATTGAGTAGGTACTTACCTACTAGAAATTATAGGTATAATGTATGCAAAAATTGAACACCAATCAGTTCTTGAAACCTAACTGTTACGACTTGAGCTTTCTGAAATTTTTCATTGTATTACTAAAATATTTGTAACATTTTAGTGTCATTAGTTTTTATTGAATTTTCGTAGAAAAATTTTTTGCAAATGAGCGCGAACTAGGACCCCTAGAACTCATATCCGGGGTCAGTTTCAATTTTTATTTTATTTTATTCAACTTTAAACATACTACATATATATATATATATATATATATATATATATATATATATATATATATATATATATATATATATATATATATATATATATATATATATATATATATATGTATGTATCACACCGATAACTCAAAAGATAATGGGCCGATTTTGATAAAATTTGGCACATACCTTCCTTTTGTAAATGGCTTGGATAAGTTCGTTGGTGAGGAAAATCGGACGAGGTTTTCCGGGAAAATTTTTAGTTTTCATTCGAAAAAAATTTATATCTCCGGAATTAACAAAGTAAGGGCAACCAATTTGGTACTCGGGTTCATATCATCATAGGTAAGCTACCTACCAAAATTTAGCTCTGTAGGTTAAAGGACAAAAAAGTTACAAGCATTTAAAGGAAAATAAATTTGGGTTTTCCTCAAAACGTCAAAGTCGCGATTTAAAATGTCAAAATTGGTAATATTTAGGCAACGAACCTGAAATTAATATGAGCTATGGAAAGAAAATGTCTGAAGAAGAATGTTTTACAAAGCCTGAACTCTTAGTATCAATCGTCATTGTCCTTCATTTTACTACAAAATTCATTTAAAATAGACCCTTTCTCTGAAGCTTTGGCAGTAGTGTTGGCTATAGAGTTTATCGTTTAATGGATATCATTTTTGTAAAATTTTCGTAAAAAATCATTAAAGTTCAATATATCCGTTATTATGCAAGTTACAAAAAAATTTGTATACATTAATTATAGGGTGTCTTGAGCTACATCTTAAAAAATATTTTCACAATTACAAGTGGCCCATAAGTCGTTGGTGATTAAAATTTTTTTTTTAATCGAACACGCCCTATGTTATTGCATTTTTGCATTTTCCATCGAAATATAATACATCTTTGTAAGAAAAGAAATTCTGGACGCAGCAAGTGCCTTATGGTAGCGAATTTTCATTAAATCTTCAAATTTGAATAGCTCAATTTGCTATTAACCTATAAGGTTGACCAGGAAACCAGTTTTTTCGGGAACAATTTAAGTTTACTTTCGGAAATTTTTGTACATTTTCAAACAATAAAGTTATTTTAATGAAACATGGCACATTGTTTCTACTATATAGATTGATGCCTGCTTTCTTAAAAAACATGTTTGCTATTAAAAACATTTTAATGAAAATTTACTAACATAACGCACTTGCTGCTGCCAGAAGTGTTTGTATTGTTTAGAAGTCATAAAACATTTATAATTTTAAATTATTAATAATTTTAAAACATGAATAAAGCATTCTAGAAAAAGTATATAATACTAAAGCCTTGAACATAAACAACATTCCTGTAAGTCGATCAGTACAATCTAGATCACTATCATTTATGAAAAGGCATTTTGTTTTGTGTGAAATGAGAATTTAAGAATTATTGTTGGGTGTGAATAAAAAACTTGTGGAGGCGCCGGGCATCGATCCCAGTACCTCTCGCATGCTAAGCGAGCGCTCTACCATCTGAGCTACGCCCCCTACGTAAAAAAATATTGGCTACATCGTAATTTCCTGTGAATGTCAAATTTCATTTAATTTTGTTTTTGTCTCAACTGCTTATTTTTTTAACCCTGTCGCAAGGAGTGTTGTGTTTGCCGCGTGACTTATAATATGGGTATGTGTATTTATCTCTGAATTTATGACTCAAAACTCAAGTATCCACCACCCAGTTCGCAAAAGCCGCTTCTCACCCAAATGCTCCTCCTAGTGATGGGTTGTTATTTAACAGTCTGTTATATTTTAACTGTTGTCGAGCCGCAGCAGTAACAACCTGTTATGTATATATACAAATAACAGGTACAGTGGAGGGGATGCTGTTGCGCAGTGAGTCGTATCTGTTTCTGTTGTCGTATCTGTTTCTGTTGCACTGCTACGATGAAGCAGCTTCTGTTTTCATCCGCAACTGTTATAACAGGATGAATGGACATGAGACTGGGAATGGGGTACAGAGCGGACTTTACTTCATAACATAATACTGTTTTCATCCGCAACTGTTATAACAGGATGAATGGACATGAGACTGGGAATGGGGTATAGAGTATAGAGCGGACTTTACTTCATAACATACTACTTTATACTAGTGTGCTCACAGCTTTGGGAACGTAGGGTCGTCGGTACAATGAAACTCTTAAATTTTGACAGGTTGTTGATTCACACAAGACACACACATATATTTACAATTTATAAACAAACACAAAATATGAAAAATGTAAATAAAAAGGCTGTATATGTAGCAAGTGAAAATTATTAAAAATGAACTTATATCACTGTAAAAATAAAATCAGGTCACCGCGTATATAAAAAATAATCACATAGGGTTTGACGTAAACTCAATCTTCATTAGATAACTCGATATGCTATGGCATTTTTGTTTTAAGAAAAAACTGATATGTATACAAACGTACAGTTATGCTTTAACGTGAGTCCTTAGGTATTATATTATATTAGGTAGTTTTTTGCTCATTCTTCTTTGCCTTATGTAACTAATAAAACAATATTCCTTTTTACTTTTCACTTTGGAAATCTAAGAAATAGGTCCGATTTTAAACATCTTTTTTTATTATTACTACTGCAAAATAAAAAATCCCTGAAACTTAAAAAATCTCAGAAACAGTACCAATTTTAATGAAATTATAAAAATATTCCCTGTACCCGGTATAGTTGAAACCAGACACACTTCGCCCTATAGGTAGAGAGAAAAAAATTAGTTTAAATTTTTTTTAAATTATTTATTTTATTTTTTGCTTACAATAATTCATTTATTTCATATAGCTCTCATTTTCAAGGAAAAGATGGCTATAGAGGTTTTCAAGCTCAATGCTTAACTAATACTTAATTAGTTAAGAAAATTCGAAAGAAATTCTGCATTGTTGAATTTTTTACCAAATTATTATTAGTGATGAATACCCAAAAAAAACCTCCATAATTTTTTTAATAAAAAAGTTATTAATTGTTTTAAACATAATACAAGAATATTTTTTATTTTAAACATTACCCAACTACACCACCGGACGGGTTCAGCTACTGTTACTACGTCTACGTGGAATTCTTAATAATTCATAGTTCATACTGTTATTTTCAACCTGTTATATTTAACTGTTATTTCTAAATAACAGTAACAGGTGCGACCTGTTAAAGCAATATAACAGTTTTTCCCATCACTAGCTCCTCCCCGTAGTGCCACCGACTACGATGAGCAACTTCCGCATAGGCATAAGCGTCCAAAGTTTATACTTACCCGATAAGGCCCCCACGGCAAAACAATAATGGAAACCATCAAATCCAAACGTCATTGTGTGAAATATTTCCGACGGAGGTATGGACTAAGGTCCGGTACTCCAGGGTGCGGAGTTTAGTTGGTAAGAGTCACTAGCGTCTATTTCTTGTGCTCTACAAATGAACTTAGGGCACGCAAATGTGGATATTTCAAATAAAATCAGCAATTTTAGGTACTTAAGTACGTACTTCTATTTTTGAGAAATTGTAGATAGATGTAAACGTACCAAAATTAGGGTTTGGGAATTCATTAAACAAAATTTCACTTATTTATGTATTACGTGAGTTACCGAGATAATTAACATGACTCGCAATTCTTGAGTTGTTTGCCGTTTTAACGAAATAAAAGACCTCCCTGACTCGTTATTTACACAAAGTCCCCCCAACTGACCTTCCTGGCCTGCCCTGACATCAGTTTGCCCAATTAACAGTTAAAAGAAGGAAAAACCAACCCTGCCATACATCAAGGTTCTGTGAGTATACATTTCCAATTAGGCAAACTGATGTCTGGGCAGGTCAGGAAGGTCAGTTGGGAGGATTTTGTGTAAATAACAAGTCAGGGAGGTCTTTTATTTCGTTAAAACGTCAAAAAATTCAAGACTTGCGAGCCATGTTAATTATGCCGGTAACTCACATAATACATAAATAAATATTTTTTTTAAGGATTCCCAAATAATCCCCAATAGGAATCGGGGATTATTTATATATTTACAAAAAAACTAAACAATACATTTTAAATAACAACAACGAAAATAAAAATAAATAAATAAAACGAAAAACGAAATAAAGTGAACGAAAATGGTGTCCATTTGTTAATTTTTAGAATTCTGTGAATAGTTCTTTACATAGTTATAGTGTTAAGTGTAAATAGTGTTCTGTACATACAAAGTAATAGTTATATAAAACGTTATTAAGTAATCCGAGAGTGTTAGTGTTCTTAACAATCACCCTTTAAATCAATACAAGCAAAACAAATCACCAAGTTAGTGTTGCTCATCAACAACGTTATACAAGCAAATAGAAAATAACTTCTACTTTCTTTAGTTGAAATTAATTTTAAGTGTAGCTGAAAACTGGAAATTAATTTCAACATCCAACGTGAAATTAATTTTAAGTTTCTGTAGTAACGTGAAAATAATTTCACGTTTTAGCAGAAACAACTAAAAAAATTTGTTTTTGCGCCCTCAATGCTTCACTACCGGTGTATATTCTAATTCTTGCTGTAGTTTAAAGATAGAAGTCTAAGAAGTAGGTTATAAACACACACAAATTAAAAAAAAATCGTTGGAGGCGCCGGGCATCGATCCCGGTACCTCTCGCATGCTAAGCGAGCGCTCTACCATCTGAGCTACGCCCCCTACGGTAAATTATTTATTTTTAACTAGTATCACTCTAAATTATCTACTAGTAAATTTATATTAATACCAATTTCATTTACAGGCTATTTTTTTCATCTTAGTAAGTGTTTTATCAAATCTTTCATGCAAAGATAACTTTAATAGTTGGTTATTAAATATGACGTTCTTACGTACCTCCGAGGGTCTGATTGGTTTTCTGTTGTAGTTTTGTGTTGCCAGCTTTTACTGGTTGCCTATCTCAGTTATAAGTTGAAGTAAGTCTACTAGAGGCTGACAAATTTAAATTCTTAATCACAAGTAAAAAAGGTCTGGAGGCAACAGTGCGTTATGGTAGTGAGTAGTGAATTTTTATAAAAATGTTTAAATACCAAATATGTCTTTTTTTAAAGAAAGCAGGCATCAACTTTGGTTACCAGTATAACCTATATAGTAGAAAACAATGTACCATATATCATCAAAATAACTTTATTGTTTGAAAATGTACAAAAATTTTTCGAAAATAAACTTAAAATGGCAGCTTATAACTGGCACGAACGGGAGGACTATCTAACTCAAACAATGCATTGTTTAATCTATTTGAACTCAGCTGATTTTCCTGGCTGACCAACTTATCCAAGCCACCCGCGAAAGGAAGGTATATACACCAAATTTGATCATCATCGGGGTATTTATTTTTTTGGGTTATTGGTGTGACACACATACTTATATATATATATATATATATATATATATATATATATATATATATATATATATATCTGAACATACAAAGTCTGAAACCGATCTCCGATTTGGGTTCCAGGGGCTCATTTGAATTTTTTTTCAAAATTCA
This sequence comes from Tillus elongatus, assembly GCA_964006375.1. Taxonomy (NCBI): domain Eukaryota; kingdom Metazoa; phylum Arthropoda; class Insecta; order Coleoptera; family Cleridae; genus Tillus; species Tillus elongatus. The sequence goes on along the minus strand of OZ023263.1, from coordinate 58,200,287 downwards.
AAAGTTGCGATCTCTTCATTAGTGATTCTTTAAAAGAAAATTCACTAAAAATCCAAAATAACAACCCATAATCTAGAAAGTCACTACGAAGCGAGCGTGTTAATAATAGCGATTATTTATAAACGAATAGCGGAACTTTTAAAAAATCCTTGCGAAAAATGAGAAAACATTATTTGAGCTGATTGTAAAATGTTATAAATTGAGAGAATTGCACAGTTAGTTTATCAAGAGGAAAAGTAATACCACTCAAAAAAGGGTGAACGCACGAAAAGGCAGCCAGCGCTGGACAATAAGTACACAAGGTATTGTGGCAAAGATTCTGCTTACCATTTTTTTTTCCCTCAGGGCTCGTCCGCGGCCTTGCCGCCCCGATAGCACCGCAACCCTTGGTTGATTGTGCATACCCTTAGTCTTACTCCACCCATTCCAAAATCACTGTGCCTTGAACTAGTCTGCACAGCGATTGGTAGGGTGGTTTTATATTGCTCTGTCTCCGGTCCAGACTGACCATAGATCAGTTGTCTTTTGCGGTCCAGAGCTTTACACTCGCACAAGATGTGCTGGGCTGATTCCTCCCCCTCGCCGCAGAGTCTGCATGCGAGGTCCCCTTCGAACCGCCCCATTTTATGCAGGTGTTTCTTGACGGCCATGTGTCCCATCAAGAGACCTGTTGTGTTTCTGAGCTGTCCTCTGCTAAGGTTTAGCAGCTCCACAGCTCTCTTTGAACTGGGTCCGTCAATTATTGACTTCCCATGTCTGAGCCCTGGACAGTCCGCCCAGTACACCTTGTGTTGGTTTCTGACCCAGGACTTAATGGCTCCCCTGGCAGTGCTCTTTGACACGCCCAGAGCCGGTTCTGGTCCCTGACCTGACCTGACCCTCTCTTCGCGAGACAGTCAGCTTCTTCATTGCCTTTGACCCCCGAGTGACCCGGCACCCAGATGAGGGTCACCTCATTCTGCCCAGCCAGGTCGCTCGTCTCGTCTCCGCACTCACTCACCAGCCAGGAATTTACCCGTGAGCTACTTAGTGCCTTAAGGGCTGCCTGGCTGTCTGTGGCTATGAGGATCCGATTGTTGGTGTAGCCCCTCCTCTTGTTCTCCCGCACACAGTGCAGGATGGCGTACATCTCGGCCTGAAACACCGTTGCATGGGCTCCGAGGGAAATACTATGACTTACCCTCGGTCCTTCCGAGTAAACACCTGCCCCCGTCCCACGCTCCCCGCCAGATCCGTCCGTGAACCAGACGAGCGCGTCCCGTGGTATGCCCGGCGTCTCCTCCCGCCCTGCCTCGCGATCAGGGATTTCCACTGTAAAGTTGTTTTCCCTGCACATTCGCGGGCTCGCGAAGTCTGGCCTCATTTCAAGCATGGGCTCCTTCACGATCTCCTGAATTTTGCAGTGGCCCCCGAAGTTCTCCTTACCATGGTAAAAAATAGAATAAGACGCATAATTTTTGAGAGTTATTTGGATAAAGATTAGTTTGGATTTAACCTGGTAGAGGAACTAGAGAAGCAGTGTTCGCACTTGAAACAATAGGGGGAATCGAACTTAAGAAAAATAGGGATACGTTTATTAATTTTTTAGACCTGGAAAATGCATTCGATAATATGGATTGGAAAATATTTTATGTAATGAATAGAGCTAGATTAGCAGATTTGGCAATTGGCAAGTTCACCAGGCGCCAGCGCTGCCAGCAGCTCTATTGCTATGTCAAAAAACGTTGGGTTTTCCAAATGACTCATATTCTTTTATATTACGATCTAGTCCGTTAAAATAAAAATAGTGTGGTTGCCGCCTTTCCGGATATTCATTTAATGGTTTCCACTAGTAATTCTAGCGGTTCTGTTATTTATGTAGGTAGGGTAGACTGGGGTTGACTGAACAGGGCGGGTTAACTGAACACTTGACCTGGCTGCTATCTAGTGGCAAAACGAAGAACAGACCTTGCCTTCTTTTAAGCAGTTGGTGATAGCGCTCTATTGCATCTAGCTTTCGGTTGATTATTGTTCGTTTAGAGGTTATGATTACAAAGCTGTTTGTCATCACAAAAACTAAATTTTTGGCGCCCCATATCGAAGTCCCAAATTAACACTTATATTTGAAGGAAGTTTTCGGTAAGTTTACTATTGTTTTGTTTACTCCTTCCTGTGCGATTTTCAATTATTATTTTGATTATTGTCCTAACTGAAACTTTTTTATGTGGTTTTTTTCCTGAAAAGTCAAGATGGGGTTAACTGAACACTGATAAGGTAGGGTTAACTGGACATGTTCAGTCAACCCCATTCAAGACAAATAAGCAAAATTATTTCCTAAGAGCCTTTCTTTTCTTCTCTTTCCTGTAGTACTTAACAACTAGGATGCCTCGTAACAGAATAAGAACAACTAACAACAGAGACTACTCAACGGATGCACTAAAAGAAGCTATTCAGAAATGCTTGGCTGGTGCAAAAATAAAAGCAACTGCTGCCGCTGCCGGGATTCCACGTCCCACTCTTAATTCGCTATGTTAAAAAGGCCAAAGCAACTTCACTGGACCAGCTAACATTTAAGCCAAATGTTCATCGTCAAGTATTCAAACCTGTGGATGAAAAATTGCTAGCAGAATACATGACTGAAGCATCCAGTTTCCATTATGGCCTGACTAACCTTCGAGCAAGATCTTTGGCTTTCGATTTCGCCCAAGTCAACAATATTGAGGTTCCTGCTGGTTGGAAATTAAATAAAGCAGCAGGTAAAGATTGGCTGAGATCCTTCATGGAACGTCACAGATTGTCTTTTCGTACCCCAGAGGCCATTAGTTTAGGCCGCGCAACAAGTTTCAATGAAGCCAATGTGAAAAGTTTTTTTGATAACCTGCGAGAACTAAAAACGAAATATAACTTTCCACCACAGGATATTTACAATCTGGATGAGACCGGCTGTATAACTGTCCATCGTCCACCTAAAGTTATTGCTCCGAAGGGAAAGAGAACAATTTCGTAAATGACCTCCGGTGAACGAGGAACGCTGGTTACATTGGTTGCTATCATTGGTGCTACAGGAAAAGCAGTACCTCCATTTTTGATCTTTCCCAGAGTGCATTACAAAGATCGCATGCTTTGCAACGCTCCCCCAGGCAGCAAAGGTGCAGCTAACGCATCTGGCTGGATGGTTTCAGCTTTATTCTTTCCAGTCTTGGAGCATTTTGTGGCCCATGAAAGACCAACAAAAGACAATCCTAAGCTGATAATATTAGACAATCACGAGTCCCATCTCAGCATATCTGCTATTGATTATGCACGTGCAAATGGCATCATCTTGTTAACATTGCCTCCACACTGCAGTCATAAATTACAGCCGCTAGATGTCGCAGTTTTCAAATCTTTCAAAGCATTTTTCAACCAGGCAGCGGACAAATGGTTACTGAATCACCCAGGTTCTGCGATCAGCATTTATGAAATCGCAGAGCTAGTCGGTGAATCATTTCCCAAAAGCTTCACCCCACACAACATTTGCAGTGGGTTTAAAAAAACTGGTATCGAACCGTTTGACCCCAATGTCTTTGGTCCAGAAGATTTCCCATGCTCCTACGTTACAGATCGGCCTGATCCAACCAATGTGCAAGCAGTTAACGAAGTTTCTGTTGTGCTCCCTACGAACTCTACGTCAAGATCATTATTGTCTGCGGAACCTTCTAATGTCTCGGAGGCGCTCACTCCCCAGGCGGGACCGTCAACAAGGTGTGCAGACACACCAACATCCTCCAAAGCATCTGTTTCCTTGGTTTCTCCTAAAGAGGTGCGGCCTTATCCAAAGGCAGCAGCTAGAAAAACGATGACAAAACGAGCAAAAACAATTTCTGCTGTGTTAACAACGACGCCAGAAAAACAAAAATTGGAAGAGAAACAGAGGTTTAAGGAAGAAAGGGCAGCAAGGAAGAAACAAGCTGAAGAGAAAAAAATTTTGAAGACAATTTTTCCAATGAATGGTGCTAAGAAACAAAATCCTTACAAGAAGAGGTTTTTTCTTAACACCGATTTAGACGATTCTTCTGATTCAGTGGACTCTGAAGATGTCTCGCTCCATGATTCAGACTCATCGAATGAAGAATTTGATTGTGATGAACCTCCGAAAGACTTAGAGGAGGGTGCGTTTTCCCTGGTTAAAGTTTACAGAAAATCTAAAGATAACTTTCGTTTATATGTTTGTCAGATCGATAGAGCTTACTCAGTGGGTTACGACGTTACTTTTTTCAAGAGAGTTACGGGGACATTCAAGTTTAAGGTTACTGAGGAAACAGGGTTTGTAAAACCTCAAGATTCCATTGTTAATTTACCTGATCCAATAAAATTTAAGGCAGGCAGATTTATGGGTGTGTTTGCTTTCAATTTTGATTTTGATGAGTTCAGTCCTATTTTCTGATTAATGTTAGGTTAAACATTTATTGTAATAATTTAAGCATTTATACCTGTTTCACTTGTTTAATACAGTTGTTTATCTCAAAAATATGTTTTTTTACACAAGCGTTCAGTTGACCCACCCTTGGTGTTCATTTAACCCACCCCATGGGGTTAACTGAACACTTGTCCATTTTTTTTTAATCTCAATTTTGACTAGGGCAAAAGTGAAAAATTAAGTCAAACAATTTTTTTTAGACACCTTAAACTATATCGAAGACATTCTTCTTTACAGATTTTCTCTATCTATAACCAGGCAAATTTGACAATTTTACAAAAAAACGGTGTTCAGTTAACCCCAGTCTACCCTAATGCATTTTTATCATGCTTCTCTTTTCTTCATTTGAAAAACTCATGATTTTTGAATAAATCCCACAGACACAATGTACAGAAATGCTATAAACATCAGAGTTTGGCTGAACTGTCAATATTTAGATCGTTAAACAAATTAATGGCGTCCGTTCCAAAACACTCTTCGCACAAACGATTTTTTCCAAATTTTGATAGCAGATAAGATGTGATTGTATCGTGTGATATATCATTGTAATCATAAAAAAATGCTTTTTAAAAATGCAAAAATCCAATATGGCACCCATAAGAAAAATCAAAGTTAAGTGTTGTAACTCTTGCGTCAAAAACGCCTTGGAAAATATGGTGACATATTTAGATTGGCTATAAAAAAGTGTCCTAACAATGTCATAGTTAAACAGTCTAGTTCTTTCGGTATTCGCTTAAAAACGAAACAACTAAAATTGAAAATTTCCGTTTTTTTAATAATTAAAAAACAAAAAATGTCACCTCAAATTTTCTTTCAGATAATTGATCAGCATAGAAACACGTAACTTTGCCCCAATTTAACCACCCTCGTATCGCTTACGGTTTGGAAGGTCCGAATGGTGAGGCTCGAATTTGAACTATCCTGTATATACATCTATATATAGAGCGATAACTCGAAAAATACTCAACTGATTTGAAGTAAACTTGGCACATACCGTCATTTCGTTACAATCGCAGACGAGTTCGTCAATCAGCTATAACGGACATATTTTTTCCTAAAAAATATACAAAAATATTTTTGAATACGCTATATTTTTGAAAGTATTAAAGTAACTGGCATGAGACTTTACATGTGCTGGAAATAAAGTGACTAAACCTCTGTTGTGAATTTTAAGCAATTTGGTTTACAAACTTTTGAGTTTTTCCCAAAATAAAAATAAAATCTAAAAAACATGAATTGAAACAACCTAAGTGGTCAAAGTATGATGCTAGACATCAAAGACACAGTAGTCACCTGCCACGCATAGATTGATACATATACGATATCCAAACAAAATAATCCACGTAAGACGGGATCGCCACAACATCCTGATGTGCAACGAACGTTCACACCCAAACTCTGGCGATCCTACCCTAACGACCGCCTTCGAGTAAATTCGGATGCGCGGATTTGTAAAATGTTCAAAAATATCCAGCCTGAAAGTATGAGGGGAATATAAGGAAGTTTTATATCAGCTACTTGAAGTAAAGACCAGATAAGATACTGTGTTTTGTTTATTTATTATGGTTGGCCAGTTCTGTTTTGAGATTAAGTAAATGATTATATTTTAAAATTGTAAACTAAATTATAATAACGTGTCTTGCTTATTTATTATGATTTGACAGTTCTGTTTTGAGGTTCAGTAGTCAATGGTTGTCATTGAAATAGATATAACAACTTGTACCTACCTATATTATGTTTTTAAAATTGGAAACTAAAGAATAATTACGTGTTTTATTTATTTATCATGGTTTGACCGTTATGTTTTGAGGTTAAATAGTAAATGATTGTATAATATGTTTCTAAAATTGGAAATCGAAGAATAAGAATATCAACGTTAATATTCGTTAATGAATTGTTCAAGTAGGTAAGTTATTTGAATAATGAATTGACTTCTTGAGTATGAATTAAGTTTCCCTGTGATAAGCTTTTGTAACTTTAATTAAATTTGAAATACAAGTTTCTTTTAAAGAGACACAGTACCCAGACTCACCAGATTTTAATTTTCTAGGTTCATAGAAAATTGAGTTTTGGGAATTTATAGTTTTTTGCTTAGAGGAGCTAGAAGATTTGAATATTTTTTATGATAATAGAAAGAGAGAAATTCTTCAAATGAGCTTGTATCAGGACCTCTTAACCCGCTCTTCGACGTCTGTTTAAATTAAAAGTATTACTTTTAGTAATATGCCCTACGAATGGGGTAAAATCCTTATAAAAATTCACTACTATAACGCACTTGCTGCGTGAAGTCTAAGTAATTTATAAATAAGAGATTCACTCATCAAAATGCATTTATGAAACTCTTTTTAGCCACAAAAATGAATAAACTAAATATATTATATTTTCTAAATTTTTAAATTCTATTCTTTTATCACGTAAAGGGGATGTAAGATGATAAGTGGCAACATGGCAAATGAATGACAATTTACTATCACTACTTCATTTTCATTTGTTTATAGCGGAGTTTTTGTAGTGTTACAAGTTACAACAGGTACCTACCTACAACTTTATTATCGAGTTTTAGTTTTTGTGAATACGTGTGTTTGTGTCAATGTGAATGTGGTTTTCCAAAATACTAAAAGGATGTTAATTTTAAACAGGTAATGTCTTATTTTATTGGATTTATTAAGTCATTTAACATACATTGTAGGTTATTAATGTATGTTTTCTTTTAAACATTAAAATAATATAAGTAGTTAGTAACTAAGTGGTAACTGATTCATTACACAATGGTATAGGTATATCATTATGGTACCTACTTTAGAAAAACATACCCATATATTAAGAAAACTGATGATTAAAAACAATTCACAACTCACACCATCCTAAAAATCCTTGACTAAAATATACATACCTACCTACTTACCTATAAGTATTCCCATGCTTATTTCTTGTTAAACCTATCGATTTTTCACGAAGTTTCGTTTTATGAATTGTTGAAAAACGAATTAAAAAATTTACGTCAAAGTTAGGTTAGTTTCATGTTTTTGGCAAATTTTTATTAAATAAATTGTTTCGCGACATTTAACAATTTTCAAAACATGTCTTCAAATGACCGCGAATTAAAACCTATATTTGCAAAATTTTTGTTTCACGTTGTTGGTGAATAATTAATAACAAAAAGTTTGGACGCAGAAAGTGCGTTACGGAAGTGAATTTACATAAAAATATTTTTAGTAGCAAATATGTCTCCCTAATGCAAGCAGGCATCAATCTGGTTACCGGTATAGCCTATATAGTACCATATTTTATCAAAATTACTTATTGGCTGAAAATGTACACAAGTTTTCCGAAAATAAACTTTAAATGTTTCCGAGAAAACTGGTTTCCTAGCCAACAAACCTTAGGTTAATAGCAAATTGAGTTATTGAAACTTTAAGGATTTAATGAAAATTCGCTACCAAAACGCACTTACTGCGTGTCGATTTTTTTCTTACATCATATTTCGATAAAAAAAAATGCAAAAATGCAATAATATAAGGTGTTCGAAAAAAAAAAACAATTGCAGGGATCACCAACGAGTTATGGACCCTGTGATTGTCAAAATATTTTTATGAGATGCAGCTTAAGACAGCCTATAATTAACCTATAGAATTTTTTCTCGTATCTTGTATTATAACCATTATATTGAGCTTTACCGTATAAACGCTTCACCTTGTATACATGCAAACAGATAAAAACTGAAAGTAAACCCGGATATGGATTCTATGGAGCCTAGTTTGCGCTCTTTTGAAGAAATATTTTAAAAATTGACAAGTCGCGATCTCCTCAATAACGATTTTTTTCTACGAAAATTAGCTAAAAATTATAGACCGTTAAACCATAAACTTAAGTAAACCTACAGTCAAATCACAACTTAACTAAACCTATAGCCAAAGCATCAGAGAAACGGTCTATTTGAAATGAATTTTCTGTAAATATTTTAGTAGAATTAAGGAGAATGGCGGTTGAGGCCGAAACTTAAGGGTTTGCAGAACACTCTTCTAGTGACGTTTCTTTACATTATCCGTATTTGTTTCAGGTTCTTTGCCTAAATGTTGCGAATTTTGACGTTTCAAATCGCGACTTTGACGTTTTGAGGAAAACGCCATTTTTTTTTCTTTGAATGCCTATAACTGTTTTGTATTTTAACTTACAGCCCTAAATTTTGGCAAGTGCGTCACTGTTTATAATACAAACAAACCAAATTTGGTTGCCCTCACTTTGTTATCAGCGGAGATATAAGTTTTTTTCGAAAGAAAACACAACATTTTCCGGGTGAAGCTGTGCCGATTTTCCTCGCTAACGAACTTATCCAAGCCACCTGGAAAAGGAAGGCACCCACCAAGTTTGATTAAAATCGGCCTATTATTTTTTGAGTTACCGGTATGATACATACCTATATATATATATATATATATATATATATATATATATATATATATATATATATATATATATATATATATATATATATATATATATATATATATAAATTAAAACTGACCCCGGATATTGGTTATAGGGGTCCTAGCTTGCGCTCATTTGAAGAAATTTGTTCAAAAGTCGGAATCTCCTCATTAGTGAATTGAAAAAAAAATTCACTAATAATAATAAAGAATAATAACAATAATATAATACTTTCGTCATTCAATTTTACATTGCATCTTACTTCAAGAAGCTTCAGCTTGTGGATGTAATTAATACAATTTTAAAAGGTAAGAAGAATTGCGAGTTTTCGGGAAAGAAATTGCAGATGTTCATGTAAAAATTTTTTTTAAAATTTTTGTCAAACACCTTTTTGAGAATAATAATCTTGGCCGGTGTGTAAATAGCTTAGAGTCTTTTCGGGAACATTGTTAGTTTATTTTCTAAACATTTTTGTACTTTTACTGAATTTTCGTAGCACAAATTCATTAATGGGGAGCTCCCGACTTTTGAATTTTGAAATTTTTTTTGCAAATGAGTGCGAACTAGGACCCCTAGAACCCATATCCGGTGTCAGTTTCAATTTGTATATGTTTATATATATATATATATATATATATATATATATATATATATATATATATATATATATATATATATATATATATATATATATATATATATATATATATATATATATATATGTATCACACCGATAACTCAAAAAATAAAGGGCCAATTTTGATAAAAATTTGCATGTACCTTCCTCTTGTAAGTGGCTTGGATAAGTTAGTTAGTGAGGAAAATCGGACGAGGTTTTCCGGAAAAATTTTGAGTTTTCCTTCGAAAAAAAAAGTTATCTCAAAAAATAAAAAAGCTATGATAACCAAATTTGGTATGTAGGTTTGTGATATAAAAAGTAAACTATACACAAAAATTTAGATTTCTATGTTACAAGAAAAAAAGTTATAACAAAATATTTGGTGCCAGATCATTTCTATGAAAATTCACTACCATAACGCACTTGCTGCGTCCAGGCTTTTTAAATGATGAAGTTATTTTGATGAAATAGGGTACATTGTTTCTACTATCAAGGTTATACTTACTGTTGTTTATCCTCTTCTGTCCTGGTGATTTTCTGTAACATTTTTTTACGCAATTTACTGATAAATATGATTATTAGGATCAGAATAACACAACATGGTTTTATTAGATTTTAATATTGTTTTGACAGGCCGATACGACCGAATGTCCAGTATCTTGCACATCGGAACTTTATTTGATACATTGTAATCGAGTTTACTTACGAATGGAATTCAAAAAAAACATTGCCTTTCTGGCGAAATTCACAGATAATCTTTGCATTTCATACAGTAAAACCTAGTTTTCTTTGTGCAACCCAGATTTTGGAAGCGCATGTACGAATTTTTGCCATTAAGCATAGCATAGCATATCGTTAAATATTCGTTGCCAGAATTTCTAACATCTTTTGCAGGTAACTCCTGTATCTTGTTCCACGGCTGCTAACGTTCTCAACACTGGTATCATTGGAGACTACGTTTTGGCCTCTTGCTCCAAAGGCAAGTCATCTACCGACATACAATTTAAACTCGAGCAAGAGCATAAGGGAGTTTTTTCTGTCTCCAAGTGCAAGGCGGTACTTGACGGTACTCAATCCATGAGTTGGTAATTGCAAGGTCAATAAAGTGCCAAAATACCCTTACAGGTCGTTTTTTTTTGTAGATGCGCATATTAATTCGATAATAGGAAATTAGTCTATCAAAGTCGTTTCCTTCAGGATTAATAAGGTTTTCCTGATCCGGTTCTCTGCTATCAGTTTCGACATTCATCAATCCATCCAGGTCCGCATTGGCATTCGACTCATCAACTTCCCTATAACCGCTTCTTTAGCATCACTGAGATAAAAATCGATGCTGTTCGTTGTTTCCTCAAGTTCATCATATGTGAGCGCCTTTGTGTAATCTAAAAACAAAACAGCAAAACATTTTAAGAGCCAAACTAAGACCCTGTTTTCAAACTACTGGACAAAACATTTAGCCAGTCATCACGTAGCTACCGCAAATTATTTTTGCATCCTTTTTGGCAAAAGAGGGCGTAATTTATTGATATCTAAATAACATCTGCTTTTCATGTATTATAACGGTATAAGCAATATTAAAAAAATATCCAGTGAGCTGGACGAATGTCCCGAGGAGGTTATCAATTTGATGCGTTTCATTAAAAAGACATATTTGACATTAAAAACATTTAAATGAAAATTCACTACCATAACGCACTTGCTGCGTACAGACTTTTTGTAATCAGTGTACCATAATGTTTTCGGTTTTATTCATAAACTGTATGGTAACCCACTTAATCGTTTTAGTGAATTTTCAAATGAGCGCTAATTAGGCCCCCAGAACACATATCCGGGGTCAGTTTCAATTTTTATATGTTTATATATATATATATATATATATATATATATATATATATATATATATATATATATATATAAACATATAAAAATTATATATATATATATATATATATATATATATATATATATATATATATATATATGTATCACACCGATAACTCAAAAATAAATAGGCCGATTTTGATTAAATTCGGTAAGTACCTTCCTCTTGCAAATGGCTTGGATAAGTTCGTTATCCAGGAAAATCCGCCCAGGTTTTCCTGGAAAATTTTGTGTTTTCTTTAGAAAAAAATTTATATCTCCGGAATTAACAAAATAAGGGCAACCAAATTTAGTACGCGGGTTTATATCCTTATAAGTAAGTTACCCACCAAAATGTAGGTCAAAAGACAAAAAAGTTATAGGCATTTAAAGAAAAATAAATTGGGGTTTTCCTCAAAACGTCAAAGTGGCGACTTCAAACGTCAAAATGGGCAACCTTTAGGCAAATAAGTTGAATCTAATACGGGCGATGGAAATAAAATGTCTCAAGAAGAATGTTTTACAAACCCTGAAGTCTTAGTTTCAACCGTCATTGTCCTTCGTTTTACTAAAATGTTTCCAGAAAATTCATTTCAAATAGACCCTTTCTCTGATGCTTGGTAGTAGCCTTATCTATAGAGTTTATCATTTCATGGTATATAATTTTTGTCGAATTTTCGTAAAAAATCAATAAAGCTCAATATATCCGTCATGATACAAGATATGAAAAAAAATTGTATATATTAATTATAGGGTGTCTTGAGCTACATCTTAAAAAATATTTATACAATCACAGGCTGGCCCATAAGTCGTTGGTGATACAAATTTTCTTTTTTTTTAATCAAACACACCTTATGTTATTGAATTTTTGCATTTTCCATCGAAATATAATGCATGTTTGTAAGAAAAGAAATTCTGGACGCAGCAAGTGCGTTATGGTAGCGAATTTTGATCAAATGCTTCATATTTGAATAGCTCAATTTGCTATTAACCTATAAGGTTGACCAAGAAACGAGTTTTTTCGGGAACACTTTAAGTTTACTTTCGGAAATTTTTGTACATTTCCAAACAATAAAGTTATTTTGATGAAACATGGTACATATTGTTTTTAATATATAGGTTATACTGGTAACCAAAGTTGATGAAAAAACACAGATTTGCTATTAAAAACATTTTAATGATAGTTCACTACCATAACGCACTTGCTGCGTCTCGAAGTTTCTTTTTTATCTGCACCAAAAAGAATTGTTTTATGCTATGGATGCCACCGGTTCACCTGAAACTGTTCGAGAAAAGCAAATAAACTTCTGGCTTGTTTTCAGAAACAATGGTGCAAGTGTTTGTCACCGTGGAAAATTAAAGAGGCACCAGATATATCTCACTATTTAAATGGAATTGTTTAGACTTAATTAAATGCTTCTGTGTTTAAAGTTTTAACTTCAATCTATATAATTTATTTTCAGGTGCCCTATAAATTTTCACGTTATACCTGTTTACCTAGGAGTGGCTTTCAATTGCCTTCTGGAAACTTGATATTCTTTGTCTTCATCTAATTGCTTTTGAATCTGAATAAACGAAATTGTATACGCTTGTAAAATGTATTACCTCAAATGATATTTTGTAAGGTTATTGAAGACATCTACGTACTTAGTTACAGCAAATAGCGCGGATTGGAAAGTATGAGGGGAAATCAAATATAAACTTGTCTTCATCTAATTGCTTTTGAATCTGAATAAACGAAATTTTATACGCTTGTAAAATGTAATACCTCAAATGATATTTTGTAAGGTTACAGCAAATAGCGCGATTTAGAAATTACGAGGGCAAATCGAATATAAACGAGATTTTTTTGTAATTTTTCTATTTGCTACACAAAAAAATTACAGGGTGAGTTAACAATTGAATAAAGTAATTTGTCGTTTATGGGTAAACTTTTCAAATAAAATATATATAGGGTTTGTAAGTAGTATTGCCCCAAATGGCATTATGCAGAAATGGTTTGTCATTTAGATATGGCATTTGGTTGGGTTTAATTATACATAGATACTCATATTTTGATATGAGTTTCTCTTCTTTTGTGTGTTGTGTGACTGGTGTTTGTCAGTTTATCTTGAGTTTTTTTCCAAATGGCAACCTATGTTTAGTTTGGTGTCATCTGGATTTATAAATACAATACCGTATATTATACGGTGATCTATTCTAATATAATGGTAAAATTAGAAAACTAGACCAATACTCAAAGTGAACAGTACAAATTCAGTTGCATAGTTGAAAAAAATTACAATAACTGCTCAAATTATTGTCCATTCACTTCTTGGCAATATTTAAGTCTATTAACAAAAGCTCCCAATGCAATCAGCAGACATGCCGGAGCAATGTGTGCGATCGTAATAATATAATTCGAGCTTCTAGTTATCCAATGTTGTTGTCCTATTACGATACACCGCAAGTTTCAAATATCCCCAAAAAAGTCCATGGGGGTCATGTCTGGAGAGATAGGATGCCATTCAGTCAGACTCCTCCGTGCAATTTATTTCCTTGGAAAATTGTGATATATAAATACACGAACTTGCTGGCGGAAATGGGGTGGAGCACCACCTTGTTGAGATTATACATTTTGGTGCAAGGCTTGCGGATTTATTGGACTTGGTTTAATCACTTCGAATAGAGAAATATACTTTTGACATTCTGTGCTTTATCTGTCATCTGTCACTTTTTACTTAAAGTTTATAGTTGATGGCGTACATGCGTCTTTGTGTTTTGTACGGCATTATCGTTTTGAAAAGGAAAGTGCTTTATAAAAAATTAAATAAAGTAAATTCAAACCATTTGATTTTAATATCTGTAATAGATTTGTAAAAGCACTGTGGCTTATTTTATGACAATGATACCACGTTCTAAGTTATTCCAATAGTGAAATCTGTGAAACGATAGAATCTTGTTCCCGATCTTCACTATAAAATTCATTGTCATCTTCAGGAGGGATGATGCAGTCACCCTCATCACAGTGATTGAAACATGGTTGGTATACTGTTTTAAAACAACTCTCCTCACTTCTACTAAATGTTTCACTGATGTTTGTTGACAATAATGGCGTGTTCATAACAGCATTATACTGTGTTAAACCGCTGTTTTCATCTGTTTCACTTTTCACTTTCCTGTAAAATGTTGTAGGATGTCTGTAAAGTTTTGTTTGTTTCTCAAGTGACTTGGTTTTATTGATGTATGACATAACTATTGGATCACACACATTAACACTCTACTAGACTTACACAACAGCATGTTGTGATGGAACAATAATCCTTTATAAATCAGTGGGACTGTAGGGTAAAAAATACTTTATAGTGAAGTTGAAACGTTACTACTACTTTATAGTCGCCATGAATAGTAAAATTTACTTCTTAAATTAGCGGAAACGTGACTGCCACCAGTATATATCACCAAGAGGTTCCACAACTATAAAGTGTAATATCAAAGGGCCGGCAACGTCGCGGCGACTATTAATGCTACTTGAAAGTGGCTGCAACTTTGATGTAGCATTTCAGTAATATAAGATAGTTTCGGCTACTGGCTACCTTTAAGTTCCTGGAACTTTTGAGTCGTTCTATGAGTAACGACGATGTTCGTAATACCTTGAAAGCAACTAAGAAGTTGCGTAACTCTAAAGTAGTTATAAATGGTGAATATTAAGTAATTGTCACTGCTAATGTGTAATATAAAGTTATTTTCACCACTGAGTCGTAGAATTAGTGGCGATTACGTACTAACTACTCACTTCAAGTTACGATCTAAGTTGCAATCATTTTGGTGCAAGTTGGTCGCTACTGATGAAGGCAAGTTCGTTGTCGAAATACATGTCTAGCGTATAACTATCTGTTATTATTTTTGTGGTTTTTGGGGAATTTTGCTTTTTGTTTGAAATATGTTAGGAAAACTGATACCAGAATTTGCGTCATGGCGCTATTAGAAAAGTAACTTGCTAATTTCGATCATAAAGTACCGAAGAATGTAAAGAAGTCTTCACATTCTATCAAGACTCAATAAAGTCACGTATAATAACGCGATGGTTAATTGATAATAATAAAATACAAATAACAGAGATGAACTGCCCATACCTGTAAAATTAGAAAGGATGGAACATGGTTTATGCTAAGGAAAGTTGTTTTAGATCTTAGTGTTCTATGAGACTACATATACCACTCATTTACCTAACTGACATTTATCATCAATACCTATCCACTAAGTAGTACAAGTTATTTATTACATTTATGAGAAAAATTAATCAAAATTCCAAACTGTGCGTAGGCGAGTTTACGTCTAAAAGTATAATCACCAAAGAGCCATTCTGTTATTACCAGACCATTCTACTCTTCACTGTATTATTTCTCACAGCCCATAAACAATAAGGTATAGACTAACACTAACAGTCCGACACTTGACACCAAATTACTATTTGACTGCTAGAAATGTGCTATTCTGTATACTGTTCTTGCATAATTTAACGTCGACCTATTTCCAAAACCATGGACAATATATCAATGACTTCATCGCATGAAATCTTTTCTCTATAAACGGTCTAAGATACGTCGGCCGTACGCCCTCTCAGAATGGCGAAGCGTGCGGACAGTAAATTTCCTTAAATACATTACCGGCTGGCTAGATGTTACGTGGCAATTTTTCGCAAATTTTGTTAGAAAAATATTGCCAGTGACTAAGATTTTTAAAAGATTTCTTAAAATGGTCCGTAGTTATTGACTTGAGAAATACTTGATTCTTGGGTTGAACCGTGTCCCAAATAATAAAATTCTTTCCAAGGTCTAGTGTTGAATCCACTGAGAGCTTAAAGGTGATTTCCAGTAAAATCTGAAAGTAGGAAGATTGAGGCCCCGGAATCAAACTTCAACAACCTAACTTATTCTATAACTAAGTGAAGATTGGAACCCGTGCTGAGCACTGATAAGTACACTTGCAGAACCCAAATCACCACAATACCGATCGTTTTATTAACAAAGTTAGCGCCATCAGAGGATGAAAGATTCTAAACTATCACACATTGTATTAGTGAATTTTCTTAAAAAAAAATCACTAATGAGAAGATCCCGACTTTTGAATTTTGAAAAAATGTATTCAAATGACCGCGAACTAGGCCCCCTAGAACCCATATCTAGGGTCATTTTCAGTTTTTATATGTTTATATATATATATATATATATATATATATATATATATATATATATATATATATATATATATATATATATATATATATATATATGTATGTATTACACCGATAACTCAAAAAATAATAGTCCGATTTTGATCAAATTTGGCAGATACCTTCCTTTTGCAAGTGGATTGGAAAAGTTCGTTAAGTCAGGAAAATCGGCCCAGGTTTTCCCAGAAAATTTTGTGTTTTCTTTTGAAATAAATTTATATCTCTGGAAGTGAGGGCAACCAAATTTGGTACGCTGATTTCTGTCATAAAGAGTATCTTCTGTACCAAAGTTCAGATCTCTATCTTAAAAGATAAAAAAGTTAGAGGTAAATTAATTTTTAATTAATTAAATCTGATTCAAGAAAGTTAAAAACGTAAAAATTGATTGATCAGAATGTGAGTGAAAAATACTACAAGAAATGACTAACAAGCTCCTAGATATGTGTCTAAGTCGTTATTTTTCTTGATTTAGTTAAAATATAAGCAAAAAATCCATTGTAAAACAAAATGGTTTTATGTAAATTGTAAAACCTTGAACAATAGGATATTCCTGCTGGTAAATGCATATAGTGCGTAGCTCAGTGGTCAGTTTCCATTGTATAATCGACTCCCAGTGACGAGTTCTAATCTTGGTTAGTGACGTTGCTTTTTATCAATTTTTTTTAGTCTCATTTCACTTTACAGTTATCTAATGTGATTGTTGTTATTCCGATGAATTTTTTAGCGAATTTTTGTATCAAAAATAATTTGAAGAAGAGATGAAAGTTTTAAGACTTAATTCAATTTTAATAGTATATGTGGTTGTTGGTTCTTGCCCTAACTTAGTGAAACCGTCCATATTTAATACAATCGTAGACTTTTCCCGTGGCTTAACAAGTGCTTGTTTTAGGGAATTTTCTTAAAAAAAAACACTAACGAGGAGATCCCGACTTTTAAATTTAGAAAAAAATTCTTCAAATGAGGCGAACTAGGCGCCCTAAAACCCATATCCAGGGTCAGTTTCAATTATATATATATATATATATATATATATATATATATATATATATATATATATATATATATATATATATAATAATAAAGGGTGAATAATTTACCAAAATTTAGGTCTGTAAGTTCAAAGACAAAAAAGTTAGAGGCATTTAAAGAAAAAAAGGGGGCTTTCCTCAAAACGTAAAAAGTCGCGATTTGAAACGTTAAAATTGGCAACATTTAGGCAAAGAACCTGAAAGAAATACGGATTGTGTAAAGAGTGTTCTGCAAACCCTTAAGTTTCAGCTTCACCCATTATTGCTCTTTATTTTACTAAAATATTGCCAGAACATTCATTTCAAATAGACCCTTTCTCTGATGCTTTGGTAGTAGTTTTAGTTAAGTTTATGGTTTAACGGTCTCTAATTTTTACCTAATTTTCGTAGAAAAAATTCGTTAATGAGGAGACCGCGGCTTTTAATTCTAAAGATTTTTTCAAATGAGCGTAAACTAGGCGTGGTGGTGACGCATTTCTACGGTAAAATCCAATATAATTGTTATTATGCAAGATACGAAAAAAAATGTATACATTACCTATAGAGTGTCTTGTGCTGCATCTTATAAACTTTCTTTGACAATAACAGGATAGCCCATAAGTCGTTGGTGATACCTACAATTTTTTTTGAACGTTCCTTATCGCATTTTTGCATTTTTAATCGAAATATAGTGGATGTTTGTAAAAAAATCGAGACGCAGTCAGTGCGTTTTGGTAGCGAATTTTAATTAAATGCTTCAAAATTCAATAACGCAATTTGCTATTAACCTAAGATTCGTCAGCTAGGAAACGAGTTTTCTCGGAAACGTTTTAAGTTTATTTTCAGAAAATTTTTTGTACATCGTAGTGAATTTTCATAAAAATATTTTTAATGACAGATGTGTCTTTTTTTTAAATGAAAGCAGCCATCAAATTTGGCTAAATATTTTTTGCACAAAATTCTGCTAAAAGCATACATAAAATTCAAATTATATATCTAATCTGTAATTAAAATTGAAAATAGAATCATTTGTTTGCACCAAAATCCATTAAAACCTTATTTTCGACG
The DNA here is from genome assembly GCA_964006375.1 of Tillus elongatus. NCBI lineage: Eukaryota > Metazoa > Arthropoda > Insecta > Coleoptera > Cleridae > Tillus > Tillus elongatus. The sequence goes on along the minus strand of OZ023263.1, from coordinate 58,181,652 downwards.
AATTTCATTTAAAAAAAGTTCCATCAATTGAATAATTTTTCAATAATTCTCAAATGTTTCTTCAAAGAAAATTCACTAAATTCCTTTATGAGAAAATTCGCTAATATAAATAAATTAAATAAACAAAATAACATATATAGTAAGAAGAACGTATTGCGGTGCTATCGGGGCGGCAAGGCCGCGGACGAGCCCTGAGGGAAAAAAAAAAAAAAAAAAAAAGAAGAACGTACCATATTTTATCAAAATAACTTATTGTCTGAAAACTAAAATGTTGCCAACAAAACTGGTTTCCTAGCCAACAAACCTTAGGTTAATAGCAAATTAAGTTATTGAAATTTGAAGGATTTAGTGAAAATTCGCTACCAAGACGCACATGCATCATATTTCCATACAAAAATGCAAGAATACGAGTTCGTATAAAAGTATATATATGAAAATAAAAATTTTAGGTATCACCAACGATTTATGGGCCACCCTGTGATTGTCCAACTAATTTTATAAGATGCACCTCAAGAGACCCTATAATTAATGTATACAACTTTTTCTCATATCTTGTATAATAACAGTTATATTGAGATTTACCGTAGAAATGCGTCACCCTATATATATATATATATATATATATATATATATATATATATATATATATATATATATATATATATATATATATATATATATATATATATATATATATATATATATATATGTAAGCAAATAAGAACTGAAACTAAACCCGGATATGGATTCTAGGGGGCCTAGTTTGCTCTCATCTGTAGAAAACTTTTTAAAATTCAAATTCACGGTCCCCTCACTAAAGATTTTTTTCTACGAAAATTAGCTAAAAATTATAAACTGTTAAACCATAAACTTAACTAAAAGTCTAAACGCAGCAAGTGGGTTATGGAAGTAAATTTTCATAAACATGTTTTTAATAGCAAATATGTCTCTTCAATGCAAGCAGGCATCAAGTTGGTCACCGGTATAACCTATATACTAGAAACAATCTCCGATATTTTATCAAAATAACTTGTTTGAAAATGTACAAAAATTTTCCGAAAATAAACTTAAAATGTTTCCGACAAAACTCGTTTCCTAGCCGACGAACCTTAGGTTAATAGCAAAAGAAGTTATTGCATTTTGAAGCATTTAATGAAAACTCGCTACCAAAACGCACTTACTGCGTCTCGATTTTTGTTACAAACGTGCATCATATTTCGATGAAAAATGCAATAAGGGAATAAGGGATGTTCAAAACCAACGATTTATGGGCCACCTGTGATTGTCAAATTAATTTTATAAGATGCAGCTCAAGACACCCTATAATTAATTTATACAATTTTTTTCTCGTATCTTGCATAATAAGAATTATATTGAGGTTTACCGTAGAAATGCGTCACCCTGTATATAGGTAAACAGAAAGTAAAGCCGGATATGGATTCTAGGGGACCCAGTTTGCGCTCATTTGAAGAAATATTTTTAGATTTTAAAAGCCATGGTCTCCTCATTAACGAATTTTTTATATGAAAATTAGCTAAAAATAATAGACCGTTAAAACATCAACTTAACTAAAACTACTTCCAAAGCATCAGAGAAAGTGTCTATTTGAAATGAATTTTCTGGACATATTTAATTAAAATGAAGGGCAATGATGGTTGAAGCTAAAACTTAAGGGTTTGCAGAACACTCTTTACATAATCCGTATTTCTTTCAGGTTGTTTGCCTAAATGTTGCCAATTTTGACGTTTCAATCGCGACTTTTTACGTTTTGAGGAAAACCCCAATTTTTTGTCTTCAAACCTGCAGACCTAAATTTTGGTAAATTGTTATATATATATATATATATATATATATATATATATATATATATATATATATATATATATATATATATATATATATATATATATATATGGTAAAATATCTTTACGGGGTAGGGATGAATGGGGGGTGATTTGGTGAAAATTGACATTTTTTCGTTAAAACTCGGGTAATATAACGTTTTAGGGTTTATTTATTAAAAAACTTTTAATGTCATCAAACATCTGATATTCTGTCCTGAAATTAAATTAGCGGTTGAATGTGTGGGGATGGAATACTGTTGAAAAAAAAATTGTTTTTTTAATTGCTAAAACGGCATAAAAAATTTCAAAGCATATAGAAAACTTGATTCTGGAACGAGGTTTTTTTTGTCTGTCGGTAGGCCTGTCTGTCGGCCTGAACATATGTCTGTTAATAGGCGCAATAACTTTCGAACAAATTGAGATATCATCTTCAAATTTGGTATCCAGTTAGCACGCGACAAAGGAACGCTTCGAGATGTTTTTGGGTAAAATCGCTTCAGGAAGTAGGGGATAAATAAGGGGTGATTTGGTAAAAAGTGGCATTTTTTCAATAAAGCTCGTGTAATATAACGTTTCAAAAGTTTATGGGTACAGAAATACAAATATTGTCTTTGTGGTCCAGTCATGGGTCCTAAATTCATTTCATGAGAATGCCTTTCTGAAATGAATAAATTATCGGTTTTGCCGAAAATTACATCTTTTTTAGTGAATTTTCCTAGAAAAAATTCACTAATGGGGAGATCCCGACTTTTGAATTTTGAATATATATCACAACGATAACTCAAAAAATAATGGGCTGATTTTGATAAAATTTGGCATGTACCTTCCTTTTGTAAATGGCTTGGACAAGTTCGTTAGTCAGAAAAATCGGACGAGGTTTTCCGGGAAAATGTTGAGTTTTCATTCGAAAAAAATTCCTATCTCAAAAAATAATGGGCTGATTTAAATAAAATTTGGCATGTATCTTCCTTTTGTAAATGGCCTTGACAAGTTTGTTAGTCAGGAAAATCGGACGAGGTTTTCCGAGAAAATTTTGAGTTTTTATTCGAAAAAAATGTTCATTTCAAAGAATAATGGGCCGATTTTGATAAAATTTGGCGTGTACCTTCCCTTTGTAAATGGCTTTGACAAGTTCGTTAATCGAAAAAATCGGACGAGGTTTTCCGGATAAATTTTGAATTTTCATTTGAAAAAAAATTTTATCTTAAAAAATTAAAAATCTATGATAACCAAATTTGGTAGGTAGGTTTACGTTATAAAAAGTAAACTATACACAAAAATTTAGATTTCTATGTTACAAGAAAAAAGAGTTATAATAAAATATTTGGTGCCAGATCATTGCTATGAAAATTCACTACCATAACGCACTTGCTGCGTCCAGGCTTTTTTTAAATTCAAATAGAACAGGGTATTATTTTGTTTTACAGTCTGAAAGATCATACATTTTTGGTCAATTTTTTTAAGTAGGACCATATGTTTAAAAATGAGATTTTATACAGATAATAGAAAAATACTGTATGTATGATGAAAGGTACGTTCACATTAGGTTACCCAAAAACAAACCATTAAGTAGACCGAGCTGGCCACCTGATAACTTCATTAGTACCCAACCACTTTCCAGAAAATGTCTTATGTAAATAGTTTTGTACCGTGATTATATTATGAGGAGGTGCCCCATCCTGTTTAAAACCATAACATATTATTGAATAAGTTATTCACTTCATAAAGCACAGATAACTGAGCTACGAAATCAAGCTTGCGCTGCTCATCGCCAGATCGTAAATGGTGGAGAAGATAACTTTATAAGGACAATACTTATTTCTCTTCAAAATCCTCTGGCAAGACGTGATGGAAACTTTTGACTGGACCTCTAATTATTTTGCGGATGGTGAGGATCATTATTAATAATCTGCAATACATGTGCTACGTTTTGATCAGATTTTACAGTTTTTCCTCGAACTTTTTGTTTCTTAAAACTTCCCTGATTTCTTTAATTTGCGCATAATCTTGCAAATCTTTTTAGAATCTGCTTTTGTCGTTTTTCATTATTTGTTTGAATTTTCAAAAATTTTAGTCTCGGACTTCTTGTAAAATTTTCTTCAATAAACCTTACATTACAATAAACTACGTTAAAAGATAAAAAACTCTGGACGCAGCAAGTGCGTTATGGTAGTGAATTTTCATAAAAATGTTTTTAATAGCAAATGTGTTTTTTTCAGAAAGCAAGCACAAAATTTGGTTACCAGTATAATCTATATATTAGAAACAATGTGCTATGTTTCATCAAAATAACTTTATTGTTTGAAAATGTACAAAAATTTCCGAAAGTAAACTTAAATTGTTCCCGAAACAACTGGTTTTCTGGTCAACCTTATAGGTTAATAGCAAATTTATTCAAAATTTGAAGGATTAAATGAAAATTCACTACCATAACGCACTTGCTGCGTTCCGAATTTCTTTTCTTACAAAGATGTATTATATTTCGATGGAAAATACAAAAATGCACTAACATAGGGCGTGTTCGATTAAAAAAATCACTAAAAAAAAGAACATTTGAATCACCAACGACTTATGGGCCACCCTGTAATTGTGGAAATATTTTTTAAGATGTAGCTTAAGACACCCTACAATTAATGTATACAACTTTTTTTCGTAACTTGCATAATAACGGATATATTGCGCTTTAATGATTTTTTACGAAAATTCGACAAAAATGATATACCATTAAACGATAAACTCTATAGCCAACACTACTGCTAAAGCATCAGAGAAAGGGTCTATTTGAAATGAATTTTCTGGGACTATTTTAGTAAAATGAAGGACAGTGATGATTGAAACTAAGAGCTCAGGCTTTGTAAAATATTATTCTTGAGACATTTTCCTTCCATAGATCATATTAATTTCAGGTTCATTGCCTAAATATTAACAATTTTGACGTTTAAAATCGCGACTTTGACGTTTTGAGGAAAACCCAAATTTATTTTTCTTTAAATGCCTGTAACTTTTTTGTCCTTTAAGCTACAGCGCTAAATTTTGGTAGGTAACTTACCTATAATGATATAAACTCGTGTACCAATTTTCGTTGCCCTTACTTTGTTAATTCCGGAGATAAAAAAATTTTCCGATTTTTTTCGAAAAAAAAAACACAAAATTTTCCGGGAAAACCTCGGCGGATTTTCCTGGCTAACGAACTTATCCAAGCCACTCACGAAAGGAAGGTACTCACCTAATTTTATCAAAATCGGTCCATTATTTTTTTAGTTATAGGTGTGACACATAAATATATAAACATATATATATATATATATATATATATATATATATATATATATATATATATATATATATATATATATATATATATATATATATATATATATTGTAACACGATGCCTTGGCGTGGCCATGTGTTTCATCCCCATCGAACCGGCAGGGTGCGGGAATACAGGGGAGTCGACTGTTAAGGGGGCGACAGTTAAGAAGCGCCAAGCGAACGCTACAGACATTTTTACACTACTTGTTATTTCTTTGTTTTGTTAAAGTTTGTAATTATATTTGTTACCCATATGTACTTGTGTTTTCGGTGAAAGCTATCCACAACCCCGTGTAACAATAACCACCTGTTATACAATCTGACGCCCAACTACAGGCATTTCATACGAAAAGCAAGTGCATCTTGGACATTCGGAAGTAAACGGAAATAATAAGACGGCCGTCTTATAGATCACTGGATAAATTGGTTTATCGTGCTTTGTTTTTACGCGCGTTTTCCTGATTCAGTGCATTAATGAGACAATAGTGAGTGTAAGTGTAACGTACTGGCTTTTTGTGAAGTTTCAGTCTTACACGATTGTTAATTTTAATGGTGCAAGTGTATGTTTGTGCAGCAGAATTCCCGCAATTTGAAGCGTACCCACGCTCATCTCCACACAGTTGCCAAATCGTTTAGCGATCAAGGTGTTGGGTTGGAAAGGTTTGTGTAAAATAAATCATTAGACAAAAGGAAACTCAGGTAAGACACGTTATTGTTTGAATGTTCATCAATATCTAAAGAGACCTGGATAAAGTATTGTGGAATAATTAGAATAAAAGCAAAAAGGATCAAACATAAGCCATATTTTTTTAGAATGGATATGCATTTTTGAACTTTAGCCGCGGGTGTTTTAATTGTAATTAGTTGGATATTGAGAACAAATAGTTTTTTGAACATTTTAAGCCATACATTTGTGTGTTTATGTATACATTTGGAACTGTTACAACTTAACTATTTTTTTACTGTCTGTGAACTGTCAGTGTTTTTAGGATATATTTTAAGCCATATGTTGTTATATGTATGCACTTTTTGAACCGATTTATCTTTATTTTGAAAACTATGTGTGATTAGGTATATATATTTTGGACGCTTGTGTTTATGCTAACTACGTAAACGTTGGTGGTGTTTGCGTCACCTATCAGCCATGCAGTAGAGATATGCATGCAATCAAGTCGAGCTAAGTTATTTATTAGTCATACACTTATATGTTCAGTATATACTGCAAATTCGCGTTTGTAAGCCACATAGTGCGGGTGTATGTGCATTTCTGAACAATTCGTGCGGACTGTAATTACGACTGAACTTTATTAATTGACGTTTACATTGCTTCGATTATGAGCCACATAGTGTAGGTATATGTGCATTTCTGAACATTATCGTGGGTACTAATACGCTTTCAGAAAAGTATAGACATTTCTGTGATCGAACTTTGTGCGAACCTAAGTTAGTAGATTCTCAAAAAAAAAGTCTGGTGAATGGTGTTGACGCGAAGTGGTGTAGGGACGGACTTTGCCAAAATGTCACGACCGACGACGGTTACAATGACTACCGAACAGTTCGAAGCGCTGTTGGCGAAGATTTCGGGAATCGGTAGCAATCTGCCAAGTAGAACGGAGACACCCGATTCTAACAGTACACCGCCCATGCCAGCTACCGGAAGTTTCGCGAACTGTACCGCGCGTTTTGACGGCTCGGACACAGCCAATGTCGATGCATTCTTGGACTCAGTGCTAACCTACAAAGACTGTCTGTGTGTGACCGATGAAAATGCACTTCGCGGGTTTTCCATGTTATTGGAAGGCAATGCGGCTACGTGGTGGCAAGGCGTCAAAAGAACCATTTTCAACTGGGAGGAAGCCGTGACTACAATCACAGAAGTATATTCCAAGAAACTACCCCCTCCGGTAATTTTTCGTGAGATATTTTCACGAGAGCAAGCCGAATGCGAATCGACAGAGTTATTTATATGCCATATTCGATCGTTGATCGCACAGCTACCATACACCCTTCCAGAAGAGGTTCAGTTGGACATGGTTTATGGCCTTCTGCATAGGAAGGTGCGCAAACGCATGCCACGCGCTGAATTCCATACCTTTCAAGAGCTGACCAAGAAGAGTAGAAGCATCGAGTCTTCATTAGCAGAACCTCAGTCTACAACGCAAAAAGTAGAAAGCGGGGTTTCTGGCAACAAAAAGCGTTGCACTTTTTGCAAGTACACGGGACACGAGCGCTCTGAATGTCGCAAGCTTAAGAAACGGGAAAAGTCCTCAGGTGTTAAGACCAGCCCGGCCCAACAACAGGAAGAAGAAAGACCGAGGGTGGTATGTTATGGCTGCGGCGCTGTGGGTGTTATCAGAGCAAAATGCCCAACATGCAGAAGTCAGACTTCGGAAGCACTAGAGTCAAATTCCGTTGAGTTCTGTGAATCGCTGGAAAATCAATTGGACACTCGGCCAACCCTGTACTTCAAGGTCAACACATTTAAGGGAGTTGGAATCGTTGACTCGGGAGCAACGACGAGCATTGCTAGCTACCAACTATATAGACTTCTCAAGGAGGCGGGCCAGTCATTTTCGCAGCAGAGAATAGCGATAACTTACGCTGATGGTCGCAGGCGGGAAGAGGACGTTCTAAAAGCGGAAGTTTTGCTTACTATTAATGGGAAAGAATTTCCGATGACGTTCACGATTTTTCCCAAGTTACGGGAGAACAGGACTCTCCTAGGCGTAGATTTCATGAGAAAGGCCAACATCGTTTTAGACGTTCCAAACGACAAATGGTTTTTAGCCGAAACGCCAAGTAATCAATTTCAGTTGTACACGCCCGAGCAGGCAAACATCAAGCAATATAGCAGTGTGTACCTGCGCCCGGAAGAGGGAGCAAGATTGACTTCGCAGCAGAGAGACGCAATAAATGAACTTTTGACGCTAAGTCGAGATATCTTCCGGAAGGGGGGAGCACCGACTGAGTTTGCTGTTCATCGTATTGATACCGGTGACCATCAACCAGTATGAGTTCCGCCGTACCCTATGAGCGAACACAAGAAGAAGTTGCTTAGGGAAGAATTGGACAAGATGCCCTTCACTCCGCTCTACCATCCGGAAAGTAATCCGGTGGAAAGGAAGAACAGGGATCTGAAAACTCAACTTTCCATACTAGTCCAAGGCAAGCACAACGAGTGGGATGTGCATCTGAGCAGCATATGATTTGCCATGAACACGACTACTTGCGAGTCAACACAGCATACTCCGGCCTTCTTAACATTTGGTCGAGAGATGCGAGCTCCTCATGATACCATTTATGACTTGAGAAAGGTAGTCGAAGCAGAAAATTTTGTCCCACGCATTACACCATATCTAAAAAAGCTCACAAAGACACTATGTGAGGCTCATGAAGTTATGCTACGCAAGAAGGACTACCAGAAGGATAGAGTTGATGCGAATAGGCGATATATTAAATTAAACGTGGGCGACATGGTTTTACTAAAGACTCACCCTCTTAGCGTCGCTGCAAGGGGATATACTTCTAAGTTTGCACCTAAGAGAGATGGCCCCTACATTATTGAAAAGGTGGTTACTCCAACTACCTACGAGCTGAGGTGCTACCAGGATAATCGAGTAATTGGAAAATTTCATGTTCGAGACTTGACGCTGTTCCAGGGATCAGTGGGAGGTGTTCCTAATCCAGTAGCTCCTAAAAGAAGAAGAGGTCGACTCAAGAAGAATGTATCATCTACTTCTACCACTCGGAAGAGAAGAGGACGGCCCAAGAAATCTCCAGCTTCTAAACTCCTCTCGTCTCCTCCAGAAGTTTAGAGGGGGGAGAGTGTAACACGATGCCTTGGCGTGGCCATGTGTTTCATCCCCATCGAACCGGCAGGGTGCGGGAATACAGGGGAGTCGACTGTTAAGGGGGCGACAGTTAAGAAGCGCCAAGCGAACGCTACAGACATTTTTACACTACTTGTTATTTCTTTGTTTTGTTAAAGTTTGTAATTATATTTGTTACCCATATGTACTTGTGTTTTCGGTGAAAGCTATCCACAACCCCGTGTAACAATAACCACCTGTTATAATATATATATATATATATATATATATATATATATATATATATATATATATATATATATATATATATATAACATATAAAGTCTGAAACCGACCTTGGATTTGGGTTCCAGGGGTCCTAAATAGCGCTCATTTGAAGAAAGTTTTTCAAAATTCAAAAGTCGAGATCTCCTCAATTGTGATTTTTTTTAAAGAAAATTCACTAAAAATTATGAATTTTTGAAACCTAGTATCTATTGAATTTATATCTGTGATGGGGTGGTGGACAAAAGGTGGTATGGCTTCGTCTTTATTGTCATTTGCCATGGATGTTTTAATTACTTTCTCGTTTGTTTAGTTTATAGCTATAAGAGTAAATAGAATAAAAATTTCATTTCTCACAGCCTTCTTATAGTTCCTAATGTGAACTTATCTTCCCTCGTACATGCAGTATTTTTATATTTCTATTTTATTATCTCTACAATTTGTTAGGCTCGCCTTTTGCAGCGGCGGCTTACATTTTCACGTCGCATACTGTTTAAGAATTTTCTACAGCTGCTATATTTTTCTCGATTTATTTTATTCATTATTAAAATTAATTTCTCCTTTAGATCCTTTTACTTTTAGGACACTCTTCTCTTTATGATCAGCCACTAGGCTGCTGTTGTATTTTTAACGCAGCAATGCTTCATATCTAATCTTTTAATTAAATTGTTGAATTAAGGAACGGACGATGTTTATCCTACGACACAACATACCGTACAACAAATTACCTGAATGATTTATCTATATGCGCCGTAGAAAGTGTTGGAAGTAGTAGTAGTAAGCTTGTGGGCCAACAATCTTTAGGATTATTAGAGAATCATCGCTATCTGTGATGTGCAGGCCCCTGTTATTAAGTCCCACCGATAATGTCTATTTACGGTCGTGGTGTAGAACCCAAGACAATGATTTATTTTCACCTTCAGCGAGACATCTGTCAACTAAATAAAATATACATATTTAAATGAAAAAGGAAATGCTCCAGAAGCCAAGGAATGGGGTGATAAATCGCTGGTTTAGGGTAATGGGTAATAGAGACGTGCACTAGTGCGACTGTATTTTTCATAGGCGGCGTGTCGGCTGTTATGAGTTTTGCAAAACAAAAGAAGGATTTTTATGTTTTCTTTTGATGTCAGGTATTAGGAGTTTTGATTGATTGTTCTACCTTTCAACTGTCAAAAACCAAGGCAGGGGTTATTATATTGCAGTGAGTTTGATTGTTAAAATGGCACTTTTATGTCAGAAACGTACAAGTTATGTTGCCACAATTTTATCAAATGAAATTTTACAACAAATAAAGGTTTTTTGATTTCGGTGGCATAAAATATACAATTAATATGTACTTATATACTCTAAAACGGTGTTAAATTTAAATAAAACCCGAACAGGAACACATACAAGAATATATACAGATCTGGTTAGCCTGGATACTTTCCAGTAAACAAAATTTAATTTAGTTGCTATGGTATGGTAACAACTATGGTGTTTAAAGTTTAACATCCAATATTTAAATAGAGACAAAACTGCGACGTTTTGAAAACTATGTGTCTGAGAAAAAGATATATTTTGATGGGATTATGGGACAAAGAAATTTCGGCTGATATGGTAATAACATTGGATGATCAATGTCTTTCGTATTCTACTGTTAAAAATTGGGTTGCGGAATTCGCAAGACGATGATCAAAACACAAAGATGAGCTGCATGGAAAAGGGCTGTGGTACTACAGGACAGAAATATATCACATTTAAAACTATGCGACAAAACTGTCAATACTTCTTAGATCTTCTCACCATTAAATAACAGGTAAATCAATGGAAAAGTAAACCTGTGCATGGAAAGTACGGACACAAACGAAAGCAAGTTAATAGTCATTGAAGCATCTAAGGCATATCTGAGATACAGTAATCTCTTTGCCGAAACGTAGGGATTTATATCAGCCATCGAAGATCAGGTAATCCGAACAAAATTGTACCGAAGGTGAATCCATGCCGAACAGCTTGATGAGTTAAAGTGTCGGATGTGTGGGCCAGGCCAGGCCTCCTAAAGAAGTACTTTTTTAACGACGCAAGAAACCGCTATGTCCACATTCTTTCTGAGGCAAAAAACTCGTTTAATAACCACATCAAAAACAAAGTCCTCGTAAGCTCCAACGGCGGCAAACCCTTCTGGACTCTTGCTAAATCTATTGGGAATAATTTCTGCAAGAGCACGTTCCCACCTCTTGCCTCAGGGGATGAAATTCTTTCTACCGCCCTGGGCAAGGCTGAACTTTTTGCCTCGTTGTTCGCCGGCAATTCTACTCTCAACCCACCTCCGAATGTTCAACCACCAACAGTCCCCAATGTCGCGCATAAAATGACGGATATCATTTTCAAAACTAGAAAGGTACGAAAGATGCTCTATTCTCTTAATACCAGGAAAGCCTCTGGCCTTGACGAGATCCGAGCAATTGTTCTCAAAAAATGCGCACCAGAACTTGCTCCTGTCCTGACTCGTCTGTTTCAGACATCCTACAATAGAGGCATATTCCCTAGTAACTGGAAAACTGCTCGAGTACAACCCGTCCCCAAGAAAGGATCGAAAGCTGTTCCTAGCAACTACAGGCCTATTTCTAGCCTTTCAGTCATCTCTAAAGTGATGGAAAAGTATATAAACACCGAATTACTAAAATTTCTTGAAAAACACAGTCTAATCCACGACAGGCAGTATGGATTCCGTCAGCGCAGATCAACTGCTGACTTCCTTTCCTTTGTCACCCATTCTTGGAACAAGTCTATGGAACTACACGGTGAATCCCAGATTGTCGCTCTAGACATATCCAAAGCATTCCACCAGGTCTGGCACGCAGCGCTACTTAATAAACTACCGGCTTATGGCCTACCACCAAAAATCTGTACGTGGACAGCAAATTTCCTCTCCAACCGGAGCATTTCTGTTGTCGTGGATGGCCATTCCTCTAAACTGTATCCAATTAATGCAGGAGTTACTCAAGGTTCAGCTTTAGCCCATACTTTGTTTCTTCTCCACATCAATGACCTTCTCTCTAGGACATCCAACCCAGTTCACAGTTACGCGGACGACATCACCCTCCACTCCAATATACAATACACTAACCCTGTCTCTTTAGCCCAACTAGATGAGGATCGCAGATTCATGGAGGGTTCTATCTCCGCGGATCTCCAAAAAATATTAGACTGGGGAAGTAGAAATCGTGTACAATTCAACCCCACCAAATCACAGTCTTGCTTTCTTTCTCATAAGACATACACCAACCCTAGACCCATCACAATAAACAATCAAGTTATTCAAAGTAATGAGTCCTTTTAACTTGTTGGCATCTCTGTGGATCGAAATCTCAATTGGCACCAACATGTCACATCAATTGCAGAAGCGGCTGCTAAGAAATTAGGTTTCCTCTTCCGGGCTCGCAAATATTTTTCACCAGCTAATCTCTATACTTTATATACTTCACAAATAAGACCAAACCTCGAATACTGCTCCCACATCTGGAGTGCTGCTGCCGCTTCTACACTCTCTATCCTGGACTCCATTCAAAAGAGAGCTATACGTCTCATCGGTGACCCTACCCTTACCCAAAGGCTGCCATCCCTTGCCCACCGACGTGCTGTTGGTGACCTCTCTCTCTTTTATATATATCTGCATGGGCACTGCTCAGAGCAGCTTTCTTCCATAGTTCCTCCACCTGCTGCCCCCAACAGATCTACCAGGGGAACAGAGCGAATGCACCCTTTTACTGTCCAGGTCACCAGACATAGAACATCTTGTTATGCCTGCTCTTTTGTCCCGAGGACTTCCAAGTTGTGGAACTCCTTGCCGGCACATGTTTTTCCTTCTCCACCGAACCTCCAAACCTTCAAGTGCTGAATTAACAAGTTGCCTCTTTCCTCCTTGTCGACACCCACGGTACGATAGTATTTAGGCTGTAAGCCTTCGTGGTGTGTTGTTGAAATTAAAAAAAAAACTTCTGGCTCGTGGAGACTGCTCCTTATTACAAGTATGAACCACCATAGGTCTGACCACCGGTTACACTGGAACAGAAAAATTATCGCGGACAGAACGATTACCAAGAACATCCACGATATTGTAGTTACCTGCAAGGAGGAGCGGAAAACCTTTATAATAGACTTCGCAGTACCCCTTCCTAACAAAACAAAGAAGGTTTATGCAGACAAAATAAATAAGTACACTCCTCTTGCCGCTGAAATACGTCAGAGGTGGGACATGGAAAATGCCATCATGGTACCTATTTTCACGGAGATTACCGGGGAGATACCAACAAAATTAAAAAAGAATTTGGGCGGTATTGGTTTGCTGGAGGATTTGTTTATAATCCAGGAGTCTATACTACTAGACACATGTAGTAGGGTCCTTGCAATACATTAGAAGTGTTTATAACATTAGCACATGACCACCCATCTTGTCACGCCGACCGATGAGTTGTTGCTTTAAGAAAACAGGAAGGAGAACAACTTGTGAATATAGAAAGAGGATAATAATAATAATAATAATAATAATAATAATAATAATAATAATAATAATAATAATAATAATAATAATAATAATAATTGCAGCCCAAAATCAGCAGCAGGGGAGCCTAGTAAGACCAAGAGCTCCAACCACTGAGGATGCTGCGCAGGAAAATCAGCCAGCGCTCACTGATATGGGATTACCAAGACGGCGCATGAAACGGACTATGCATATGAATGAAATAATTATGCACATTTACTACAGAGTAACACAACTCAGAGAACAGACGACCGGATATAGGCAATAACTTCACACCGAATTTCACAGAATGTACCAACACATAAAGGTGACTCAACAGAGAGTGGCGGATCAGTATCGTGTCATACTTAGGAATAACCTTATTACACAAACGAGACTGAATACCATCAAAAGGGAGTTGAATGTGAAATTACCAACATAGCGGTTACGGAAAATAACGGAATGCTGTTTGATGGTAGTAATCTGCAACCTGTACATACTGAGCAAGAAGAACACATCAAGGGTACGTAAGAAAATGAGAAACTCATCGACAAATTGTCCATAGAAATGGGACGTGCAGTCACGGAGTATGAATGAACAAATCCTTTTACTAGACCACCATTACCTATATTCTACTACTATTTGAACAGAATTATTTTGCACATTGGAGCACGTGCATGCGCCGATTTACTGTGCAGCAAATGCAGTAATTCTGGGCATTAAGATTTCTGATCGAACTTCCAATCACAGAGACTCCCGTCAAATAGTGCCCCCGTGGGAACAAAGGTTAATAAGTAGAGTGGAAACACTTCGAAAAGAAATTGGACAACTAACGCAATAAATTGGGAGTACAGAAAAGGAAATTGCAGAAACGAGTAGATGAAATAATAGCCGAGTTTGACAACACTCAGCACAAGATCCAGTCGACCACACTGCACAAGAATGTTTGGTCACCTTAAAACAGAATCTTTCTGTATATGCAGAACGCGTGAGAAGATATAAAGCGAGCAGCAATATGAAGTGCGACAATACAATGTTTGAACGCTATTAAAGGACTTTCTACCGTCAGATTAATTCCGCTACGAATACAGTCACCGATACTTTTCCAAATAAGGAACGAATTGAGGAGTTCTGGATAAGTCAATCAGCCACACCAGCCTCCTGAAATATTGGCGCCAGCTGGGCTAACGAAGAACATCGAGTTATGAACAGATGCATCATAAGCCGTTTATTACAGATGAAGTCTCCGAGGTTATTAAAGAGCTTCGTAATTGGAAGGCACCCGACCCTGGTGGGGTTCGAAACTTTTGGCTGAAGAAATTTGGGTGTACGTATCATCTACTGGCGGTGTTAATAAATGCTGTTATACTTGACCCCAAACAAGATGCCATTGTTTTTCACACAAGGACATAAGTATCTTCTGCCAAAGGACCAGCAGTCAGACCCCGGTAAATACCGACCAATAACTTGTCTTTCTACATAAGTTGATCACATCCTGCCTTGGGAAACGCATATATGCGCACTGCGAACGAAATAACATAGCGAGCCAACAAAAAGGACCTATGGGAGACAAAGAACAGCTAATAATTGATCCGGATGTGTGCAATCAAGCTTACAATGGACGAAGAAATCTCTTTGGTGCCTAGGTGGATTACAGAAAGACATGTGATTCAATTCCACACGAATGGCTGAAGATCTATAAGATCGATACTTATATCCTGGGGTTCCTTGAACACACAATGTCTACCTGGAGAACAAAAATTCAGTCACGGGTACAAACGGGTGATAACATCGTAACCAGCACGATACCAATTAGAAGAGGTATTAACAATATGCCAAAGGCTGCGGTGCTATCGGGGCGGCAAAGAGGCGGACTAGCCCTAAGGGAGGAAAAAAATTGGAAGAGGAATTACAACGAAAGGTGCGAACACTCCTAACAAAATCGAAAAATCATCACCCTTGTAGACACCAAGGTGGAAGATGAGTTTTGGATATTGGTAAACAGTTACACCAGCAGATATTGAACGTACGTAAATATTTCCACCAGCGGGCGCTTTCCATATGCGAGAGAGATGATTCAACACCGCTACAATTAAAAGAAAGTGAAATCCAAAGTCACCATCAGACTGATCAAGACAAGCTGCAATCTTGGATGCAGAAGCCTCTCCATCGGCGACATCCGAATGAGACCTCCCAGGCACATGTAGCAAATTGGCGTCGAACTACTGGTTGGTGTCCGGACAGATGTTTTCAGAGACAGGGGGTTTTTGCTGGCCGTACAAGATCAGGTCATCCCAACAAGAAACTACCTGAAGTATATAATAATAATTCGGTCCAAGATGACAAATGCAGATTTGGGTGTCAGTCATCAGAGACTATCCAGCAGGTCACCGGAGGATGTCAAGCGTTTGCAACAGAGTATAAAGAGAGGTACGACGTTGTTGCGAAAAAACTTCATCAAAACCTGGCTCTGAAACTGGGACTTTTAGTAAGGTGTCCTGCTATAGATACACTCCTGAGCCTGTTCTAGAGAACTCAGTATATAGGTTGTACTGGGATCGGACCGTGCTCACAGACCAACGAGTTTCCACAACAGGCCAGATATAATAATACTGGATAAGTCCTCCCCTTTGAGGGAGTGTGAGAGCCGTTCATGCTAAAGTCGAATATTGATAATAATAATAATAATACAAAGAATACAAAGTTACCATGCGACTGATCAGGACAAGTTGCAATCTTGGATGCAGAAGCTTCTCCATGGGCGACATCTGAATGAGACCTTCCAGGCACATATCGACAAATCGGCGTCGAACCACTGGTTGGTGTCCAGATAAATGTTTCCAGAGGCAGATGGTTTTTTGCTGGCCATACAAGATCGGGTCATTTCAACAAGAACTACTTGAGGTATATAGTGATGATTTGGTCCAAAATGACAAATGCAGATTTATCAGTCATCATAGCCTATGCTGCACGTCACCGGAGGATGATCTCAAGCCTGTGCTGCAACAGAATACAAAGAGAGGCTCGATGCAGTTGCAAGCATACTCAATCAAGAACTGGCTCTAAAAATGGGACTTTTGAATCCTGATAAGGTGCCCTACGATAGATACATTCTTACGCCCGTTCTAAAGAACTCAGGATACACGTTGCAATGGGATGGGACCGTGCTCACAGACCAACGAGTTTTCCACAACAGGTCAGCTATAATATTAGTGGATAAGTCCTGCAAACAAGTCACGCTGATTGATGTGGCCATTGCGAATACCAATAATCTAGAGATAAAGTACAACGAGAAGGCCATTAAGTGCAGAGACCTCGAGATGCAAGTAAAGATATAGTGGACGGCACATAGTGTCCGAGTGATCCCGATAGTCATGTCGTCAACTGGTGTGGCTCCTAAAAGTCTTCGAGGGAACATTAAGAGACTGCAGAGGGCGGTAATACATGCAACTGCCCACACCGTGCGGATATTTCTGGGAAATGAAGATGTATCGCATTGTCATTCAGGACCCGATAATTTGGAAATTGCTCCATCTGAGTTCAGTCCCTTTGGTATCTGAGATACCTGGGATGAGTGAATGTTCCCGTTTGAGGGAGTGTAAAAGTCCTTCCGGCTAAAGTCATTAAATACTACTACTAATAATAACAATAATAATATAAACCGATGCCCTACTGCTTCCTATAAGGGAAAGAATTTTAATGAAAGAAAAAAGAAACTATAAGAATAATCACAACTAAAACTCACATCATTTATGTTTCACTCTAGATTTCTGACAAATAAAGCATAAACATAACAGCGAATGTGACTACATGGAATTCTTTATCTTGTGAAGTGCGCTTATGTCTACATCTTTTTCCATAAATGCGACTAAAACGCCGGGATTTGTTGCACGGAAAGCTATCCTCCAAGCCACTGAAGCTGAAGTAACTCGACATAAGCCGATCTGCAATGAGTTACAGCCTGTCCGGTCACGACTTTAGCTTGGACATCATCCTCGTGTGCTTTATAAGGCATGATTATATCCATGAATATAAGTGGTACGGAGTAGAAGAGCTACTGTCCATCTACTGCATGATCTCTACGTGAGTACCTATAACACGGTTTTAATGCTGCTTAATACTCTGTAATTATGAAGCTCATTTGTGATTAGTCCGACGGAAGTTTAATGATGAAAATGTCCAGTCACAGAAAATGCATTTTCGTAGTTTTAGAAAAATTGACACTCTGAGAAAAAGGAGACGACGAAGAGAATACAAAAGAAATTATAGTGAGACTCATGTCCACAGTTGTTATTGAGTGAAGGTTGGAACCTGTGATGAGCACTGCTAAGAACACGTTTGAGACCTAATTTTTCAGACCTAAGATCTGAAAAATTTTGTGGTGAACTCAGTTCTCCAAAGTCTACTTATCAAAGCGGCTATCCTAAAAAAAAAGAATTTGGATGCAGCAACTGTTTTATGGTAGCGAATTTTCGAGCCAATATTGAAATTCCTATATGTAATTTTTTTTATTAGGATGAAAACCCCAGTTTTGGTGCGTGAAGTATCTGTAAGAGCATCATGTGCCCCAACATCCATTAAAATAACTTCACTGTTTTCAAAAATCAAAAAAGGTTTGAGAAAATTTGAATTTTGCCTTGAAATTTTTATTGTGCCGGTTAACAAACTTATCCAAGCTATATACAGTGTGTCCAAGATAAGGAGGGCTACTATGCACACTCAAAAGCTCAACAAAATGGCGGTTAGACAACTCCGAAATTTTTTTTGGTCTTTGAGATATTTTGAAAAGTTTGGACTTTTAGATTTTACATATTATTACTTCCACATCGTCACAGCGTGCGGAAGTATCGCACCGGCGACAAAAATGATTTTTTTTTGCTTAAACGCCGTAAAAAGTATCAAAACATATGGAAAACATGATTTTGGAACGAATTTATTTATTGTCTGTCGGTATGTCGGTCTGTATGTCTGTAGGTCTGTATGTCTGTCCGTTTGTAGCCACGGTAACTTTAGAAACAATTGAGATATCGTCTTTAAATTGGGTATACAGTTAGAACTAGACAAGCGAACGTTTCGGATTGTTTTTGGAAAAAATCGCTTTAGGGGGTAGGGGATGAATGGGGGGGGGGGGGTGTTGATTTGGTGAAAATTGAATTTTTTTCGTTAGAACTCGAGTAAAATAACGTTTTAGGGTTTATTTATTAGAAAACTTTTTATTTCATCAAACATCTGGTATTTTCTGCTGAAATTAAATTAGAGGTTGAATATGTGGGGGTGGAATATTTTTGACAAAAATTTCGAAATTTGTTTTGCTAAAATGACGTAAAATTCTCAAAACATGACTGAATTTTTTTTTGCCTGTCGGTCGGTCGTTACATATTACATTAAAATTAGTAAAAGTAATGTACCATATTTCACCAAATATGTTTTCGACAAAACTTCAAAAAAGTGTTTTGTATCAAAATTTACAAACAATTGTTTCCCGAAAATTCGAAAGCCTTTTTTTAAAAAAAACTTATTAAACCTTTATTATTATGCCCTTCACTTCTGAAACACAAAATACAGGCTGTTCTATTTGAAATCCCAACACACAGCTCAAATCCCTTGGATCTCCTTGTTACTACAATACCTGAATGCTATATCAGTCACACTTGGCCGCTCAGACCACGGCATGATCACTGCTTCCTGCGCAATGCAACCCAAGGTCACACAGTCATCACACCCACGTATCGTTTGGCACTACAACTCCGCGAACTGGGACGAAATGCGGGATTACTTTTCCTCATATCCATAGGCGTCTGTCTGCTTCTCTCATCCTGACCCCTCTGATATCTCACAAAACGTCACCGAAACTATCCAAGCTGGCATGGAATTATTTATTCCACGTATACAGAAAACCTCTTCAGCCACTTAAAAGCCCTGGTTCTCTAAATCCTGTGACGAGGCCAGACTTGAAAAGGTCAAAGCTCACAAAACGCTTCTACACAATTCCAGTCAAGAAAACCGTCAAGGATTTAACGACGCAAGAAACCGCTATGTCCGCATTCTTTCTGAGGCAAAAAACTTGTTTAATAACCACATCAAAAACAAAGTCCTCTCAAGCTCCAACGGCAGCAAACCCTTCTGGACTCTTGTTAAATCTATTGGGAATAATTTCTTTAAGAGCACGTTACCACCTCCTGTCTCAGGAGATGAAATTGTTTCAACCGCCCTGGGCAAGGCTGAACTTTTTGCCTCGCTGTTCGCCCGCAATTCTACTCTCAACTCACCTCCAAATGTTCAACCACAAACAGTCTCCAATGTCACGCATAAAATGATTGATATCATTTTCAAAACTAAAAAGGTACGAAAGATGCTCTCTTCTCTTAATACCAGGAAAGCCTCTGGCCTTGACGAGATCCCAGCAATTGTTCTCAAAAAATGCGCACCAGAACTTGCTTCTGCCCTGACTCGTCTGTTTCAGACATCTTACAATAGATGCATATTCCCTAGTAACTGGAAAACTGCTCGAGTACAACCCGTCTCCAAGAAAGGATCCAAAGCGCTTCCTAGCAACTACAGGCCTATTTCTCACCTTTCAGTCGTCGCTAAAGTGATGGAAAAGTATATAAACACCAAACTGCTAAAATTTCTTGAAAAACACAGTCTAATCCACGACAGGCAGTATGGACTCCGTCAGCGCAGATCAACTGCCGACTTTCTTTCCTTTGTCACCCATTCTTGGAACAAGTCTATGGAACTACACGGTGAATTCCAGATTGTCGCCCTAGACATATCCAAAGCAGTCGACCAGGTCTGGCACGCAGCCTTGCTTAATAAACTTCCGGCCTATGGCCTACCACCAAAACTCTGTACCTGGACAGCAAATTTCCTCTCCAAATGGAGCACTTCTGTTGTCGTGGATGGCCATTCCTCTAAACTGTATCCAATTAATGCAGGAGTTCCTCAAGGTTCAGTTCTAGCCCCTGTTTTGTTTCTTCTCCACATCAATGACCTCCTCTCTAGCACATCCAACCCAGTTCACAGTTACGCGCACGACAGCACCCTCCACTCAAATATACAATAATCTAAGCCTGTCTCTTTAGCCCAATTAGATGAGGATCGCAGACTCATGGAGGGTTCTGTCTCCGTGGATCTCCAAAAAATATTAGACTGGAGAAGTAGAAATCTTGTACAATTCAACCCAACCAAATCTCAGTCTTGCTTTCCATCCATAAGAGATACACCAGCCCTAGACCCATCACAATAAACAACCAAGTTATTGAAAGTAATGAGTCCTTTTCACTTGTTGGCATTTCTGTGCATCGAAATATCAATTGGCACCAATATGTCACATCAATTGCAGAAGCGGCTGCTAAGAAATTAGGTTTCCTCTTCCGGGCTCGCAAATACTTTTCACCAGCTAATCTCTATACTTTATATACCTCACAAATAAGGCCAAACCTCGAATACTGCTCCCACATCTGGGGTGCCGCCGCCATTTCTACACTCGCTATCCTGGACTCCATTCAGAAGAGAGCTATACGTCTCATCGGCGACCCTACCCTCACCCAAGGGCTGCCATCACTTGCCCACCGACGTGCTGTTGGTGACCTCTCCCTCTCTCTTTTATAGATATCTGCACGGGCACTGCTCAGAGGAGCTTTCTTCCATAGTTCCTCCACCTGCTGCCCCCAACAGATCTACCAGGGGAACAGAGCAAATGCACCCTTTTACTGTCCAGGTTACCAGACATAGAATGTCTTGTTATGCCCGCTCTTTTGTCCCGAGGACTTTCAAGTTGTGGAATTCCTTGCGGGCACATGTTTTTCCTTTTCCTCCGAACCCCCAAACCTTCAAGTCCAGAATTAGCAAGTTGCCTCTTTTCTCCTTGTCAACACCCACGGTACGATAGTATTTAGGCTGTAAGCCCTCGTGGTGTGTTGTTGAAACAATTGAGTTAGGACAGTTTGATTTTTTTAAAATTCAATCACTATTTGGGGGGGCTTTGTATACTCCATTTCAATTTTTCATGAAATAATAAACGAGAACCTCTGTAAATGCGTCATTCGCATGGCACTCCGATTTCTATAGGTACCCTATCACAATTTTGTATATATGCCAAAAATGTTAAAAGTTTCAAAACAATTGAAATAACTCGCAAACAAGCATGCATTACAATTCGATGGAAATGCAAAATTGCAATTATATAAGGGATGTTCCATTAAAAAAAGAACATTTGCATCGCCAACGACTTATTGGCCACATGTGATTATCGATTTGTCGAAATCGTTTTTATAAGATACAGTTCAAGATATCCTATAATTAACATATACAATTGTTTCTCGTATCCTATATAATATCCGGATATATTGAGCTTTGGCGTAGAAATGCGTCAGCCTGTATATGTAAACAGATAAAAACTGAAACTAACCTCCTCGGGGGCCTACTTCACGCTCATTAAAAAAGACCCTTTTAAAATTAATAAGTCGCTGTCTCCTTATTAGGGAATTTCTTCTACGAAAATTTGCTAAAAATTATAGACAAGTAAACCATAAACTCTATTATAACTTAAGCTATTGCTAAAGCATTAGTGAAATGGTCTATTTGAAATAAATTTTCTCTAGATTTTAATAAAATAAAGGACAATGACGGTTGAAGCTAAAACTTTAAGGACTTGTAAAACACACTTCTTGCGACATTTTATCTACATAGCCCGTATTCGCTTTAGGTTCTTTGCCTAAAAGTTTGCCAATTTTGATGTTTCAAATCGCGACTTTGACGTTTTAAGAGGATTAGTTATCAAATTTTCAAAGTACTTTTTCTGGCATTTCTTGACCTTTTTGCGCTAAAAAACGTAGTCTTTGTAACATACAATATATTTTGTTACCCACAGAAAATATTTTGCTTTTGTGCGTTTATCTGGTCATCAGTCGCACCCATTTTTTTTTCTTTAAATGCCTATAACTTTTTGTTTTTCAAACATAGATCTAAATTTTGGTACATGGTTTACTGTTTGTGACATAACCCAGCGTACCAAATTTGGTTGCCCTAAATTTGTTGTTTTTGGAAATATAAAAATTTTCCGAGGAAAAACTGTGCCAATTCTCCTGGCTAACGAACTTGTCCATGCCATTTGCAAAAAAAGGAAGATACCCACCAAATTTGATCGAAATCAGCCCATCATTTTTTGAGTTCTCAGTGTGTGGTACGTACACATACACACACACACACACACACACAAAGATATATATATATATATATATATATATATATATATATATATATATATATATATATATATATATATATACTTAAAAAAAATATATACACTTAAAAAATTGTGGGAAAGCCGTCAGTTGCAAAATAAAACTCTTTATTAAAAGCCGAGAAAAGTTTATTCCATTCTCAAGGCTACAACATGGAAAGAAAAAAGTTTACAATTTACATAGGAAAAATATAAAAGTTTAAAATACTTACATATAACGTGAGTTTTACTATAACTAATTATGGATAAACAAACATGAAAAAAAAACCTTTTAATAAATTTGACTGAAGTCGAAAAGTGCCAAACTGACATATGAAGCTAACTATTGTGTATTTGAATTTGTTTTTTTGTTTTGTCTAGGAAATATAAATAGGGGTAGTGAATTCTAAAGTTATTATCTTTCTTTAAGTTTATTAATTTGTCGTTAAAAGTAATTTCAAATTCTTCTAAACACATTCTTTTATTACTTAAGGTTTCACAGTTTAGAAGAATTTGAATTCGTATATATATGTATATATATATATATATATATATATATATATATATATATATATATATATATATATATATATATATATATATATATATATATATATATATATATATATATATATATATATATATATATATATATATATATATATATATATATATATATATATATATATATATATATATATATAAATTCAAACTGACAAAGTCCCGATCTTCTCATTAACTTTTTTTTAAAGAAAATTCAATAAAAAGACGTATTCGCCATTAAAAACATTTTTATGAAAATTTACTACCATAACGCGCTTACTGCGTCCAGACGTTTTCTATATTCATAAATTTTATCACTAAACTGACTTTGCTTCAAACCGTTCTTAGAAGTGTTTATTGTTATTTGGAGCACCTAAAATTTAGAATGTGACCTAGGGGCAGCTTGGCCTTACAGAGAGGAAGTAAATCACCGTAAACCATTCACTACAAGAGAAAGTGGTTCTACAAAATTTAGAGGAAATGAAGCAAAACTGTTTTTTAGTCGCAAAAAAGTTTAGTCGCAATAAAGCTTGGTCACAAAAAAGACAAAACAAAGCTAAAAAATTTATTGTTTTATTGAAAGAAAATATAAAGCATAATATTAATAATAGATGTTAGGAATAACAAACAATAATAGAAAAGATTATTAAGAAATCGCAGAAGACAATATTATGAACCAGGAAGCTTTCTGGAGTTCATACGCTCATTACAGCATTTTTGTCACGTACTTTAAGCTATGTTTTTCTTTTTGTCACGTGTCTTAACGACGCTATTTACATCTCTACAGGTATTCAGATTCGGTTTATTTATTGCCTCTGTTCATAGGTGTAATAAACGTTAATATTCAAGTGCTACTTAATGTAAACATATCTGAATACAGATTGTATTGATTGTAAATAGATATATTTTCTTCTGACAAACTTTCTATTAAAATAAACGTTACATGCATGTACAGTGTTACTGTTAAAGTCTTCATCATATGGGACATTTTTCTTATTATTTGGGTTACACAGCTTTGGAGTTTAAAAGTCTGGACGCGGCAAGTGCGTTATGGTAATGAATTTTCATAGAAATGATCTGGGATCAAATATTTTATTATAACTTCTTTTTATTGTAGCATAGAAATCTAAATTCTGGTGTATGATTTAATTTTTATATCGTAAATCTACATACCAAATTTGGGTAAAATAGCTTCTTTATTTCTTAAGATAAAAAGTTTTTTCGAATTAAAACTCAAAATTTTCCCGGAAAACTTCGTCCGATTTTCCTGGTTAACGAACTTATCCTAGCTACTTACAAAACGAAGGTACATGCCAAATTTGATCAAAATCGGCCCATGATTGTGTCAGTTATCGGTGTGATATATATATATATATATATATATATATATATATATATATATATATATATATATATATATATATATATATATATATATATATATATATATATATATATATATATATATATATATATATATATATATATATTTTTTTTTTTTTCTGGAAGTTTTAAAGATTTATTGTAGCCTGAATTGTTTGAATTTTGGGTTTAAGTTAAGTCTCCTACAAATTTAAACATTTTAGCAAAAATATGGATTGTTTGGAAAGAATAGCAGTCAGAAAGACATTATGGAATAGCAGAGATTTATGGTAAATGAAGGTGATGGTTGAAGTGTTAGAAGGTGAGAAATAGAAGGGCAAAAGAAATTACATTCGGAACGTAAAAATTTGAAGTTTACTGAATTTGGTGTAGGACTGTCAAACTATTTAGGATATAACCGTCCAAATTATGTTATAATACAGCACAAGTCTAAGACTTATTGTACTAACATATTGTATAATTTTTGCCAATAAACAATAAACAATAATATATATATATATATATATATATATATATATATATATATATATATATATATATATATATATATATATATATATATATATATAAACATATACGAATTGAAACTGACCCCGGATATGGGTTCTAGGGGTTCTTGTTCGCGCTCATTTTCAAATATTTTTTCAAAATTCAAAAGTGGGGATCTCCCCACTAGTGAATTTTCTCTATGAAAATTCACTAAAAACAAATTTTGCTTTGAAAATGATACGAAGTGGCGCTGACGATTTTTAGCAAATTTTCATAAAGAAAATTTCGTTTACGGAGAGCCAGACTTTATATGTTTATATACAGGCTTAGTAAATAGTATGGAAAGACACTTATATTTTCTGATATAACTCTCCTCAGAAAGCCATTCTCATGAAATCAATTTAGGGTCCATGACTTGACCACAAAGAAAACATTCGTATTCCTGTACTCATAAACTTCTGAAACGTTATATTCTTCGAGTTTTAACGAAAAATTGTCAATTTTCACCAAATCACCATCTCATTTATCCCCTGTCCCCTGAAGCGATCTTATCCAAATACAATTCGAAGCCTTCTTTTGTCGAGGATACCAAATTTGACGATGATATCTCAATTGGTTCCAAAGTTATCGTGGCTACTGACAGACATACAGACCGACAGACACACAAAAAATTTTCGTTCCCAAATCATGTTTTCTATACGTTTTGATATTTTTCACGACGTTTAAGCGATTTTTTTTAAAAATTTGACGTAGTGACGATGTGGAAGCAAACAATGTTGGTTTTTAGACATATTTTTTGCTACAACTGGCGATTATCAACTTCTTCTAGCGTAAACAACTTTGTTGCTATGGCAACTAACTCTTCTCTTTAAATTGAAAGATATGATTTTTTGCATTTCCGGAAAGCACGTGTCATTTTTTGTTACGGCACTATAAAATTTTTATCGGGTCCCATACGAAAAAAAAAGAGAGAAAATATCAACTCTCTGAAAAATCACCTTCTTCGGTTGGACTCCATAATCAATTTTTTCACCAAGTTACCCATTGATGTCGACTGCAAATGCAATGTTTGTTGTTAGTTATCTGTAGTTTTTATACTTTAGAGCTTAACATCAGAAAATTGAGAACTCTTACAATTTAATAACAATGATTATTATGAAAGAATCGAGCGAAATCGCAACGTAGTTATAAAGAAGTGTGTATGCTTTGTCACCAAGTGTAGCCTAATCGACCACAAATTAAGGAAGGCTATGTTTCCCAATTATTCAAAAAATTATCGAAACTGGTCATGTCAAAAATAAACCAAGAATAGAAAGATCAAAAATGGCTGTACCTGCTAATAATGCATTAGATGTATTGTTGTTTCTTCATGAAAAAACTCATTTGTCTACAAATGAAGTCGCTACATTACACAGTCTTTTACAAAAATCTATGTTTATTTGCTAAAAAAGAAAAATATCACCGATATAAAGTACAGCTGGTACAAGAACTTGTAGATGGCAATTTTAAGAGGCGTGTTAAATTTTGTCATTTTATGATGCACAAATTAAATGAGAATCGGGGCTTTGGTAAAAACATTCTGTTCTCAGAGAAAGCTACTTTTAGTGAATTTTCGTAGAAAAAATTCACTAATGGGAAGATCCCGACTTTTGAATTTTGAAAAAAATTTTGCAAATGTGTGCGAACTAGGACCCCTAGAACCCATATCCGGGGTTAGTTTCAATTTTTATATGTTTATATATATATATATATATATATATATATATATATATATATATATATATATATATATATATATATATATATACATATATATATATATATATATATATATATATATATATATATATATATATATATATATATATATGTATCACACCGATAACTCAAAAAATAATGGGCCGATTTTGATAAAATTTGGCACGTACGTTTCTTTTGTAAATAGCGTGGATAAGTTCGTTAGTCAGGAAAATCGGACGAGGTTTTCCGGGAAAATTTTGAGTTTTCATTCGAAAAAAATTCTTATCTCAAAAAGTAATAAGACGATTTTAATAAAATTTGGCATGTACCTTTCTTTTATAAATGGCCTTGATAAGTTTGTTAGCCAGGAAAATCGGACGAGGTTTTCCTGGAAAATTTTGAGTTTTCATTCAAAAAAAATTTTTATCTCAAAGAATAATGGGCCTACTTTGATAAAATTTGGCATGTACCTTCCTTTTGTAAATGTCTTTGATAAGTTCGTTAATCAGAAAAATCGGACGAGGTTTTCCGGAAAATTTTAAGTTTTCATTTGAAAAAAAATTTTATCTTAAAAAATAAAAACTCTATGATAACCAAATTTGGTAGATACGTTTACGATATAAAAAGTAAACTATACACCAAAATTTAGATTTCTATGTTACAAGAAAAAAAAGTTATAATAAAATATTTTGTGCCAGATCATTTTTATGAAAATTCACTACCATAACGCACTTGCTGCGTCTTCGACTTTTTAAACTGGATGGATTTGTTAATAACCAAAATTATCGTTATTGGTCTCAGCAAAATCCACATTGGATGCTGGAGGCTCAAACCCAGTTACCACAAAAAATGAATGTATGGATCGGTATACTATAGAGCAGTATTATTTGGCCATTCTTCATTGAGAGAAATCTGAAAAATATTAAAATTTATTAAGAGGAGAAATTATAACCGCTGTAGTTGCAGTGGGCCCAGTTAATGAAATTTGGTTCCAGCAAGATGGAGCTCCCAGTTATTTTGGGAGACGCGTGCGGTAATATTTAAATATAATTTTCTCAGAAAACTGGATTGGGCGCGGTGGTGCCCTTGAATGACTTGCTCCCTCTCCTGATTTCGCGCCATGTATTTTTTTTTCTTTAGGGGTCACTTGAAGAATGTTATTTACAAAGATAGACCATAAATGTGGAAGACGCGAGAGCTCGAATTATTGGAGAAATGAGGCGAATTGTGCATTCCAGCTTAAATAATTTAATAAATTCCTTTGAAACGCGAGTTCAATTGTGTATTGATAATAATAAAACTAGGACCCTAGAACCCATATCCGGGGTCAGTTTTAGTGTTTATATGTTTATATATATATATATATATATATATATATATATATATATATATATATATATATATATATCACACCGATAAATAAAAAATATTGGGCCGATTTTGAACAAATTTGGTGAGTACCTTCCTTTTGCAAGTGACTTGGCAAAGTTCGTTAGCCAGGAAAATCGGAAAAATTAAATATCTCCAGAAATAACAAAGTAAGGTCAACCAAATTTGACGGGCAGGTTTATAAATCACGTACCAAAATTCAGCTCTGTAGGTTAAAAGACAAAAAAGTTATAGGCATTTAAAGAAAAAAAATGGGGTTTTCCTCAAAACGTCAAAGTCCCGATTTAAAAGTCAAAATTGGCAACATTTAGGTAAATAACCTGAAACTAATACGGGTTATGTAAAGGAAATAATGCAAGAAGAATGTTTTACAAACCCCGAAGTTTAGCTTTAACCGTGATTGTCCTTTATTTCACTAAAATATTTTCAGCAAATTCGTTTCAAATAGACCCTTTCTCTATTGCTTTGGCAGTAGTTTTAGCTATATGGTTTATTGTTTAATGGTACATAATTTATGACGAATTTTCATAAAAAATCAATAAAGTACAATATATTCGTTGTTATACAAGACACGAAAAAAATCGTATGCATTAATCATAGGGTGTCTTAAGCTACATCTTAAAAAAATTACTTCTACAATCACAGGATAGCCCATAAGACATTGGTGATACAAATTTTCTTTTTTCTTTAATCGAACACGCCTTATGTTATTGCATTTTTGCATTTTCCATCGAAATATATTGCATGTTTGTAAGAAAAGAAATTCGGGACGCAACAAGTGCGTTATGGTAGCTAATTTCCATTAAACGCTTCAAATTTGAATAGCCCAATTTGCTATTAGCCTGTAGGGTTCCTTGGCCAAGAAACCAGTTTTTGTCCGGAACATTTTAACTTTACTTTCGGAAATGTTGGGACATTTTCAAATAATAAAGTTATTTTGATGAAACATGTCACATGGTTTCTACCTAGGTTATACTGGTAACCAAATTTGATGCCTGCTTTTTTTTAAAAAAACACATATTGGCTATTAAAAACATTTTTATGAAAATTCATTACCATAAGGCATACTGCGTCCAGACTTTTTTTAAACAATAAAGTTATTTTGACGAAATCTGGTACATTGTTTCTACTACATAGGTTATACTGGTAACCAAATTTGATGTCTGCTTTCATTAAAAAAAGTCATTTGCTATTAAAAATGTTTTTATGAAAATTTACTACCATAACGCACTTGCTGCCAATATATTTTTTCTTATGGAACCCGATCAAAATTTTATAGTGCGGTATCAAGAAAATGTAAAAAAAATATCTTGTCAATAAAAAAAAATGTAGTTGCCACTGCAACGCTTTACACTAGGAAGAATTGAATATCGCCAGTTTGTAGCAAAACATATATCGAAAACCTTTTTTTAAAACCAATATCAGGAAATACCCTTCCCATATGTTTTACTAGCCATATAACCATATAATATATATATATATATATATATATATATATATATATATATATATATATATATATATATATATATATATATATATATTTATTGATTGTTGTTGCCCTTACTTGGTGAAACTGGTCCATACTGCATACAACTGTTATTATAGTTATTATAGGCTAGTTTTATTTTTATGCTAAATATTGACATACATCACGTATACATTTTGAAAGCCTCATCCGTCATCTGTGTTGTATTTTATTTTCAATTTGATGAATTTTTTGATCAAAACATTATAACATAGCAAGAGATCTTTATTTGTAGTTGTCATGATTTAGTACTCATTCAATTTTCATCTGTCTGAGAATGCTGCCAAGCAGCGAAACTAGTCACAGAAACGTTAAAGAACATCTAGAATTCATAAGGGCCTCTTCCTCCAGTTAGCTTACGCGCTGGCTACGCCCTTCACCTACAGAAACGAAACACAACAGTGAAGCCAGAGAAGTAGTCTCCAAGTTTGTATGCAATATATATATATATATATATATATATATATATATATATATATATATATATATATATATATATATATATATATATATATATATATATATATATACACACATAGGCTTTAGAGTTTGCTTAATAATTCTACGCCACCTAGAGACTTTAAATTTTTTCATTATATTGGCAATTATTCACGAAGGCTCAGTTTGTTGGCCAGTTTAAAGAGTCAACTTTTTCAATGAAAAATTGCAAACTTTCTTCTCAGAAATGCTATGTCTTTGAAAGTCGTCAATTTATTTAACTCATATATTGTCTTCATACTACAGATTCAACGTTCTAAAATCCAGTTGTGTTGCATAACTGTATACCCACTTTTTCTGGAATTAAAGATATTTTGGAAAATACCGCGAACTATATTTCTTGTTAAACAAGTCTATTACGGAAGTGAATAGTTATAAAAATCATTTTATGGCAAATATTTTTTTTATTGAAAGGCATCAAATTTGGTTAACAGTATAACCTATATAGTAGGAGCAATGTACATACCACATTTTATGATAATAACTTGTTTAAAAAAATTAAAATATTTTCCGAAAAGAATCTTCAAAAAGTTCCCGACAAAACTGACCCGCTTTTCCTGGGCAACGAATCTTTTCAGGCTATTTAGACACCTGCCAAGATAGATTTATGCATAAAAATCTTTTTGACAAAAATTACAAAAATGATTCCATGAAAATTTTCAAACAATTTCCTTCACGAAAAGTCGCCATTTTCTTAATTGGTTTAAGTAATAACAACACCAAGCAGAAGACAAGCTCCACACCCAAAAGGTTTATATTTATGCGAAGGGTAATATTACACGAAAATTAAACCTTTTAGGATAATTTGATAAATAACTTGTTGTCATAAAAATTCGAAAACTTTTTTGTTACAATAAGGTAGTAAACATTTATTATTAATTACCAAAATTTCACAAAAATCTTACAAAAGATGACTTCCACGGAAACACAAAAAAAAATTTGACCAAATATTTTTTACACGAAAATTTGCTGAAAAGTTACATCAAATTCAAATTATATACCTAATCTGTAATTAAAATCGAAGATAAAAGAACATATAAAGAAGCTATTTTTTTACTTTTCACGGAAGTTTGACCCAGTGGAAGTAAAGAAAAATATAAGAGGAAAAATACTCATATGTTTATGTCACAAGCTGTCGGTAATAACAACGTTATTTAAGTCTGTCAACTTGTAGTTTCATTTGACGTGTGTGAAAACAATTTATCAACTAGTTATATAATATGAAAATGCACACATAAATAACCCTATTAAATTAATAAGTTCTTATATTTTTTGTACCAAAGCTAATTTAAACATTTCATTATTTTCTTCAAATATTCTCTAAATGATCACACAATGTGACAAGTTATTAGAATTGGAAAAAAAAAACTGTAAAACAATTTTAAAACCAATTCCTACATGGCTCGTGGCATGCGATTATTAATGTAAATATTTCCAAAACTATAATTTTAAGGTATAGGGGGTGAGTTTCACTGCTGAAACAGAAAATATAAGCAGTTCTATTTGAAAAAATTGAGTTGCGGCATTTTCTTTTTTTTAAAATTCATCCATTATTTGAGAGCGCCCTGTATGTCGCATACCGATTTTTTTGATAAATAATATACACGAAGACCTTTCTAAATGTGCCATTTTCATGGGACTCTGTTGTCTATTGGCAAAAACGTCTTATCACAATTTTCGATATGTGCCAAAAACGTCAAAAATTACAAAACATTGAAATAACTCGAAAACGATGCACGATATCAATTTTTTCCTTCCAAACACGCATTATAAATGATGGAAAAATGAACAAATGCAATCATATAAGGGGTTTTCTATTAAAAAAATCACCAAGACTTATATGCCACTTGTGGTTGTCAACATAATTTTATAAGATGCAGCTCGAGATACCCTATAATTAACAACACCCCTGATAACATTTATTTTGAGGAGTTATTTTAAGGCTGAACTATTGAAGCAATATCTGAAAAACTCTGACAAGCTATCAAAATACAAATACGAATTCTACCCATATTTATTTCTTAATTTTTTTTCAACAACGACAATTTTGGTCCCATGGCTTTAAATCCTTATTTATTCTTCTTGCATATTATTAACTGAATTACATACTTTCGTTTTTAAGACATTTATGAAATTTTGCTACGGTAGTCACTTGTTTTGTTAGGACTTATTCTAATTAAGAGAAACTATGTTGCACTTTAATTTAAATCGTATATAATTAATAAAATTAAAATTACATTATTTGTTTAATAAAAATCGTGTGTAATTTAATGTGTGAAGTAATAGTTTAAGGCACTGCAGTGATCCGTTTTCACTCGTACGACAGTACAGTGCATTTAAGTGTACAATTAGCACCTCAATCCAATACACAATTATTATCAAGGTAATCATCATTATCAGAGAGTGTCTTGCGGCACCCACAACTCTGTTGGTTGTTGCTGGCGTTGTCCGTCCGATCTTCTGATCTGCGCCCCTTCAAGAGGGCGGTGCTACCTCGCTTTACTCAGACTGCGGACCGCCAGTTGACTGACGACCGGCGAGGAGCAAGGTTATAGCTTCCCGGGCTCCCATACTCGCGTATCTACGACATCGACAACTCTCTACTAACTTTATACGAGCGATCCAGTCTAATCGCCTTTAGATGTAGTTGATCCCAGGCCTCTACCAGTTAATTAGTATACTCTGTGGCTCTCAGTGACGTTTCTACCGGTTACAGAAGTTTGCGTCTCAAGTTCCAGAGCAATGCATAAACTCACGACGATGCTCTGCTACTTGTTTTTAGTGTTGTGCGTGTCATCTGTGTTTTCCGTGTCCGAGAACTTCTTGAAGATGTTCGATGGACAGCCGACAGACCCGTGCTACGACGAAGACAGACCTAGACGTTGCATCCCTGATTTCGTTAATGCTGCTTTCGGGATTCCAGTCAAAGCGTCTTCCACTTGCGGTTTGAATTCACCTGTTCATTACTGCGAATCTCCAGAACCAGGGGCGAATCCACAGTGTCACGTCTGCGACGACAAACAACCCCGTTTCCGGTTCCCGGTTTCGCATCTAACTGATCTCAACAACCCCAATAACGTGACTTGCTGGAGATCGGAGCCTCTTCCTCCGGCGACATCCATCAACGCTCCTCCAGACAACGTGACGCTTACTCTCAGTCTAGGAAAGAAATATGAACTGACTTATGTTAGTCTGCAGTTTTGTCCTAGGACACCGAAACCGGATTCCATTGCGATTTATAAAAGCATGGATTACGGAAAGACCTGGCAGCCGTTCCAGTTTTATTCGAGTCAGTGTCGGAGGGTCTATGGAAGACCTAACAGGGCTACTATAACTAAAGCTAATGAACAAGAAGCTAGATGCACCGATGCGCATAGATATACCGGGGGAGATAATCTAGGATTTGGTCACACGTCGAGGATTGCATTTAGCACCCTCGAAGGACGACCTAGCGCATTAGATTTTGATAATTCTCCTGTTCTGCAAGACTGGGTAACAGCTACTGATATTAAGGTTGTTTTTAACAGGCTTCACATGCCCGTAGAAGACGTGTCAGATAATCTAGACATCTTAGTAGACGAGCATCTCTTCTCAAAGCACCTGGATGAAGATAATCAGACAAAGGAACCTTCTGTGCAGTTGGTGAATGAGATGCAAGCTTTAGATGGTGAGAACGATGGTAAGGGTGGCAAACCCAACGGAGCACCCGTGGATTTGGGTACCAACGGCATCATGAGCGGATATCACCAGGTAACTCATCAATACGCTGTGGCTGACTTCTCTGTCGGAGGTCGCTGCAAGTGCAACGGTCATGCGAGCCGGTGTGTGACGGGTCGCGATGGACAATTAGCTTGCGAATGTAAACACAACACCGCTGGTCGAGACTGCGAGAGATGTAAGCCGTTTCATTTTGATAGGCCTTGGGGAAGAGCCACAGCCAGAGATGCCAATGAATGTAAAGGTAAGAGAAATTTGATAATAAACAACTGTTATTTTATTACTCTTGAAAGTAACTTGTCTTATACATGGCGGAAAGAATGTATTTAATTTGTTTATGTATTTATTTACATTAATAATACAGTGTGTATTACCACATAAACTTAAGCTTGTGCTTGTATGTAACACAATTTAATTAAAAATTTAAAAGATAAATAGTCTTCAAACTTCATCTGATACTGTCACTATTGTAATTTCGTAAAATCTGCAAGAAAAAAATTTTAATGTTGGTGTAAATATTTATTCAACTATTTAAAAGTCATTGTTCTCATTTCAAAATTTTATGGTCACTGACTGCTAAAATTCTTCTAGATTATTATATATATATATATATATATATATATATATATATATATATATATATATATATATATATATATATATATATATATATATGTATGTGTGTACATATATTGGAACACAAAAATTGACATTTGAACAAGGCATGCAAAAAAAGTGATGGATATGAATATTATTTGTTATTTTCTATTACAGAGGATATCTGCTCTAGTTTTTGGAATATTCGGTCTTAATAGTTTTCAGTATTTTGTGTTTATTTTATATTTTTCTCTACGTTCACTGATTGTTCGGAAATGCTAAAAAATCTAATCCGATTCTAATATTTTTAACATTTACGCCTAGTAAAGGGATGGGTAGACCTATTCTGTTTTTTTTTGTAGTCCTGTAAGTAAATTTCAGTGGCGTCTCCTGACCAAAATGTTCGGGTGTGCGGTAACGAGTTGCTGTTAGTGGTGGTTTTAAAAATTATTAACACTAAATGTACACACATATATATATATATATATATATATATATATATATATATATATATATATATATATATATATATATATTCGACCTATATGGGAATGATACGTAGATAAATAAATTAATTTCCCACTGCAACACTAACAAATTAAAAAGTCACTTAAAACTGTAAAACACGAAAAGAAGATGGAATTATTATCAAGCTCTTCTCTTCACACAAATTTATGTTAGCGTTAGCACTGTCCGGAACGGGGTGAAAACTGAAAACATTAAAAGTAGTTCAATGTTAATATGGTACTAAATAATAAAATGTGTAAAAATCCTGGATGCAGCAAGTGCGTTATGGTAGTGAATTTTCATAGAAATGATCTGGCACAAAATATTTTATTATAACTTTTTTATCTTGCAACATAGAAATCTAAATTTTGGTGTATAGTTTAATTTTTATATCGTAAACCTACCTACCATATTTGGTTATCTTATCTTTTTTATTTTTTGAGATACAAATTTTTTTCGAATAAAAACTCAAAATTTTCCCGGAAAACCTCGTCCGATTTTCCTGACTAACGAAATTATCCAATACATTTACAGAAGGAAGGTACATGCCAAATTTTATCAAAATCGGCCGATTATATTTTGAGTTATCGGTGTGATACCTATGTATATATATATATATATATATATATATATATATATATATATATATATATATATATATATATATATATATATATATATATATATATATATATATATATATATATATATATATATATATATATATATATATATATATATATATATATATATATATATATAGTTTATTGTTATATAAATAGTACAAAGCATCTTACAAATAAGTCTAAACTTGTGACTGCAAATGATGCAATTTTGACTAAATTTTAATCTAAATGTCAATTGTTCTAAAGTTCTGTCATCTGATTTCTAATCTCCAAAATTACCTCACCTCATTATGTACCATTACAATTTCTAGAAATATGGATGGTACTTGAAATCAGTTTCTTCATTTTAATCAAAAATTTCTATATTTTAAAACTTGACTCAAATTAAATTCTTATATATAAAAATTGAAACTGACCCCGGATATGGGTTCTAGGGGTCCTAGTTCGCGCTCATTTGCAAACAATTTTTCAAAATTCAAAAGTCGAGATCTCCCCATTAGTGAATTTTTTCTACGAAAATTTACTAAAATGTATTATAGTCTTTGATTCTAGAATACTGTGGTCCAGGCAAGCGCAGTTGTAATGTCTGTAAATAATGCTATCACAACGTTTGTTAAACCGGCGTTCCATTCATTTGTCTTGAGCGGTATTTTTACCGCTCACTGCAGTGTTAAAACGAATGGTATTTCCTTACTATTTTAAACACATTGTAGGGAAAAAGAAATAAAACATATTTAACTGTGCACATTTTAATTATATTTTAGGGTGTGCGGCGCACACCTAGCTCACTAGGAGAAATCGCCACTGGTAAATTTCCATTAGGAAACTTCACTAACAAGGAGATGATAATGGTGACGCCAGGATACGTTTATAGTAGAAGCTTGATACCAAATTTCGTTTCCGATTTTGCCGGCTAACGAACTTATCCAACTTACTTACAGAAACAAGGTACTTCACACCGATAACTCAAAAAATAATGGACCAATCTTGATCAAATTTAATGAGTACCTTCCTTTTGCAAGTGTCTCGCACAAGTTCGTTAGCCAGGAAAGTTGGACTAGTTTTCTCGGAAAATTTTTGGGTTTTCTTTCAGACATTTTTTGTTTTTTTCTGAGGAAATAACAAATACATGGGAACTAAGTTTGGAACGCAGGTTTACATTATAAAAAGTAAATTGTGTACGTATATTTAGACCTATTAGTTAAAAGAAAAGAAGTTATAAGCATTTAAAGAAAAACAATTGGGTGTCACTGATGGCCAGAAACGTACAAGACCAAAATATTTTGTGTGGATAACAAAACATATCATATATTACAGACAAAGATTAAGTTTTTTTGGCGCAAACAGTTGAGAAACGCCAGAAAAATTACCTTGCAACTTTTATAATTTTTCTTTATAAAACGTCAATGTCGCGATTTAAAACGTCAAACTTGGCATATATCAGACAAAGAACCTAAAACGAATACGGGTTATGTAGAAGAAGTGTCATAAGAAGTATGTTTTGCACAGCTTTAAGTTTTAGCTTCAATCGTCATTTTCCTGCATTTTAGTAAAACGTTTGCAGAAAAGTCATTTCAAATACAACCTTTCTCTGATACTTTGGCAGTAGTTTCAGTTATAGAGTTTAGGGTTTAATGATCTATAATTTTAGCGAATAGAAAGAAAATAATTTTTAGCGAATAGAAAAAATTCGCTCTTGAGGAGACCGCGACTTTAGAACTTTGATTTTTTTTCAAATAAGAGTGAGCTAGGCTCCTAGACCCCACATCTGGAATCAGCTGTAGTTTTTACCTGTTTACATACATACAAGGTGACTTATTTCAACGGCAAAGCTCAATATATCCGTTATTGTACAAGATACAAGAAAAAAGTATATACGCTAATTATGGGGTATCTTTAGCTGCATCTTATGAGATTATTTTGACGTTCACAGGATGGCCCATAAGTCGTTGGTGATACAAATTTTATTTTGTTAATAACACAGCGCTTATATTATTGCATTTTTGCATTTTCTATCTAACTATAATGCATGTTTGTAAGGAAACAAATATATCGTTTATCGTTTTCAAGTTTTTTCAATTGTCCTGTAATTTTTCAGGTTTTCGGCACATATAAAAAAGTCTGGACGCAGCAAGTGCGTTATGGTAGCGAATTTTCGTAAAAATGCCTTTAATGGCAAATATGTCTTTTTAAAAGAAGGACATTTGGTTGGCAGTATAACCTATATATTAGTAACAATCTACCGTATTCATTGAAATAGCATTGTTGTTTCAAAAAGTACAAACATTTTCCGAAAATAAACTTTGAAAGTTCCAGAAAAAAACTGGTCCGATTTTCCTGCCCAACGAGCCTATTTAAGCTGTATATAATTATTCACAAACAGCTTTAGGACACAAATTGAAAAAAAAATTATGAAAATTTAAACAAATTTCTTTTACAGGAAATCACCATTTTTTTTACAGAAATTGCTTTCAGTAATTATATTTTTCACAAAAATTCGACAACTTTTTTTTACAATAACTTACTAAACATTTATTATTAATTACCAACATATCACAGAAATCTTACAAAAATAAGTTCCACAGAAACACTAAAACTTTTAAAATTCAGCCACTATTTGAGCGTGCCCGTATACGGCAGCTCGATTTTTTCAACGAGTAATACAAACAAAAAGCTCTCTGAATGCCTAATTTCTATGGGGCTCCTCTATTTATTAATGAAAACGCCGTTTCACAATTTGTGATATGTGTTTGAAATATGTAGCTTTGTTATTTTCGAATATATGAAAAATTTCCGAAGGAAAACCCAAAATTTTCCTGGGAAAACAGGTCCGATTTTCCTGGCTAACGAACTTATCCAAGCCACTTACAAAAGGAAGGTACGTACCAAATTTCATTAAAATCGGCCCATTATTTTTTGAGTTATGATACGATATATATGTGTATATATATATATATATATATATATATATATATATATATATATATATATATATATATATATATATATATATATGTGTGTATACAGATCTCTCCATTAGTGAATTTTTCGTTTTACGAAAAATTCGCTAAAAATCGTGATACGGCGTTTTACCAATATATAGCGAACTCCCATGAAAATGACGCATTTAGAGAGGTTTTTGTTTATATTATTTGTTGAGGAAATCGAGACGCCATATACAGACGCTCTTAAATAGAATCTGAATTTGAAAAAAGTTAAAATGGCGTAACAATTTTTTTTTAATGGAACAGCCTATATTTTGCCTTTCTGCTTCACGCACACTCGCTATACCTAAAGCCACTAAGTTTTGGAAATATTTACATTTATAATTGCGTACCATGTTTCATGTAGCGATCAGTTTTAAAGAAAATTTAGATTATTTGGCGAATTTTTGGAAAATAATATTATGGTATTATAAATAGCTGTGGTACATAAAAAGTAAAAAATAATTAATTTGATTGGCTTACTTACATATGTTTACCTTTTCATAGTGTATAAAAGTATATAAGTAGTTGATAAATTGTTTTCACAAATGTCAAATGGAACTTCAAAGTGACAGACTTAAATAACGTTCTTATTACTGGCAGCTTGTGATATGAGAATATGAGTATTTTTCTCTTCTATTTGTCTTTAAAGTAAAAAAAAATACTATTTCATATTTTCCCGTTTCATAAATTTTAATTACAAATAGTAATGAGTGAAGATTGAAACCTGTGATGAGCACTGATAAGTACAATTGGGAAAACCTAATTCATCGCAATACAGTTTTTAGACCTGACGACCGTATCGCTAACAAAGTTAGTGTCATCAGAGGGATGAATAAACCAAGCGAATTGATTCATCCCTCTGATGACGCAAACTTTTTTAGCCGAAACGATCGTCAGGTCTACAACCTGTCTTGTGATGAACTGGGCTCTCCAAATTGTACTTAACAAATTAGGTATGTATATAATTTGAAACTTATGTATTTTGTCAGCAAATTTTCCTGTAAAAAATATTTTCAGTGTTTTCAGAAGTTTTTTTAGTGGTTCTGTAGAAATCATTGATTTTTGTGAAATATAGGTAATTATCAATAAATGTTTAATAATGTTGTAGATTTTCATGCAAATATTTTCTTTTTGAATTGTTGTCAAAAAGATTTTTGTTGATAATTATATCTTGGCAGACGTGTACATAGCCTGAAGAGTTTCGTTGGTTAGGAAAGTCGGTCCAGTTTTTTCGCAACATTTTCAGTTTATTTTCGAAAAATTGACGTACTTTTTCAAACAATGAGGTTATTTATATGGTGCATTTTTTCTACTTTATGGTGGTAAACAAATTTGACGCCTGTTATTAAAAGAAAGACATATTTGTCATTAAAAAGATTCTTTTAAAATTCACAACCTTAATGCACTTGCTGCGTTCAGGATTTTGAGTTACCAGTAGGATAAACATGTATATATATATATATATATATATATATATATATATATATATATATATATATATATATATATATATATATATATATATATACACATACAAATCTTCTCAATAGAGAATTTTCCTACGAAAATTCGCTAGAAAAAACTACTTTTGTATTTAACATTTTTCGACATTTTAAAACATAACCTAACTTTTTGTATTTTACCGAAGATAGGTATGTTAAATTTCACAGATATTCTCGGTCGATAAAAAAAATCGTCACAGTCGTTTTGCATTATTTTCAAAGCAAAGACTATTGGTGGCCACATGACTGTAGACTTTTTCCTGCGTTGGTTGCATTTTCGCGCGTTTATAGTGTTTGGAATGTTAAGGTAATTTGCATAAAAAGGAAAACAAAGAATCGAAATAGTAGTTGGTAGACGGAGAGTATATATCATGGTAGTAATGTAATGAAATATTTGATTTTAAAAACTTCAAGATCGTCACTAACAAAAGTGATCAGTTAAATTTTGCTTCTCACTTCTCAACGCATGGTCTCAGGAATATCAGACAACTCATAGATGTTAATTTAATTTTTTATGTGTTTGGACTGTCGCCAGGTTTTGTTAGTTACATTTTAGCCCTTTGTTTTATCAGAACCCTTTAAAATTCCTTTATTTGCTTCATTTAATATGTTAAATGGAATGCCTGTTTGAATGATATTGTCTTGAAATGTACGGTTTCCCCCCGATTGGAGTTTTA
Organism: Tillus elongatus; assembly: GCA_964006375.1. Classification (NCBI taxonomy): domain Eukaryota; kingdom Metazoa; phylum Arthropoda; class Insecta; order Coleoptera; family Cleridae; genus Tillus; species Tillus elongatus. The sequence goes on along the minus strand of OZ023263.1, from coordinate 58,140,488 downwards.
TTGTCTTGCTTAATGGACAGGAACATTACTTCACGGCTACAATCAACTCGAAGCTGCCCACATAATTGACAACAAATTGTATTCAATAGAGTTGAATGTAACACTGCCAATAATGTATAGAATTTAAATGACACGATTTGTAATTAAATCGTTCGAAACGCGCATTAAGTTCTGTAATTTTAATTTTCTTTTTATCTCTTCTCCACTTATATATATATATATATATATATATATATATATATATATATATATATATATATATATATATATATATATATATATATATATATATATATATATATATATACAGCGTGGAACAGCCAAATTGAGCTAATCCAGTATCCCAATTATTGCGCATATTTCTAAAAAATCCAGAAAAGCGTCAATTTTACTCCCAAATTTTTAAATAGGAAATAGGAGCTTTTGATATCCCATTTGAAAGAACTCTGAACTCTCTATTCAAAAATGCTATGACTCTAAAATTTGTTGCAAAAATTTGAACTTCACTGCAACACACTACAAAATTACTACTAATCGCGTTGCATTCTTGATAATGAGAAGGTAAGCAAAAACAATTTCAGTTTCCTTTTTGGACGCTGTTAATAAAAAAAAAGACACGACATTCTTCATAGTTGTCGATGTTAGTTTTGTTTAAAACGCCTTACCAACTTGCTGTGTCATTGTAAATTGTAGTAGTTGTCAGTTGTTAACTGCAATTAAGAAACATGGTTGTTCAACAGAAATGCATAAAATAACAATTCTACGGAGATAAAAGACGGTCCCAGATCGAAGTTGCGTGCCTATTTCAAGACAAATTTCACGATTTGCCGCCTATATCCCAAGAGACAATTAGTAAAATTAAAGAGCAATTTTTGAGCTTGGGCATGTAAGGCAGATACAAAAAAAAACCTTCTATTGCACTGAATAATGATGCCAAATTGGATGTAATGCTTAAGATCCACATACTTCGCGTCGACAAGCCGCCAAAACATTGCCATGTTAGCCACTCATCAGTGATTCGACTATCAAGAGAAAACACAACGCCTCCCTATATATTGATACAAATTGAGGAGCTCATGGAAGACGACGTTGATAGAAGAACGTATTTTTGTAAAAAAAAATAATGGAAATGTTCCATAATAATCCTATCCAACTAGAACATGTTTTATTTTCTGATGAGCGCAGTTTTAAACTTCACGGCCATGCTAACTGTCAAAATGAGGAAGTTGCATATAATTTACTTTTGACTAAAACGTATTTAAAGTACAGAAAAATACTCTAAAAATATATGTCTACAAGTAAACCCCCCTTAAAATTAACCACTAATTAGTAATTAATTATTGAAATATTGAATATAATTAAAAAAGACAGGGTGGGCGAAAACGCGATATGATTGGTGAAGAGGTTTGTGACGTCACGATCCGGTACATCTGCGTGATACGCGGGCATCGCCATTTAACCTTGTCTTGTTTTCATTTGTGTTTGCATCGAATTCTGAGCAGTTTTATCATACTTTTAAGTAGTTTTGGTGGTTAGTGTATAATATAGGTTCAAAGGTAGTAAGTTGTGTTTAATCTAGTTTAGTGCGTGACTGTGTGATGGCTTCAGCAGATTCAGAATCACAATACGAGAATGCGAAAGACATAACAGTGCCTGGACATAAATATTATAGTGCCCAAATGTACTTCCACAACAATAACTACCCCCAACAAATTATTTTTTAATGTACCTAAGGATGAGAAAATCATGAAGAAATTGTGTTTAGTTATGAAGAGGGACCTGAAAAGTCCAGTTAGTGTAAAATCTACGTTGCCCATCTGTGAAGATGATCATACAATACAAACATCACCGTCTCGTTTTACCTGCACCCAGCCGATAGCATTCTCTCCATAACTTTCACGAGCATATCTACAACAAATATATATTTTTCTTGTATGTTATTTGAATGGAGAACATTTTGAAGTTATGCTTTTATTTACATTATATTTTATAAGAAATTACTACATAAAATCCAACAAATATATTTACAGTATAAAATAAGGTTCATACACATACCTCCCAGCTTTCACTCCTTTTAGCTCAGTACCCATGAAATTCGGGTTGATTCCTAAAAACGCGAACATTGCTAGTACATCAATTTTTGGTAAATTATCAGATTGTCCTTGGACAAATCCAACTTCTGTAGCCATACTACAAGACTGTACAGTTTTTAAAATAGATATTTACAGTATAAAATAAGGTGCTTATCAGACACATACCTCCCAGCTTTCACTGCTTTTAGCTCAGCACCCATGAAATTCGGGTTGTTTCCTTAAAACGCGAACATTGCTAGTACATCATTTTTGGTGCATTATCAGATTGTCCTTGGACAAATCCAACTTCTGTAGCCATACTATAAGACTGTACAGTTTTTAAAATAATTAATACGAGTATATAGATATTAACAATAATATAAGTTGATAACAATAACTATCTGGCACACGTAAGTTGCATAAACGCTAATGGTGAGATGAGGATCTCTGTGTGAGTAAGCGAGACTTATTTTGTCCGATACCGGATCGTGACCTCACAGTAGGCCGTCTTTGTTTACGGCTGGGTTTTGGCGCGGAGACTATTATTTTGATCTTCTATATTTTTTTACAGGAAAACTATCAGTTAAAATTTTTAATTTTATATGGCAATTGATTTTATACATGTGGGGAATTGAATAAGAGGAGAATTAAAAAAAACTCTGGACGCAGCAAGTGCGTTATGGTAGTGAATTTTTATTAAATGCTTCAAATTTGAATAACAAATTTTTCTATAAACTTAGAACATTTAATTTTGGTATGTAGTAAGGTCTTTCTTAGGACAAGATATCCACCAAATTTCATTAAAATAACTTTGTAAATTTTGGAGAAAAAAAATTTTTTGAAAGAAAATATAAAATTTTAATAACTCAATTTTTAATAAATTGAGAAAGTTAAATTTTGTTACTTAGTAAGGTCTATCCCAAGGCAATACATGTAAATTTCATTAAAACAGCTTTGTTATTTTCGGAGAAAAAATTTTTTTTTTGAAATAAAACTCAAAATTTTCCCGGAAAACCCCGTCTGATTTTCCTGGCTAACGAACTCATCCAAGCCCTTATTAAAAGAAAGGCATTTGCCGAGTTTCATTGAAATCGGTTAATTATTTTTCGAGTTATCAGACGGATATATATATATATATATATATATATATATATATATATATATATATATATATATATATATATATATATATATAAACATATAAAAATTGAAACTGACCTCGGATATGGGTTCTAGGGGTCCTAGTTCGCGCTCATTTGAAAAATTTTTTGCAAATTCTCACCGTCGATACCTCTCTATTAGTGATTTTTTTAAAAATAAAAATTCACTAAAATCAAATAACAGAGATAGCTTGCTCTACTCGCAATTGTCTTTAGAAAATCAAATTAAAGATCTCAATTTACCAAGAAAAACTTCAACTACCATAATTAGAATGAGATTTAACCACGGTAGATATAAATCTCATCTGCATCGAACTGGCATGGAGGATCTTACTGCAACTGCGATGGAACCTCTATCTGCGACTTGGACCGCCTAGTATTTTCACGTTACCGATTCAACACGCTACGAATTGACTTATGCATTTATTAATAATAACAATGTTTACAGTGAGCGACATCTGCTGGTCAAACGTAAAAATATAAAACCATTGAGCACCAAGAATTGAAATGTTAGTCAATAAAAGTGAGAATGAGAACTACAAAGTCATTGAATAATACGAGATTTTGAAGCTGCGATCAATAGAAATATAAATAACCAACAGCAACCACATACTTACGATTTAAACATGTTTCAAATTTGAATAGCTCAATTTTCTGTAACCCTAGAAAGCCGAGATTGCAGCAGTCCAATTGCGAGACGCAATTACCTCGGCCTATAACGCCAACTGCCCTCTGAAAATGAGGGTGTCCACCAGGAACGTCCCATGGTGGAACGAGGACCTCAGGCAAAGGAGGACGCAGGTTCGTAAGCTGTTTAACGCGGCCAAAAGGTCGGGAGCATGGGATGAATATAGACAGGCCCTATCGACCTATAACAAAAGACTGAGGGACGCCAAGAAGGAGTCGTGGAGGAGGCACTGCGAAGAAGTGGAAAACACGTCCGAGAGTGCTCGACTACACAAGATCCTGTCTAAGGGCCCTCAGACTAACATAGGCTCCCTTAGAACACCCACGGGAGGCTTTACAAGCTCGGGGGAGGAAACTATGGAAATTTTACTCCAGACGCACTTCCCCGGCTGTAACATAATAAACCAATCACCTCCGGACTGGGAACACTCAGAAATAGAGGCGCCTTATAGGCGGGCATCTAGAGTAGACTGGACAGTCGCTAAAGAGGTGGTTACCTGGAGCAAAATCAGATGGGCCATTAACAGCTTTAAGCCATACAAATCGCCGGGATTTGATGGAATAATGCCCATCATGCTCCAACAGGGGATAGATATACTGGCGCCGGTGCTTACCCTCATTATGAGGGCCAGCCTGGCTCTGGGGTACATTCCGAGGGCATGGAGACTGGCCAGGGTTGTATTTATTCCTAAACCTGGGCGTCCAACAGACCAGGCAAAGTCCCTGAGGCCAATAAGTCTCATGTCCTTCTTGCTGAAAACAGTGGAAAAACTGCTCGACCGGCACATTAGGGGCGGTGTACTGGAAGCATATCCTCTACACTGCGGACAATATGCATACAGAGCAGGATTCTCAACAGAAACAGCACTGCACCAACTGGTGCTGAAACTGGAGAATACGCTGGAGAACAAGGAGGTGGCGCTGGGGGCCTTCCTAGACATAGAGGGGGCCTTTAGCAACACCTCGTTCGGATCGGTTCTGGCAGCTGCCCGGGAGCGTGGAATAGAGGAGACCTGCTGCAGGTGGATCGCTTCCATGCTCAGGGACAGGGCGGTGTTCACCTCACTCGCGGGAGGGACTCTGCTGGCGGGGGTCGCGGCGGGGTGTCCGCAGGGGAGCGTTCTGTCTCCCTTGCTCTGGTGTCTAGTCGTGGACGGCCTGCTGGGGAGGCTCTCGGGAGGGGGGTATGAGGTACAGGGCTATGCGGACGACATTGTCATCATAGTCCGAGGAAAGGTCACACAGGCAGTGTGGGAGCGTATGCAGACTGCACTGAAAGTGGTGGAAGGGTGGACGGTTGATCAAGGGCTCGGGGTGAGCCCCGAGAAAGCAACCGTCGTGCCGTTTACGAGGAGGAGGAAGTGTGAAAGCCACAGAACTCTCACTCTATACGGTAGGAGCGTTCCAATGGCCAGGGAGGTAAAATATCTTGGGGTCGTATTGGACTCTAAGCTAACCTGGAATGGTCACATTGGAAAAATACTGCGTAAGGCAGTCATGACCTTAGCCGTCACTAGGCGGCTATATGGAAAAACGTGGGGACTAAGACCTAGTATGGCCCACTGGCTGTACACAAGGGTGGTCAGACCATCGTTAACATATGCGGCACTGGTCTGGTGGCCTAAGGTGACACAATCCAGTGCCAAACAAAAACTAGGCAAGATCCAAAGGATGGCTTGCCTAGGCATCACAGGGGCCATGTCTTCAACCCCAACAGCCGCCATGGAGGTGTTGCTGGATCTACCCCCCCTACACTTCGTTATTATGGGAGAGGCCAGGCTAGGACTATACAGACTAGCCTGCAATGGTAGACTGAAGATCAACCCAGGCTTCAGGGGCCACTGCAAAATTCAGGAGATCGTGAAGGAACCCATGCTTGAAATGAGGTCAGACTTCGCGAGCCCGCGAATGTGCAGGGAAAACAACTTCACAGTGGAAATCCCTGATCGCGGGGCATGGCGGGAGGAGACACCGGGCATACCACGGGACGCGCTCGTCTGGTTCACGGACGGATCTGGCGGGGAGCGTGGGACGGGGGCAGGTGTTTACTCGGAAGGACCGAGGGTAAGTCACAGTATTTCCCTCGGAGCCCATGCAACGGTGTTTCAGGCCGAGATGTACGCCATCCTGCACTGTGTGCGGGAGAACAAGAGGAGGGGCTACACCAACAAGCGGATCCTCATAGCCACAGACAGCCAGGCAGCCCTTAAGGCACTAAGTAGCCCACGGGTAAATTCCTGGCTGGTGAGTGAGTGCCGAGACGAGACGAGCGACCTGGCTGGGCAGAATGAGGTGACCCTCATCTGGGTGCCGGGTCACTCGGGGGTCAAAGGCAATGAAGAAGCTGACAGTCTCGCAAAGAGGGGGTCAGCAGAACCATTTATGGGACCAGAACCGGCTCTGGGCGTGTCAAAGAGCACTGCCAGGGGAGCCATTAAGTCCTGGGTCAGAAACCAACACAAGGTGTACTGGGCGGACTGTCCAGGGCTCAGACATGGGAAGTCAATAATTGACGGACCCAGTTCAAAGAGAGCTGTGGAGCTGCTAAACCTTAGCAGAGGACAGCTCAGAAACACAACAGGTCTCTTGACGGGACACATGGCCGTCAAGAAACACCTACATAAAATGGGGCGGTTCGAAGGGGACCTCGCATGCAGACTCTGCGGCGAGGGGGAGGAATCAGCCCAGCACATCTTGTGCGAGTGTATAGCTCTGGACCGGAAAAGACAACTGATCTACGGTCACTCTAGACCGGAGACAGAGCAATATAAAACTTCACCCTACCAATCGCTGTGCAGACTAGTTCAAGGCACAGTGATTTTGGAATGGGTGGAGTAAGACTAGGGGTATGCACAATCAACCAAGGGTTGCGGTGCTATCGGGGCGGCAAGGCCGCGGACGAGCCCTGAGGGAACAAAAAAAAAAAAAAAAAAAAAAACCCTAGAAAGCTGAATTTTGGCACATAGTTAGGTATTTCCCAAAGCAATATGTAGACCAAATTTTATCGAAATTTTCGGAAAAAAATTTTTTTTTGAAAGAAAACTCAAAATTTTCCCGGAAAACCCCGTCCGATTTTCCTGGCCAACGAACTCATCCAAGCCATTAATAAAAGAAAGGCACTTGCCGAGTTTCATCTAAATCGGTTAATTATTTTTTGAGTTATCAGACGGATACATATATATATATATATATATATATATATATATATATATATATATATATATATATATATATATATATATATATATATATATATATATATATATATATATATATATATATATATATATATATATATATATATATATATATATATATATATATATATATATAAGCATATAAAAATTCAAACTGACCCCGGATATGGGTTCTAGGGGTCCTAATTCGCGCTCATTTGAAAGAATTTTTGCAAAGTCTCACCATCGATACCTCTCTATTAGTGAATTTTTTTAATAAAAATTCACTAAAATGTGCAAATTCCTCAGTCGCTAGTGGTTTAAAGAAAATCCACACTGGACAAAAGTGGAACATTTGTTGATGTTTGGGCGAGAATAGTTGAAAACCTATTGCATTGATGAAAATTTAGATGGAGATAATTATTTAGCACTGCTCCAAAATAATGTGTTGCCAACTTTGGCAAACTTATATTCTAATTGAGCAAACCCACAAGTTCCAGCGAATGTATTCACATCAGTTCGATGGTACCATAATATTATATGTGTTTTTATTTCTTTAACGTTGGCCTATTTCCGCAACTATGGTCAATCACCGACGCCAGGGAGAAGTTTCACCTCACTATCCTGGAAATTTTGCCGAACCCCTGCGTTTACGTAAGGAGGGTGGGGATCTTTAACGTACCCAACATCGCATGGACACGGGACCGACGGCCTTACGCCCCTCCTCCGAAGGGCGGAACGTGCAGACATTCAACTTGCTCAAATACAATTCCACAACCTCGGTTGATGTTAATTGTGCAGTATGTGCTGAAAAAGTGAAAGGAGTACCCTGGGATCGAACCCAGTACACTTCGGTTCAGAGGCACACGTTCTTACCACTGAACCACCGAGGTTCTACCATAATATTATATTGTCACCAGAATTAAATAACTTTGCAAAATTTTAAATCGATCGGACCATCAGAAGTGAGTTAAAATTCGATTAAAATATTTGATTGTCAGACAGCTGTGAAGCTAAATATAATCGTTTGATAATAAAAATCGTGTACTAAAAATATCGCTTTCTTAAGCATAAACAGTCACATACGTTTCCATCTGCATACATTTAATAATTCTTTTTGAAATACTGCAAATAATCGGCTGCAAAGAATTACTACATACACATCCTTAGATTTTGTATGACCCAAGTCTTATTTCATACTTCTATTTTTTTTTGAAAAAAAAAAAGTCTAAACGCAGTAAGGGCGTTATGGTAGTGAATTTTCGTAGAAATGACCTGGTCAGAAACATGATATATTATAATTTATGATAGCTGGCGATTTTTGTTAAACAATACCACTAATTTTGACCTAATTAATCAGTGGCTACCGAATGTAAGAATGTAATTGTGTATGTAGGTTCTAAATGAAAACCCAAACGAGTTTATACCATTAACAATACAATTACCTACATACCGTAAGAGTTACGTGTTTATTTTTGTCAAACCAACGATGAAACATAATAGAACGTGTCCTAATGGCAACCAATTTTGCGGCTTGTTTCAATTATGTAGCTCATTTCAATTTTCAGTTTACAATGGACTATTAAAGGAGGTTTCAGGTACACAATACAAGTAATTTTGTAAGGCTAGATGTATTTTCACCATACTTAGAACCGCACACCGGTTTAGCTTTAATTAGAGATCGTCAGTACGGTATACTAATTACAGCGAGAATACACCTACACCATCAGATTAATTCCTTTTTTTACTGTTAATCTTTGCAACACATTTTAAAACCATAGCATTTTTGAATAGGAAATGAAGAGGTCTTCAAAAGGAGATATCACAAGCCCCTACTTCCTTTAAAAATTTGTGGGTTGCCAGTGTCACTCGAAGATGGTTGAATATAATGGTGGATATATATATATATATATATATATATATATATATATATATATATATATATATATATATATATATATATATATGGGGCATCCAGCGTTTGGAATTGGAACTATAGGTTATTTTGAGGTTAGAAGGTTTGATGACATTCCCGATGTGACAGAAAGTTAGTTTTGTGTTTGACATTTACGAAATAGGTCGCTTTTCGCTTGAACAAAGTTGGGAAATATTAAAAACTTATTTCCAAAGGGGTGAGTCTTCTACTCAAACTGTAAGAAATTTACGAAAAACATTTGACAAAAATGCCAAAAACGCAGTTCGTGGATCAACTTGTGAAGCGAGTTCGTGAAACTCGATCGTTGTTGGATAAAACAACCCGTGTACGTACTCGTCGAAAACATCGCTGCTGTTGCTCAGAGTGTGCGTGAACGACCATAAACATCAACTTATCATCGTTCTCAAGAAGTGAACATTTCACGCACTTCTTTGAGAAGAATGTTGCATAAAGATCTCGGTATGAATGCGTACAAAGTTCAATTAGGGCAAGAGCTGAAGCCGCATGACCATCCGATGCGTTTTCGGTCTGCTTAATGGGCCGAAGGCCGCTTGATCGAAGATGAGCATTTTTACCGAAAAATCATCTTTTCAGATGAAGCTCATTTCCACCTCGAAGGATACGCTCGGAGGATACGTCAATAGGCAAAATTGTCGTATCTGGGGCTCAGAAAATCTACACGTCATCGTGGAGAAACCAATGCATCCACAACGATTGACTGTCTGGTGCGGAATTTGGTCTAGAGGCATTATTGGGCTATTTTTCTTCGAAAATGACCAAGGAAACGCCGTTACGATGAATGACGATCGCTACCGCGCCATGCTAAGAGATTTTTTGTTTCCCAAAATATGAGTATGAGATAGACGACATTTGGTTTCAACAGGACAGCGCAACGTTCCACACAGCCAACGCAACAATCCATCTTTTGCGCACTGTTTTCAAAAATCGCATAATCAGCCGAAATGCTGATGTCAATTGGCCACCTTGAAGCTGCGATTTGACTCCGTTAGACCTTTTTTTTTGTGGGTAGCCGTTAAGGACAAGTGTTACGCTAACCATCCAGAGACGATTGACGACTTAAAACATGAGATCGAAGTTGCCATTGACGAAATAGAGGCCCAAACAATCGAAATATACTGAAAAATTTGACTCATCGAATGGGGTATTGTAAGGCTAGCCGTGGCAATCATTTGAATGATGTTGTCTTCCATTCCATTCCTAAATGAAAAGGTTCAATCTTTCTAATAAACTCATAACTTTGAAAAAATATTCATTCGTTTTTTTTTATAGTTGATTCAAATCTTAAATGTTCCACCCGTTTTATATATATATATATATATATATATATATATATATATATATATATATATATATATATATATATATATATATATATATATATATATATATATATATATATATATATATATATACATTTTTAGGGGACATCAAATATGAGGTCTAGGGCTCCATTGCACGACAATTTGAAATATATTTTGAAATTTTCAAAGTAGTAACCTCTGTCCAGTAACAATTTTTTCAAATACACATTTGCTGAAAGTTAGGTTTCCACTTGTAACAAAATTGTAGCAGATCTGTTACTGCACGTCTTTGGAATTCTGAGACATATTTATCAGTCAGAAATACTGGTTAAATAAAAATCTATTAGTGCAATAGCCTCATGGAATGTCTATTTTCAAAAATTACATGAAGAAGTCACGTTATAGTGTCGTAACTGAGATAAAATTACACTTGTCCGCACTTGTCATTTGGCGTGTAGCATATTACAAGCTAAACGAGCTAAAAATTAAAGGCGGCAAATATTGGAACTGTGATTAAGTTTTCGATTATCGCGACTTGATGTGGCTCCTAACTGTAATTAATTACGTTTGAAGTAATTTACCGATTTGAAAATCTATTATGGTATAGCACGGCCGGTGGATTGGTAATATGGGGGAAAATTGCGGCCTTGCTGATTATAGTGCACTGACAATAAATTAATATCGATGTCGGGGAGATCTTCAGATCTATTTGTAGTAATTTTACACAGATAATGATTGCTCACGAGAGCTGACGATTAGCAATGTGCATTTCTCGTTTGGTCGTTTTCCAGTTAAGTCTCGCTTGTAGCAAAATTTCTGTAGTAGGAGAGAAAATTGAAATAAAATCTACCAACCCGGAAAAAAAGATTTAGAGAGAAAACAACATCGTATCCTTCGACATATGAACCTCTTAAGAGCTACACAGTCCACGCTTCTTCAATAACAAAATACCATCCAAATAATTTTCTTGCGGTAACTCCTCTAAAAAGTCGGAAATGGTCTGTTTTAGTGCTTCATCTGAAGAGGACCGATGTCATCGTAAGTGCTTTTGCAGCTTCAGCTCTATTTTGTGTCCCGTATGAATCTGATACACGGCTAGTGCGGGGGATGATATTCTTTGACAATGCAAAAACAATATCCCAGGTTGACAACTTTAAAACCAGAATTATCCGCGAAACGATTGAGTTCGAAAAACGTCCTAGTATACAAGAGATTATGGTCTTCGCCTTCCGATTACTTAAAAACCTATTATATCCTCATTACAAACACACAAAATAACAACCAATGCAATATACAGTATAAATGCAACAACGCCCTATCCAGCAAATACCTCTTATCCACTTAAACCTTTAAGTACCCTTACGAAAGCACGTGACTTAATAGATCCGACTAATTACACTGATAACGAGACAGGTGGATGAAACGTTATAAATAATACAAGACTTACCACGAACAATCAGATCTCTCTTAGATCTAGGGTGAGCACACTGAGACTTTAGAGACGAACTCCAGCGAGATTTGGGGAGTAGGCAGATTGATGCCTTAGAGCTGATTTCTTGTAACAGTTTATTTACCTCTTGAAAATGGTTTCAAAACAAAGTCGACATGTTGAGTTTTAATAAATTCTGGACGCGGTTCAACTCGAGAACAAAGTATACTTCATATATATATATATATATATATATATATATATATATATATATATATATATATATATATATATATATATATATATATATATATGAAACGTTATAAATAATACAAGACTTACCACGAACAATCAGATCTCTCTTAGATCTAGGGTGAGCACACTGAGACTTTAGAGACGAACTCCAGCGAGATTTGGGGAGTAGGCAGATTGATGCCTTAGAGCTGATTTCTTGTAACAGTTCATTTACCTCTTGAAAATGGTTTCAAAACAAAGTCGACATGTTGAGTTTTAATAAATTCTGGACGCGGTTCAACTCGAGAACAAAGAATATTTCATATATATATATATATATATATATATATATATATATATATATATCCACGTAATCGGCTTACTTTTCTGCGACCATCATGGACCCAAAGGCAGAGTTGGGACTCGTCAGAGAACACAACACGATTCCATTCACCATCTCGATTTGATCTGCCGTCATACCACTCAACATGAGCAGCACGATATCAAATATCAAGGTGTCAGTGGGAGACATAAAAATGGTTTATACGAACGAGGCATAAAAGCGCATATTCTGCGATACATAGTTGCTTAAGAGACTCTTTTTTGTTAAACTCCCAACCAAGCATTTCCAATCGACTGTGTTGTGGAAACCCTGCCTTGTAAAGCCACAATCCTTAAATGACGATCTTCCCGTGTTGCTGCTGCACCCAGACCAACACGTAACACTGTTGACTCACTACGTCCCATGCGGTCGGAAATTTGTCTGAAAAACTGGCTTCCCGCATACCAACAATGTACCCCCTTTCGAATTCACTTAAATGATTGTAATTGTTCCGTAAACGGCTACTTGGTATAATGACCTAATAAATTTAGTACAAATCGCTACGAAATATTTCTTCAGACTGAAGGAAACGCATATTACGTTATATATATATATATATATATATATATATATATATATATATATATATATATATATATATATATATATATATATATATATATATATATATATATATATATATATATATATATATATATATATATATATATATATATATATATATATATATATATATATATATATATATATATATACAGGGTCGCTGATAAGTCTGGAAACGGTCGATTATCCGGGAAAATATACAAGGTGTCGAAAAAAGTTTTATACAAAAGTTTTTGGGTTCTTCAATGTCTACTAGGCGGTGATAATTTTATTTATACAGGGTTGGTCATACAGGCGTGGCACACCAATATTAATTTTTTTTTAATGGAACACCCTATATATTATTCGATATTTCAATCCTTCTCTTAATTTTGAGCAACATTTATGAGAAGCATAATGTACCTAAACTCAATCGTTTCCGGGTAAAAAAATAAATAAAAATAAACGCTACTGTTTTTAAAATCTATTGGATGAAGAACAAAAATAAATGAAAAGTAGAATATCTCTTGAAAACAATCTGTGAGTGTGAAAAGAACCGGTTGCGATGTTTTTAACATTGTTTGGAATCCCAAGATAAGATAAGATGCCCATAAGAAACGCAGTATTATTCTTTTGTTTTAAAATGTTTCCAGGACAACGAATGTCAAACATTCATTCAGTGTCAACAGTTTTGAAACATTAGTAATTTAGTGTCAACAGTTTTTGTGCAAAATGGCAAGTTTAAGTGAAACCGAACGTATCGAAATTTTAATGATGATAGGGTACGGTGATAGAACACGAAGTTTTGCTCAAGTGGTGATTATGTTCAATGAGTTGCATCCTGAGCGGGAATCGATCTCCAAATCCACAGTTTCGAAAACTTTGCATCGTTTTCACGAAACTGGCGGTATCAAGGATAAACCTAGAACTGGAAGGCCAGTAACCGTTACAAATGAAGAAAATTCTTTGAATGTAATATTGGATGTGGTGGAAAATCCGAAAACTTCGGCACAGCAATTGGCTTTAAATCACAATATGAGTCGATATTCAATTCAAAAGATTACGAAGCGGGAAAAGTTCCGTCCATATAAAATTCATTTATTGCAAGAACTGAGTGAAGACGATTTTGATCGCAGAATCGAGTTCTGTGAACTTATTATGGAGAAGTTACGCCAAAATTTTAACTTTGCCAACCACATTTTGTTTTCCGACGAATCTACATTTTGTTTGAATGGACAAGTCAACCGACACAACTGTAGGTACTGGTCAGACGAAAACCCACATTGGATGGAACAAATTCACACCCAAAGACCGCAAAAAGTAAATGTTTGGTGTGCTATTATTGGTGGACATATCATAGGACCTTATTTTATACACGGTAATTTGAACTCTGCTCGATATTTGACACTTTTGCAAGAATCAATTGTTCCAGACGTTAGTCGATTATTTCCGAACAATAACGACCCAAATCTACCAGCGGAAGAAATATGGTTTCAGCAGGATGGGGCACCCCCTCATTTTGGAATTGAGGTACGGGAATATCTGAATCAAACCTTTCCTGGCAGATGGATAGGGCGCAGGGGAACTATTGAATGGCCAGCTAGGTCTCCCGACATGACGCCGCTTGACTTTTTTTTGTGGGGTCATGTGAAAAATTTAATTAACCAAAATAGACCGCAGAATATTGAAGAGTTGCAAGCAAGGATTGTGCATGAAATTAATAACATTCCTCAAAACGCTCTTGTAAATGCAGTGCAATGTTTTGTTAAGCGAATTCATTATTGTCAGGAGGTCAATGGAGAACACTTTGAACATCTTATAAAATAGGATTTCAAACAATGTTAAAAACATCGCAACCGGTTCTTTTCACACTCACAGATTGTTTTCAAGAGATATTCTACTTTTCATTTATTTTTGTTCTTCATCCAATAGATTTTAAAAACAATAGCGTTTATTTTTATTTATTTTTTTACCCGGAAACGATTGAGTTTATGTACATCATGCTTCTGATAAATGTTGCTCAAAATTAAGAGAAGGATTGAAATATCGAATAATATATAGGGTGTTCCATTAAAAAAAAAATAATATTGGTGTGCCACGCCTGTATGACCAACCCTGTATAAATGAAATTATCACCGCCTAGTAGACATTGAAGAACCCAAAAACTTTTGTATAAAACTTTTTTCGACACCTTGTATATTTTCCCGGATAATCGACCGTTTCCACACTTATCAGCGACCCTGTATATATATATATATATATATATATATATATATATATATATATATATATATATATATATATATATATATATATATATATATATATATATATATATATTCACAGGGTGTTTGTAAATTGACACGAAAAATTTGACAGGGTGATTCTTTGGCGAAAAATAAGGGATGTCTTTTTTATAAAGTTTTTCTTAAAACCCCTTCTCCTCCAAGTTACAGCCCTTTGAAATGTTGGCAAAAAAAAAGTTGTCATAAATTTTTTCCGTTATGGAATAATTTAAATAAACGAAATTTTGCAGATGCATAAGGCTAACAAAATCACAGTTTTAAATTGATTTTTTAACCCTATAATGTTATCACAAGAGGGTGAAAAAACCTACCCTTACATTAATTTTTATCAGTACTTTTTATTGTGTGTACTGTTTTCTATTTTAAAAAATGATTCAGAAAGAAGGATTCATTTAGCAACTTTTTTATGTCTCGACATTTTCTCATAAAATTGTTATTTTCATCACAAAAAAATAAAATATTACTCAGATCGATGTCACATGAATTTACAGTGGTTGTTATTTGCTGAAAAATCAAGTACGTGGTAGGCTGTCAAATAACGTCATAATTACACTAATATTAAGTGTTCTTTTTGTTCTTCAACAACACACCACGAGGCCTTACAGCCTAAATACTATCGCACCGTGGGTGTCGACAAGGAGGAAATAGGCAACTTGTTAATTCTGGACTTGAAGGTTTGGAGGTTCGGGGGTTCTGGTTGTTGTCAATCTATCGAGAATTTTTAGAACAAATAAGTGAATAAAATGGTAAATTATACCAATTCCGAAATGGCAGATATGCATTTTGAATATGGCCGTGTTAATGGCAATGGATTAAGAGCACAGCGCCTCTACACTGAGTTATATCCAAATAGAACTGTACCCCATCACAGCATATTCGCACGCATTCACCAACGTCTGCAAGAAGAAGGAAAATTTTCAAGAAGTGCCTCCGATTCTAGAGAAGTAAGAACTGTAGCACTTGGAGAGGCTGTCCTCAATTTAATTGAAGAATCTCCTGGTACAAGTACAAGAAGAATAGCTCAAGTCTTAAATGTCAGCTATTCCACGGTATTTAGAATTTTAAAAGAACAACTACTGTATCCCTACCATATCCAACGAGTTCAAGCGCTCTTACCTCGTGATTTTTTACCTCGTTTAATTTTTTGTCAATGGATGCTTCAAATGATCACGCAAATTCCACAGATCTTATCTCGTATTTTATTTACTGATGAGGTCAACTTTTCACGAGAATCTATTAGAAATTTTCATAATAACCACATATGGTCTGACGAAAACCCACACGAAATTACGGAATCTCATTTTCAACACCAGTTTTCATTAAATGTATGGCTTGCTGTCATTGGTGATGACTTAATTGGACCTTATTTTCCTCCGATAAGAGAAGTGTGTACTGTCATCTACTCGAAGAAAAGTTGCCCCTACTTCTTGAAAATATTCCTTTACAAATTAGACAACAAATGTGGTATATGCACGACGAGGCTCCGACTCATTTTAGTATCAACGCTCGTAACTACTTGAACGAAGTTTACCCAAATCGTTGGATAGGTCGAAGAGGCCCACAGAATTGGCCTGCCCGATCTCCTGAATTGAATCCGTTGGATTTTTGCCTGGGGGGGGGGGTTTGGTCTGAAAACCTTAGTTTATTTAATTCCTGTTGAAAACATCGATGACTTCAGAAATCGTATTATCGCATCATGTGATATTATAAGAAACACACCTGGTATTTTTCATAGAATACGAAGTTCAATGAGAAACAGACTAGAGTCATGCGTTCTCTCAGAAGGGGGGCATTTTCAACATTTATTATGATGATATGTACTGACATTTTGTTAATATTTCTTTTCGTTTCTTAGTTTGTTAATTATTAATTATAAAATAGTATTAAAATAGTTGTTGTTTCTCATTATGAATTATAGGAAATTAGTAAAATCCAGAACAATACATATTAACATATTAGTGTAATTATGACGTTAGTTGACAGCATACCCGTACTTGATTTTTCAGCAAATAACAACCACTCTGTAAATTCATGTGACATGGATCTCAGTAATATTTTATTTTTTTGTGATGAAACTAACAATTTTATGAGAAAATGTCAAGATATAAAAAAGGAGCTAAAAAAATCCTTCTTTCCAAATCATTTTTTTTAAACAGAAAACGGTACACACAATAAAAAGTACTGATAAAAATAATGTAAGGGTAAGTTTTTTCACCCTCTTGTGATAACATTATAGGGTTAAAAAATCCATTTAAAACTGTCATATTGGTAGCCTTATGCACCTGAAAAATTTCGTTTTTTTAAATTACTCCATAACGGAGAAATTTAATGAAAACTTTTTTTTTGCCAAAATCTCAAAGGGCTGTAACTTGGAGGAGCAGGGGTTTCAAGAAAAACTTTATAAAAAAGACACCTCTTATTTTTTGCCAAAGAATCACCCTATATATATATATATATATATATATATATATATATATATATATATATATATATATATATATATATATATATATATATATATATATATATATATATATATATATATATATATATATATATATATATATATATATATATATATATATATATATATATAGCCCATATTTAAAATTTCAGCTACTACATGATACTTGTAGACTTATTCTGAGGCATATTGCAATTTAATCTAATGTTGATAATATCACAAAGAATATAACAAGTCATGCTAGTTGATATTAGAAAAATTGATTATCTTTTAATATCAGTAAAGTGATTAATGATTCTTTAAGTATGAGAATGTAAAAAAAAAGAAGAGTTAATGTGGATAATGTGACTTAAAGTATCATCATAAGAGAACAAGGGGGCTGTTCTTAAGAATATAAAGCATCTACACATGAGATGTTCTACATCTATACAACTATAATGATTAATGACAGGGATTGAATGATGCATCGCAACGTAAATTACAAATTTAATGGTATACCAGTGTTAGGAACGTGTCACTTGTAAGAGACAACCCTCCCAGCAGACGGAGGAGATATTTTTACGCAATAATGCACTTTGAATATTTGCCAGGCTTACTATGTGTTTGAGTTGAATTCCTCGCAACTCATGAGCGTCTACAAGTAGGCGAATTTGGTTAACGTGCCCCTATAATTATCAGTATTACAAAATAGTCCGGACGCAGCAAGTGCGTTATGGTAGTGCATTTTCTTTCATATCCTGTATCTCTTTAACCATCAACTTTGGGACTAAACTAAGCTTGGCTAAATAGAAATATTTTTACCTTAGAAATCCACTAATGAATTTTGGCCCATTACCTCGGGACGACTCTGTATATCCGCGAAGAAAAAATAAAATTTGTCTGTAATAATAGATTTTGTTTACCACACACAATATTTTGGTCTTCTCTACTGCTCTGACCTCCAGCGGCAACCAACATTTTTTGAAAATTACATGCCTATAACTTTTTTGCTTGTAACTTAGAGATCTAAATTTTGGCAGATAATATACTTTTAGTGAATTTTCATTAAGAAAATTTACTATTAGAAAGGTGGTGAGACTTTCGGAAAATGTTTTGAAATGAGCGCGAATTAGGGCGCCTAGAACCCATATCCAAGGTCCGTTTGAAATGTTATATGTTTATATGTATATATATATATATATATATATATATATATATATATATATATATATATATATATATATATATATATATATATATATATATATATATATATATGTATGTATGTATCCGAGCGATAACTCAAAAACTACTTAACTGATTTGAAAGAAGCTTGGCACGTGCCTTCATTTTGTTACAATCACGGACAAGTCCGTCAATTACCCATAACGGACATATTTTTCCCCAAAAAATATACAACAATATGTTTGAATACGCTATATTTTTGAAAGTATTAAATTTGCTGGAATGAGACTTTACATGCAGCTAGAAATGAAGTGAATAAACCTCTAAGTGAGTGGTAGACAGGAAGCAACGTGCCACAACCTAGTCGCGGAACCAAGTAGTATGTTGTCACGCCAGCTCCAAA
The DNA here is from genome assembly GCA_964006375.1 of Tillus elongatus. Taxonomy (NCBI): domain Eukaryota; kingdom Metazoa; phylum Arthropoda; class Insecta; order Coleoptera; family Cleridae; genus Tillus; species Tillus elongatus. Next base: position 58,121,210 of record OZ023263.1, on the reverse strand, counting down.
TAACACAAAGTGTTAAAAAATAGCGACTGTGTACAACCAACTTACAATTTAATAAATTGTCAGCCCTGGCCCATTTCTACCCTAATATAGGGACAAAGTATGTAAGGCTAGATGTATTCTCGCCACAATTAGAACCGTAGACCGGTTTCGCTCTCATTACAGCTCTTCAGTACGGCTTACTAATTGTAGCGAAAATACACCTATAAAATGAAACGGCTATGGTAGCCAGCCTTCCAACACTAAGCGAGTGGTAAGACACGAAGCAACGTGTCGCCACCTAATTGCGGAACCAAGTAGTATGTTGTCACGCCAGCTCCAAATAACACAAAGTGTTAAAAAATAGAGACTGTATACAACCAACTAACAATTTAATAAATTGTCAGCCCTGGCCCATTTCTACCCTGATATAGGGACATTTTGTTATGGGTACTTAACTAAAAAATCTATTACTAGTAAAAAATAAATTTAGATGCAGATGTGCTAAAATGAAGCAAAATAAGATATAAGTAACCGATTTTCTTCTTTAAACTTAGCCGTAGAACCATAATATTGTCACGTCCTTCCCTACGAGAGTTTTGTCCATAGAACTGTATTACCTCTATGGTCACAGGCAACTTGGTCAGCGCCCAGCTGTGCCCAAAGTCATCTTAAGAAGTCTTACCAGCCCTGAGTGGTCATTTCGTTCTGAAAATGAAGCCCTGTCACACCCACTAGATATCAACACCCAACGTTAAGTAAAAATAGCCGTTTTATTTTATAGGTGTATTTTCGCTACAATTAGTAAGCCGTACTGAAGAGCTCTAATTAGAGCGAAACCGGTCTAATTGTGGCGAGAATACATCTAGCCTTACATACGTTGTCCCTATATTAGGGTAGAAATGGGCCAGGGCTGACAAATTATTAAATTGTTAGTTGGTTGTATACATTCTCTATTTTTTAACACTTTTTATTATTGGGAGCTGGCGTGACAACATACTACTTGGTTCCGCAACTAGGTGGCGGCACGTTGCTTCGTGTCTACCACTCACTTAGTGTTGGAAGGCTGGTTACCATAGCCGTTTTATTTTATAGGTGTAGTTTCGCTACAATTAGTAACCGTACTGAAGAGCTCTAATGAGAGCGAAACCGGTCGACGGTTTTAATTGTGGCGAGAATACATTTAGCCTTGAATAAACTTCTGTTGTCAATTTTAAGTAATTTGGTTTAAAATATTTTGAGTTTTTCCCAAATTAAAAATAAAATCTGAAAGACATGAATGGAAACAACTTAAGTGGTTAATGTATGATGCCAGACAAAGACATAGTAGTCACCTGCCACGCGTAGATTGATACATATACCACAGGCATACATCATAATGCAACGATAACGTTCACACCCGAACTGTGGCGATCCCACCCTAATTACCGCATTTGGTATATTCGAATGCGCGGATTTGTAGTGGAAAATAAGGAAGTTTTATATCAGCTACGTGAAGCAAAAAGCAGATGGGATAGTGTGTTTTGTTTATTTATTATGATTTTAGAGTTTTGTTTTGAGGTTAAGTAAATGATTGTATATTGCCTAACAGTTCTGTTTGGAGGTTAAGTGGTAAATGATTGTCATTGAAATACATATAACAACTTCTACCTATATTTTGCTTTTAAAATTGGAAACTAAAGAATAATAACGTGCTTTATCATGGTTTGACGGTTCTGTTTTGAGCCCCCCCATTCATCCCCTAATTTAATTAAATCACAGAATACCAGATGTTTAATGAAATTAAAAGTTTTCTAATAAATAAACCGTAAGACGATATGATACTCGAGTTTTAACGAAAACATATCAATTTTCACCACATCAACCCCGATTCATCCTCTACCCCCGGACGCGATTTTACCCAAAAACAATCCGAAACGTTCGTTTTTCGAGTGCTAACAGTATTACCAAATTTGAAGACCATATCTCAATTCGTTCTAAAGTTATCGTGGCTACAAACACACACATAGAGACCGACAGATAAAAAAAATTCGTTCCCAAATCATGTTTTATATACGTTTTGTTACTTTTTACGACGTTTAAGCAAACAAAATTTTTGAAATTTTTGTTGCCATGTGTCGCTAGTTCCAGGTCTGTGACATTTGATTTCTACATTGTTTTGTCACTGAGGCAAATGCAAGGTCGAAGGTTCGATCGTTTGACATTATTTGCTATGGTATGTTCTCTTTTAGCTCTACAAACTAGGGTACTTATATTGAAACATAGGTTTTCTTTCCTCCAGCGTTCCAGTTGTGAGAAAGGGGGTTAGGGGTGGTGCGCTCCGTCGTGGGGATCTTCTTGCCCCTCTCGCATGTATACAACCACAAGACAAATTTCCCAAGAGCACCCCTCAAGAAAGTTACGGGACCTGGCGCGAATAGGAGTGCTGTGCGGAGTAGCAGGGCTTAAAGGGGATATGGCTTTAAAATGTGGAAAAGGCAGCTTTATGCGCCTTTTCTGCTCATATTCCCTTTTAACTACCTACCCTGCTTAGCACCCGTCTTCTCTCCTGGTCCTCTAACTTCCTTGGTGAGTGTGGACAAGAAATTTTTCTTGTGGTTTGTGCATCCAAGGGGTTTCTAAGCATTTTTCTGAAAAGATTTTACAAAAATTCGTTTGGGAGGTTGTCTGCAAATTCATCATTAATTTTTTTAGTGTGTTGTAGCGAAGTTCGTTAATCACATGACTTTCTTTTACTGTAAATTTTTTCAATAGTTGCAGGATGTCATGTTTAGTGACTTTTCGTAGAAAAAAATTCACCATTGGGGAGATCCCGACTTTTGAATTTTGAAAAATTTTTTGTTAATGAGCGCAGACTAGGACACCTAGAACCCATATCCGGGGTCAGTTTCAATTTTTATATGTTATATATATATATATATATATATATATATATATATATATATATATATATATATATATATATATATATATATATATATATCACACCGATAACTCAAAAAATAATGGGCCGATTTTGGCATGTACCTTCCTTTTGTAAGTGGCTTGGATAAGTTCGTTAGTCAGGCATATTGGACGAGGTGTTCCGGGTAAATTTTCAGTTTTCATTCGAAAAAAATTTTTATCTCAAAAAATAGAAAAGTTATGTTAACTAAATTTGGTAAAAAGTAAACTATACACCAAAATTTAGATTTCTATGTTACAAGAAAAGAAGTTATAATAAAATATTTGGTGCCAGATGGTTTCTATGAAAATTCACTACCATAACGCGCTTGCTGCGTCCAGACTTGTAGTGAATTTTCGTAGAAAAAATTCACTAATGGGGAGATCCCGACTTTTGAATTTTGAAAAAATTTTTGCAAATGAGCGCGAACTAGGACCTCTAGAAGCCATATCCGGGGTCAGTTTAAATTTGTATATGTTTATATATATATATATATATATATATATATATATATATATATATATATATATATATATATATATATATATATATATATATATATATATATATATATATATATATATATATATATGTATCACACCGATAATTCAAAAAATAATGGGCCAATTTTGATAAAATTTTGCATGTACCTTCCTTTTGTAAATCGCTTGGATAAGTTCGTTAGCCAGGAAAATCGGACGAGGTTTTCCGGGAAAATCTTGCGTTTTCATTCGAAAAAAAATAAATAAAAAAGCTATGATAACCAAATTCGGGGGTAGGTTTACGATATAAAAAGTAAACTATATACCAAAATTTAGATTTCTATGTTACAAGAAAAATAAGTTATAATAAAATATTTTGTGCCAGATCATTTCTATGGAAATTCACTACCATAACGCACTTTCTGCGTCCAGGCTTTTTTATATCTAAAATTGACTTGTTCCGGGATTTTTTGTAAATATGCCTAATAATTGAGATATTGAATTTATTCCGCTTGGCTGTTTCACACTGTTTATTGGGTATTTTTAGTCTGAAGATCTTCAGCCTAAGGAGGTCACTTAAACTGACTTTACTTATAAAGTGTAAAATCAAGTTTGCCCTTAGAAATAATCCCGAAGGCGGCCATGTTTTCCATATAGTTCAGTACAAATGAGCGTATGCCATTGCCATTCATCTTTCGTTCCTACTAGCGGCTAAAGTCGTTCCGACAAACAAGTGTGTAAAATATTCTTTATGGCGGTAGCCAAGAAATTTTAGTGGGCGTCCATCCAATATATCATACTATAATGCTGCATCTATAAACAGTCATTGGGAGGTACTAAAAATCACTGTATAAAACTTACATATCTACATCGACGGCGGTGTTATTACGCTCAACTCGAAAATTGTTACAACTTCCTTTTATAGCCGATAAGGTAAATGTTTTTTATCGGCTCTACTTGAGCAATAAAGCTATGTTCTATTGAGTATATTGGGCGTTACAATGTTTGTGAGATTTATGAGTTTAAATAAGTGAAATAGTATTGAGGAAATCGAAATAAATTTCAAGCAATCATTATATTCCATGCTTTATGCATTTGTAAATTGAATGTAAGATTCTAGTTCTTGTAGCTTGAGATTGAGATCTAATGTGAATTGTTATTGATAGAAGTATGCTACGATTACAGTGAATTTGTATAAATGCAATGTAGTCACACGTTCGTCAAAGTTTTGATTGGTGGACGACCACGTGCCATCAGCAACACCATGTTTGAACATTATATACACCCTGTATGCGCAGAGAACCCTTACACCCTGTATATGCAGAGAGATCTTATATTACGAGAAACACCTCTTGTGTAACATAGGAGTGATGACCACATTTGGATCACCTGTATATACATCCCCCTGTATACACACGGGACCGATCAGTATTCACAAAACCTTCTAGTAAAAGAAGGTCCTGGAACATTCTGGAATGGAATGCTCCAGAAACATGGTGGAAGGTACGGCGAGTATATAAACGCGAAAGCAAGCCAGCCAGTTCAGTTCAGTTAGAGAATGTGAAGTGACTTGAAGGAGCAGTAATCAGTGTGAAGTGTTAGACTGTAGTTCCAGTATAGTAACTTGTGTGCAGATTAGTAATTATAAGGCCAGTAAATTAAGTGTTTTGTGAGAGAGATATTCTAGAAATTTTATTGTATCCATATTTAGAGTGTAAATAAAGTTGTTTTGTTAAAATTTAAAGTCTCACTTATCCAAAACCAGGAGAAAACGCAACAATATATAGTAGAAACATATTTCCTTAAAATAACTTTACTGTTTGAAAAAGTAAAAAAAAATTCCGAAAATAGACTTAAAATATTCCCGAAAAAACTGGTCAGATTTCCTGGCCAACGAACTTCAAGTTATTTACCCACCTATCAAGATATAATGATTCACAAAAAGCTTTTCGACAAAAGTTAAAAAAATATATGAAAATTTGCCAACAATTTTTTCACGAAAATCCGAAGACATTTTTTACAGCAACTTATTTAACATAATTTCTAGAAGTTTGGCCGATTTAGATTGGGCTATAATGTGTACAAGTTAAATTATCTTTCGTGTCAAATAACAAATTACGGGTCGTGTTGTAAGATGTGTGTGTGTGTTTTGTTTCTTTAACGTCGGCCTATTTCCGCGACTATGGCCAATCACCGACGCCAGGGAACAGTTTCACCTCACTATCCCGGAAATTTTGCTGAACCCCTGCCTTTCTGTAAGGAGGGTAGGGATCTTTAACGTGCCCAACATCGTATGGACACGGGACCGACGGGTTTACGCCCCCTCAGAAGGACGGAACGTGCAGGCATTCAACTCGCTCAAATACAATGCCAGAACCTCGGTCGATGTTAATGGTACAGTTTGTACTGAAATAGTGAAAAGAGTACCCTGGGAACGAACCCAGTACCCTTCGGTTCAGAGGCACACGTTCTTACCCCTGAACCACCGAGGTTCTTGTTGTAAGATGTAAAAGCTACCTTTGTATTTGTACAGGTATTATTATTTTTTTAAATGTTTTCTGAAATGGTTCCAAAATAAGTTATCGAAACATACCTTTAAAAAAAAGATCAAAGCCTGTCAACTTAATATAAAAAAGTCTTGACGCAGCAAGTGCGTTATGGAAGTAAATTTTCATAAAAATGTTTTTAATAGCAAATATGTCACTCTAATGCAAGCTGGTTACCGGTATAGCCTATATACTAGAAACAATCTACCATATTTTATTAAAATTTCTTATTGTTTGAAAATGTACAAAAATTGTCCGAAAATAATCTTAAAATATTTCCGAGAAAACTGGATTCCTAGCCTAACAGCAAATAGAGTCATTGAAATTTGAAGAATTTGATGAAAATTCGCTACCAAAACGCACTTACTGCGTCTCGATTTTTTTTCTTACAAACATGCATCAGATTTCGATAAAAAAAGCAAACATGCAATAATATAAGCGCGTTTGAAAAAAACAATTGTAGGGAACACCGACGACTTATGGACCACCTATGATTGTCAAAATATTTTTATAAGATGTAGATTAAGGCACCCTATAATTAACGTATACATTTTTTTCTCGTATCTTTTATAATAACAATTTTATTGAGCTTTACCGTAGAAATGCATCACCCTGTATATACGTAAACAGAAAGTAAACCCGGATATGGATTCTAGGGGGCCTAGTTTGCGCTCATTAGAAGAAATCCTTTTAGAATTGAAAAGTCGCGGTCTCCTCATTACGAATTTTTTCTACGAAAATTAGCTAAAAATTATAGAGCGTTGAACCATAAAATTAATTAAAGCTACAGCCAAAGCATCAGAGAAAGGATCTTTTTGAAATGAATTTTCTGTAAACATTTTAGTAAAATTAAGGACAATGGCAGTTGAAGCTGAAACTTATTGTTTTTGCAGAACACTCTTCTTGCGACATTTTATTTACATAATCCATATTTGTTTCATGTTCTTTGCCTAAATGTTGCGAATTTTTACGTTTCAAATCGCACTTTGACGTTTTGACGAAAACCTCAAAATTTTATTTAAATGCCATAAACTTTTAGTGAATTTTCTTAAAAAAAATTCACTAATGAGGAGATCCCGACTTTTGAATTTTGAAAAAGTTTCTTCAGATGAGCGCTAATTAGGCCCTCCAGAAAACATATCCGGGGTCAGTTTCAATTTTTATATGTTTATATGTTTATATATATATATATATATATATATATATATATATATATATATATATATATATATATATATATATATATATATATATATATACATATATATATATATATATATATATATATATATATATATATATATATATATATATATATATATATATATATGTATGTATCACACCGATAACTCAAAAAATAATGGGCCGATTTTGATTAAATTTGGTGAAAAAATTCCTTTTGCAAATGGCTTGGATGAGTTCGTTAGCCAGGAAAATCTGCCTAGGTTTTCCCGGAAAATTTTGTGTTTTCTTTAAAAAAAAATTATCTCCGGAATTAACAAAGTAAGGGCAACCAAATTTGGCATGCAGGTTTACGTCCTTATATGTAAGTTACCTACCAAAATTTAGCTATGTAGGTCAAAAGACAAAAAAAAGTTATAGGCATTTAAAGAAAAATAATTTGGGGTTTTCCTCAAAACGTCAAACTGGCGATTTAAAATGTCAAAATTGGCAACATTTAGGCAAAGAACTTGAATCTAATACGGGCTATAGAAATAAAATGTCTCAAGAATGATGTTTTACAAACCCTAAAGTCTTAGTTTCAATCGTCATTGTCTTTCATTTTACTAAAATATTCCCAGAAAATTCATTTCAAATAGACCCTGTCTCTGATGCTTGGCAGTAGCCTTAGCTATAGAGTTTATCGTTTAATGGTATATAATTTTTGTCGAATTTTCGTAAAAAATCAATAAAGCTCAATATATCCGTTATTATATAAGATATGAAAATTTTTTGTATATATTAATTATAGGGTGTCTTGAGCTATATCTTAAAATAATATTTCTACAATCACAGGATGGCCCATAAGTCGTTGGTGATACAAATTTCCATTTTTTTTTAATCAAACACGCCTTATGTTATTGCATTTTTGCATTTTCCATCGAAATATAATGCATGTTTGTAAGAAAAGAAATTCTGGACGCAGCAAGTGCGTTATGGTAGCGAATTTTGATCAAATGTTTCATATTTGAACAGCTCAATTTGCTATTAACCTATAAGGTTGACCAAGAAACGTGTTTTTTCGGGAACACTTTAAGTTTACTTTTGGAAATTTTTGTACATTTTCACACAATAAAGTTATTTTGATGAAACAAGGAACATTGTTTTTACTATATAGGTTATACTGGTAACCAAATTTGATGCCCGCTTTCTTAAAAAAAAACACACATATTTGTTATTAAAGACATTTTAATGAAAATTCACTACCATAACGCACTTGCTGCGTCCAGAATTTTTTGTCTTTTAACTTATAGACGTAAATTTTGGTACGTGGGTCACTATTTATAATACAAACACGCGTACCAAGTATGGTTGCCCGTCCTTTGTTATCTCAGGAGATATAATTTTTTTCCGAGAGAAAATACACAATTTTTCGAGAAAACCTGGGCCGATTTTCCTGGCTAACGAGCCTATCTAAGCCACCTGCAAAAGGAAGGTACTCAGAAAATTTGATCAAAATCGGCCCATTATTTTTTGAGTTATCGGTGTGATATATATATATATATATATATATATATATATATATATATATATATATATATATATATATATATATATATATATATATATATATATATATATATTTATACATATATATATATATATATATATATATATATATATATATACCAAATTTGGTTTCCCTAACTTTGATATTTTTGGAAATATAAAAATATTCCGAATGGAGACACAAAATTTCCCGAGGAAAAACTGTGCCGATTTTCCTGGCTAACGAACTTGTCCAAGCCATTTCCAAAAGGAAGATACCTATCAAAATTGATCGAAATCAGCCCATATATATATATATATATATATATATATATATATATATATATATATATATATATATATATATATATATATATATATATATATGAACGAGACCCTGGATATGGGTTTTAGGGGTGCTAGTTTGCTCTCATTTGAAGAATTTTTTTCAAAATTCTGAAGTCGGGATCTCCACATGAGTGATTTTTTTAAAAGAAAATTCACTAAAATGTGGTATCAAATATTAGAGACAAAAAAGGCAACAGGTATGTTTAGATTGTTGAACCATATCAGAAAACATTTCAAAAATTTTAAATGCCTCTACAAATACAAAGGTACCTGCTTAAAATTTTAAATCTATCCAATTATATGAAGTATCAAGAAGCAAAGTTTCTTTGCTTGGACAAGGAAAGTAAGATAGCATTATTATTGCATATTCGTGATGGAATAAGTGTCACTACTCATTATAAGTGTGGGACATACATGGGTTTTCTAAGCTATGAATTTTCAAGTATTTTCTACCGAATGCTACTTTCACTTACACAGTGATGAGAAGAGTAGTTTTCCTTGTGTTTAAAATCTTCTCTTTTGCTATTTTCCAAGGATGAATATTTAAATTAATAACAAATTGACATTTTGAAGATCAAACATTGAGTTTGATACCACGTTTTTAAAATTAAGTTGACACGCTTTGATATTTTTTTCTTAAAAAAGGTGACATTTAAAGATAGTCTGGACGCAGCAAGTTCGTTATGGTACCGATTTTTTATTTTTTTATTTTTAATAGCAAATGTCTTTCTTTGATGAAAGCAAGCATGAAACTTGGTTGCCTATATAGTAGAAACAATCTACCATATTTCATCGAAATAACCCTATTGTTTGAAAATATATAAACATTTTTCAAAAGTCTGGATGCAGCAAGTGTGTTATGGAAGTGAATTTCCATAAAAATGTTTTTAATAGCAAATGCGAGCAGGCATCAATCTGATTACCGGAATAGCCTATGTCGTAGAAACAATGTACTATATTTTATCAAAATTATTTATTGTTTGAAAATATACAAAAATTTTCCGAAAATAAACTTAAATGTTGGTTTCTTAACCAACAAAACTTACGTTAATAGTAAATTGAGTTATTGAAATTTGAACGATTTAATGAAAATTCGGTTAATTTGCAGAAAATTTGAAGGATTTAATGAAAGTTCGGTAAATTTTCAGATTAGCTCCCGAACGCTTTTCAAAAAATTGTTTTCAGAAACATTACTAGGACCCCACCTGGATGCACAAACCACAAGAAAAAGTTCTTGTTCACACCCCCCACGGAAGTTACGGGACTGGGAGTCAATAGGGGTGTTGGGCGGGGTAGGTAGTAAAAAGGAAATATGAGCAGAAAATGCGAAGAAAATTGCTTGAAAGCTGTCTATTTGAAGCCACATCCCCATTAAACCCTGCCTACCCCGCACAGCACCCCTATTTGCCCCAGGTCACGTAACTTCTTTGGGGGTTATGAACAAGAAGTTTCTCTTGTGGTTTATGCAACGAGGGTGGTTTTATGCACACGAGTGGGGGGGGGGTGAAATCGCCTACGACGAAGCAGACCCCCCAGGTTGACTTGCTGGAGGGATTGGGGGGTGGCTGCTTCGTCATGGGGATTTTCCTGCCCCCTCGCGTGCACACAACCACCCTCGCTGCATAAACCACAAGAAAAATGTCTTGTTCCTACCCGCCAAGGAAGTTACGTCACCTGGAGGGATAGGGGGCTGTGCGGGGTAGGCAGGGTTTAAGGGGAATGTGGCTTAAGATGTGAAAAAGACAGCTTTCAAGTCCATTTTATTCGAATTTTTTGCTCATATTTCCTTTTTACTATCTACCCCGCCCAGCACCCCTAGTCACTCCTGGTCCCGTAACTTCCTTGGGGGGGAGGGGGGGGGGGGGGTGGGGGTTGTGGGTGAACAAGAAATTTTTCTTGGGATTTGTGGATCCAGGGGGGCCCTAGGCAGGTTTCTGAAAACAGTTTTTTGAAAAGCGTTCGGGAGCTAAACTGTAAATTTACCGAAAATTCGCTACCAAAACGCACTTACTGCGTACAGATTTTTTGTCTTACAAACTCATCATATTTCGATAAAAAATGCAAAAATGCATTAACGAATTTGTTCTACCAAAATTAGCTAAAAAAATTATACACCGTTAGCCATAAACTTCACTAAACCTACAGCGAAAGCATTAACTTAACTAAATTGACAGCCAAAGCTTCAGAGAAAGGGTCTATTTGAAATGAATTTTCTGTAAATATTTTAGTAAAATGAAGGGCAATGACGGTTGAATATGAAACTCTTCTTGCAAAATTTTCTTTTCACAATCCGTATTTGTTTCACGTTCTTTGCCTAAACATTGCCAATTTTGACGTTGAAAATTGCGAGTTTGACGTTTTGAGGAAAACTCCAAAATTTGTTTCTTTAACTGCCCATAACATCTTTGTCTTCAAAGCTAGAGACCTAAATTTTGGTGCAGAGTTCACTCTTTATAAGACAAACACGCGTACCAAATTTGGGTGCCCTTACTTTGTTATTTCCGGAGATATGAATTTTTTTAGAAAGAAAACACAAAATTTTCCGGGAAAACCTGGTCCGATTTTCCTGGCTAACGAACTATATAAGCCACTTGCAAAAGGAAGGTTGAGTTCGTAAAGCCGTCGGTTCCTTGTCCATGCGATGTTGGACGCGTTAAAGACCCCTATCCTCTTTACAGAAAGGCAGGGCCCAGTAAAATTTCCAGGACGTTGAGGTGAAATTGCTCCTTGTCGTCGGTGATTAATAATAGACGCGGAAATGGGCTGACGTAAAAATTTATAAAAAAAAGAAAAGAAAACATGTTCTAGTTGGATAACATTTCCATCATTTGTTTACAAAAAGACGTACTCCTATCAAAATCGTCTTCCATGAGCTCCTGAGTTTATTTTAATTTATAGAGATGCATTTTATTTTCTTTTAATATGTGAATAATCGATTAGTGTCTAACATTCAATGTTGTGGCTGTTTGTCGACTGGAACTATGTGGGTTTTCCTCAAACTCAAGCATTACATCCTATTTGGTATCATTACTCAGCGAAGTTTTTTTGTATAGGCCTTACATGTCAAAGTTCGCAAAAATGCTTTTTAATTTTACTAATGATCGGTTGGGATATAGGCTACAAATCGGGATTTTTTTTCTGAATACTCATACTCATACTCATTTATTACTGGTCAAAATTATACATTATGCCTTACAAAGACGCTGTGCTTGTGCTTTTATTAACATAATTTTGTCAAAATCCTCAAATAATCAAACTGTCAAAACAATTTTATTTTAATGTCACTTTCTGAATTTTTACCGATCTTGCTTTTTCTTCTCTTTCTTCTTCCACCAACAGTTCTATAGCCGTTACAAAGATTTATTTTCACTCTCGCCTCACTATTTCTTTTTATTTCAACCAAACCTTCTTTAAAACAAACATAATTCTTTTGCACAGAAATTTTGACATTTTACATGACAAAAGCAACTTCGATCTGTGACCTTGTTTTATCTCCGTAATCAATCATCTGTAAAATAATTGTTATTTTATGCATTTTCGTTAAATAACCCATGTTTCGAAATTGCAGTTAACAACTAAGAACTATTGCCATCTGGTTACAATCACACAGCCAGTTGCTAAGGCGTTTTAAACAAAACTAACATTGCAGGATATTGATAATTTTTATGTCTTCTTTTTAATTGATACGGCCAAAAAAGACACTGAATTTGTTTTTGCTTGTTTTTTCATTATCAATAATCAAAAGCGATTGGTTATTACTTTTTTGGTGTGTTGTAGCGAATTTCATCAGATGACTTTATTTTGTTTTACTGTTAATCTAAAATTGTGGTGTGTCTGGATCTTTTATAAATCTGCACAATAATTGAGATACTGATTTTTTCCATTTGGCTGTTCCAGACTGTAGAGAGTCTTTCTAATGTTTAGAAATGTCTTTCCTCTCTAGTAATAGTAATTATAATTAACAACTAAAATTGTATTGCATATATAATTACCTACCTATGGTAATAATTGCAACTGTATAGATATAGAGATGACTTACATAAGTACTGGGTCGTATTCCCATTGTTTCTTGCCAATAGAAAATGAAATAGCAACTATTGCAGGACCATTAAATTAAAGGAGTTATTGTTCCACTTGCGTAACTGATTGTTATACACTCTTGCTGTTTACGATATGCCAGCGTGTTTGTGTCAATGATGGCTGATGGTTATTGCACACATTCCATTGATATTTACTACTGGTTAAAATATGTTTTTATTTTACAGAAGCCGCAAAATCAAAACTCTGGACGCAGCAAGTGCGTTATGGCAGTGATTTTTTTTAAAAATGCTTTGAATATCAAATACGTCTTTTTAATGCAAGCAGTCATCAATTTGGTTACCGGTATAACCTATATAGTAGAAACAATGTGCCATATTTTATCAAAATAACTTATTGTTTGAAAATGTTCAAAAATTTTCCGACAATATACCTTAAACGTTTGTTTTCTAACCAACAAATCTTAGGTTAATAGCAAATTGAGTTATTGAAATTTGAAGCATTTAATGAAAATTTGCTACCAAAACGCACTTAGTGCGTCTTGATTTTTTTTCTTACAAACATATTTCGATAAAAAAATGCAATAAAATAAGGCTGTTCGAAAAAAAAAATTGTGGGGATCACCAAAGCTCGGCTTGTGGGCCAGCCGGTGATTGTCAAAATAATTTTATAAGATGCAGCTCAAGACACCCTATAATTAAATTATACAATTTTTTCTCGACTCTTGTGTAATAATAATTATATTCAGCTTTACCGTAGAAACGCGTCATCCTGTATAATATCAGCCCTTTTGTAAAACTTCGATCCTTTATATATGTTGATAAAACATAACAAACACTGTTTAATCCACCCACTAACATTAATAAAGGAATAATTTGCACTTGTATATAAAAATTTCCCAAATGATACAAATAATTCGTTGACTCAAACAAATAAACATATAAACGATCTCATATCATATGATAAATGTCAGTTACAGCGTCTAACTGACATGCGCAATAATATCAAATGTTCCGTTACCACAGCAACAAGATACTAGATCTCGTATAAGTTGTTGACAATGAAAGGCGATATTAAACATAAATGTTTCAAATTTGAATAGCTCAATTTTCTGTAACCCTAGAAAGCTGAATTTTGGCACATAGTTAGGTCTTTCCCACTGCAATATGCACACCAAATTTTATGAAAATATCTTTGTAATTTTTGGAGAAAAAATTTGTTTCGAAAGAAAACTCAAAATTTTCCCGGAAACCGTGTCCGATTTTTCTGACTAACGAACTCATCCAAGCTATTAATAAAAGAAAGGCACTTGCCGAGTTTTATCAAAATCGGTTTATTATTTTTTGAGTTATCGGTTGGATATATATATATATATATATATATATATATATATATATATATATATATATATATATATATATATATATATATATATACATATAAAAATCGAAACTGACCCCGGATACGGGTTCTAGGGGCCCAAATTCGCGCTCATTTGCAAAATTTTTTGCAAAGTCTCACCATCGATACCTCTCTATTAGTGAATTTTTTTAAATAAAAATTCACTAAAAAAGGCGTTCTACAATTTTTCTTTACAATACTTCCTACAACTAAAATATGAACTATAACTATCATATTTGATATTCATCTCATCAAAACCCTGACGCAGTAAGTGCATTACAGTAGCAACTTCTTCTTCCTAAGCCGCCGTCTCCTTACGAAGGTCGACTCTCCAAATCGCTAACACATTCCTGGATACTGCAGCTCTAAAAATGTCTATTGATGAGCATCTAAACCATCTTCTGAGATCATTTAACTATGAATTTTGACGTCTGCCGATTGATCTTTTTCTCTGTATTTTGCCCTCGATTATTAATCTCAGAAATTTATCTATTTTATATATTTATTTGCAACCACTCATTATATCAAACAAAAAGCAGAATCATCCCAAAAACCACACAAGTAATAACAGAGAGTTATGCGCTAGATACGTATTTCGACAACGAAGTTGTCTTCATCAGTAGCTGTCGCTACGCTAACTCTATGAGCAAGATTATCCTATTTATATAGTTTATCACTCTCCAAGTTCTAGCCATCCGGTGTTCATAGACGCATTTGAAGACTGGCGTGAGTCTCATTTTGCTGGAAGTACAAGGTGTATGTTGGTTGGTGATGTTAATTTGGATTATTTGGATTGTAATTCTTTCTACAGTAATAGGTTTAAGGATGTCATCCAAACATTTGGTGTAGAACAACTAGTGAATGAGGCAACTAGATGTATGGATAGAAGTTGTACTTTAGTAGACTATGTTTTGGCAAATAGTAAAGATATTTCTGTGAATGTACACCATGTGCCAAAAATTACTAATCATTCCATTGTTAGTTTAAACTTTGCTTCGGTTTCAAGAGTGGAGTGTGATCATACAGAAATTGTAACCAGAAGGACGAATGATGACTCTGTCCATAATATATGTTTAGAGTTGATTGATAATTCGTGGAATTTCGACAGCATAGATGTAGATGTTATTTTTAAGGATATTGTAGATAGATGTAGGATAGTTTTAGACAGATTTGCTCCTCTTGTTACATATAGGGTTGCTAATAAACAGGTTCCTTGGTATGATCAAGGGCTTAAGCGTAAAGCAAAAGAAAGGGACTGCGCTTATAAAATTTTTAAGACATCTGTGGGAGATACACGTGAGCATTTGTGGACTGTATACAAGTTGTATAGGAACGAGTTTGTAAATCTGCTAAAGGATAAAAAAATGAAATATTTTGAAAGGAAAATTGACCCAAATAGATGTAATTCGCAGGACATGTGGAAAACACTAAAAACCCTGTACAAAGCTGAAGGGATGCGGTGAACTTTCTGCATTTCAACTTCGGCTGTGATGGTAGGGTTTCTTTTGCAGCAACGAGAAAGGAGGCATGTGCAAAATTCAATGTATATTTTGTAAATAGTATTAATGTGATTGTAGATTCAATTTCAGTGGGTTGTCCTTGGTCTCATGAGGGTTATCCTTTGGTTGCATGTTCTTTTGTTGACTTTGAGCCTGTGACTCTGGCTGATCTGAATAAATATGTAAACATGATGAAGAAAGGTAGCATCACTGAGAGCCTCAGCACGGAGTTTTTGAGAGTAACCTTTGGAGTGATTGGTCATGTAATTTTGAATTTTATTAATGTCTCCCTTAAATATGGTGCTTTTCCGGAGGCCCTTAAGTGCAGTACAATTATACCAATTCCAAAGGGAGAGAAAGATGTTCGCCTTGTGAATACTCTGCCGAGTGTTGAGAAGCTATTGGAACATTTTGTCTATTGTCAGTTAATGGATTATTTTCAGAAAAACAAACTGTTTGTTGGGTATCAGTCTGGGCTTAGAAAGCATCATTCTTGCGAAACTCCTTTGCAGCTGACGATTTCTAAGTGGAAGGAAGCAATAGATCAAGGGAAATTTGTACTAGCTGTGTTTGTTGATCTTAAGAGAACTTTCGAAACAATCGACAGGGATATTCTTCTGCAGAAGCTGGCATATTATGGTATTGGTGGAAATGTGTTAGGATGGCTGACGCAATACTTGACGGGCAGGACACAGAGGACCAGACTAGAGAAAGAAATAGATGAGGTGGTGTGCTGTACTGGAGTTCCTCAGGGGAGTATACTCGGACCCCTACTTTTTATGATTTACATGAATGATATAAATTTCAGTGGAGATTTTGAATATATAAGTTTGTTTGCTGACGACACATTGATTGCCTGTACTGAAGACAATGTTGCAAATATGGTTACAAGGATGAATAAAGTTCTTGATAGGTTTGCTGCCTACCTGCATGTGAAGAGACTGGGGTTGAATGCGAACAAAACAAAAGCTATGTTATTGGGTAGTAAGTATAGGCTAAAGAAGATAGATTGTAATAATGTAACTTTGATGATTGAAAACAAGAGGATAGAATTTGTAAAAGAAATGAAATATTTGGATTATGTTTTGGATGAGGCACTTAGCTTTAAGAGTCACTCTGAGTACATAAGCATGAAAATAAGGAAAAAATTATTTTTGTTTAGCAGGCTCAGTCACAATTTATCAGTGTGTGCTAGTATCACGGTGTATCGCACACTGTTACAACCTCATTTTTATTACTGTGCTACATTGCTTCACGTGATGGATCTGAACTCTCTGAATGTGTTACAGAAACTGCAGAATCGCGGAATGCGAATTGTCTTAAAAGTGAGCAGATATACACCTATAAAATTGATGCTAGCGACTTTGAACTGGCAATGCGTTGCAGATAGACTGCACTATTTAACGATGATATTTGTTTTTACACTTGCGAAGAATCTGTTGCCAACCTATTTCGATTCATTTCTGGTTTTTAACAGAGACATTCACCAATATAATACAAGGGGTGCTGATGGTCTGCACATATATAGAACCTATACAAGTGGAGCAATGAAGTCAGTGTTTTTTAGAGGTATCAGCGAGTTTAACAGCTTACCTGATGATTTAAGAAATTGTGGTACATTGGGTTTATTTAGGAGGAAACTTTTTCAGTTATTGATGTTGAGAGCACATGTATGATTAAATGTTAATTTGTTTGTATGTATTAGGATTTCCTATATTGCAATAAACTTATTATTATTATTATTTATATACCTAAACTATACACTAAAATGATGGAATCCCGATGTTGCAATACTGGATGATGATGCAATACCGGATGATGCAATACCAGATGATGAAATACCGGATGATGTAACACTATATGATGCAATATCAGATCCCTCAGTACCGGATGACGTAACACCGGGTGACGTAATTCAAAGACTGTTGTTCTGTCAGTGGATACGGCCAACCGGTTGTGTCGATGTTGAAAGCAACCATGGATTATTTCGTATAAGCATTCTTCTATATACATACATTTCGAAAGCGTCAGCTTCCTCTCTAGACTAGGGTTAAGAGTCCAACTCTCACAACCGTACAGCAGCGCTGAGAAGATATAACACCTGACCATATGGATTCCAAGTTCCAAGCCAAGATCCGATCTCGTGCAGAATGTTTTCATTTGTGTGAACACTTTTTTATCTTGTTCAATTCTAGATCTTACTTCTTTTCTCGGATCGATCTGATCATTTATTATTGTGCCCAAATATTTGAAAGATACCTGTTTTACTATATTCCCTTCAATTAAGAAATTTGCATTGATGTTAGTTTTTGAGAAAACGAGCACTTTATTAGTTTTATTAATGTTTATATGCAATCCGAACTGCTCGCTGTATCAATAATGTGGTCGATCATGTCCTGCAAATCAGTCACGCTATCTGCCACAATCACAGTATCATTCGCGTACCGAATATTATTGATCCTGATACCATTCACCGCGATACCCCCTCTCATTGTGTCTAACGCCTCTCTAAATATGGCTTCTGAATAGATATTGAAAAGGACTGGAGAGAGTATGCAGCCCTGGTTACTCCCCTTTTGATTGACACGGCGTCGGATGTTGCCTGTTCAAATCTTACTTCGGCCGTTTGCTGCCAGTATAGGTTGGAGATGGTGCTTATTTCTAGTTGGTCCACTCCGGTTTCTTTCATTTTGTAGTATCTCACACAGTCAAACGCCTTTCGATAGGCTATGAAACAAGCGAAAACGCTAACGTTAATGTCTGCACCTCTGTGTTAACACATTAAGTGAGAACAATGCTTTACGTGTCCCAAATCCATTTCTAAATCCTAATTATGTATTATCCACCTGGTTATCACATTTTTGTAAATAAGTGTATGTATTATTCGTAACAAATTTAAAATCCAGTTTGGTTTCACCTATCAATTATTATGGCAACTTACACAAATGCAGAAATGGCTAATATCGTTTCTGTTTATGGTCTTGCCGATGTAATCTTTATAAGGCTACGCGAATTTATGTTGAAAGATTTCCCAATCATCTAACTCCGATTCCCAAAACTTTATATTTCTCAACGTCTTTCAGAGTCAAGATAATTTAAAAAGGTCTCAAATGCGGGGCGTTTTCTGACAGTTAGAACGGAAGAATGGGAAGAAGCTGTATTTCATGAAATCGAAGAAAACCCTCATACAGGCACCAGAATAGCTGGAAATTTTGACAGAAGTAATACATTAGTATGGTCGATCCTCAAAGATCAACAATTATACCCATACCATATACAAGCTTTACTGTTCCAAAATTACCCCGCTCGCTCACAATTTTGTACCTGGATTTTGCAAAATATTGAACAAAACGTACACTTTGCGGCTGACATGATATTTAGAGAGAAAGCTACTTTTTCTAGAAATGCTATAATGAATTTCCACAGCAGTCCTATTTGGTACAATGAAAACCCTCACGTGATAATATAATCCCAATTTCGAATTTGGTTGGGCCGTACTATCCTTACTCGTGTTTCTTATCGACATTTTATTCAAAACCAGAACTGCTTGAAGATGTTCCCATTGCAATAAACCGACGGATGTGGTTTATGCATGGTGCCCCCCCCCCTCATGTAGTTTGACCGCTCGTGAATTTTAAATCAACATTTTGCAAGCAAGTAGATTGGACGAGGCACTGAGCACCCACGTCAATCTTGGCGGCCTAGATCACCGGATTTGACTCCCATAGACTTCTTTCTTTGGGAGTATCTGAAAACATTGGTTCACTAAGCTCCTATTGAAAACGACAACGAATCATAGTTAGTCGTGATACTATCAGAAAAGAGAAGACTCTATAGGAAGAGGATCTGAAGCCTGTATTGTGTGTGAAGGTGGCTATTTTCAACAATTATTATTCTCAGTTTAACATTGTAGGACATGAATTTATAAAGAAATGAATTTTAAATTGATTCCTTTAACATCTTTGGAAACGCTATATGTTGAAACAACGGCCTTGGGACTAGTGCTGGGAATTTATCCGTTTGTATATTCGAATATTCGTTCCGAAAGCTTCACAACTATTCGAATTATTCGAATATTCGTGGAGTATTCGAATATTCGTGGAGTATTCGAATATTCGTCGAGAATTCGAATATTCGTCGAGTATTCGAATATTCGTCGAGTATTTGAATATTCGCAGAGTATTCGAATATTCGCAAAGTAATAACCACTCCCCTAAGCCCATGATAATGTGCTTAGTTAGAAAAATATGGCTAATGTATAATTTATAGTAGATGGTGTACATATTACATATTAGTAATTTATGATGCCAATAACGACATTCCATTCGCCGCAGTTATCGATATAAATGTTATATTTTTTAACAGAACATTCTGTATATTGTTACCTATTTGAATGCAACATTTCCTTCCGAGTTCAAAGATATAGCACAATTGATACTTAAAAATCATGCATTGCTGAGTTATTAACCATTTTATCCAAGACCCAAAAGCATTCGCACGATTACACATAGACAGGACAGAACTGACAATATTGGTGCCGGTCATTTGAGTCCTCCATAAAATGACCAATAACATAGCAACACCTGATTTTAGGTATCAAGTGTGCTATACCGCTGAACTCGTGATGAAATGCCGCATTCAAAAATGTAACAATATAGGTGAGGGCTGTTCCATTTTAAAATATGTAGGTTATATCGATAACTTCGGGAGATGATTCACTTTTGTTTTCCTCATGCAAAAAAAAACTTGGAAAAGAACCCTTGAAGCCAGTTTTAGTCCCATCTTCAAAATATTCAAAGTTTTGTCAATTTGAAACGTGATCAAGTTCCTTGAGAACCGCTGTACCTATAAAGTGTCTTCTAAGTTGGGAGACCTATTTGATTTTTTAGCTATCCTGTAATGCTTCGGATTTAAATTTTATTATAAACTTACTGACCAGAAATCGGCACCCATTATTATTTATCCAGTCTTTTTGTGAAGGGAATTTTCAAATAAAAGCAAATATCTAGAAGACAATAGAATATGAGCAGAATAAGTACTTTTATGAAGGTTGATCTAAAATTAAATTCAAAATTCCATTCCAATGTCATATGTGTTTCATTTAAAATAATGAAGTTGACACCTTTTTCCAGTATATCCAGAAGTCGGCCTTTTTGAAAATTATTTGTATCAAATAGGCCTATACAGTGCAGAGCTAACAAATTATTCATAATCACTTATTTGAAGGATCTACTTTTTTTCTCCTAGTGCTCCCTGCGATGAGTGCTTCTAAGAATCTTATATATATATATATATATATATATATATATATATATATATATATATATATATATATATATATATTATATATATATATATATATATATATATATATATATATATATATATATATATATATATATATATATATATATATATATATATATATATATATATATATATATATATATATATATATATATATATATATATATATTCGAATATTCGAATATTCGAATACACTCTCGTTGAAATAATTCGTATTCGAATATTCGAACTGTTCGTTTTCGATTCCCAGCCCTACTTGGGACCCTATATTTACTTAACAAAATTACCTTGATTTTACCCATAAAATGCGCTCATGGATTTTCTGCACGCAATTGGGAAACATCCTGTATATGTAGCCCAACAGTGATACTTTTTGATCGTAACTTAACCTGAACTGAAACGGTTATTTCTTTTTTGTTTAATAATAATAAAATGCAATATCTTCTGATTGTCTTGTATTATGCTTTTAAAAATCGCGCGGAAAGGATCTCGATCCTAGAATCTACTTCATACAATCCACTAGTCAATACTTCTATTTGGTTTTAGATCAAATCTTGCATTCAGATGATCTTAATACATTGCGACAGTAATTTCACAATATTTATAAAAATTTCGAGACGCAGCAAGTGCGTTATGGTAGTGAATTTTCATTAAAATGTTTCTAATAGCAAATATGTTTTTTCAAGAAGGTAGGCATCAAATTTGGTTACCAGTATAATCTATATAGTAGAAACAATGTGCCATGTTTCATCAGAATAACTTTATTGTTTGAAAATGTACAAAAGTTTCCGAAAGTAAACTTAAATTCTTCCCAAAAAAACTGGTTTTCTGGTCAACCTTATAGGTTAATAGCAAATTGAGTTATTCAAATTTGAAGCATTTAATGAAAATTCGCTACCATAACGCACTTGCTGCGTCCCGAAAACGAAAAAAAAAAAAGAAAATTTGAATCAACAACGACTTATGGGCCAGCCGGTAATTGTGGAAATATTTTTTAATATGAAGCTCAAGACACCCTATAATTAATGTATACAATTTTTTTCGTAGCTTGCATATTAACGGATATATTGAGCTTTAATAATTTTTTACGAAAATTCGACAAAAATAATATACCATTAAACGATAAACTCTATAGCCAACACTACTGGCAAAGCATCAGAGAAAGGGTCTATTTGAAATGAATTTTCTGGGAATATTTTAGTAAAATGAAGGACAGTGACGATTGAAACTAAGATTTCAGGCTTTGTAAAACATTCTTCTTGAGACATTTTCTTTCCATGGCTCATATTAGTTTCAGGTTCATTGCCTAAATATTACCAATTTTGACGTTTTAAATCGCGACTTCGACGTGTTGAGGAACACCCAAATTTATTTTTCTTTACATGCCTGTAACTTTTTTCTCCTTTAACGTACAGTGCTAAATTTTGGCAGGTGACTTAACTATAATGACAAAAACCTGCGCACCAAATTTGGTTGTCCTTACTTTGTGAATTCCGGAGATATAATTTTTTTTCGAAAGAAAATACATTTTCCGGGAAAACCTCGGCGTATATTTTCCTGGATAACGAACTTATCCAAGCCACCTGCAAAAAGAGGTAGCTTAACTATAATTATATAAACCCGTGTACCAATTTTGGTTGTACTTACTTTGTTAATTCTAAATTTTTTTCGAATGAAAAATCAAAATTTTCCCGGAAAAACTCGTCCGATTTTCCTGACTAACGAACTTATCCAAGCCATTTACACAAGGAAGGTACATGCCAAATTTTATCAAAATCGGCCCATTATATTTTGAGTTATCTATAAAAATTGAAACTGACCCCGGATATGGGTTCTAGGGGTCCTAGTTCGTGCTCATTTGCAAAAAAAAATTTCAAAATTCAAAAGTCGGGATCTCTCCATTAGTGAATTTTTTCTACGAAAATTCACTAAAAATCATCACTATTTAAGCAAACTTTTCAGACTTCAATTTTATAGAGATTTATAAAATATTATTAAATAATATCCTAGATCTGGTGTCTTTGTTTCCTATTTTCAGATATACTGTTATATTATTATTGTTCGAGTGTAGATCGTCAATCCGTCATATGAATAAATATGTCAGGACCATGTTTAATATTTTCCTCTCTTAGTGCAAATGTATTTTACTAAGGCTAAAACCATCTATATGTAAATCTGTTCGTGTAAAGCATCCATATTTGTTTACAGTAAAAACTACCAGAGAGTCTAAGAGTATGTTGCTGTAGTTATCAACATGACAATGAAATTAGATTTACGAGTGTCATTGCCATTAGTTCAACTAGATACGACGCCTATTTTATTAGATAATAATAAATACGTGTGCAGCAGTGAATTAATCAATTGCTTATCGGGAGCTGGGCCTGCATTGTTATTGTATAGATGTCAAAATCAATTGCAAATGAAACACCGTAATTGTGTTTCATTGCATTTATACAGGGTTAATAAAACAGGTTTCTTAAAACAGTTTTTTGAAAAGAGTTCGAGAGCTAAACTACAAATTTACCGAAAATTCGCTACCAAAACGCACTTACTGCGTCCAGTTTTTTTTCTTACAAACGCAGCATTTTTCGATAAAAAGTGCAAAAATGCATTTACGAATTTGTTCTACAAAAATTAGTTAAAAAAATATGCACCCCTACTCACTCCTGGTCCCGTAACTTCCTTGGGGATTGTGAACAAGCAATTTTTCTTGGGGTTTGTGGCTCAAGGGGGAGGGTGCTAAGCAGGTTTCTGAAAACAGTGTTTTGAAAAGCGTTCGAGAGCTAATCTGCAAATTTACCGAAAATTCGCTACCAAAACGCACTTACTGCGTCCAGATTTTTTTCTTATAAATGCATCATATTTCGATAAAAAATGCAAAAATGCTAAACAAATTTGTTCTACGATAATAAGCTAAAAACAATTATAGACCGTTAAACCATAAACTTCACTAAACCTACAAATAAATAACCAATAAGCCACCAAACTTAACTAAACTGACAGCCAAAGCATCAGAGAAAGGGTTTATTTGAAATGGATATTCTGTAAATATTTTAGTAAAATGAAGGGCAATGACGGTTGAATATGAAACTTAAGGGTTTGCAGAACACTCTTCTTGCAACATTTTCTTTTCACAAACGGTATTTGTTTCTCATTCTTTTCCTAAACATTGCCAATTTTGACGTTTAATATTGCGAGTTTGACGTTTTGAGGAAAACTCCAAAATTTGTTGCTTTAACTGCCCATAACTTCTTATAAATTTTGGCACAGAGTTCACTCTTTATAATGCAAACACGCGTACCAAATTTGGTTGCCCTTACTTTGTTATTTCCGGAGATATGACTTTTTTTATAAAGAAAATACAAAATTTTCTGGGAAAACCTGGTGCGATTTTCCTGGCTAACGAACTTATCCAAGCCACTTGCAAAAGTAAGGTACTCTACAAATTTTATCAGATCGGTCCATTATTTTTTGAGTTATCGGTCATATATATATATATATATATATATATATATATATATATATATATATATATATATATATATATATATATATATATATATATATATATATATATATAAACACAGATCTCTCCATAAGCGAATAAAAAAAAAATTCGCTACAAAGGCACTTGAATATCCTGATATATTCGTTATTAAAAAAAATCTTTAAAAAAGTTTTTAGACATATTTTTTACTACAAACTGGCGATTCTAAGCTTTTCATAGGGTAAACAACTTCGCTGCTATGGCAACCATATTTTTTTTAAATGCAAAGTATGATTTTTTTCGCATTTTTTAAAAGATTTTTTTATATTGCAACACACCACGAGGGCTTACAGCCTAAATACTATCGTACCGTGGGTGTCGATAAGGAGGAAGGAGGCAACTTGAAGGTTTGGAGGTTCGGAGGAGAAGGATGTGCCGGCAAGGAATTCCACAACTTGGAAGTCCTCGGGACAAAGCAGCGGGCATAACAAGATGTTCTATGTCTGGTGACCTGGACAGTAAAAGGGTGCAGTCGCTCTGTTCCCCTGTTAGATCTGTTGGGGGCAGCAGGTGGAGGAAGTATGGAAGAAAGCTCCTCTGAGCAGTGCCCGTGCAGATATATATATATATATATATATATATATATATATATATATATATATATATATATATATATATATATATTTATATATATATATAAAGGAGAAAGGCCTCCAACGGCACGTTGGTGCGTAAGGGATGGCAGCCTTTGGGTGAGGGTAGGGTCACCGATGAGACGTATAGCTCTCTTCTGAATGGAGTCCAGGATAGCGAGTGTAGAAGCGACAGCAGCACCCCAGATGTGGGAGCAGTATTCGAGGGTTGGTCTTATTTGTGAAGTATATAAGGTATAGAGATTATGTGGTGAAAAGTATTTGCGAGCCCGGAAGAGGAAATCTAATTTCTTAGCAGCCGCTTCTGCAATTGATATGACATGTTGGTGCCAATTGAGATTTCGATCCACAGAAATGCCAACAAGTGAAATGTCGCTTTCTTGATACGGCACTATAAAACTTTAATCGGGTTCCATAAGAAAAGCAAAATCTTAAAATCGTTTGGACTTTATTATTCAATTTCTTATCAAGTTACCCATTGAAAAAATGTGACAGTATTTGTAGCTGTCAATTGGAAACATTGTTTGTTATCAGTTTTTTGGAGTTTGTAATACTTTATCGAGCTTCATATCAAAAATTGAGAACTTTTACAATTTAATAATAATAACTATTATTATGGCAGAATTGCAGTGCTTTTGGGGTGGCGAGACCGCGGACGAGCCCTGAGGGAGAAAAAAAATGCAGAATTGAGCGAAAGCTAGGAATTGAAATATTAATGATGCTGGGTTACGGTGACAGGAAATGTTATAAAGAAGTGTGTATGCTTTTTCATGAAGTATACTATAATCGGCCACCAATAATTAGTGACGATATTTCCAAATTATTGAAAAATTTTAACCAAACTGGTAGTGTCGAGGATAAACCAAGAATAGGAAAACCAAAGTCGGTTGTAGCTGGTAATAAGGTATTGTATGTATTATCGTCTTTTCATGAAAACCTTCATTTGTCTACAAATGAAGTTGCGACATTACGCAATGTTTCACAAAAATCTATGGTAAATTTGCTAAGAAAAGAAAATTTTCACCCATACAAAGTACAGTTCGTACAAGAACTTGCAGATGGCGATATTGAGAAGTGTGTTGTATTTTGTAATATTATGATACGCAAATGTAATAAGAATCCGGACTTTGGTAGAAACACTATTTTCTCAGATGAAGCTACGTTTACACTGAATGGATTTGTTAATAAACAAAATTATCGTTATTTGTTTCAGTAAAATTAACATTGACAGCTGGAGGCTCAAACCCAGTGACCACAAAAAATTAATGTATGTGCCGGCTTACTAGACAGCAGCATTGTTGGGCCGTTCTTT
The DNA here is from genome assembly GCA_964006375.1 of Tillus elongatus. Lineage (NCBI taxonomy): Eukaryota > Metazoa > Arthropoda > Insecta > Coleoptera > Cleridae > Tillus > Tillus elongatus. The sequence continues at coordinate 58,094,508 of OZ023263.1, read as the reverse complement.
ATCGAGGGGAAATCTAATCTGAAAAATATTTAAGTTTATGAAGAGAAGAAATTATACCTACTGTGGTTGCAGTGCTCTCAGTTAATGAAATTTGGTTCCAGCAAGATGGAACTCCCAGTTATTTTGGAACATGCGTTAATATACAGGGTGTGGCGCCAAGACCTTCAGTTAGCCGTTTATCAATAACTACTCCCATTTGAAATTTGAAAATTTACACATACGATCGAGACGAATTCCAGTTCAGTGAAAATAGTTTAATTTATGTCAAACTTCAGGTTTATCCGAAAGTGACCATCAACTTGCTTATTTTAAATACAACATGTTAATTTTCTTTATATTTTCGAATTCTACATCGAATTTGAGATAAATTATTACTATTACACCATATGTCAAAAATCAACCGTTTTCGAAAATTTTCCTTATATTTTATGAGCTATTTCAGTTCGCATCCGGTTTTCCTTTCAACGTGTATTAGCATTCCCTATACCTAAATTCCACCGTTTCCCGAATATATAATTATATTGGATTCACTTAATTCAAATTGCCACAATAAATTTAAGGCAGGCTTTGAAACTTGATAATATGCTTGTTGACGTCTACATGCCAAAAGACCGTCAAGCGAAGCTTATTGTCATAAAAATCGAGATAGTGTCAGTCAACGCGGTGCAAAAATGGCAAATTTGCAGTGCACAATCGACGTTTTTTTTGGAGGCTCTAATTATTTATGGTGAGTGTCAACGAATTGTGGGCCGAACATGCCGTGCATTTGCAGAAAAGTACCCGAATAAACTGAAACCCAGTCACGACATGATAAAGAGGTTGCTGCAAAATTGTTCACAGCATCGAAGTTTTCGCCCATAAGTACAGAAGCGTAAGCCACCCGTCGATAACGAGGTAAACGAAGTGAACGTATTGGCATTTCTTCTTGCTGATCCCAAGGCATCTATCGGGGATTGCGAAAAAGAATTACGCTTGGCAGCGAGAACGATTCACAGAATTTTGAAAAAGCATTATTGGAGACGCTTCCCTTACCACCCGATACATGGTTTGCAACCAAACAATCTTCCGAGAAGTGTTGAGTTCTGTGAATGGTTCCTATTGAAAACACAAGAAGATGAGAGTGTCTGCAAGATAATTATTTGGTGCAATGAGGCGAAGTTCTCCAAAAATGGCATGCACAATCGCTACAATAGTGACTTCTGGTCAGATGAGAATCCCCATGTTACCAGGATCAACTATTTCCAAGACAGGTGGCCATTCAATGTGTTTTGTGCAATTAAGAACGATAAGATTTTTGGGATTAAAATATACGATGAAAATCTCACTGGTATGAGTTATAATGATATTTTGCACGAAGCGATTCTAGTTTCTCTCAACACATTAAGTTTAGAAGAGGCTAGAACAAGCTGGTGTCAGCGAGACGGAGCACCGCCCCACAGTTTCCATTTAGCTCATGATTTTTTGCAACAACATTTTGAAGACAGGTGGATTGCCAATAACGGCCCACATAGATGGCCACCACGGTCCCCTGACTTAACACATCTGGGGCTAGATCAAAAATAAAGTTTACCACGAACCTGCCACCACAAAAGAAGACATGATAGGTAGAGTTTTACGTGCCTTCAATTCACTGAGTTCGAGACAAATCAGAAAGGCTACGAACCACAACATTATAAGACGAATAACAAAATGCCTCCATGTCAGTGGGAGTAATTTTGAGCATTTGTTATAAGTTCCACAATTTTTTTATTTGTTTTTGTGTTTTAGTTTTCCACTAGCTATTAGTTAAGTTCTGTAATCATTTATAATAAATAACTACCTATATTGTTGAGTTGTATTTTGGTTTTACAAGTTAGTTAACAACACATTGATTTTACAGAACTAAAACAAGGGAAATGCAGCGATTTGGATGCAAATACAGTGTTCTCTTTTTTACGTGAGAAGGCCCAACATATGTTATGTTTTCATTTGTAAGGGGTGGGACTTGACATGTAAACGTCAACAAGCATATTATCAAGTTCCAAAGCCTGCCTTAAATCTATTGTGACAATTTGAATCAAGTGAATCCAATAAAATTGAAATCTTCGGGAAACGGTGGAATTTAGGTATAGGGAATGCTAATACACGTTGAAAGGGAAACCGGATGCGAACCGAAATAGCTCATAAAATATAGGGTGTTCCATTTGAAAGAAGCGAGTAATTGTGATTTCAATTTTACCAAATGGCACGACTAATTCTTATCACCCTGTATGTTTAAAAGAAAAGCTATCAAACGTGTCGTTTAGGTGCCAATCTGAGGGTAATCTGTACAAAAACTGAGTCTTCTCAGTTGTATTTCCACACAGAGAGAGATTTTCATAAAAATCGAAAAATTTCGAAAACGGTTGATTTTTGACATATGGTGTATTCAATCTAGAATTCGAAAATATAATGAAAATTGCCATGTTGTATTTAAAATAAGCAAGTTGATGGTCACTTACGGTTAAACCGGAAGTTTGACATAAAGTAAACTATTTTCACTGAACTGGAGTTTGTCTCGATCGTATGTTGTAAATTTTCAAATTACAAATCGGAGTAGTTATTGAGAAACGGCTAACTAAAGGTCTTGGTGCCACACCCTGTATGTAATTCACTTGGTCCAAAAGACATCTTGTAATGGGGAGCTATTTTTTAAGCGCCGCATCGACATTTTTTTTACACAGAAATCCGTTCCAAAAAGTTTAGAACCGAAAAAAAATTGGATATCTCTCTGTCTGTATGCAGAATGACCTTGTAAACACGATAACTTTCGAAAGCCTAGAGAGAATGACTTTATTTTTAACCGACTTCAAAAAAAGGAGTAGGTTGTCAATTTGGCTGTATTTTTTTATGTGTGTTACCTCAGAACTTTTTTGTAGGTGAACCGATTTTGATGACTCTTTTTTTATTTGAAAGCTGGTGCTTCTCATGTGGTACCGTGTAAGTTTGATCAAAATCTCGCCGGTAATTCTTCAGTTATCCTTAATGAAGTCCGTTTTCTATTTTTTTCAAATTTTTACTTGTTGGTATATGCAATTCCTAAAAGCGTGAGATAAGGTGATTTGAAAACGATCAAGGTCGGAATAGCTCTAGATGCTTTTTTGTTTTTCAAACAAAAAATCAATTTCTTGTTAGTGTTATAAAATATATTTTATGATGAGCTTAAAAACGTAGATGTAACCTCTTGTGATTTATTGCTAAACCCACCAATAATGGCGGCTGCTTTTTTATTTTACAAACATTTTCTACCGTTATTATTCGATACTATTTTTAAGTACATTTATAGTCTCGAATAGTTTTTTCGCTAAAATCAAGCATTACAAAACGGCGGCCAATTTATTTGGTTAACATATATATATATATATATATATATATATATATATATATATATATATATATATATATATATATATATATATATATATTACATATTCAATTTTTTTACGAAGATACCTCAACTCAAAAAAGTCAAATAGATATTCCACAACGTCATATGCAACCCGTATCTTTTATTTCTACATATTGTTTATTTAATATTATTACGCATCAAAATTATGTATTATGTCTTACTACAAACAAGCTGTGTTTGTGGTTGCATCGACATAATTTTGAAAAGCTCCTCCAAAAATAAGACAGGCAAAACTATTTTTAACCCCTGATGCCAGACAGAAGTCGTGTTTTGTGTGTTTGTCTGTGGATTCGTACCTATAAGCTTATAATTGCGATATGGTTTTGAGCCCCTTTTGATCAAAATCGGTTAACCACTCCTTTTTGCCTGCGTCTTTTAATTTGATGGAATTATATCGAATGGCACTTTCTGAATTTTGTCCCTGTGTTGCTCCTTCTGCTATCCCTTATCCAACAACATTTTTATAAGTAACTTCCATTTAAACATTAACTTTAACTAAATTTCCTTAAAAACCACCATCCCAACACAAATACGTTGATGTTTCTCCTTGACAATGGTTAAATATTTGTATTATGTTAGAAAAATACATTTTTTCTTTTTAAAATTTTTGGTATATAATAGTTTTTTTATTAGCAAAGAAGGGCTACGCTTAAGACTGCAAATTGCCACACACATTTTCTTGAAAAAAATGGAGCATCCTACTTTTTTATAGATAAATAAACCAAGATTGATTTGGCGCCTTGTGGAATCATACCTTGTGCATCACCTTCTATACTGTATCGATCATCGTCTACCTATTGCCAGCGCATAAAGTCCTTGAAGAAGCACTAACCTTGTAATAAAATGCCAGGAGTGCTGCTCCTTTAATGGAGGTGAGACTTTTTAATCGTTCCCGTGAAATGGAAGATAATGGAAGCTTGATTAATACTAATAAAACCTTTTAAAGAGCCCCGTAATTATTGCTAATTATCACAAGACGGTATGCGTGTTAGAAGTTACCTAAGACTTCTAAAAGGAGGTCGTACTTGAAATAACACGATAGCAGAGTGCCAAAATAAGTGAGCAAATATGTATACAGTGTGTTCGAAATTGGTGGCGACAGTATTGGTATTTCGGAAATTAATATGTATAAGCACGGTTCAATAGGGAAAGTTTTATCATCATGGTAACGTCATAAATAGACAACAATTTTAGTTATGTGAAAAAATTATATAATATAATAAAAGTCTGGACGCAGCAAGTGCGTTATGGTAGTGAATTTTCATTAAAATGTTTTTAATAGCAAATATGTGTGTTTTTTTTAAAAGAAAGCATGCATCAAATTTGGTTACCAGTATAACCTATGTCGTAAAAACAATGTGCCATGTTTCATCAAAATAACTTTATTGTTTGAAATTGTACAAAAGTTTCCGAAAGTAAATTTAAAGTGTTCCTGAAAAAACTCATTTCTTGGTCAACCTTATAGGTTAATAGTAAATTGAGCTATTCAAATATGAAGCATTTGATCAAAATTCACTACCATAATGCACTTGCTGCGTTCAGAATTTCTTTTCTTACAAACACGCATTATATTTCGATGGAAAATGCAAAAATGCAATAACATAAGGCGTGTTCGACTAAAGAAAAAAGAAAATGTGTATCACCAACGACTTATGGGCCACTCTGTGATTGTAGAAATAATTTTTCAAGATGTAGCTTAAGACATACTATAATTAATGTATACATTTTTTTTTCATATCTTGTATAATAACGGATATATTGAGCATTATTGATTTTTTTACGAAAATTCGACAAAAATTATATACCATTAAACGATAAACTTTATAGCTAAGGCTACTGCCAAGCATCAGAGAAAGGGTCTATTTGAAATGAATTTTCTGAAAATATATTAGCAAAATTAAGGACAAGGACGGTTGAAACTAAGCCTTCAATAAAACTTCTTATAAAATATTCTTCTTAATGTTGCTAATTTTGACGTTTGAAAACGCGGCTTTGACGTTTTGAGGAAAACCTCAATATTTTTTTTAAATGCCTATAATTTTTTTGCCTTTTGACCTACAGAGCTAAATTTTGGTAGGTAATTTACCTATAATTTTGTAACCCGTGTGCCAAATTTGGTTGCCCTTACTTTGTTATTTCCGGAGATATAAATTATATAAATTTTCGTAAGAAAACACATTTTCCGGGAAAACTTGGGCCGATTTTCCTGGATAACGAACATATCCAAGACACTTGCAAAAGGAAGGTATGTACCAAATTGAATCAAAATCGGCCCATTATTTTTTGAGTTATCGGTGTGATACACACACACACACACACACACACACACACACACACATATATATATATATATATATATATATATATATATATATATATATATATATATATATATATATATATATATATATATATATAGTATTAAAATTTTGTGGGAACGCCGTTAGTTGTAGAATAAAACTCTTTATTATAGGCCGAGCTTTCGGAAAAATTTATTCCTTTATTAAGGATATAACATGAGTTCTACTAAACTATTTATCTAATAACAAACATAAAAAGAAAACTTTTTGATGAATTTGAGTGAAGTCTAATATATATATATATATATATATATATATATATATATATATATATATATATATATATATATATATATATATATACATATAAACATCGAAACTGACCCCGGATACGTGTTCAAGGGGGCCTAATTAGCGCTCATTTGCTAATAGGTTCATATATCATGATATGTCATGCAAATCCAATTATTGTCTACAAATAAATGGGCTTTTGGTAGAAATAGAAGAGCAAGCTATGCGATATTTTCAAATGGAACACCCTGTATTTTATAATGAGACTGGCAAGATCATTTGAATTTATATCTAAGAGTACCATATGATGTTATACCTATTCTCAGCAAAAAAACAATGTAGAGAGCTGTGGAGCTGCTAAATCTTAGCACAGCTCAGAAAGATAACAGCTCTCTTGACGGGACACATGGCCGTCAAGAAACACCTGCATAAAATGGGTCGGTTCGAGGGGGACCTCGCATGCAGACTCTGCGGCGAGGGGGAGGAATCAGACTAGCACATCTTGTGCGAGTGTAAAGCTCTGGACCGCAAGAGACAACTGATCTACGGTCAGTCTAGACCGGAGACAGAGCAATATAAAACTTCACCCTGCCAATCGCTGTGCAGACTAGTTCAAGGAACAGTGATTTGGGAATGGGTGGAGTAAAAAGACTAACGGCATGCACAATAAGCCATAGGCTGCAGTGCTTTCGGGGCGACGAAGTCGCGGGCGAGCCCTGATGGAAAAAAGGTGCCCTTCTATAGCTACACTCCTGATCATGTTCTAGAGAACTCAGGATACAGGTTGCACTGGGATCGGACCGTGCTCACAGACCAACGAGTTGCCCACAACAGGCCAGATATGATAATAGTGGATAAGTCTTGCAAGCAAGTGACGCTGATTGATGTGGCCATTCCGAATACTAATAATCTAGAGATAAAGTACAACGAGAAAATTATTATGTACAGAGACCTCGAGATGCAAATAAAGAGACAGTCGAGGGCAGATAGTGTCCGAGTAATTTCAATAGTGATGTCGTCAATTGGTGTAGTTCATAAGAATATTCGAGAGAGCATTAAGAGACTGGGTCTTGGAGAGCACCTTTATAAGGTTACGCAGAAGGAGGTAATACTTGCAACTGCCCACACCGTGACGAGATTCCTGGGAAATGTGTCGTTCTGTACCCGATAACTTGGAAATGTGTCCATCTGAGCTCAGTCCGTTTGGTATCTGAGATACCTGGGATGAGTGAATGTTCCTCTTTGAGGGAGTATGAAAGCCCTTCAGGCTAAAGTCCATAATAATAATAATACTAATAATACTAATACTAATAATAAGTATAATAATATATTTTAATGTGTATTTTTTTTGTTTCAGGTAACTTACGTTTTCAATATCTTCTAATGAAATAAGAATGATTATCGGGTATGAGAATTTTTTTTGGTAACGTATTACTTTTTTGGTGAACGATTTTTTGTTGTAACCGATTATTCAACTACACAATTACTTGCAATGAAAGAATAATATTATTATTGATGAAGTAGATAATAATTTTGGTTTTAAAGTCATATAAAACATATTTTAATCTATTTTTTCCATTATTGTTATTGGTCATCTTAATGATTTAAAAATGACTTATGAATAGCACAACCCCCAAAATAATGTCTATTATACTCTAATAGTAGGATAGTATATTTTATTTTCCAAAATTGTACAATATGAGTTAATAGATTTTTAGATTGTTTATTTATTTCATACAAAGGTTAACGGGGTCAACCCCAAACAAAGATAAAGAATACAAAGACAATTAATCAAGTTGTATACAAAGTATCTCTCACACCGTATCAATTTCAGGTCGCAGGTTGTTTTTGAAATAAGGTTGTTTTAAAACATAATAAAATGTATTTTTTGTTAATGATAAGAAATGAAAACTGAAATTTGGTGCTTCTATATAACCTGACATGTACTTTACAAATAGTCAACAAAAAATTAAGCTTGTCGTTTAAAAAAGTGATTGATGGCGTTGTACCTTAAATTTAGGACACAGAGAATAAAAAAGAAATACTAATCGACTTGTTTGCAGTAAAATCGTCTACTTTACATATGTTAGTGATGAACAGTGCAAAAATACAATACAATGAGTTTTTTGAACAAACCCAAGGCACGCCAACGGGCAACCCTCTTTCTCTATTCATTGCGGAGATGAGTAGATTAGAAACTTATTTTTAAAATAAAGGGGAGTTTTTTCGTAATGTATGGGTTCGTTATGTGGACGATTTTATCGCAGTGTTTAACACAAACATATGCAAAGTAGGCGATTTTATTGGACTGAGCAGTCAATTTGACTCAATAAAATTTACCCACGAACTAGAAATAAATAATAAACTACCCTTTCTAGATATATTATTAAAAATTACGACTCTCTTGAATTCGATACTCACAGGAAGGAAATCATTACTCTAAGTTACATTCCGAATGACTCACATCATACGTTCACACAAAAAAAGGCTAGTTTTTTTCTTTTTTTGGTAAATCGATTATTACAAATTCCCTTAAGTAAAAATTAGAGTACCTGAAGAACGTGGCTAAATATAACGGATACTCGGATTAATTAGTGGAGAACTGAATTGATAGGCACAGAACAAAGAAAATGTTAGATCACTACACTCAGAGAAGATAAAGTAGACAAAAAGTTTGTCTGCCTACCATTTGAACTGCGAATCGCGAGCGGACTCGAGAAAATTTTTAAGAAAGCTGATTTGCAGCTAACTTTTTCCCAGAAAACATAATTTAAAAAATTTGTTAGGTAATAAAAAGATAAGGATAAAGCCAATAAAATCTCAGGTATTTATGACATACGCTGTAAAAATAGTAATCGTAAATACACTCGGTAAACTAAAAGATCCATTTAAACCAAATTGCAGGAACATCTGCCACAGCCGAGATACGGTACTTTACACAAGCCATGCGTTGCCCAGCATATTTGGGACAATAATCGCCACATTGATAAACAAAATCTGAAGCTTGTCAAAAATGTTAGACAACCGGTGAAATTCGATGCCTACGACAGTATTTTCTAAGGCCATAAACAACAAAGTTTGTTTGAACCGAGCTCCGCCACTTTCTAATAGTTCACCGCTCTCACTGTCTCTTTCATAGAAAAAAGATGCCTAAACTGCGTAGAAACAAGTATAATGGAGTTACTAAAGGGACTTCCGGTAATAAAAATATAAACTTAACAAGTTTGTTTGTAATTCCTCTCTCTATGCTGTCAGTCTTTTATCTGACATCTAATCTAAACACAATGTTTAGTAGTTAAGAGTCTAGAATTCTTGATCCTCTGAGACGCTAACTTGGTTAGTGAAACGATCCTCAGGTCTTTAAAAATCTGTTGCGGTGATTTTGGGTTCTCCAAGTGTAATTAATTTCAAGAGCTAAATCCCAAAACTCTGTATGTATATGCAGTTTGTAAGATATAACTTTGAAGACTTTGAATATATACTAAAGTATTCCCGAGTGAAATAAAAACGTCGAATATCATATTGTGACTACGAATTGTATTGTTTTTAGTGAATTTTTATTTTTAAAAAATCACTAATAGAGAGGTATCGATGGTGAGACTTTGCAATTTTTTTTCAAATGAGCGCGAACTAGGACCCTTAGAACCCATATCCAGGGTCAGTTTTAATTTTTATATGTATATATATATATATATATATATATATATATATATATATATATATATATATATATATACAGGGTCGCTGATAAGTCTGGAAACGGTCGATTATCCGGGAAAATATACAAGGTGTCGAAAAAAGTTTTATACAAAAGTTTTTGGGTTCTTCAATGTCTACTAGGCGGTGATAATTTCATTTATACAGGGTTGGTCATACAGGCGTGGCACACCAATATTAATTTTTTTTTAATGGAACACCCTATATATTATTCGATATTTCAATCCTTCTCTTAATTTTGAGCAACATTTATCAGAAGCATGATGTACATAAACTCAATCGTTTCCGGGTAAAAAAATAAATAAAAATAAACGCTATTGTTTTTAAAATCTATTGGATGAAGAACAAAAATAAATGAAAAGTAGAATATCTCTTGAAAACAATCTGTGAGTGTGAAAAGAACCGGTTGCGATGTTTTTAACATTGTTTGAAATCCTATTTTATAAGATGTTCAAAGTGTTCTCCATTGACCTCCTGACAATAATGAATTCGCTTAACAAAACATTGCACTGCATTTACAAGAGCGTTTTGAGGAATGTTATTAATTTCATGCACAATCCTTGCTTGCAACTCTTCAATATTCTGCGGTCTATTTTGGTTAATTAAATTTTTTACATGACCCCACAAAAAAAGTCAAGCGGCGTCATGTCGGGAGACCTAGCTGGCCATTCAATAGTTCCCCTGCGCCCTATCCATCTGCCAGGAAAGGTTTGATTCAGATATTCCCGTACCTCAATTCCAAAATGAGGGGGTGCCCCATCCTACTGAAACCATATTTCTTCCGCTGGTAGATTTGGGTCGTTATTGTTCGGAAATAATCGACTAACGTCTGGAACAATTGATTCTTGCAAAAGTGTCAAATATCGAGCAGAGTTCAAATTACCGTGTATAAAATAAGGTCCTATGATATGTCCACCAATAATAGCACACCAAACATTTACTTTTTGCGGTCTTTGGGTGTGAATTTGTTCCATCCAATGTGGGTTTTCGTCTGACCAGTACCTACAGTTGTGTCGGTTGACTTGTCCATTCAAACAAAATGTAGATTCGTCGGAAAACAAAATGTGGTTGGCAAAGTTAAAATTTTGGCGTAACTTCTCCATAATAAGTTCACAGAACTCGATTCTGCGATCAAAATCGTCTTCACTCAGTTCTTGCAATAAATGAATTTTATATGGACGGAACTTTTCCCGCTTCGTAATCTTTTGAATTGAATATCGACTCATATTGTGATTTAAAGCCAATTGCTGTGCCGAAGTTTTCGGATTTTCCACCACATCCAATATTACATTCAAAGAATTTTCTTCATTTGTAACGGTTACTGGCCTTCCAGTTCTAGGTTTATCCTTGATACCGCCAGTTTCGTGAAAACGATGCAAAGTTTTCGAAACTGTGGATTTGGAGATCGATTCCCGCTCAGGATGCAACTCATTGAACATAATCACCACTTGAGCAAAACTTCGTGTTCTATCACCGTACCCTATCATCATTAAAATTTCGATACGTTCGGTTTCACTTAAACTTGCCATTTTGCACAAAAACTGTTGACACTAAATTACTAATGTTTCAAAACTGTTGACACTGAATGAATGTTTGACATTCGTTGTCCTGGAAACATTTTAAAACAAAAGAATAATACTGCGTTTCTTATGGGCATCTTATCTTATCTTGGGATTCCAAACAATGTTAAAAACATCGCAACCGGTTCTTTTCACACTCACAGATTGTTTTCAAGAGATATTCTACTTTTCATTTATTTTTGTTCTTCATCCAATAGATTTTAAAAACAGTAGCGTTTATTTTTATTTATTTTTTTACCCGGAAACGATTGAGTTTAGGTACATTATGCTTCTCATAAATGTTGCTCAAAATTAAGAGAAGGATTGAAATATCGAATAATATATAGGGTGTTCCATTAAAAAAAAATTAATATTGGTGTGCCACGCCTGTATGACCAACCCTGTATAAATAAAATTATCACCGCCTAGTAGACATTGAAGAACCCAAAAACTTTTGTATAAAACTTTTTTCGACACCTTGTATATTTTCCCGGATAATCGACCGTTTCCAGACTTATCAGCGACCCTGTATATATATATATATATATATATATATATATATATATATATATATATATATATATATATATATATATATATATATATATATATATGTTTCCATCCGATAACTAAAAAAAAAACCGATTACGATGAAACTCGGCAAGTGCCTTTCTTTTATTAATGGCTTGGATGAGTTCGTTATTCAGGAAAATAGGACAGCCTTTTCCGGGAAAATTTTCAGTTTTCTTTCGAAAAAATTTTTTCTCCGAAAATTACAAAGCTGTTTTGATGAAATTTACTAGATATGTTGCCTTGGGAGAGACCGTCCTACTTACCAAAATTCAAGTTTCTAAGTTGATAGAAAATGGAGTTATTCAAATTTTGAATTTAAAAAAAATAAAAATTTTACTCCCAATATTACAAAGTTATTTTAATGAAATTTTGCGGATATTTTTCCTTAGGAAAGACATTACTACATACCAAAATTAAACTTTCTGAGTTTATAAAAAATTGAGTTATTCAAGTTTGAACCATTTTATAAAAATTCACTACCATAACGCACTTGCTGCTCCCGAACTTTTATAGAATAGTCCTCATCTAGGAACCGTAGAAGTTTACATCTTAGATTAATTAAACTCGAACCAGAAACAAGCGGTGTAGCTGCGGCATAAATATCATCTTTTATTTTTACTATTGAAATTAATAGAATCATAAAAAGAACATTTAGGTTATCCTAGGGACTGGCTCCGGGGTTCAGATTCACGAGACTTGAATTGCAGAAATTTGTAGAATGCGTGACAGGAAACTTTATGAGGTATTCAATGAGGCACGCCAAAGATCGGATGAAGGCCTTAATTGCTACGTTGCCCATAGTGCGTTTTCATAACGAAATTTGGTTATTTTCTTAATATAAAATGTTCATGATACTTTTTTGCTAAGTTGTGATTATGCAGAAAACGGTAGTGAAACGATCGTCAGGTCTTTTAAGAATATCTATTGTAGTAATTTGGGTTCTCCAAGTGTAATTATCAGTACTCATCACAGGTTCCAATCTTCATTTAGTGATATAATTATATACCTTATGAAATAAAAAAAGTCTGGAGACTGCAAGTGCGTTATGGAGGTGAATTTTCATTAAAATGTTTTTAATAGCAAATATGTTTTTTTTGAATGACAGCAGGTATCAAATTTGGTTACCAGTATAACCTATAATATAGTACACGCAATGTACCATATCTCATCAAAATAACTTTATTGTTTGAAAATGTACAAAAACTATCCGAAAATAAACTTAAAATGTTACCGAAAAAACTGGTTTCCTAGCCAAATTATTGAAATTTAAAGCATTTATTAAAAATTCGCTACCAAAACGCACTTGCCGCATCCCGAATTTCTTTTCTCACAAACATGTATTACATTTCGATGAAAAATACAAAAATGCATAAGAGGTATTCGATTAAAAAAAAATTGTATCACAAACAACTTATGGACTACGCTTTGATTGTAAAATTAATTTTATAAGCTGTACCTTACGACAGCCTATAATTAGCATATACAATTTTTTCTCGTATCTTGATTATTAACGGACATGCTAAGCTTTGTTCTACTATAATTCACAAAAAAATATAGACTATTAAATCATAATATATAACTAAACTACTACCGAAGCATCAGAGATAGGGTCTATTTCAAATGAAGTGCGTTATGGTAGCGAATTTTCATAGAACTGTTTTTAATGTTAAATATGTTTTTTAAGAAATACATGAAATTTAGTAGATAGTCTAACCTTTATAGTAGAAATAATGTACCGCATTTTATCAAACTAACTTTTTATTTGAAAAAGTACAAAAAGTTTCCGAAGAAATTGTAAAATTTTCCCAAAAAAACTATTCTGACTTTCCTGGCCAACGAATCTATCCACGTAATTAACACAAAAACTACACTAGCCAAGATACAAATATTTATAGAAAGCTTTTTGACAAAAATTAAAAAAAATATATTTACATGAAGATTTGTAAACAATCTGTTTCATTAAAATTCGCCATTTTTTTTACCAAGACTGGCTAAGTAATTGGAGAGCGTCCTGTATATGGCATCTCGATTTTTTTACGGATAACATAATTGAAAATCTTCCTAAATGCGTCATTTTCATGGAACTCCTATTTACATTGGTAAAAATAATGTATTACAATTATTGGTATGTTGCAAAATGTAAAAAGTTGAAAAACAATTGAAATAACTCGAAAACGATGGGCGATATTGATTTTTTCCTCTTACGATCAGGCATTAAAATTGGATGGAAAATGCAATAATGCTACAATAAAAGGGGTAAATCCTGTGATTGTCAACGTAATTTTATAAGATACAGCTCAAAACACCCCATAAATAACTTTTATAACATTTTCCAGTATCTTGTATAGATACGGGAATATGACAGATATATTGAGCTTTAGAGTCAAATCCACCACCCTGTATATATGTAAACATGTAAAAACTGAAATTGACCCACTGGCCGCCTAGTTCGCACTCCTTTGAAGAAATATTTTTTAAATTCTAAAGTCCCGGTCTTCTCAATAACGAATTTGTTCTACGAAAGTTCGCGAAAAAGTATAGACTGATAAACCACAAACTGTATAATTGAAACTACTGCCAAATCATCAAAAAAGGGGTCTATTTGAAATGAATTTCCTGCAAACATTTTAGTAAAATGAAGGACAATGATGATTGAAGTTGTAACTTAAGGCTTTGTAAAACATATTTATTTTGACATTTCTTCTACATAACTCGTAATTGTTTCAAGTTCTAATTGCAAATTTTGAATTTCAAATCGCGACTTTGACATTTTCAGAAAGACAACTAGTAATTTTTCTGTTACTTCTTGACCCTTTTGCGTCAAGAAAACTTAATCTTTGTCTGTAATATACAATAGATTTTGTTATCCACATAAAATGTTTTGGTTTCGTGCATTTCTCTGGTCACCAGTGGCACCAAAATTTTTGTCTTAAAATGCCTATAACTTTTTTTGCTTTTAACTGAATCTTTATCTGAATTTCGGCACGTAGGGTAAGTTTGATAGGAGAAACGTATGTGCTAAATTTGGTTGTCATAGCTTTGGTATTTTCGGAGATACAAAAATTTTACTACAGAAAACCCAAAATTTTCCTGGAAACACAGGCCCCATTTTCCTGGCCAACGAACTTATCTAAGCCACTTACAAAATTGGTCCATTATTTTTTGAGTTGTCAATACGATATATATATATATATATATATATATATATATATATATATATATATATATATATATATATATATATATATATATATATATATATATATAAACACAGATTATTGAATTTTCTTAAAGAGAATTCACTAAAAAGGAAGCCATTTCAGTCTATTTTATTTTATTTGGTTTGAATTTATGTAAATTTTCTTCTGTTATTTTTTTACTGTTTTGAAAAGTACAATTTGTAGAACCCAATTCATCACAATACAATTTTTGGCCTGCCGATCGTTTAGCTAACAAAGTTAGCGTCATCAGAGGGATAAATAATTTCTAATTGATAAGAACTGTATTATTCTTCTAATTGTACTTATCAGTGCTCATCACAGGTTCCAATCTTCACTCATTGTTTTGATAAGTTTCACATCGATTACGTGTAATGTATACATTACCAAATGAGATGTGAGACACGTGTTTACACGTGTCGCCATCTCGTTGCGGAACCAAGTAGTATGTTGTCACGGCAGCTCCAAATAACACAGAATGTTAAAAAATAGAGACTGTATACAACCAACTAACAATTTAGTAAATTTTCAGCCCTGACCCATTTCTTCCCAATGAATCGGGCTGAGTAAAACAAATTTTACTTTTTATGTGACCCCACGAAAGGAAATCTAGGGGTGATAAATCTGGCGATCGTTTGGGCCCTTCTATTAAACTTCTGCTCCCAGCCCACCTTTTTGGAAATGTGTAGTAGAGATATTGTCGAACAGTTAAAGCATAGTGTGGAGGAGCTCCATCCTGCTGAAATACGAACTGGTCTTCGAGATAATGTTCATCATTCTCGATAATGTCAGTCAGCATTGGGTCAATGCTGTTTTCCAACAACTTCCAACTATATATGTCCAGTCGGATTACCAGGTAAGAAACAATGGTGCAACAATATGGTCACCGAAAATTCCAGCCCAAGCATTGAGTTTTTTTCAGGTGTCGTGTATCAATGTCGTGGGACTAGAATCGGCCCAATAGCGAAAATTTTGACGACAATTCACGGTACCGTTTAGGAAAAACGAACACTCACTCTAAAAGAAAAAATTCGGATCATTCACCACTTATCACTCACAAACATCCAGACGGCCGGCTGCGGTCAAAGTCATCTCCATTCAGTTCTTGTGCAAGATGGATCTTCTATGGTTGGAATTTATGACACTTCAAAATGCTGTGAATGGTAGTTCGCCCAAAACCAGGTTCACTTGCCCGTTTCCTCGTACTTATCGTCGGATTCAAAGCTACAAGACCAAGAACCGCCACTTCTACCACTTCATTTCTCCGAGGGTTTCGCTTTTTGTTGCAAACAGATCTTTCTTGAAACTTTGCCACTAACTCCAAAACATACTTTCGATTAACATGCTTGTCTTAATGTTCTTGAATAAATAACTCTGCTGTTCTATTAGCAAATTGATTATTTGCATAAAAAAGTGAAATCATTTCCACACTCTGCGCAATCAAGTAAACCATTTTGTTAAATAACTGCAAGAGCAACAATAACCTGATGGACCAATCAAATAAAAATCACTCGTGCACTAAGTGTTCTTTGCAAATAAAAAAACCGACTAGCACAATTTATTCATTTTCAGTAACAATTTAAAAAAATTCAACTCTCACTTTTTTGTAATTGATAATCAGATAAAACAATCAACAAAACAGATGTTTGCAGCAAATTAAAGAACACGCTTTCTGATCTTCAGGAGTTAATTTCTCACAACCCACTGCTTCAAATTTTAAAAATAAATCACCCTTGAAAATAGATTTACACCAGATCTAAAATGATGTGCTACTTGACCCCCCCTTGCCATTTAAGATATTAAGGGAGGATAGCACCACCGCTTAAGGGTTGGTGTTGCGATGTTGAAAATAAGTCTAAACGTTCTTAAAGCATAATTAACACTTATAAGCGATAAGTACACTTGGAGAACCCAAATCACCACAACACATTTTAAAAGACCTGACGATCGTTTCACTAACCAAGTTAGCGTCATCAGAGGATGAAACATTCTAAATACTTAAAAACTAACATCATTTTATATACCGGATCTCAGGTAAAGAGATCGAACCGAGATGAGACACTACTCGTAGGCAAATTCCAAAGTGTATTGTATTTTGTCGCCGGACAAGGTCTATGCGCCATCCCTTCTGCTTGATCTAAAAAGTGTCCATCTGTAATAGTTTTCAGAAAGTTCAACGACAGCTAAATTAATAACGATTCCTTTGGCGGCAATAACTGTATATTTATGTTATCGGTAAAACGTGTTCATACATTTTTTGTTGTAACTATATTTCGCAATATATATGCTTTCGAACCCGTTTAGCTGTCCTGGTTTTCTAACATTTTTTATTAATTTCAGATTATCTTTATCAACGTGATGATTATTATCCCGAATATGTCGGGCGACGGCAGACTTATCTACAGTACCGTAAAGTAATTGGGATATGTGTTCTTTGAATCTAATTCCAATCGATCTTTTTGTTTGTCCGACGTATTTAAGATTACAATCTTTACAACTTATTTCATAAATTCCCGACATTTTGTCCGCGCTATCCTTGTCTTTTGGGTTACCTAGCAAGTTTTTTAAGGTATTTGTTGTTGAAAATGTTAGCTGTAAGTTGACTTTTTTTAAAATGCTGTCTAGACCACTCGTGATTCTGGGTTCAAATGGTAAGCAAACAAAGTCTTTTTCCGATTTTTCTCTTCTGAACGTCGTTGATTCCGTCAACATTTTCTTTGTTTTCTGTTTGTTGATTAATTTTTTCACTAGGCAAGCAGTGTATCCGTTATATTCGGCCACGTTCTTAATATAATTTAATTCTTTGGTATATATACTTTTGTTTAAAGGAAAATTAATTAACCGATTTACTAAAAAATTCAGCCTGACCATTTTTTGTGCGTACGTATGATGTGAGTCGCTCGGGATGTAGCTTAATGTAGTGGTTTCTTTTCTATAGACAACAACAATAACTTGGTTAGTGAAACGATCGTCAGGTCTTTTAAAATGTGTTGTGGTGATTTGGGTTCTCCAAGTGTACTTATCAGTGCTCATCACAGGTTCCAATCTTCACTTAGTGAACTTATAAGCGATTTTCAACATAATTACGAGTGCCCTAAAACCACTTGTTTCGTTTTTAAATGGTCACCTGCAGACTGTTGGTCTTGAACCCAATTTGATTCAAGTGAGGAGTTCAACCATTCCCGAAGGAATTTTGTGCAGTTCTTTGCAGTACTCATCGAGTAATGAAAATAGATTTATTCAGGACAAACTTCCACAATCTGTTTCTTGTTCTTATCCAACCAGAGCCAATCTTATATTGTTGTCTCCGGATGTCTAGGCATCATAAATTTTATTTGAAGGTGAAATAGATTAAAGAAATATTTTGACATACTTTCGATGGGTTTGTCAACATCGTCCGCTGCTGAAAAGTTGATAAACTGTTTTGTAATTTATGACGTGATACACACAGACAGGTGACACCAAGAAAACGGTACCTAACTTAAATAGAATCCATTCCAGTGTTGCTGCACACCTAATTTATTTTTACAAGCAGAGTTATTTCCTTAAAAATATCAGTCAGTGATAATATAAAATAGTTCGGGACGCAGAAAGTGCGTTATGGTAATGAATTTTCATCAAATGCTTCAAATTTGAATAACTCAATTTTCTATAAACCTAGAAAGTTGCGTTTTGGTATATAGTAAGGTCTTTCCTAAGGCAACATATCCACCAAATTCCATTAAAATAGCTGTGTAATTTCCGGAGAAAAAAAAATTTTTCGAAAGAAAACTCAAAGTTTTTCCAGAAAACATTGTCAGAACTTCCTGGATAACGAACTCATCCAAGCTATTAATTAAGGAAAGGTACTTGCGGAGTTTTATCCATTCGGTTAATTACCTATATCCGGGGTCAGTTTCAATTTTTATATGCTTATATATATATATATATATATATATATATATATATATATATATATATATATATATATATATATATATATATATATATATATATATATATATATATATATATATATACAGGATTATTTAAAAGTATGGAAAGGCACTTGTTTTTCCTCAGGTATTCCCAGTGGCGGATCATGACTTTGTGAGGCTCCAGGCGAAACCTGACCTGGAGGCCCGCCATTAGCCGTGATAGTGCATAAAATTATGATCTGTTTTAGTGAATTTTTATTAAAAAATAATTCACTAATAGAGAGGTATCGATGGTGAGACTTTGCAATTTTTTTTTCAAATGAGCGCGAACTAGGACTGCTAGAACCCTTATCCGGAGTCAGTTTCAATTTTTATATGCCTTTCTTTTATTAATGGATTGGATGAGTTCGTTAGCCAGGAAAATCGGACAAGGTTTTCCCGGAAAATTTGGAGTTTTCTTTCGACATAATTTTTTTTCTCTAAAAATTACAAAGCTATTTTCATGAAATTTTGTGGATATATTGTCTTAGGTAAGGACTTACTATCTACCAAAACTAAACTTTATAAGTTTATAGAAAATTGAGTTATTCCAATTTTGAGTTTTTTTTCGAAAACAATTTTTTTCTTCAAAAATTACAAAGTTATCTTAATAAAATTTGGTGCATATGTTTCCTTGAGAAAGGTCTTACTACATATCAAAATTCAACTTTCTAAGTTTATAGAAAGTTGAGTTATTCAAATTTAAAGCATTTAATAAAAATTCACTACCATAACGCACTTGCTGCGTCCCGAACTTTCTTAATTTTTTGACATAACATAAAACAAACAAATAACAATAAGATACGAAAATAACAAAAATATTCGCAAGTACAAAAAAATCACATTCTTAGGTAAAAGGAATCGCATTCTTAGGTAAAAAAAATCACAATCTTAGGTTAAAAAAAATGACTATTAAATTGTGCATCATATTAGTATCGTAGTATTACTAATTAATAAAGAGATGTTCGTTTAAAACGAAATTTTTCTTGTTTTTGTAACGAAGTTGCTTTTTTTTAGTGTAAATATATATATAGTTTTAAGTCCCGAAGTTATTTTCTGCTTATATACCGAAATTTACAAGTACCAAATGCACTTTTATAAATATTAATTTAGCTTTAAGTATGAGATATCTTATTTAAGATTGCTCACATACTGAAATATATAATTTCCGAAACTAGCTTTTGCTCGAAATATAAATTTAATTTAACCGTTTATTATTGTCAGAGGATGCATCTAATTAAGACAATTTTTCATGCCGAATTTGATATATACCAGATTTATTTTAATTTATATAGTTTATAGACCGAATTTGTTCTCCGAGCGCCGTCGTAGGTTTTGATGCACGCGTCTCACTGTAAATGAACGGGGCATAGCTTCCACTACTAACCAAGCCCGGTAGTAGTGGAAGCGATGGACTGGAAAACTGATAACAGCCAGTTATATAAGGACGCCCTCACTGTACACCACTATTTAGGGCCACCGCGGCCGCAACACACATCAAGACCCTTCAAATCATCCAGAATAAAATTCTGAGAATGGTTACCGGAGCGCGATGGTTTGTCAGAAACAGTCAGATTCACTCTGATCTGGAAATGCCTTCGATACTTGAGTTTATAACTCAACTATCCACGACTCAGTTCGTAAAAGCCGCTTCTCACCCAAATGCTCTTCTCCGTAATGCCACCGCCTACGATGAGAAACTTCCACATAAGCATAAGCGTCCAAAGCTTATACTTACCCGCTGACGCCCCCGCGGCAAAAACAGAATGGAAACATTCAAACCCAAACGTCATTGTGTGAAATCTTTCCGACGGAGGTATGGACTAAGATCCGGTACTCCTAGAGAGGGAGTTTAAGTGAGTACAGTCTCACAGTACCTCGATATCCCACGGCACTATGGTGTCGTGAATGAGGTCTGTATGAGCATTTCTCCCTCCTGTATAAAAAAACACCATTCACTTGAAAACTCACGGACGGATTTCAACTTACTGACTGACTGCCGGTGTTCTTCTTTCCAAACCTGACCTGACCTGACCTGACTGCCGGTGTTTTTTTTTTCTCCAAAAACTGCGGCAGCCAGTAAGTTGAAGCACGTTCGTGAGTTGTCAAGTGAATAGTGAGTAAGTAAGTCAGCCGTTCTCCAGTGCACCAGTACCACCGCAATTTAGTTTACTTAGGGGTAAGATACATTTTCTTGGTATTTCCCTCCCTTGGCCCGTGCACGTCCGTGTCCAACACCTACCACTTGGTGAAGCTAAGGTGTATACGCTCTCTTTAGCTGAGCCGATTTTCCCTTGCATTCTCTTGGGCTGTGAACGTCTGTGCGCCAAGTATTACCACTGGGTGAAGCTGAGGTGTGTACGTCGTCTTTAGCTGAGCCGACCTCTCATCGTCACATTTCCATGCTTGCGAACTTATCAATAATTGTTTCATAATCTAACAACTCAACGTCATTTTCTATAAACATGAGTGACATATTACTCAAACGAAATTGGCTTAGTGAATTACGTAAATAATTCTTAACCTGTTTAAGTACGGAGGATAGAGCTTCTGTGGTTCAGTGGTAAGGACGTGTGCTTCTGAACCGAGGAGGACTGGGTTCATTTCGCAGGGTTCCCCTTTCACTTTTTCAGTACATACTGTACAATTAACATCAACCGAGGTTGTGGCATTGTATTTGAGCAAGTTGAGTGTCTGCACGTTTTGCCCTTTGAAAGGTTGGTCGAGTGGCATCTTTGTGGAAAGCTCTTTTGATTCTCTATTCAAATCTGGAATTTTTAAATCTATCGATTAGTTTTTTAGATATGTGCTTCAAAATTAAAGAAACAAACGAATATAGCAAAATTTTTTATTAAAACAATCCGTGGTGGTACTTAAAGTAATAGTAAACATGACAAAAAAGTATCACAAACCTACCTACGACTTATCATAATTTTTACTTCTTTCTACCAACTCGTACACTTTATCAACGACAACCCAGGACTAAAAGAAAGTTTATTTTTCCAATATCCAGTGACTACCAAAGCTTAAAGACTAAATAAGTACTACTATTTTATATTTTTTATTTTGAAAGCAATTAAAAACGAATCGCTACATTTTAAACTTGCAACTTTGAATAGAGAATCAAAAGAGGTTTCCAAAAAGGCACCGTTCGACCTACCGACCCTATTCAATTTAAGGAAGTAAAAGTCACCCTGACGTCTTCAAGATGATTTCCAGTGAGATCTAGGAAGTAGGCAGATTGAGGCCCTGGAATCGAAACAACAACCCAACTTACCCTTTTCCACCGGTCTGAGGAATAGGCAGATTAAGGCTTTAGAGTTCATTTCCTTTTATATCTCCTTATCCCCTCGAAAATGGCTCCAAACTGGGAACCGAAACATCGTGTTTCATCAAATTCTGAACGCGGTTGTACTTAAACTATGCACTTCTTTTGGACCACGCTATATATTGTAGCAGACTGGTCAAATTAGTTTTTGGATGAACGGAGGGTTGAGTGATAAGCATTTCATTTTTTTTTTGCCGCTTAAAAGGTTAAATGCGGCCTTTAGGTAAAATACTGTTTCTAATAAACAAAATCTGTTAATCTATCATCATTATGAAAAAGCGCTACCAAAACACAGTAGTTACCAGTGGATGATTGTATTTATATTTTGTTAGTACCATTACGCTACAATTGATACATTCAAATACCGTTGAGTGGATACAGCAAAAGTTTCACATACTTGTGCAGAATGTAAGGTGAAACATTAACAAAGGCGAAAAAAATCGTTGTTCTAATCTCAACGCACTCTTTCATAACGGGGACAAACTGTTGCTTCTCTTGTGTGGTAGATAGTTTATCTTTTGCATAAATTATTGTCAAGATTTACGACTGATTTATCAGTGTTTGCTCATCCAACAGCAAACTCCAATTTTAGCACCAAATATAAAGGTCATTAAAACAACGTCAGCCGTAAATAAACCAACAAGGCCTGAGAAGGTTTGCCTTTCCCAATGTAATTTCAGTAAAGCCCATAAAAGGAATTCCATTACTTACATTACGCATACAACCCACATTTGAATTTTGCTCATTGTCAGTTGTACTTATTGTTCAAATGTATGAGATTCAGATCCGGATTTAGTGAAGTGTTTGGTTAGGATAATAAAAAAAGTATCTCCGTAAATGTTTTAGTACACCGAGGTCGGACACTGTGGTTGGAAACTGAAACCAAAAGCAGAATCAGCACAAAAAAAAACATAAAATAATAACAGAGAGTTATGCGCTAGATACGTATTTCGACAACGAAGTTGTCTTCATCAGGAGCTTTCGTTAAACTAGCTGTATGGGCAAAATCATCTTACTCTAAGTGAGTGGTAAGGCACGAAGCAACGTGCCACCACCTAGTTGCGGAACCAAGTAGTATGTTATCACGCCAGCTCCAAATAACACAAAGTGTTAAAAAATAGAGACTGTATACAACCTTAATCTATCTACACTAAAATCACTATGTGAAAACTGGAACCTGTGAAGTACACTTGGAGAACCCAAATCACCACAGCACATATTTTTTAAAGATCTCATCACGATCGTTTCATTGACCACGTCAGCATCATCAGAGGATGAAAAATTCAAAACAAATAAAAAGCTACAATGTATTTATATCACACCTAGGTAGGCGAACTAAGCAGAGGTAAAAATTGTAGTCGGAGACCCATCGTTTGTCTATTGTGTCAGTATTGCACGGACGAGGTCGACGAACTACTTTAATCTTCTGGTTGACAAATTTATGAGCTTTTATCTAATTTAAAGGATACTGGGCTTAAAATTAAAGGTGCCGCGATATTTAAGGAAGCTCACGTTCTTGTTGATCTATAAATTCACTATGTGATCATTGGAGCCCGTGATGACCTAGCGAACAGACCAATAACTACCGCACGTCTTTTCTAAAAAACAAAAACGACTGTTTCGCACACAATGTTAAATTTAACAAAGGATCAATATTCCATCTAAAATTCTACATAAAAACAACTATTTATATTGATTTCTTAGATACAAAGAAAACGAAAGGGGATTTTTAAGTCGAGAACTCAACGTAGAGCCTAGTGTCTGTATATACTGGCCGAGTTATTGACAATAATTTATTATTCAGCTTAACAGATTAGGAGTCTTTAGTTGGTCAAATCCAAAGTAAAAATAAAGGGCTTGAAAGTAAAGGTGCCGCACGATTCAATGGCGTTTTGTTCTTAATCGACCTTGATAAATAAACGCTTTCATAAGCATCGAGTATTTGATGACTAACATTTTTGACAGGCTTCAAATTTTCTCTGTCAATGTGGTGATTATTATCCCATATATGTTGTGCCACACATGATTTGCCTACCGTCCCATATCGTAAATGTGCGAGATGTTCACAAAATCTGGTGGCTATGTTTCTCTCGGTTTGACCCACGTATGTAAGATCTAATACAAAGACCAAGCCACTGAGATGTCGGGTATTTATGAGATAGGTTGCAAAGATTATAATCTTTGCCTGGCTTCCGACTTTAACCACTTAAGTTGTTTCAATTCATGTCTTTCTGATTTTACATTTAATTTGGAAAAAACTCCAAATGTTGTGAACCAAATTACTTAAAATTCACAACAGACGTTTACTTGCACCATTTATAGCTACATGTAAAGTCTCATTCCAGTTGCTTTAATACTTTAAAAAATATAGCGTATTAAGAAATATTTTTGTCAATTTTTGTGGGGAAAATATGTCCGTTATAGGTGATTTACGAACGTGTGCGCGATTGTAACAAAATGAAGACATTTGCCAAGTTTCGTTCAATTCTGTTGAGTATTTTTTTGAGTTATCTCTCGGAGACATATATATATATATATATATATATATATATATATATATATATATATATATATATATATATATATATATATATATATATATATATATATATATATATATATGTATGTTCAGCAAGATTTCCGCGGTCAAACTCGACGTCGGCTCCTGTTTTGGAGCCATTTTCAAGAGGTAAAAGAAATATGTAAGGACACTCTAAGGCCTCAATCTGCCTACTCCTTAGAGCGGTCGAAATGGTGGGTTTGGTTGGTTTCAAGAGGTAAAGGAAATATGTAAGGACACTTTAAGGCCTCAATTTGCATACTCCTTAGAGCGGTGGACAAAGGTGGGTTGGGTGGTTGTAGCTTGATTACGGGGCCTCAATCTGCCTACTCCCCATATCTTGCCGGAGATCGTCTGTGAGGTCTCAGTGTGTTCAACCCTAGGCCTCAGAGAGATCCGGCAGTTCGTTGCAAGTCTTGTCTTATATATGTCGTTCCGTCTACCTGCTTCGTTGTCAGTGAAAGCAGTAGGGTCACGGTCAATTAAGTGGGGGGCTTTGGTCACGGTACTTAGAGGATGAGGAGGATTAGGAGGGTCACCGGCATTTGTTGAGACAGATAATGGGGCAATAAATCTGTCTGTGGAATTTATTTTCTGTTTGTGTGTTTGTAATGAAGATATAATAGGTATCCAAGTAGTCGGAAGGCGAAGACCATCATCTCTGTTATTTAAACAATGGGGACGTTTTTCAATCTCGATTGCTTCGCGAATAATTCTCGTTTTGAAGTTGTAAACCGGTGATATTGTTTTGGAATTATAGAAGTCTATTTTGTGTCCTGTATGAATATGATGCATGGCCAGCGCCGATAAGGGGTCGGATTTTCTAACTGCGAGGGTGTTTATATATTCTATTGTGGATGTGTCTATTTGTTTGTCCTACATAAGTTCGGGAACAGTCGGAACAAGAAATTTCGTAAACTCCGTGGGATTCGTTTGGAATCGTATCCTTGGGAGTTTTTTCAGATTTGACAGTTTTTGCTCTGTTGTGAATACGGTTTTGATATTATGGGTTCTGAAAATTCGGCTGTTTTTGTCGGTGACACCTTTAATGTATGGTAAAAACGCTGTGTGTTGTTGTGTGGACTCTGTTTGTTCTTGTTGTGGTATAGTGGTTTATTGTTGTGCGTTTCTAATGTTTCGTAGTATGTGATTGTTGTCGTATCGGTTTTCTAGCAATGTCTGTCTTAAAAAGTATAATTCTGTCTGTTTGTTGTTGTTGTCCGTTAGTCTAAGGGATCGTGTTACTAGTGTTCGAACCACGGAATTTAGTTGCGATGGGTGATGGTGAGATTCGGTATTAAGATAACGATTAGTGTGAGTTGGTTTTCGGTAGACAGTGTAAGAAAATCCTCTGACTGGGTTTTTACTGATGCGTACATCTAAGAAAGGCAAAGAAAAGTTATTTTCTATTTCCATGGTGAACTGGATTTGGGGGTTGATGTTATTTAGGTAAGAAAGGAATTCGTCTAGAGATTCTTTACCGTGTGGCCAGACAGCGAAATGTCGTCAACGTATCTTAACCAACAGGTTGGTTTAAGTTGGGATGAATTGAGGACTTGTGTCTCGAAGTTCACCACTCTCTCCTGCACTTGCTAACATTTTCATGGAAAACTTGGATATGGGTTCTAGTGGCCCTAATTTGCGCTCATTTAAAAAAAATTTCCGAAAGTCTCACCATCGGTACCTTTTTATTAGTGAATTTTTCTTGAATTAATATTTCATAATGAAAATTCACTAATAATAGTAGCAGTTGTATCTGTAAATTAGTTAGTTGATGTATCTTTTTTGTTTGTTTCTGTTTCTGAATATTGTGTATTTGAGTTCTTGTATTGAGTAATATACATTCCAACCGATAACTACTATAATTTCGTTTGCAACTTAAATAAATTTTAAAATAGAAATTGGCTCTTTCCTCCAAGTCCAAACCTGATCAGCCTGCATTCAATTTTACATGTATTTTCATTACTTTCTTAACTGGTTTCAGCATTTTTTACTTGTTCAAGATAATTTTATGAAGATGTAAGCGTAGTTCGTTTAATTTTGTATTGCCTTGTATTGCCGCTTGCCGGTTATTTTTATTTTGTTTCTACTTAACTTTGTAAGCACAAATACAATGCACTCTCCTTTAAGTGTACAATTTATGGGGTACGCACGCAAGTTCCTTCTCAGAAACTCACATATACTATTATTAAAATTATCGTAAGTTTGCGCCCACTCCTAAGGTAATTTAGTTTAATTTTTCTTTCCCAATTAGGCACTGAAAGCATCATGTAGGTTCCCTCCAACTCGTCCGTTAAAAAGTCTACGAGTAGACGGAGTAGGCAGATCTAGTGCACTGTGGTCTCTTATAATACGCATACCGACCACTTGATGGTGATATCAGACCATAACTTGTAGCTATTAATTAAAAAGTATATTATACATAGCTCTCTCCTAGGTCTATGAATGCGACTCTGCTTTTATATAAAGAGGGGTTGCTAAATAAATGACATATTGTAATGTTCCCTTTGTATCTATCTTTCCCTCTAAGTGAAGATTGGAACCTGTGATGAGCATTGATAAGTACACTTGGAGAACCCAAATCATCACAACACATTTTAGAAGACCTGACCATCGTTTCACTAACCAAGTTAGCGTCATCAGAGAATGAAACATTCTAAATACTTAAAAAACTAACATCAACTTATATACCGGATCTTAGGTAAAGAGATCGAACTGAGATGGGAAACTAGTCACAGGCAAAATTCCACAGTGTATTGTATTTTTATCGCTTTGCACTGTCCTTACTACTTTATCTAAAAGGTGTCTATCTGTAATAGTTTTAAAAAGGTTCAACGACAGCTAAATTAACATAGATTCCTTTGGCGGCAATATCTGTATACTTATGTTATCTTTAGAACGTGCTGAAACATGGGAATTTTATTTAACAAAGCAATCGATCAGGTGACTCGTAATTGGCGGTGGTGAAGCGTTCATACATTTTTTGTTGTAACTATATTTCGCAATATATACGCCTTCGAACGCGTTTAGCTGTCCTGGTTTTCTAAGATTTTTTTATTAATTTCAGATTATCTTTACCAACGTGGTGATTATTATCCCAAATGTGTCGGGCGACGGAAGACTTATCTACAGTACCGTAACGTAATTGGGATAAGTGTTCTTTCAATCTAATTCCAATCGATCTTTTTGTTTGTCCGACGCATTTAAGATTACAATCTTTACAACTTATTTCATAAATTCCCGACATTTTCTAGATCCTGTCTGTATATTTTTGTCTTTACAAAACTATCAAAACCAAACAAGCGCCTTTGGTTAGGATGCTATTTCAAAGTGGCAATGGGTCCAATGGCTAATGAACTTATTGTTGTATAACAAGAAACTCCAACTAATCGGCAATGAGGCCAATGACAAATGAATTTGGTGAAAGAAGCCGTCAACAATCCTTACCCATTATAGTTTATATTATCTTCTTATCCTTCTTTTATACCAATTTTCTACCTCGAAAGTACGCTGCCCTTCTCCTTATTAAATTCTCTCCAAACTGACTTTTACTTTCAATTTCATAGTTAAATTCTCCCCATATTCACAACTTCTCTCTAATATGACATCTCCTTTCCAATCTACATTTCAAACTTTCCGTTTCAATGACAGTCCGCCTTCTAAGTCATGTATAGTTACTATTTTTATTACATCATAACAGAATTCTTATAGCTAACATATTATTCCATCCAAAGAAGTTATTGTCTGTAAATCTTAACATATAAACTCCTTAGTATCTTCTACACTTATTTACACCCGACTCTACCGCTTCTTCTTATTTACTTAATAATACTTTAATTATTTACAGACGTATCATTGGCTACTTGAGTTCATGTTCTGTTTAATTGAATTTACCTTTTATTTTTATAAAATGTACACAATCTCGGTAGTGCATTGCACATACTTTGATAAACGAAGATTGGAACCTGCGATGAGCACTGATAAGTACAATGTGATTCCAAATTTTTTGATATTAAGATTTTCATGGCTATTAAATTTGTAATTTGCTGCACCTTCTCTTTTAACTTTTTTTATCGATAGTAATAACAATAAAAAAGTTCGGGACGCAGCAAGTGCGTTATGGTAATGAATGTTTATTAAATGCTTCAAATTTGAATAACTAAATGTTCTATAAACCTAGAAAGTTTAATTTTGGATTGTAGTAAGGTCTTTTCTAAGACAAGATATCCACCAAATTTTATTAAAATAACTTTGTAATTTCCGGAGAAAAAAATGTTTGTCGAAAGAAAATTTCAAATTTAAATAACTCAATTTTCTATAAACTTAGAGAGTTGAAATTTAGTGCGTAGTAAGGCCTCTTTCAAGTAAACACATTCGTTAAATTTTATTAAAACAGCTTTGTAATTTCCGAGAAAAATTTTTTTTTCGAAAGAAAACTCAAGTTTTTTCCGGAAAACCCTGTCCGATTTTCCTGGCTAACGAACTCATCCAAGCCATTAATAAAATAAAGGCGTTTGAGTTAGCGGTTGGATATATATATATATATATATATATATATATATATATATATATATATATATATATATTTATATATATATATATTATATATATATATATATATATATATATATATATATATATATATATATATATATATATATATATATATATATATATAATATTCATAAACAATTGCGTAGACCATTTCTATAAAAATTCGATACCAAAGCGCACTTGCTGCGTTCAGACTTTTTCTACGTTAGAACTGATAAAAACTCGACCTGAGTATGCTAATTTTAAGACGTTTATCTTAAATTGTCTTTGTCACAAAGCACACTTAGATTAAATATATTTCCGTAACACATAAAAAGAGTAACGGACCTATCGGACAAGTCTATAATAGAACGAACGATGCGACATGTCATTTGAAATTTCCAATAAGGTAAAATGTTGTTAGGATTAAAAGATAGTGACATTATAGTGGACATTTATGGTCTATTACAGTAGTTACAGGTTATAACAATAAAATAAAAACGACCAGAAAAACTTTCCAGATTGTAAAATCCACATTCAAATATAACAATTTCGGTTTTGTAAATGAAAGTAAAATAAAATCCATATTGAATTATTTATAATGGAGAATAATAAAATATTGAAAGAATGTTGCCTTGTTTTCAGGACTACATAATTTCACAATTATGTTGAAAATCATTTTGAGAATTTAAAGTATTTGACAATTATGGTTTGTATGACCCAAGTTGTCTATCTTTTAGTGAATTTTCGTAGAAAAAAATTACTAATGGAGAGATCCCGACTTTTGAATGTTGAAAATTTTTACCTGTAGAACTAATAATTTCTTAGTTATTCAAAAGTTATCAATTTGATTGCAACTACATGATATAATGATTGGATTGTTTCCGTTTTGTATAGTGTGCACTGGTCATGACAGAATTCTCCAAAATGTCATATTTGACAAGTATTTACAACATTGTCTGTTCGTTGTTGTGTGATTGTGTAGTTGTGTAGTTGTGTTATAGTTAGTATACATAATTAAAAATGAACTTCAATAACGAAGAATCGAGACAGATGGTGTACATAATTGGTGAATGTTCTGGAAATTGTCTTTTGGCTTCTCGTATTTATAAGCAGCGCTATCCTCTGCGAAGACAGCAGAAAGTTTTGTCATTGAAAAGGCTCAAACACAGATTTGAACAGAATTCGTCTGTATTTTACGGAGCACCAAAAAATCAAAACATTGCCATCAAAGAAGTTGTGGCCCTTGGTGTTTTTATCAGTGATTCAGGAGCCAACACGTATTCAAAGAACTATTGCGAAAAGATTAGATATGGATCAGTCCTCAGTTCAACGAGTTCTCAAGTTTCATAACTACCATGCCTACCACTTCCGAGTAGTTCAAGTATTGGGAAATGAAGATTTTCAGCGCAGAATGAGGTACTATCAGTGGGCAGTGCAGCAAATTGAGATGGACAGGAATTTTTTCGCAAAGTGCTTTTTGTGGATGAGTCCTCTTTCCATAATAACGGAGTCCCAAAATATGCACAATGTACATCATTATGCAGAAAACAACACGCACGTAACAAGATTTGGTAACTTCCAGAATAGCTGGACGCTTAATGTTTGGGGTGGAATCATTGGCAATATCGTTCTTGGACCACATTTTTTGATGGGCCTCTAAATGGACAAATGTACCACCAGTTCTTGGTTAGTGATTTGCCAGTCTTGATGAAACATGTACAGTTACAAGTTAGGCAAGATATGTGGATACAGCATGATGGTGGTCCACCGCATTATACTGCCGTAGTTAGACAACATCTTGACCAAGAGTACGAAGGAAGGTGGATTGGTAGGGGTGGATCAGTAGCCTGGCCTACAAAGTCTCCCGACCTTACTTGCTGTTACTTCTTTTTATGGGGATTTGTGAAAAATTATGTGTATCGCACTCCATCAACAACACGAGAAGATATGTGAGGGAGAGTACAGGATGATTTTCGGCAAATTAGTGGTGCAATGCTGTCCAATGTCCACGGATCAAGGCTACAACTTTGCCTTGAATAAAATGGTCGTCAGTTCGAGCAGCTTTTATAATCCATTCCAGAAATAATAATTATTCGTTTTTCGTTGATTATGCGTTTATTTGTTAATTTTTTTAATTCATTAGATATTATCATTTTATTATATTTAATGTATTACTTGTTTACTCCATCGTTATTTCTCATCTGATATCTATTAAACTAGTTCCAAGTAAATAATCTTCTGTGATTCGAAGCTTTACCGGGTAACTTAAAAAAAATAGAGAATGTATCGCTTTTACATGAAAGCAATTGGATATAAATTTGAAAGCAAATTAATTTTTGCATTGCTTCACGTGCTTATATACAGGATGTTATATTCAAGAATTTCTAGTAGTAGTAGTTTAATCTCTACGAATGAACAAATCACTAATGTTAATGTTCATTCTGTACTAGAATTCCATCTGGTGACATCACTCAACTGAGTTTAAGTGGTTAGTTCTAGAATGTATTATTTAAGAATAGTTTGCATTTGTAAAGTAAAAAAAAACAATCAGGCAGAAGTGATAGATTTTTTTTGACAAAACAATGTTAGCCTCTCAATCATTGATAAGAACATTTCCTTTGGCAGCAAAATGTTTATATTTTGATGCCCTGAGAAGCATCGAATTATCTAGCTCGAAAGCTGAAACAAAACAAACTGTTACATGCATCGAGCAGGAATCTAACCCGGGCCGCTCGTGTGCACGCGAGCATTCTACCTAAACTCTATTCTAAAGTGTTATTGCAGTTACTTTAATGGTTTCCAAAATATAGCGTATTCAAAAATATTATTTACGAACTCGTCCAATTTGGTGACAAAATGAAGATATGTCCCCAGTTTCGTTCAAATCGGTTGAGTATTTTTAGAGTTATCGCCCGGATACATACACACACACATACACACACACACATACACACACACACACACACACACATACATATATATATATATATATATATATATATATATATATATATATATATATATATATATATATATATATATATATATATATATATATATATATATATATAAACCTTGGATGTGAGATCTAGGGACCCTAATTCATGCTATAAGTTAATTTTCGTTAAGAAATTTCACTAAAAATGAGATAAATCCCATATTATATGAAAAGGGGCGTGTTATTGAGGAAAACATCATAAATGTCGACGTAACGCTGAGCCTCGTTTTCTTAATGAAAATTCACCAATAATTATGCAATTAGCTTGTTTTGCTATCTAAAGCGTAGCCACATA
This sequence comes from Tillus elongatus, assembly GCA_964006375.1. NCBI lineage: Eukaryota > Metazoa > Arthropoda > Insecta > Coleoptera > Cleridae > Tillus > Tillus elongatus. The sequence goes on along the minus strand of OZ023263.1, from coordinate 58,061,750 downwards.
TATAAAGATGTGTGAGTATCTTCCTGGAATTTACGTGCATATATAAATATACATACTGCAGCGTACCAAAATATCTATGAAAAAATTCCCCTTAACCAGTATCAAAATAAATCGTTAATTTTCCGGTGTTTATTCTGGCTCTTCTCCTTAAGGAACAATCTATTTATTTTTGTGTCGAGTAAATTAAATTTCCAATCTGCACACATGGAATAATAAACGAAATGCTGAAACCTCTCAAATTTCTCTGAAATATGTTATCAACTTAATAATTAATTGTGTTTGTTTTGGAACTTACGCAAGAAACTTGCATAGGTTTTTTTTTAGAAATTTGACTCGTATGATTTGCATTACCGGTGTGTATAGAAAGAAAATTCCGAGACGCAGGGAGCACGTTATAGTAGTGAATTTTCGTAACATTAAGATTTTTGATTTAGTAAAAGAAAAGTATCTACTACACAAAGGACAAATAAAATATAAGATCTCTTCATAAATCTTTACTAATAATTTACACAGTCAGTTGTATAAATAAAACAAACAAAACAAGTGACAATCAGGAATGTAATATATCTTACCAAAATAGGACTAAATTAAGTGTGTGTGTGTGTCTGTTTCTTTAACGTCGGTCTATTTCCGCGACTATGGCCAATCGCTGACGCCAGGGAGCTGTTTCACCTCAATATCTTGAAAATTTTGCCGAACCCCTGCCTTTCTGAAAGGAGGGTAGGGATCTTTAACGTGCCAAACATCGCATGGATACGGGATCGACGACTTTACGATTTAACCCCCCTCCGAAGGGCGGAACGTGCAGACATTTAACTTGCTCAAATACAATGCCACAACCTCGGTCGAAGTTAATGTTACAGTATGCACTAAAAAGTGAAAGGAGAATCCAGGGATCAAACACAGTACCCTTTGATTCAGAGGCACACGTTCGTATCACTGAATCACTAAGGCTCTACTAAATCAAGTAAATACATATACAATTTATCCGGTAAATTTGCAGTTTGCCTCACGGAGGGTCTTTAGAAAAGAAAAAAAAAACAGAAACATGCTTACAATTTTATTGAACACAAATATATGCAAAGTAGATGATTTTATTAAAAGACTGAACTGTCAATTGAAGCCAATAAAATTCACCTACGAATTAAAACATAACAGTAAACTTCGTTTTCTAGATACACTAATTATTAAAATCACTTATCATCAGAGTGTAGCACTTGAACAGCAGAGTTATTTGCCATAAAGAGGGCAGTCCACACATTCATCGACTCCCCATACGAAAGTGCTTTAGTGTGCACAGACTCTTTAACCTCTATTAATTCTCTTGCATCGCTTTATGCAAGAGCCCCTATAGTAATTCAGATACAAGAAATCGTCCACGGTCTCTATCATGCTGGCAAGTCAATCACACTGATCTGGACGCCTTCCCACAGTGGTATTGTAGGCAACGAAAATGCTGACGAATGCTCATGGAATTCGATACTAGAAGAGACAATAATACCCATACAAACCCATCCAGACCTTATTGCCAATATTAAATAAAGTTCTAAAGCCAAATGGCACACCCACTGGTCATCCCTTGACAACAAACTTTGCAAGATCGAAACATCAGTGACCCCAAAGACGCTCCCAATTCTAACACGTAGGGAAGAAGTCGTTATCAGAAGAACTCGTATAGGCCATTGTAAGATCACCCATGGATACATACTTATCCAGCAACAACAACCTCAATGTGTAATATGTGACAGAGTGATTACTGTTAACCATGTGCTTCAAGAATGTCCACTATATATCAATCCAAGACTCAAATACCTAAATGGGAAAATACTAGCCCAAATTCTTGACTTGAGTGAGCCAAATGTGACTAATTTACTCTGTTTTTTAAGACAATCCTCACTGCTTGATAGCATTTGATTACTGGACTTTAATTAGCGAAACAAAATGTACCGACAGTGTCAATGACCTAAGATGTTAAGACACTTTAAGCTTCCAAATAAAAAATAAATAAAAAATATTAAAAATAATGACTTTTGAATTTGATGTCCACAGAAAAGAAACTACCACCCCAAGTTACATTCTAAATGACTCGCATCATGCGTTTTCACAAAAAACGGCCGGTTTAAATTTCTTAGTAAATAGATTGATAAATTTTCTCTGAAGTAAAAGTGGATATATTACGGAATTAGAGTACATAAAACGAGGCTAACTATAACGAATATTCCGATTGCTTAGTGGAAAAATTAATTAATAGACACAGAACAAAGAAAATGATATCGGGATGCACGACATTCACGAAAGATAAAATAGAGAAAAAAGAACGCGTATCACAAGGGCCTCGCTTGTGCGATGCTTGGGAGCGGGGCTCGATGGGATGCCGCCTTGAGTCTAGCACTGGTGGGTGTCGGGTCTAGACGAACCCGGAGGAGAGCTGAGATCTTTAGGGGTGGAATAAAACTAAGGGTTGGGGTCACTTCTGTGAGCTTCGAAACGGAAAAAACGACCTCACTTGGATGCTGCTCGGATGCAGCACTTCATGATACTGCACCGAGTCAAACACTGACGGATGTCTGGTCCAGACGAACTCCGAGAGAGGTTATCTCTCTTTGAGCTTTGAGACGGGCAAGCGAATTCGCTCAGATGGCAGTACATCTGTCAAACAAAGTTTCACCTCGCAGGTGTAGTCTCCTGTCGGAAGCTCGATTTGTTGGGTGAAATTTAAGCTAACGCTGGCAGGTGTTGGACCTGGACGAACCCGGAGGTAACTGGGGTCTCTAGGGGTGGATTACACCTGGAGAATTGGGCCTACATCGATACAGGCTAACAACCTCGCCTGGATGCTGCTCGAGGGCGGGACTTCATGATACCGCCTCGAGTCAATGAAACACTGGAGGGGGTCTGGTGCAGGTGAGGCTGCGGGGAGGCAGACATCTCTGGGGAGTGATATGCACCCGGAGTTTGGCGCCTCCACTGTGGCCTCAGAGACTGACAATTGGCCTCGCTTGGTTGTTACTCGGGAGCGGGGTTCCAGATGATACCGCCCTGGATTGAGCCCTGGCGTGTGTCGTGTGTCCAGACGTCCCGGGGAGCTCTGATCTCTGATGAGTGGTAAACACCCGAAGTATGGAGCCCATACTGTGTGCGGTCTCGCTGTGGTGATGCTCGGGAGCGGGACTCGATGGGATGTTGCCTTGAGTCTTAACACTGTTAGGGGTCAGGTTTGGAAGTGCCTGAGGGGAGATGAGATCTCTAGGGGTGGATTACAACTGGAGATTAGATGCTGCTCGAGAGCGGGACTTCATGATACCGCCTCGAGGCAAACACTGACGGATGTCGGGTCCAAACGAACTCGGAGAGAGGTTATCCCTATTTGAGCTACGAAACGGGCAAGCGACTTCACTCAGATGACAGTTCACCTGCCAAACAAACTTTCACCCTCCAGAAAAGATCGACTCCCTCGGGGAGCTGGAATTGATGGGTGAAATCTAAATAATTAGACGTGAGCCACAATAGACCTAAGGTCGCGGTGGAGGGACTGGAATAGACCACTCACAATAAAATATAATCTAATCTTATCTAGCGGTCTATAATTTGTAGCTAATTTTCGTAGAAAAAATTCGTTAATGAGGAGACCGCGGCTTTTGAATTCCAAAAAGATTTCTTCAAATGAGCGCAAATTAGGCCCCCTAGAATCCATATCCGGGTTTACTTTCTGTTTACATATATACAGGGTGACGCATTTCTACGGTAAAGCTCAATATAATTGTTATTATGCAAGATACGAGAAAAAAATTGTATAAGTTATCTATAGGGTGTCTTGAGCTGCATCTTATAAAATTATTTTGACAATCACAGGATAGGCCATAAGTCGTTGGTGATACCTACAACTTTTTTTAACATAACCTTATTGCATTTTTGCATTTTTCATAAAAATATGATGCATGTTTGTAAAAAAAATCGAGACGCAGTAAGTGCGTTTTGGTAGCGAATTTTCATTAAACGCTTCAAAATTCAATAACGCAATTTGCTATTGACCTAAGGTCAGCTAGGAAACGAACGTTCTCGGAAACGTTTTAAGTTTATTTTCGGATAATTTTTGTCCATTTTCAAACAAGTTATTTTGATAAAATATGGTACATTGTTCCTACTATATAGGTTATGACGGTGACCAAATTGTTGCCTGCTTGCATTAAAGAGACATATTTGGTAATACAAACATTTTAATGAAAATTCACTTCCATAACGCACTTGCTGCGTCCAGACTTTTTGTTGTTGTTGGATCGGTTCGATTAGGTTAACTAAAACGAAATCATCCAAGCGAGTAAGGAAAGATACCTGCCACGTTTATAATTTGGTAGATATATTCTATTTCGAAATAAGAATTAATTTTTCTTCTGGAAAGTGTTGTTAGTGAATTTTTTTTACTTCAACAACACACCACGAGGGCTTACAGCCTAAACACTATCGTACCGTGGGTGTCGACAAGGAGGAAAGAGGAAACTTTTTAATTCTGGACTTGAAGGTTTGGAGGTTCGGAGGAGAAGGAAAAACATGTGCCGGCAAGGAATTCCACAACTTGGAAGTCCTCGGGACAAAAGAGCGGGCATAGCAAGATGTTCCATGTCTGGTGACCTGGACAGTAAAAGGGTGCATTCGCTCTGTTCGCCTGGTAGATCTGTTGGGGGCAGCAGGTGGAGGAACTATGGAAGAAAGCTCCTCTGAGCACTGCTCGTGTAGATATCTATAAAAGAGAGAGAGAAAGAGAGAAAGAGAGAGAGAGAGAAAGAGAGAGAGAGAGAAAGAGAGAGAGAGAGAAAAAGATGTCACCAACGGCACGTCGGTAAGCAAGGGATGGCAGCCTTTGGGTGAGGGTAGGGTCACCAATGAGACGTATAGCTCTCCTCTGAATAGAGTCCAGGATAGCAAGTGTAGAAGCGGCAGCAGAACCCCAGATGTGGGAACATTATTCGAGGTTTGGCCTTATTTGTGAAGTATATAAGTATATAGATTAGCTGGTGAAAATTATTTGCGGGCCCGGAAGAGGAAACCTAATTTCTTACCAGCCGCTTCTGCAATTGATGTGACATGTTGGTGTCAATTGAGATTTCGATCCACAGAAATGCCAACAAGTGAAAAGGACTCATTACTTTGAATAACTTGGTTGTTTATTTTGATGGGTCTAGGGCTGGTGTATCTTTTATGAGAAAGAAAGCAAGATTGAGGTTTGGTGGGGTTGAATTGTACAATATTTATACTTCCCCAGTCTAATATTTTTTGGAGATCCACGGAGACAGAACTCTACATGTGTCTGCGATCCTCATCTAGTTGGGTCAAAGAGACAGGCTTAGAATATTGTATATTTGAGTGGAGGGTGCAGTCGTCCGCGTAACTGTGAACTGGGTTGGATGTGCTAGAAAGGAGGTCATTGATGTGGAGAAGAAACAAAGTAGAGGCTAAAGCTGAACCTTGAGGAACTCCTGTATTAATTGGATATAGTTTAGAGGAGTGGCCATCCACAACAACAGAAATGCTTCGGTCGGAAAGGAAGTTTGCTGCCCAAGTACATAGTTTTGGTGGTAGGCCATAGGCAGGTAGCTTATTAAGCAGCGCTGCGTGCCAGACCTGGTCGAAGGCTTTGGATATGTCTAGAGCGACAATCTGGGATTCACCGTGTAGTTCCATAGACTTGTTCCAAGAATGGGTGACAAAGGAAAGGAGGTCGGCAGTTGATCTGCGCTGACGGAATCCATACTGCCTGTCGTAGATTAGACTGTTTTTTCAAGAAATTTTAGTAATTCGGTGTTTATATACTTTTCCATCACTTTAGAGATGACTTAAAGGAGAGAAATAGGCCTGTAGTTGCTAGGAAGCGCTTTGGATCCTTTCTTGGGGACGGGTTGTACTCGAGCAGCTTAAGAAATTTGTAATAACAAGGTTCTTTTGCAGTACTTAGATATACCAAATTTGAGTTTTCTAGCTTCATAGAAAATTGAGTTTTAGGCATTTAGTTTTGTTCTCAAAAGGAGCTAGAATAAACGATTAAACTATTTTTTATGACAATAGAGAGATGTCGATGGTTAGAAAATATACAAACATTTTACGAAAAAAATGTAAAATTTTCCTAGAATTTGATCGGGCTGGCTGTCTCCCCTGCCTTATTCGCTTGGAGGAGTTCGCTAGCTGAACCAAACAAAACAAAATTGGATTTTCGAAATTAATAATTAATTTGTTGTTATTTTAAGCGATTTAAAATATTTCTATGAAAATTGGCTACTATAACGCCTTTGCTGCGCCCACTCTTTTTTTTAGCTCGGTTTAAAAGTAGACCAAAACGTTTTGGTGAGGGGTTGAAATGCGAACTGATGATCTAGCTCACCAGTAAATCCTAGAAGCGTCAACATGCACCAGGAGAGTCAAGACTCGGTAATGAAAGGTTTCAGATAAAACTAATGAGTCGGGTAAACATCATGGAGTGATGTGCACAAGAAGAGCAAACACCGGTGAGAGGAGCGAGTGTGCTGCTGCAATCAGAAATAATTGTCGCTTTTATTATCCTTCTGCCTCACTGTCTGCCTGTCTAGTGCCAGCTGTATTTGCCTCAAACATAAACGACTTTATAAAGTTGTTAAATTTATTGTTGTTGCTGCTCTAAGAATTTTTAAGTTGCGATATGTCTATATTATTATTTATTACGCTCTAAGAGATGTTTACCTACTTAGTTATGACGTTTAGAACCTGGAGAGCATACAAAACTCAAAGGTAAACTATTGGATATTAAACATCACAAGTTTGTCTTTCTGAAGAATTTAGAACATTTTCATTATCACAGTCTAAGCCCGCAGCTCTTTTGATTTCATCTGGCTTTCGCGCTTCATTAAATAGGCCATTTTCAGAAGTTTTCTTGTTTACTTCGTGCTTACCTTCACCCGATCAAGGTATATTAAGTCGGGTGCTTTTGTAACGGTACTTATATGATTAACCGCATAAACCGTTACGAAAATATTTGACTAAATAGGCCTTGAGCTGACTAATTACGCTGATAACTAGGAAGGTAGACGAAACGTTATAAATAATATAAGAATTACGACGAACTGTCAGGTCTCTCGGGTGTAGGGTTAAACACACTGAGACCTTAGAGACGATCTCCAGCGAGATTTGCGGAGGAAGCAGATTGAGGCCCCGTAAGCGAGCTGGGACAACCCAACCTACCCTTATCCACCGGTCTAAGGTGTAGGCAAATTGAGGCCTTGTAGTTCATTTCCTTTCATATTAACCTATTGAAAATGGCTCCAATACAGGATACAATACATTTATATATATATATATATATATATATATATATATATATATATATATATATATATATATATATATATATATATATATATAGGTGTCCTGCCAGGAAATAACACGATACATTTTCATTAACCACTCAACGTTTTTTTCTGAAATTTTGCACATGTAACAAGCAGAATTCTATCTACTTAAGCAAAATATTTTGGCCGTTCTGCCACTTTCGGTTAGACCGGAAGTTGGCACAGTCTTCGTTATTCTAAATGGAATGCCCAGTTTTTTATCATCATAATCAATAGCTTATGAAATTTGAATGTGACTTTATGGAACATAGTATATGCCTAAATATCACGGTTTCCTAGATATTGATAATTTTATGGAAAAAATAACAGTTGCAAACCACTAAATCAATTAGCCCCCAAATATACCTTAAAAAAATGCTTTATCTTATGGTCTGGCGTGCATAAGCAAAGACACCTGTATTCAGTAGATAATCAGAAAATCTTTAAAATTATACAGGGTGACTACAAAAATCGTCAAAAGTTTGAATGCAAAAATATGGAATATCTTCATTTTTTAAATAGAAACAGCCATTTTTTTTATATCGTTAGACTGCCTGACTAAAAAGAGGGCAAGCTTGTGTTTACATTCCTGTACTTAAATGTGACAGTTTTTATGTTATGTTTTTGGAAAATCGCTATTTTATGAGATTTCTGTAATTAATATGTTGGCCATGAAAATAAATGTCAGAACAAAATTGTCACAGAGTTGTCAAACTAGCCAAGTAGTATTATAGTACTGAGAGTTTTCTGTGTATATTTCTGTATTTTCAATTTATTATGGCACGTTTGGGTTGTACTAATAAACGCTACTTAAATTAATTAATTAATTATGGCGAAAGCAATAAAGTTGCAACGAGAACGTGTGATACTTTTGCGTCAAGATATCCTGATAAACGCAAGCCAACCAGAGACATGTTGAAGAAGTTAATCGAGAATTCCAAGAGCTTCGGATCTTTTAAATTGAAACCAGGAAGAAACAATCGTTTGTAAACAACGAAGAAAATGAAATAACCATATTAGCTTTCTTCAGAGTTAATCCACGAGCATCGCTAAGAGACGCCGAAGTAGAAACTGGTTTTCCGAAATCTTCAATGCACACAGTCTTGAAAAAACATAATTAGAAGCCGTATGCCGTACATTTGATTCAACATTTAGAACAGACTGATGCAGAAAAAATGATAAGGTACTGTGAGTTTATGTTAATTAAGAACCAAGAGAACGAAAATTGTATTTAATGTAATTTGGACAGACAAATCTAAGTTCACAAAAAATGATTATTTAACCGGCATAACTCTTATTATTGGTCAGATACGAATCACTATATCGTCAGAGAGAGATATTTCCAAACAAGATGGCAATTTAATGGTTTTTGTGCGACTCGGAAAAATTCTAAAATTTTATGATAACAATTTGACTGGTACATTCATCTAACTTTACTTCACCGACTATTTATAATTACACATTAAATTGTTCCTATGTGCAAATTATGTGAAAATATTGAATGAGTTTAGAAGTATGTATCTTGACACTTTGCGAAATGAAGACAGACGTTAACTTTGGTACCAACATTATGGAGCACGACCCCATGGAAGCGGTTCTGTAACTAATTTCTTGGAAGGGCAATTTGAGGACCAGTGGATTGCCAACAAAACTCCATTCATTTTGGCCTCAAGATCTCCAGATTTGACGCCAGTCGATTTTTACATATGGGGTTATATAAAAAATGTGGTATATTCCACACCTCCGACGACAAAAGAAAATTGCCAAGAAAGAGTCCGTGTTGCCTTTCAGTTTTTACCACCAAGTAGTATCCGAAGAGCAATAACAGAGACAGCGCTTCACAGCTGTGTTGGTAGGTGGTAGTGGACTATTCCTTTACGTGATAGTAAATTAATTTTTTCACGCCCGAGGAGGTACCACCCCTTACATCAAGGGGCCGGTGAAGTCCCAACGGACGTTTTCGGTTCTGGTGTATCAGTCGGTTTCCCTTATAAACAAAAATGATGCTGGCTCCTCCTTGTATAAAATATTCCGCAGATAAAATACCCCTCCATTCGGATCTCTGGGAGAGGGGTGTGCAGGGGGCGCCGGCATCAAGATTTAACATATCCTCCTCGAATATATGTGGCCAAAATTCTAACCTGAACTCCGTCCACCATTTCCTCCAGGCTAATAGGCCCCAACTCCTCTTCCTCGCCGAAACCCAAATCAGTGTGTGCGCATACGTCCGTAGCAATCTACCCTGCACCAGACTCCCCAATTTGGAAGCTGGAAGAAAAGACATACTTTGGATGAAACTCTCTCCCAGGGCTGCAACTAAATTCATCTGTTGCATTTGCCGGTCACCTTCTGACAACAACTTTGTCCAGCTCTTCGACCAGCTTTCTGAAAAAAACCGACCATCTGATTTCTGAATATCCTTCCTCCGAGGTCACTAGTCTTGGTGACTTCAATGTCCATAATAAGAAATGGCTAGGTTCTTCAAAAACCGATCCACAAGGGAGACCAGCGGAGGCCTTCGCAGTCAGTAATTCTATAGCCAATATGGTTCAGAAACCTACTTACTTTCCACGCATCCCAACACACAGCTAAAATCCCTTGGATCTCCTTCTTACTACAAAACCGGACTGCTATAAGATATCAGTCACCGCCCCCCTTGGTTGCTCAGACCACGGCATGCTCACTGCTTCCTGTGCAATGCAACCCGAGGTCACACAGTCATCACACCCACGTGTCGTTTGGCACTACAACTCCGCGAACTGGGACCAAATGTGGGATTACTTTTCTTCATTTCCATGGGCGTCTGTCTGCTTCTCTCATCGTGATCCCGCTGATATCTCACAAAGCGTCACCGAAATCATCCAAGCTGGCATGGAATTATTTATTCCACATAGGGCAAAGCTCACAAAACGCTTCTACACAATCGAAGTCAAGAAAACCGTCAAGCATTTAACGACGCAAGAAACCGTTATGTCCGCATTCTTTCTGATGCAAAAAACTCGTTTAATAACCACATCAAAAACAAAGTCCTCTCAAGCTCCAACGGCAGCAAACCCGTCTCGGCTCTTGCTTAATCTATTGGGAATAATTTCTGCAAGAGCACGTTCCCACCTCTAGTTTCAGGGGATCAAATTGTTTCTATCGGCCTGGGCGAGGCTGTTTTTGCCTCGTTGTTCGCCGGCAATTCTACTCTCAACCCACCTCCAAATGTTCAACCACCAACAGTCCCCAATGTCGCGCATAAAATGACGGGTATCATTTTCAAAACTAAAGAGGTACGAAAGATACTCTCTTCTGTTGATACCAGGAAGGCCTCTGGTCTTGACGAGATCCCAGCAGTTGTTTAAAAAAATGCGCACCAAAACTTACTCCAGTCCTGACTCGTCTGTTTCAGACATCTTACAATAGAGGCATATTCCCTAGTAACTGGAAAACTGCTCGTGTACAACCCGTCCCCAAGAAAGGATCCAAAGCGCTTCCTAGCAACCACATGCCTATTTCTCTCCTTTCAGTCGTCTCTAAAGTGATGGAAAAGTATATAAACACCGAATTACTAAAATTTCTTGAAAAACACAGTCTAATCCACGACAGGCAGTGTGGATTCCGTCAGCGCGGAGCAACTGTCGACCTCCTTTCCTTTATCACCCATTCTTGGAACAAGTCTATGGAACTACACGGTGAATCCCAGAATGTCGCTCTAGACATATCCAAAGCATTCGACCAGGTCTGGCACGCAGCGCTGCTTAATAAACTTCCGGCCTATGGCCTACCAACAAAACTCTGTACTTGGACAGCAAATTTCCTTTCCAACCGGAGCATTTCTGTTGTCGTGGATGGCCATTCCTCTAAACTGTATCCCATTAATGCAGGAGTCCCTCAAGGTTCAGCTTTAGCCCCTACTTTGTTGTTTCTCCACATCAATGACCTCCTCTCCAGCACATCCAACTCAGTTCACAGTTACGCGGATGACAGCACCCTCCACTCAAATATACAATATTCTAAGCCTGTCTCTTTAGCCCAATTAGATGAGGATCGCAGACTCACGGAGGGTTCTGTCTCAGTGGATCTCCAAAAAATATTGGACTGGGGAAGTATAAATCTTGTACAACTCAACTCCATCAAATCTCAGTCTTGCTTTCTATCTCATAAGAGATACACCAGCCCTACACCCATCACAATGAACAACCAAGTGATTCAAAGTAATGAGTCCTTTCATCCCCTACAACAAGCGGTTGAACGTGCTCTTGCAGAAATTATTCCCAATAGATTTAGCAAGAGTACGTACAGAAGGGTTTGTTGCCGTTGGAGATTGAGAGGACTTTGTTTTTGATGTGGTTATTAAACGATTTTTTTTTGCCTCAGAAAGAATGCTGACATAGTGGTTTCTTGCGTCGTTAAATGCTTGACGATGATTTTTAAAGATATAAAATTTTCCGAAGGGAAACAAAAAGTTTCGCCGGGTAGAGAACTTATTCAAGCCAATTATAAAACGAAATGTCATAAATATATATATATATATATATATATATATATATATATATATATATATATATATATATATATATATATCAGAGGGATGACTAAAAAAATAATGGGCTGATCTTTATGACATTTCGTTTTATAATTGGCTTGAATAAGTTCTCTACCCGGGGAAACTTTTTGTTTCCTTTCGGAAAATTTTATATCTTTAAAAATCATCGTCAAATAGACCCTTTCTCTGATGCTTTGGCAGTAGTTTAAGTTATAGGGTTTGTAATTTATTAGTCTCTAATTTCTAGCGAATTTTCGTAGAAAAAATTCAGTATTAAGATCGATATTTAAAAAAAACTTCAAAGTAGGGCTAGCTGGGATCCCTAGAACTTCCCCTCCGGTGCCAGTTTCAATGTTTATATATATATATATATATATATATATATATATATATATATATATATATATATATATATATATATATATATATATATATATATATATATCCCTAGAACGGCGCCGGAGGGGAAGTTCTAGGGATCCCAGCTAGCCCTACTTTGAAGTTTTTTTTTAATATCGATCTTAATAGTGAATTTTTTCTACGAAAATTCGCTGGAAATTACGAACCCTATAACTTAAACTACTGCTAAAGCATCAGAGAAAGGGTCTATTTGAAATGAGTTGTCTTCAAATATTTTAGTAAAATGAAGGACAATGGCAGCAGAAACTTAATTCTTTGTAAAACATACTTTCTATCACATTTCTTCTACCCGCATTGGTTTCACAATCTTTGTTCAAAATTCGTCAATTTTGTCGTTTCAAATAGCGACTTTCACGTTTTAAGAATAAAAAAATATAAAATTTTCAAGATAATTGTTTTTGCACGTTGACATTTTTGCGCCAAGAGAACTTAATCTTTGTCTGTAATATTTAATAGATCTTGTTAACCACATAAAATATTTTGGTCTTGTGCGTTTCTCTGATCACTAGTGGCACCCATTTTTTTCTTTAAATGCTTATAATTTATTTTCTTTTTATTTAGAGATCTGACCTTTGGTGTGACTTATGTTGGATAAAACAACAACAAAAAAACACAAAAACTTACTAGTAGGAATTAAAAACCACATTCGCAATAAGACAAAGCTATAACAAATAATTAGATAATAATAAATATGTAACTTTTAACTTACAATTGTATTTATGTGCTAACATTTCACCAAGTGGAGATTAGAACCTGTGATGAGCACTGATTGGAGAACCCAAATCACCACACCACAACACCTAAGGTTTTTTAAAATGTGTTGTGGTAATTTGGGTTCTCCAGGTGTACTTATATGTGGTAACCTTTTGTTGAGTTATGGTCAAATAAGAGTCTCTGTAAAAGTCATTAAACAAATATTATTAATTGCACCCGCGAAACCAAGAACGCTAAAATCTTTGAAAGTCTATGACCAATGGACTTAAGCTTCCGAGGTGATCCCAAACATGCGCACACACACACACCCACACACACACAAACATGTAGGATAGGTTTATAGTAAAACTTGCATCCCAGATCCAGTTGCCATAGCTTTGTTATTTTCGGAGATACAAAACTTTCCGAAAGAAAACTCAGCATTTTCCCGGAAAAACTGGTCCAATTTTCCTGGAGAACGAACTCGTTCCAAGCCAGTTGAAGAAGGTAGTTCCAAAATTTCATCAAAATCGGTCTATTATTTTTAGCGTTATCAGTGTGATGTATATGTTAGAGATCTCCTTATTAGCAAATTTTTTTACGAAAATACGCAAAAAAAGTAGTACGTTTTTGACATTAGTATTAAGCATTTTTCGCCGTATATTTATATTTAAAACAATTGAAACAGTAATGTTGTAACATAGTACTACAGAATAATGGCAGTTTAACTTTTTGTGCCAATAGCAGTTTGTCCGCAGAGTATAGAGACTATAAAGTTGAAATTAGTTAGCTAAAAACCATAAAAACATAAGGTGTTTCATTTAAAATAAATATTTTCAATAAATGTTTAACCCTGACCTGCGCAAAAAAATTTAAGAAAACTGTTAAAATCTACATAAAAGCTAGCACCTTTTTAGAAGTTTTAAATAAAGGAATCTTTTTAATGACAACTTAAACAGTCTGTAAGTCAAAACTGCGATATCCCTAAACTGGAGCTAATGCCATACATTTGTAAAACACATGTTTAAAAAATTAAAATAAAAGGTGCTGTCAGATTTGCTATACTTTATACAAAAATAGTGTTATGTTCTTTAGTGACTTTTCTTTTAAAAAATCACTAACGAGGTGATCGCGATTTTTGAATTTTGAAAAAATTTCTACATATGAGCGCTATTTAGGACCCCTGGAACCGAAATCCGAGGTGGGTTTCAGACTTTATATGTTTATAAATATATATATATATATATATATATATATATATATATATATATATATATATATATATATATATATATATATATATATATATATATATATATATATATATATATATATATATATATATATATATATATATATATATATATATATATATATATATATATATATATATATATATATGTGTGTGTGTGTCACACCGATAACTCAAAAAATAATGCGCCGCTGACGATCAAATACGTTCCTTTGGAAATGGCTTGGATAAGTTAGTTAGCCAGGAAAATCTCCCCAGTCCAAATAGATTAAACATTGCTTTGTTTTAGTTAGACAGACGGATTCCCCGTCCGTGCCTGTTCTGAGCTGATTTTTTATATCTCCTATTTCGACCACGTTAATTATAATGCATGTTTGTAAGAAAATAAAGTCGAGACGCAGCGAGTGCGTTGTGGTAGCGAATTTTTATTAAAATCTGCTCTGTCTAAATAGATTAAACAATGCTTTGTTTTATTTAGACTGTCGGATTCCCCCGGTCCGTGTCAGTTCTGAACTGACCTTTAATGTATCGAATTTCGACCACGTAATTATAATGCATGTTTGTAAGAAAAGACATTCTGGACGCAGCAAGTGCGTTATGGTAGCGCATTTTTATTAAATGCTTCAAATTTGAATTGCTGAGTTTGCTATTAACCTATAAGGTTCGTTGGCCAGGAAACTAGTTTTTTTCAGGAACATTTTGAGTTTATTTTCGAAACATTTTTGTAAATCTTCAAACATAAAGTTATTTTGATGATATATTGTACATTGTTTCTACTAGATAGGTTATACTGGTAACCAAATTTGATGCACGCTTTCTTAAAAAAACACATATTTGCTATTTAAAACATTTTTATGAAAAATCACTGCCAGAACGCACTTGCTGCGCCCCGAACATTTTTTGTATTTTTGCATATTTCTGGTAATATGAAACGAATATGGTAATTAAACTTGACAAATTTGAATTGGTTGCTAGAGAAAGTTATAAATTTTCACAAATAACTCTCCTTTGTTGAATAAGGTAAACGTGCTAGGTGCTAGTCATCGTCAGTGCTCCAGTATTCGTCATATTTTACAAATTGCAATTAATATTAAGAATCTAGAGACATCTAGCGTTAAACTAACGAATCAGCCTCAAAGTTGAATACATACCCATTCTTGATCATATAGATTCTGTGGCATAGATTTGGCGAGACGATTGTAAGAAGTTCACGCGATCGCAAGTGTCACCATATCTTATGCTTAGTTGTGTTAAGTTAGTGATCCTGTTAAGGAAAACGACATTTATTACACCCGTGCTGCGCTTACACCGGCTAGTTTTCTGACATTTACTTGGTTTCGCTGGATAATTAGGTACGTTCTTAATTTGATAATAATAAAAGTTTGAGATTAGTTTGTTTGAAACAACGTAATTTTGGTATGACGAATACTGGTTACGCTCAAGAGGGTGACTGCACCAGTAGTCGGCACAATTGACGATTACTGGTACAAGTACTGTTAAATATCAAAATTGCTTAGCTCTGGTATCATCCCGTATTGCATGATCAAGACGCTACATAATTTTGTTTAGCTAAACCTGAATGCCTTTGTTAACCAGTGATCGTCATATGACTTTGGGAAAAAAACTGCTGTTATAAATTTTGTAATTGCTATGACGAACACAGGGGCAAATACGTGACGGATACTGATATTTTCAGGATTATTGCTGGAAATGAGTAAAGGAAGGTTCAATTATACGGAGGAAGAAATGGAACGCGCCCTTTTTGGCCGTTCAAAATGGAATGTCAATATACTCTACCGCCAAGTCCTTCAAGGTACCTAGGATGATACTGTCCGATAAGGTAAATGGAAAAACGCCGATTCCAAGGAAAATGGGTCCACCTTCTATTCTGTCTAAAGAGGAGGAAATGTTGGAGAAATGGATTCTCCATCTGGCATTATTACGCTTTCCGGTTGGTAAAGAACAACTTTTAGACAGCGCGAAGTTGTTAGCAAAACAACTCGGAAAGCAAGATCAACTTCCTAACGGGATACCTGTTAGACGTTGGTATGAAGCATTTGTGAAACGTCATCCTGTGATAGTAGACCGAAACGCCCAAAATGTAACGGCGCGACGTGCAACAGTCAACATGGAAAAGGAAAATGAGAAACAGGAAACATTTTCTAATGACTCAGAAGATTGTATTCCATCTACATCTAACCAGAACGAAATAGATATAGAAACGCTTCAAGATATGAAGAGTATCAGGTATCAATCACCAGCTCCAGAAGCCATAATTGAAGTAAAAGAAAAATTTCCCACGCCCTTTAAAAATACGCTATTCTGGTCTAACACGCCAACTTCTACAAATAAAAAAGGAAAGTCGAAAGAAAAGGTTCCTGCAGTTGCTACATCCCAAGAGTGGCGGCAATATTTTTCCAAAAAAGAAAGGGAGAAAGCTGAGAACATTAAGAAGATTGAGGAAAATAAGAGAACACGGAAGAAAAGATCTCAGGCAAAAAAAGAAAATATACAGTCCAAGAAGCAGAAAAAATGTGTGGCAGATGAAAATGTAAGCAGTTGGTACTGTAAAATTTGTGAGGAAGAAGTACAACGGGACATGATACAGTGCTTGTCGTGCAAGTGTTGGATTCTTGAAAAGTGTAGCGGCGTGTTCAAGACTGCAAAAATTTTTTATTGTTCTTCTTGTGTTCCAGAATAAATTAATAAGTAAATAAAATAAAATAATTATATAATGTTGTGTGTACTTACTTGCTTTCTAAATCATTATAATCAGCATGTATGACGAATATTAGATCATTATTATGACGAACAGTGGAGCTGGTCAAATTTAGGTGTGACGATTACAGGGTCAAATGGCAGTTACTTATTATTTTATTTATTATTTCCAAATTGGAATACAGTAATATAACAGTTTTGTATCTATAAGAGGCAACAAACTTCAACAAATGCATTACTATAAATATGCAATAATAATAATGTGAAAAAACGTGATACGGCTAAGACAAAGTTACACTTTTTCTTAAGCTGACGAATACTGGTACATTTACCTTACCTGTTTTAAAATGGTTGGGAAGATATAACGTGAAGCGTCAACCACAACAACACATAATGAATCCTACTTTCTGGGAGCTGAAATGTGAGAGATGTTATCTCCAAATCTCCAAGATATGTGTTGTCTAAAGCTGAAATTAGATTTATCTTACTCGTAATCTGAAATGCAAATTATTTAAATGTCTGTGTATACGTGATACGTCCGTTATTTGCTATATTTAGAGCAGCAAAAAGAGGCCAAACCGCAACCAACTTGCCAACTTATCCCTAAAACATATGCCTGCCTAAATAGGAGTATAAATTTTGTTACGAAATCGCTTATTAAATACCAAACATGAAACTTTTATTAATTGGAATTTTAGATTTTAATCGGACAGAATAAATAAAAAAGAGGAAGTGAACTTGTAAATTCTGGGGCAAAATGAATTTTATATTTTTTAGAAACGAATGTAGAATACATTGTTTAAATTTAAAATGTAAAAACGTTAGAATATGCTTGAACACTAAAAAAAAGCCTGGACGCAGCAAGTGCGTTATGGTAGTGAATTTTCATAGAAATGGTCTGGCACAAAATATTTTATTATAACTTTTTTTCTTGTAACATAGAAATCTAAATTTTGGTGTATAGTGTACTTTTTATATTGTAAACCTACCTACCAAATTTGGTTATCATAGAGTTTTTATTTTTTAAGATAAATTTTTTTTTCAAATGGAAACTCAAACTTTTCCCGGAAAACCTCGTCCGATTTTTCTGACTAACAAACCTGTCAAAGCCATTTACAAAAGGAAGGTACATGCCAAATTTTATTAAAAACGGCTTATTACTTTTTGATATAAGAATTTTTTTCGAATGAAAACTCAAAATTTTCCCGGAAAACCTCGTCCGATTTTCCTGACTATCGAACTTATCCAAGCCATTTACAAAAGAAAGGTACATGCCAAATTTTATCAAAATCGGCCCATTCTTTTTTGAGTTATCGGTGTGATACATACATATATATATATATATATATATATATATATATATATATATATATATATATATATATATATATATATATATATATATATACATATATATACATATATATACATATATATATATATATATATATATATATATATATATATATATATATATATATATATATATATATATATATATATAAACATATAAAAATTGAAACTGACCCCGGATATGGGTTCTAGGGTCCTAGTTCGCGCTCATTTGCAAAAATTTTTTGAAAATTCAAAAGTCGGGATCTCCCCATTAGTGAATTTTTTCTACGAAAATTCACTAAAAATACGTAACCAATGTCTCTAAGCCTGAGCTTAACAAAAAGATAACAACCTTGTAATTTTCATTGAAGGTTGTTAGATTCAAATTATTTTTGTTATCCCCTCTCTGATTTTAAGTTACAAAATTGCCTCTTTTTAACTCTGAAATAGCATATGACAATAGATCGGAAAGATATTTTCAAATTGACTAATTCTTTCGGGTGAGTGACAAAAAAGTGTTATGAGATAAACAAACATACGGCAAGTCCAATAAGTATGGGATATTCTTTTTATCTCGGAGACTGTTTCACCGATTTTGTTTGAAGTTGGCTGAAAAATGCAACAAATAATTACGAATACGATAGGCATACCTACGTCACTATAATTATACAGTATGAGCCAAAAATAAAAACCTTTGTAGCGAATTTTCATAAAGGAAATTTCTCTCAAAGAGCCTTAACTATTTTCGAAAAATTTCTTGTTATTTCGGATTTTGGAGCCCATTTCCGAGGTCATTTTTAAGCTTTACGTGTGTGTGTGTTTTACACCGCTTAGACTTCCGGTTCTTCATTACACTAGAACATTTTTATGGAGGCTAATTTTGTTGGCCAGTTCACAGGAAAATGCAAATTCTCTCCTAGAAAATGGTATATCGCAGATAATTTTTACGAAATATACATTATCAAACTACAGATTAAATGTTCCAAAACTCATTTTAGGTGAATAATTGTAATCCAAGTTTTTCCGGATTTAAATTGAACTGAATTTGAGAAGTGCCGCAAAATGTATTCGCTGTTGTTAGAAAAAAATTATTATATTTTATAAAGTTAAATAGAATAAACAAAGACGGATATTTTATATATTATATTTGTCAATATTTTAGTGAATTTTCGTAGAAAAAAATCAGTCAGGAAAATCGGACGAAGTTTTCCGGGAAAATTTTGAGTTTTGATTCGAAAAAAAATTTTATCTCCAAAAATAAAAAAGCTATGATAACCAAATTTGGTAGGTAGGTTAACGATATAAAAAGTAAACTATACACCAAAATTTAGTTTTCTATGTTACAAGAAAAAAAAGTTATAATCAAATATTTTGTGCCAGATCATTTCTATGAAAATTGACTACCATAATGCACTTGCTGCGTCCAGGCTTTTTTGTAATCAAGTTGTCACATAATAAATTTCACTACGAACTAAGTTCAAGAAACTAAAACAAAACGTAAATAACATAAATATTTATCCAAACAGTAACTTAGTTTCCTTTGATGTTTGTAGCATGTATTCTTAAATATCTCCTAGAGAATACCCAGCTTTATTATAAAAAATATTACTGGATGAACCGAAATGCCATAAAAAGACAAAACACAAAAAAAATCCTTTCAAGGAATTTATATATAATAATAAAATTTTATCATGAAGTATTTTATATATAATGATAAAATTAATATACAAAATAAAGATCTTCCTGTGGGTAGTCCGTTTCCTCCTTTATTAGCCAACATAATATTATGTATGAAAAACTTAGAAAACATATTTGAACATCGAAAATTTCCAATAAAATTGTCTTTTGATACCGATATATAGATTATATTTGAGCAGTTTTAGGTAGCCATACAGAATTAAATATATTTTTTAATTTTATTAACATGATAAGAATTTTCTACATCTGTATTTACTAGAAACATTAGTTTCGGCACATAATGAAGACCAGTTTTTATCAAATTAACTTTATTATATTTTGAGTGACCAATTTTTTTTTCGAAAAAAAGCTTGATATTTTTAAGGAAAAATTGATTCCAGATACGGGTTCTAGGGGTTCTAATTCGCGCTCGTTTAACCCATTAGTGTATGAAGTTTATTCAAAATGAAAAACAGTGTTTTTTCCAAGAAGTAGTTTTTATTCAGCATATAAATGAAGAAAATGAAACAAAATTCTGAGTAAATACCTGATGGAACAAGTTACAACCCGTCCCTTTTGAGGGACTCTGTACTGACAAGTCACTATATGGTGTGAAATGATTTGAAGCATATTTTAGGATGTAGTCCGACATTACACTTTGTACATATGAAATTTGCCTTGGACTTGCAATATCTACATCTTTTATCCGTTGCACTGTATTCAGGCCAGTGATTCATTCCATCAAATCTGACATCGTCCGATGGAATTGGGATGGTTTTTCCTCTCAGTGAAGCTGTACCAAAAGACTGCAATAAGCTTTGTGCTATGTGCCTACGGAAAACCAGTAGGCTAGTCGCTCTCTCATCATTTGGTATTAATTTTCTCATCAGCAACCACCCATTCACTACTGAAACGTCGAACAAATACGAAAAAATAGGCCAATACCATTTACGTTGCCTCATTCTTGTTCTATAGACAGCAACAAGCTGGTCTATCTTATCAACACCACCCATTCCTCTATTATAGTTCGAAAAAATTTTAGGTTGTACCACACTCACTTTTGATTTTTTTTCCCTGCACCAGCGTCTACATGTTGTTTCTTCTGAGGTATCATATGTTGTTGCTGCCGTCACCACTTTGTTATCTTTCCACTTCACCAGTGTCATGGTTTGGTCAGTGCTGCTTCTATAATCAAATGTACCTTTTGGCATCTTCCCCAACACCTTCTTGTCCATCAGTGGGCAGTTTGCCAACCTATTTTCTTGAATCGTACCAGTTGCACAGAAACCCTCATCAGCCAAATACTTCATTAGTTTCACGGAAGTGAAATAGTTGTCAAAAAATATTTTGAACCCTTGATTTGCTGGTACCTGCGCTTTCTGTAATAAATTTAGCACTGTATCTCCTCCTATCCCAAAAACTTTCTCCGTTCCAGTTTTTCCCATATAAATATCAAAACTCAACATGTATCCTGTGCTTGTACAAATTGCCCAGTTCTTGTAGCCGAAGCGTATTGGTTTGCCACGTATAAATTGTTTGGCATAGTGTTTCCCATAATATGGTATCATGCTTTCGTCTATTGAAAGAAACTCCTCTAGCCCACCATGCTTTCTAAAGGCAACATTGAGCTCTTCTATCAGAGGACGAAGTTTATATAAACGATCTCTGTGATCTATATTATCATTGTCGTTCAAATGAAAGCTTTTTATTATGGCTTCAAACCTATGGAGCCTCATGCTTTCAGACAGAATTGTAGGAACATCTTTCTGATTCGACCAATACATCCGCTTATTAGGATATTTAGCGTAACCTGATAGTAGCAGTGCTCCAAAAAGTACATATAGTTCATTGAGTGTCATGTTCAATGGATTGTTATTTTGTACTGAATATCTGTTCGTCTCTTTGACGATTGTTGCACACAATTTCTCAGTAAAAAACAGTGAGAAAAAGTCCATTGGTGACTTGCACCGTATTGCTTCTTCGGATGGTGGTACCAGAGTACAGTCAATGCATAACTTATATGTGGGTTTTGATTTCACCCACTTCAGATTAGTAAGTGTTGATGTTCGTGGTTTTGTTATTGCTGGTTTCGATGCTGTTGAAGGTTTTGAAGTCGATGGTCTTGATGTTGTTTGTGCAAGTCGGGGATATTTTGAGAGTGGAACGTCATCACTGGAATCACTTTCACAGGGATCTGGTCCATCATGATCTACAATTTGCATTATACATTCCGTTCTAAGCATATTTGGTCCTAAGTGGTTCAAATTCGCTTCGTGTTCATCATCGCTTTTGTCACTATCTTGTTCAGTTTCATATCCATCTTCAGGTGGAATCGCAAAAATATCTATATTCCTTTCGTCGTTACTCTCCTCTAAGCATTCTAGCAATTGGTGGAGACTGAGTCTGGAATATACAATACATCATGAATGTAGATTTTCCAAAGAATAAAAACAAATGTCAGTTTTATTCAAATGGCCGTCGAGCACAGAGTCCCTTATAAGGGACAGTGCAAAAAAAAGTTTGTAACGGCAGAACGATTCATCCGAAGTACGTTGTTTTAGGTTAAAATTGTATCACAAAGTCTCCACAATAGATGAATGAAGTAATAATGGCAATAATTTCACGATGACGAAAGTGAATAAATAATTACTTACCCCCCATGTTTGGTGTTGTATAAACTTTCGTCCATCGCGTACAAATGATGCAATTACACACGCAAAACCACAAACACGCTGTCAAATTGTTCACATATATAATAAATGCTGTTAGGTTGACACGACTAGGGTGCCATCTCTTGCAGAATAGCCTAATCTACCGAGAAAAACGTAGATTTCATCGAGTCCCTTATAAGGGACTCTGTGCACTAATGGGTTAAAACAAAATTGTTTCAGCGGAAGTTTTAGAAAGGAATATATTTTGACAGGTGATCATCAAAATATAAGTATTGACTTTCGGTAATTTATTATTAGGCAATTATATCATCAAAAGGGTATTAGCGAATTTTTATTAAAAGAGGTTGTGATGATGAGATAATTAACCGATTTTGATCATTTTGGCAAGTAGGGGAGAGTCTGGAACAGTGGCGATGCAGGAACAGTGGCCACCATCTCACGAATTTCTCGTTTGAAAAGATTAGGTGCTGCCATGTAGTACCACTGTACCAATGATGCACTTGCAATGCTTACAAAGTTACCGGCTTGAATTTCAAGATTTTGTGTTTAAAGAAATACGAATTATGTAAAGAGTGTTCTGCAAACCCTTAAGGTTCAGCTTCAGCCATCATTGCCCTTCATTTTACTAGAATATTTCCAGAAAATTCATTTCAAATAGACCCTTTCTCTGATGCTTTGGCAGTAGGTTTAGTTATGTTTATGGATTAACGGTCTATAATTTTTAGCTAATTTTCGTAGAAACAATTCGTTAATGGGGAGACCGTGACTTTTGAATTCTAAAAAGATTTCTTCAAATGAGCGTAAACTAGGTTCCCTAGAATCCATATCCGAGTTTACTTTCTGTTTACATATATACAGGGTGATGCATTTCTACGGTAAAGCTCAATATAATTGTTATTATGCAAGAAACAAGAAAAATTGTATACGTTACTTGTAGGTTGTATTGAGTTGTATCTTATACAATTATTTTGACAATCACAGGATAGCCCATAAGTCGTTGGTGATACCTACTACTTTTTTTTAACATTCCTTATTGCATTTTTGCATTTTTCATCAAAATATGATGCATGTTTGTAAAAAAATTCGAGACGCAGTAAGTGCGTTTTGGTAGCGAATTTTCATTAAACGCTTCAAAATTCAATAACGCAATTTGGTATTGACCTAAGGTTCGTCAGCTAGGAAACGAATGTTCAATATAATTGTTATTATGCAAGAAACGAGAAAAAATTGTGTACGTTACTTGTAGGGTGTATTGAGTTGTATCTTATAAAATTATTTTGACAATCACAGGTGGCCCATAAGTCGTTGGTGTTACCTACAATTTTTTTTTTGAACATTCCTTATTGCGTTTTTGCATTTTTCATCGAAATATGATGCATGTTTGTAAAAAAAGCAGCAAGCGCGTTTTGGTAGCGAATTTTCATTAAAGCTTCAAAATTTATTAACTCAATTTGCTGTTAACCTAAGGTTCGTCGGCTAGGAAACGAGTTTTCTCGGAAACATTTTAAGTTCATTTTAGGAAAATGTTTGTACATTTTCAAACAATAAGTTAATTTGATAAAATATGGTACATTGTATCTACAATATAGGTTATACCGGTGGCCAAATTGATGCCTATGCTTGCATTAAAGAGACATATTTGCTGTTAAAAACATTTTGATGAAAATTCACTTCCATAACGTACTTGCTGCGTCCAAACTTTTGATATTTTAGTTCGCCAGTATATGTAGATGTTATCTTTGATAACCTCTCTTGAAAGTTGCCTGTTGGAGTTATAACAGTAATTCCCACTCCCGTTACTGTCTTTGAAGCATCAGTGGAAATAAATTTATGAGTGCAGTACCTCGAAGTAATTTCATGGAATTTGTTGCAAATTATTATAGTGTGGGCAGTACATATTGCTTGAATTATTTTACATGTTTCGGCAATAAATTAGATTAATTACTTGCTGAAAATATAAACGAAACCAAGGGATCGTAATTAATTTATACTGAACAAAGCATAAGAGTTACTTTAGAAAACTCTTAGTGTTTGTTTTGATTCGTCAGTCACACTAATAACGATTTTGTCGGGCTATATAACTTTCATCGAAGAATAAAAACTAGGACATCTAGCATATCTTTATAAGGTGTTTTAATAATCAAGAGGAAGTTTAAGCAATTTATCAGAAACTAAATAAACACTTGGTTGATTATATTAAACACGTGTAGATCTCACCCTTTCAAAACACGACAAAAAGTACTAATAACTTATTTAGAAAGGCAGAAGCTAGTAAAAAAGTGATAACAACAGATTACAGGATCTGTCTACACCTCACGACATTTTGACATCAACATGTGGGAACGAACAAGTCTTGTAAGATGCAGTAGGCGATGCGATGGTGGATCACAGCACGACAGTCGACTGTTTTTTCACGTTGCTAGCCACTAAGTGGGTTGTTATCTAGATAATCGCTATATAATTAATAAGTGAAACTACAAGCCACTTTTCGATAGAGAAAAATTACCTTCTAGAAATTCTCGGCTGTGTTATCATCATTTACTAACTTGTAAAATTTATTAAATTTGAATTCCGAACATTAATTTACGTCGACACTCTATTATTCAAAAAGATAACTCCAAGGTGAGTAATTTACTTACAAGAATATACAATTTGAAGAGGCGTCTAAACCGAATTTCTAACGTGATAAATTAGAAGTCCTTATTATTAACTAAAACAAAAACAGATAAAAGTACCCTTACTGCTTACTGAACATTAAAATTTAGTTAATAGCTTTACTGCTTTATAATATCACCCATTTTTAATAAAGCCCCGACGCAGCAAGTGCGTTATGGTAGTGAATTTTCATAAAAATGTTTTTAATAGCAAATATCTCTTAAGTCTTTTTTAATAAAAGTAGGCACCAAATTTGCTTATCACTATAACCTGTATAGTAGAAAAAATGTACCATATTTCTACAAAAAAAACTTAATTTTTATTTTACAAAGATTTTCCAAAAAATGAACTTAAAATCTTCCCGAAAAAATTAGTCTGATTTACCTGGCGAACAAATCCTCTCAAGCTATTTACCCACCTACCAAGACATAATTATTAAAAAAAAGCTTCTCGACGAAACACCCGAAAAATTTTTGAATGAAAATTTGCAAACCATTTTTTTCACGAAAATTCGACAAAAAATCTCTTACAATAACTTTTATTTAATTTACTTTTAATAACATTTATCATCAATTACCAAAATTGCACAAAAAGCTTACAAACAATGCTTTTCGCAGAAACATAAAAAATGTCTGCGAAAACTAACAGTTTTTTTTACAAAAAATTTGCTGAAAATACAAAAAAATTATATTGTATACCTAATCGGTAATTAAGATTGAAAAAGAAAATGTATTTTTTTTTAATTTTCGAGGAAATTTTAACCGGCGGAAGTACAGAAAACAGCTCGCGACGCAGCAAGTGCGTTAGGGTAGTGAATTTTCATTAAATGCTTCAAATTTGAATAACTCGACTTTCTATAAACTTTGGAAGCTGAATTTTGGTATGTAGTAAGGTCTTTCCAAAGGCAAAACATACACCAAATTCCATCCAAATAGCTTTGTACTTTTTTCAGATAGAAATTTTTTTTTCGAAGGAAAACTAAACATTTTCCCGGAAAACCTTGTCCGATTTTCCTAGCTAATGAACTGATACAAGCTATTAATAAAGGAAGTTATCGTTTGGATATATATATATATATATATATATATATATATATATATATATATATATATATATATATATATATATATATATATATATATATATATATATATATATATAAATTGAAACTGACCCGACCTGACCCGAATTTTTTGAATAAAAATTCACTAATATAGGCTGAGAAATACGCATATTGTCATGCCACGAGCGGTCAGAAATAACAACTGTCTGCTTCTTTAAAGTTTCATTTGATGTTTGTGAAGACAATTCACCAACTACTCATATATTATGAAACTGTAAACGTAGACAATCATATCAAATTAATTCTGACTTACCTTTTTGCACCAAAGTTAATTTAAATATTTTAATATTATTCTTTGAAAATTGGCTAAATAATCACATAATCTGATCGAATCATGGTATGCAATTTTAATTGTAAATATTTACAAAACTAGAGTCTGTAGGTAATGGGATAGAAAACTCGAAGCAAAGGACATGCCCTTAACTTCTGAAACACAAAATACAGGCTGTTCCATTTAAAAAAAATTGACTTACCGCAGTTTGGATTTTTTTCAAATTCAGTCACTATTTGAGAGCGTCCTGTATACGGCACTTGATTTTTTCGACGAATAATATAAACGAAAACCTCTCTGAATGCGTCACTTTCATAAGGCTCTGCTATCTATGCCGTATTATAATTTTTGATATGTGCCAAAAATGTGAAAAGTGACAAAACAATTGAAATAACTCGAAAACGATGACCGCTATCGAATATTTTTTCCTATAAACATGCATTATAATTCGACGAAAAAATGCAATAATATAGGGGGTGTTTGAAAAGAAAAGAAAAGAAAAATTGTATCACCAACGACTTATGGGCCAGTCTGTGATTGTCAAAATAATTTTATAAGATGCGGCTCGAAATAACCTAACGTATACAATTTTTTGAGAAAAACTTAAGATGTTCTGGGGTCAATTGTTTATAAAAAATCAGCTACCTAAATTTATCATGTGTGTTCGTGTGTGTGATTATGTGTGCAGGGAAAGGAATAACACTGGAAGGTTATCCATCATCCACAGACTAAATTTAACATTGATACATTTAATGGTGTGCTTAGAAGGTAATTTACGTTATGTATCACAACATTTATGAAAAATCGCAACATTACGCACTTGCTGCGTCCAGAATTTCAAATAGCTTAATTTATTGCCTAGTCTATAGCGTATAAATGTGTGATAGGAGCGAAAAATTTAAAGTTCTGGTAAAAACGCTATATTTCAAAAAGTATTAGAGATAAGAAAGTTAACACAAAAAATTGTTTGTAAGAATATTGTCTTTTAACATAAGTGCGAATGGTTTTTGTAAAACTGCTTACTTTGCACCGATGGCGCTTCAAAGTTTTGTAAAAGAAAATATAGGTACATTTCTCTATTTTGCTTTTTGGAAAACCTGAAAAACTGCCATCGACACTGGCCTTGATAAAGGGAAAACAGTCTGCAAATTGGAAAAAAGCTCAATTCGGCCCATTGTTGCATAAATGACAAAGCTGCAAAGTTGCTGCCAAAATTACATACGCCAGTTTTTATGGAACTGAGAATAGATAAATGTTGGTATATATTTTGGCAAGTCACTGTATAGAATAATAAAAGTCGAAGACGCAGCAAGTGCGTTGTGGTAGTGAATTTTCATAAAAATTATCTGGCACAAAGTATTTTATTATAACTTTTTTTTCTTGTAACATAGAAATCTAAATTTTGGTGTATAGTTTACTTTTTATATCGTAAACGTACCTACCAAATTTGGTTATCATAGAGTTTTTATTTTTTAAGATAAAAATTTTTTTCAAATGAAAACTCAAAATTTTCCGGAAAACCTCGTCCAATTTTTCTGATTAACGAACTTATCAAAGACATTTACAAAAGGAAGGTACATGCCAAATTTTATCAAAATAGGTCCATTATTCTTTGAGATAAAAATTTTTTTTGAATGAAAACTCAAAATTTTCCAGGAAAACCTCGTCCGATTTTCCTGGCTAACAAACTTATCAAGGCCATTTATAAAAGGAAGGTACATGCCAAATTTTATCAAAATCGGCCCATTATTTTTTGAGTTATCGGTGTGATACATATATATATATATATATATATATATATATATATATATATATATATATATATATATATATATATATATATATATATATATATATATATATATATATATATATAATATATATATAAATATATATATATATATATATATATATATATATATATATATATATATATAAACATATAAAAATTGAAACTAACCCCGGATATGGGTTCTAGGGGTCCTAGTTCGCCCTCATTTGCAAAAATTTTTTCAAAATTCAAAAGTCGGGATCTCCCCATTAGTGAATTTTTTCTACGAAAATTCACTAAAAGGAGAACGTAAAGTAAATGCTACAATAACCAAATCCTACTTCGTATATATTCAAATGTTTTATCTGTACAAATACAGGGATATTTATCCCCTTATTTCGAGTAAAACCTGCTATTCTATGACAAACACTCAAACGCAAAGTTTATCCTCTGTTGTTTCTCTGTATGTGAATGCAGCTAGGCATTTGAATAATTTGTTTTTTTGAATCCAGATAAGGACAAACCTAATTTTGAACGGGACGCGTTTCTTGTAATACCATCATTTAGGGATCTTTGTGTTCTAAGTTTGGTAGTGAGACCTATAGTAAAATGTGAATGTGTACCACGCATGGCGACTGGCAGTCTGGCAAGAATGTCTCCCGTTTGTGAAAAAACAGAACTGGTTGTGGATTTGCGTATGTTGCCGATTGCCTGAAATTCCTTATTTCTGGTATAAACGACCAACTGGTAGTTAATTTTTAATGATAAAAAGTCGACCATTTCTAATAATGCATATATGGAAACGACTGGCGAAATCCTTAGAATTCTCTCTTGATCAAACATTTATTAGAGCCTAATCAAGGTATCAAAATTCGCTTTTATTAAAAGAAAACACATACATAGTTTTATGTTATTTTTGTCCTTACTTCGTTGAAATTGTAAAATCCTTCTACCTTTTTTTTTCTTGTAACATAGAGATCTAGATTCTGGCGTCTAGTTTACTTTCATAACGTAAACTTAAGTACCAAATTTAGTTATCATAGGTTTGTTATTTTTAGAGCTAAAATTAAATTTTTCGAAAAAAATCCAGATCTTTGCCGGAAAACCTGGTCCGATTTTCTTGGCTAACGAACTTATCCAAGTCACTTACAAAAGGAAGCTACCTGCCAAATTTTATCAAAGTCGCTCTCTTATTTTTTGAGTTATCGTGTGACACACATACACACACAGATATATATATATATATATACAGTGCACGGCGTATCGAGCGTCCATTAGAAGTATCTACAAAACTATACCGATTTTTAATCTGAAAATTTGGTCACTTGGGTTTTCTGGATAGCTGAATTTAACAAAAATATACACGTCATCATACCACTTCCGGTTATACCGGAAGTGGTTACTAACTTTGTTTTTTCAAATGAAACATGACATTTTTGAGTAGAGTTTTGGATTTATCGTAAAATTTTAGGTTGACTTTTGATAACATACCATATGTAAAAAATCAGCCGTTTTGGAGTTATATCGATTTTTTTAAAACTTAAAAAAAATTTATGTATGTATATTGAGTGGTATATCTCCGGCAAATATGATGTCAGCGATTTGCAATTTCGTCTGTGGTTTTTCAAGATACAAGAGTATCGTGAAAATAGGCAAATGCGTTGATAGCATATACAGGGTGGAAGAAATTCACATACCAACTTGGACAATTTCGGACCCCTATAACTTGCTTACTTCAAATGGAACACCCTGTATATTTTTATCTTATTGCTTAGATATTTGCATTATCTTTCGATTTATATCAGCATGTCCTATATCTAAATGCAACAGTTATCCAGATATTGGAACATTTGCATAATGATAATGTTATAAGGTGCACAATATTTCAGTAGAGTGCCTTGACGGAAATGTTATTCTTAGCAACGCCATTACTTCATGACAGTTGTTTATAACAATCAACAAATATGTCGCGTTTGGGGTTTTCTAATGAAGATTTTCTAAATTTATTAGTTACATACGGCGAATGCAATCGCATTATGAGTAGAACCTGCCGAGTTTTCGCTGAAAGGTATCAAGATCGCCCCAGACCGAATAAACATACCATCAAACGTCTGCTTAATAATTGTATAAAGTTTGGTTCCTTTCAACCAATTGTTAGCAGGCAAAACCGTTATACCGAAGACGATGAAGCCATGGTACTAGGATACTTCCATTCGTATCCTGAAAATTCCCTACAAGAGGCTGAAAGGGATCTTAGAATATCAACCAGGTCTATCCACAGAATCTTAAGAAAGTATAATTGGCGACCTTTTAAGCTCCATTTGGTTCAGAATTTGAAAACTGAAGATTTATTGTGTCGTGTGAATTACTGTGAGTGGTTGCTGACAAGAATTCAAGAAGACGATAACTTTGTCAAAAGTATAATATGGACTGATGAAACAAAGTTTACAAAAAACGGCGTGTTTAACCGCCATAACAGTCATTACTGGGCTGCAGAAAATCCGCATATCTGCAGAGAAAGAAATTACCAAAACCGGTGGAGCTTTAATGTGTTCTGTGCCGTCAAAGACTCTCGTATTTTGTGTGTGTATTTTTATAACGAAAACTTAACAGGGGATCGATATGTGTGGTTGTTAAAAAACGTAGTGAGAGATGCTTTAGAAACTTTAGAAATTAGGGAAAGATCAAACGCTTTTTATCAAATGGACGGTGCTCCACCACATACTACTCATCAAGTCAGTGCGACATTAGAAGAAATGTTCAGTGGGAAGTGGATTGCGAACAATGGGCCCTACAAATTTCCACCACGCTCCCCTGACTTAACTCCATTAGATTTTTTCATATGGGGCTTTATTAAAAATAAAGTTTATAAAGACCCTATAACCACAAAGGAGAATATGCAAGAAAGAGTACGTGCCGCCTTCAATGAAATAAGCAGAGAAAGTATAAAACGTGCTACGAGCAATGAAATTTTAAGGCGAATTAATTGCTGTTTGCTAAAAAATGGAGCTACTTTTGAACATCTTTCTTGAACACCCATTGTTTATATACATGTTACTTATTAGATTGTTCCTTATCATTCCAGTTGCCACATTTTTTCTCACTTTCATTGGTTTAGTTGTGTAGTACTTAATAAATTGTTTATCTAGTTGCCTAAACAGATTATTATTATGGTATTCTCATTTATAATTTTGTTCTATGGGGTGTCCAACAATTAATAATTATTGAAGTTCATGAAGAATAACATTTCCGTCAAGGCACTCTACTGAAATATTGTGCACCCTTAGCCTTATAACATTATCATTATACAAATGTTCCAGTATCTGGATAACTGTTGCATTTAGGTATAGGACATGCTGATATAAATCGAAAGATAATGCAAATATCTAAGCAATAAGATAAAAATATACAGGGTGTTCCATTTGAAGTAAGCCAGTTATAGGGGTCCGAAATTGTCCAAGTTGGTATGTGAATTTCTTCCACCCTGTATATGCTATCAACGCATTTGCCTATTTTCACGATACTCTTGTATCTTGAAAAACCACAGACGAAATTGCAAATCGCTGACATCATATTTGCCGGAGATATACCACTCAATATACATACATAATTTTTTTTTAAGTTTTAAAAAAATCGATATAACTCCAAAACGGCTGATTTTTTACATATGGTATGTTATCAAAAGTCAACCTAAAATTTTACGATAAATCCAAAACTCTACTCAAAAATGTCATGTTTCATTTGAAAAAACAAAGTTAGTAACCACTTCCGGTATAACCGGAAGTGGTATGATGACGTGTATATTTTTGTTAAATTCAGCTATCCAGAAAACCCAAGTGACCAAATTTTCAGATTAAAAATCGGTATAGTTTTGTAGATACTTCTAATGGACGCTCGATACGCCGTGCACTGTATATATATATATATATATATATATATATATATATATATATATATATATATATATATATATATATATATATACACACATATACATATACATATACATATAAAAATGGAAACTGACCCCGCATATGGGTTCTAGGGGTCCTAGTTTGCGCTCATTTCAAGACTTTTTTTAAATTCAAATGTCGAGATCTCCTTATTAGTGATTTTTTTCTACGAAAATACTGAATACTTTAAAGGATTTGCTTTCATTTACACTGAAGCGCCATTTTTGCTATTTGTCCTAGTATGGATGGCAAACTTATAGACCTATAAGATGCAACCCTTGGCCTTACTTATTTACATAGCTAAATAAGACTGGGAAATAAAATAAGCTCATCACACGATTAAAGATTGTGGTTAGCAAAGAAATTGCTTATCTTTTTTATAAGGTTGTAACCTGGAGCTTTTTTTGCCCCTAGTTTCTTGATTTCGAATATCGTTTGGCTTAATTAGACGTGAAGTCTGACACACACACAAAAACAAATGTCACCCTCCTCCGTGCACGCAATGTGTTTAAAAAGGGTACGAAGTTCTCTCTTCACTCTATAACTAAAACTACTGACAAAGCATCAGAGAAAGGTTCTATTTGAAATTAATTTTCTAGAAATATTTTAGTAAAATGAAGTACAATCAGGTTTGAAGCTGAAACTTAAGGGTTTGTAAAAACACTCCTTGCGACATTTTTTCTACATAACCCGTATTTGTTTCAGGTTATGTGCCTAAAAGTTGCCAATTTTGACGTGTCAAATCGCGACTTGACGTTTTAAGAGGAAAAACTATAAAAATTTTTGCGCCAAAAATCTTAATCTTTGTCTGTAATATACAATAGATTTTGTTATCCACGTAGAATATTTTGTTTTTGTGTGTTTCTCCGGTCATCACTGGTACCCAATTTTTCTTTCTTTAAGTGCCTATAACTTCTTTGTCTTTTCACTTACAGATCTACATTTTGGTACCTGGCCTACTTTCTATGAGGTGAATCCGCGTACCAAACTCGGTTGTCATAACTTTGTTATTTCCGGAGATATAAAACTTTTCCGAAAGAAAACGCAACATTTTCCCGGAAAAACTGCGCCGGTTTTCCTGGCTAAACGACTTATCCAACCCATTTGCAAAAAGAAGGTACTCACCAGATTTGATGGAAATCGGCCCATTATTTTTTTAAATTCAAAAGTCGCGATCTCCTCATTAGTGAATGTTTTAAAGAAAATTCACAAAAAATATCGATATTTGTGTTTTGAAATTCGAGATATTATTTTTAAAACACGTTTTTAAAATCGAAGGTGAACTAGATGACTTGGCAACAGCGACGTGCAAAATGCAAAATGAATCAGCCCTACTGCATCTCTATAGTCCATTGTATAATACTCACGCTAGTGTATCCTTTATTTCTGTTGAAGAAAATTGAATTGTTCGTAGGCCCATTGCGATCTTTGTGCTTTTATCCTTTTAATAAAGTGAAAAGGCAATTTATTATAAGCATCAGAGAGTTCTTCTTTATGAAGATGTCCCTGATTTAAAATTATTTATCTGTAGGTGTGCCGTAGTGACAATTGTATGCACTAACCTTTACAAAATAATAATGCAGAGAATACGAATAATGTAGTATGAAACATTTCTTCCTTGTCATCATGCTTTAAGATCTGGCACATTTTTGCCTTAAGAAAACAAGCCGCAGAAACGCAAACAAAAATTGTATAAGATTAAGATAAGTATACTTGGAGAACCCAAATCACCATAACACATTTTAAAAGACCTGACGATCGTTTCACTAACCAAGTCACCTGACCTAACCGGACGATCGTTTCACTAACCAAGTTAGCGTCATCAGAGGATGAAGAATTTTTCATCCTCTGATGACGCTAACTTGGTTAGTGAAACGGTCGTCAGATCTTTTAAAATGTGTTGTGGTGATTTGGGTTCTCCAAGTGTACTTATTAGTGCTCATCACAAAAGATTAAGATATTCTTGTGTTCTTTTCTTAAGTAAACTTTTTGGAACCATAAATATTTAAGTATTGCGTGTTTTTTAGAGGTATAGAACTTTAAATTGAAATAAAACAAATAGAAATCGTGGTAATGGTCATGGTATTGACTTTATTGGAAAGATAGTTTTATGCCATTATTGTATAAATATGATTTCTGACATATGGGCTAGCTCAAACAAAGCACAATCTGGAAGTCCACATTTGGACAACTTTTTCCAGCACATGGGGCCGTATCTCGGCAATAACTTGGCGAATATTGGCTTCCAACTCGTCCATCGTCTGTGGATTATTGGCGTAGACTAGCGACTTCACATATCTCCAAAAAAATAATCTAGCGGCATCAAATCGCAAGACCTTGGAGGCCAATTCACATGTCCATTACGCAAAATTATGTGTCCATTAAATGTTTTCTGCAATAAATCGGTTGTGGCGTGCGCTGTGTGACATGTTGCGCCGTCTTGTTGAAACCAAAGCTCTTCCACATTAATTTCATTTAATGGAGGAACGAAAAAGTCAGTAATCATTAATCTGTAGCACTTTTCCATCGACCGTAACGTTTCGTCCGGCATAATTTTTGAAGAATTATGGACCAATGATTCCACCAGCTCATAAAGCACACCAAACAGTGACTTTTTGTGGATGTAAAGCTGTCACAATAATGGCTCCTGCACATTATTCACAAATTCGACAACTTTGTTTATTGACGTAGCCACCCAAAAAAGGGCCTCATCACTGAACAAAATCTTGTGTTGTTTTAGCAAAAAAAATATTTGAAATATCTGTCACCGATATTAGTAGGTAATGCGCCACTTTGGACAGACAGGAAGTGGGGGCGGAGCCCCGCCCCTAGCCCCACCCCTAGCCCCACCCCTAGCACCACCCCTAGCCCCACCCCTAGCCCCACCCTAGTGGCCACGTCCCCCAAGATGGCGCCCCCAAGATGGCGTCCAGCCACGCCCCCAAGATGGTGTCCAAGATGGCTTCGTAACCTGCATTCTAAGGTCATTGACCATGGAAACTTTGGCCAGACAGTGACGTCACACGACTTGGGCCAGACAGTCACATTTACATTTAGCCTTGTTATGTAACCTGCATTCTAAGGTCATTGACCTGTCTAGGAAACTTTGTCCAGACAGTGACGTCACACGACTTGGGCCAGACAGTCACATTCCAAAGTGTCTAACCTATTACTTCAAATTATTATATTTTGAAAAAAACCATTTGGAGCAGGTGAGTTTCGAACCCGGGGCATTCAGATGGGAGGCAACGATGCTACCCATTGAGCTAAGCAGACGCTTGTTAATTTATTGTTTTAGGCTGGTATATATATACGACTTTTAATTACAAACAAACCATACATGTAACATAATTAAAGTTTTTGTTATTATTAGACAAATGGATGATTTACAAAATAATAATTAATATGTTTAATATTAGAGGCGGAACCAAAACGGAGGAACCAAAATGGCGGAATAAAAAAATGGCGGAATGAAAGATGGAAGCCTGTGATACCTTAAGCTGACATCCCTGACATTATAAAAATGGCGGCTTTCGTTCTTAAAGATGGTGCCTTTTGCTGATAAAGATGGTTGAAGACTCCATTATTTAAAGATACGTCACCCCAACCTTTAGAGCCGACAAATGAGAGTGAGGTTGATAAGCGAGAATAATGGTATAGGTCGAGGACTCCATGATTTAGGTTCTAAAAATAACACACAGAGGTCGTTGTCAAACAAAAGAAGGAAGTTCAGAAACAAAATAGATAACAGGTTCAAATAGGAAACCAAATATCGTAGAGACAATAGAGGTCGCTGGCAAAACAAAGAAGCTGAGAAACAAAATGGACAACAGGTTCAACTCTTAAAAATAGGAACTAGCCTTATGTGTGGGCACGGCAAGTAGTTGATTTTATTTTGAAAGAGATACAGGTTCGATTCCTGGCTCCTTGATATGGTAGCGTCAAATACAAAGAGGTACTGAATAACTAAACAGTAAGCTTGGTTGGTTACAGGTTCAATTCCTTTCTACCCCTCGTGTTTAGTGTCATGTTACTCGTCTAAGTAAGCAGAATTAAAAAATGGCGACTAAAATGAGATAAAAAACTTAAAACCCTTATCGCGGAAGATCCGTGAGATGTACGATAGAACCAATACATGCACGGTGTTAAGGAGGCCAAATCAAAGTGGAATATACAATAAAATGGCCACTTCCGGTCTAAACTTTAAATCGTTATATCTTTTCAACGGAAAGTGATAGAAATGAACTATCTTCAAAAAATGTATGTTTCGTAACAAGTTCTACAAGAAACTGAGATAAAAAACTTCAAACCCTTATCGCGGAAGATCGGTGAGATGTACGATAGAACCAACACATGCACGGTGTTAAGGAGGCCAAATCAAATTGGAATATACAATAAAATGGCCACTTCCGGTCTAAACTTTAAATCCTTATATCTTTTCAACGGAAAGTGATAGAAAGGAACCGACTTCAAAAATGTATGTTTCGTAACAAGTTCTACAAGAAACTGAGATAAAAAACTTCAAATCCTTATCGCGGAAGATCGGTGAGATGTACGATAGAACCAACACATGCACGGTGTTAAGGAGGCCAAATCAAATTGGTATATACAATAAAATGGCCACTTCCGGTCTAAACTTTAAATCCTTATATCTTTTCAACGGAAAGTGATAGAAATGAACTGACTTTAAAAATGTATGTTTCGTAACAAGCTCTACAAGAAAATGAGATAAAAAACTTCAAACCCTTATCGCGGAAGATCGGTGAGATGTACTACAGAACCAACACATGCACGGTGTTAAGGAGGCCAAATCAAATTGGAATATACAATAAAATGGCCACTTCCGGTCTAAACTTTAAATCGTTATATCTTTTCAACGGAAAGTGATAGAAAGGAACCGACTTCAAAAATGTATGTTTCGTAACAAGGTCTACAAGAAACTGAGATAAAAAACTTCAACAGACAGACAGACAACTGATTGCCATTGTTGAAGCTTATACATGCTGTTTGAAAGGATATAACACACGTCATGACAGTTCAAAGTCTTTGCTTAAACTGACAGATGCATGTGTATTTGAAAGAAAAGCATTCGCCTGAAATTAGATTTGAACCCACGAACCTCGAATCGGCCATAGACAGCTTTCTCAGATATACACTGTCCCTAAACCAATAGCTCCACAGACGCACACGATAAAAGTTTGTTCGCTGTTGTATATATAAAACAAAAGCCAGTTGTTGTTTACATATGAGGTTAGGTGTTCGTATACATGTTGATTACCAATCATCTGATTGTTTATTAAGGTTATGTTTGTATTTGTTTATTAAGATTAGGTGTTCGTATACAGGCTGATTACCCTGCCATCCAATTGTTAGTAAGGTTATGTTTGTATTTGTTATTTGAATACAAACAGACATAATAAGAAGAGTGTACTTACATACAGCAAGAGACGTCATCCTTGTTTCACGACTTAACACATACTGAACAAGTGTCTCTCTCTCTTGTATTGAGGAAACAAACTGATGTAAGATAGAGGGGGTCTTACAAAGGATAAACAACGTTTTTTACAGTTGTTAACCTTACAGAAAGGGGTTAATAAAAATGCAACAAAATAAAAATAAAACAACTGATTTACATACAATAAAAATTTATTAGGATTAATTAAGTTGTACATATTGATACATAAATGACATACATAAATGACATACTATTATTACATAATGGCTCTAACGATGCCCGTTAGAGGTTTATATTCCATTACACTGTCATGAATAACCAAACAATAAACACGAGTATTTTTTGGGAAGTTGGCGTGACTCATAAACTCCACCTTAATGTCCACCGTTGAAGACTTGATTGACTCGTTCTGGTGCTGACAGTCAATCACAAATAGAGCTCTGTCTTTAAACTCGTCATAATTCAAGATAGGCTCCGACATGTTTTTATAACAGAAGCTTTTTTGAAAATCTGTATACATGTTATAGGCTTCTGCATATTTCGATTTCTCAAAATCCATATTCATAGATTCATAAGGGTAGCATTCTGAATTTAGAAACACTCTGAGGTCCAACATACCAATGTTATCGAAATAGTCTGACCTCTTCTTCACGTTATCCTTACGATCTGTTTGAAATGCTATAATCACATATCGAGGTCTTTCCAAGTTGGTTGCAGTTTTAACAGCCCACACATCTCTGTTGATATCTCTGAGTGCTGGTAACTCATATATGTCCCATTTGCGGTATGCGAGAAATATAGAGGTGTCTTTGGCTATTTTATCCATCAGTTCCAATTTCATTTTATCATTGGGAAATACATGTTTTACCTTTAAAAACATATTGGTTACGGTAATTTTTGCTCGTGCCGTACCTGTGCTGTAATAGCCGTTGGAATCGTTTCGACTTCTTGTAAAGCGGAAAGTATGTTTGCCACAGAGAACTCCTTTGAAATGATGAAAGAAACTGAAGAGGAACCAGACAGGTATGAGCATGTGAAACTTGTTATCATTTAAGGTGATGTGCTCCGACGACACATTCAGACCGGCGTTGCTAAGAGATTGGGCTTCATTCTTACTGAACGATAGCAGACTTTTGATGATGGTTGTGGTGTATGGGTCTCGCACTCGTTCCACTTATTTGTTATTTAACTCATAGGTCATTGATTCAAACAGAGCTGCTCCTCCATTATTTGACAGATAACAAGCACCAGTGGCATTTTGGATTGCTACAGGTTCCAGAGCACCTTCGATTATTAGAGCTGACTCGGCCAGACATACGAACGCATCTTGTTGGTTGATGGCTATTTCAATTTCATCGCTGTTACCAAACGATTTAGTTGGTGAATAGTAAGAGCGCAGCTCTTCTCGATCGATGCCATCATCAAACACGGGTTCTTTGAATATTTCTAGTTTTGACGACATGATAACCCAGGCTTTGCAGGAACTCAATATTATCGGGACGAAGCGTACCCTTTGACGTGTCTGACTCAACTGAATTTGATGTGGTAGATGCACTTGCTTTTATATCCTTGAAGACCAACATACTAAGCAACTTTTATAAGTTTTAAGCGAACAGACACCTCTTCACCTTGAAAGTTGACAGGAACTGAATCTTGGTCGACGATGTCGATGCTTATATTGGAAATCTCTTGCTTGTTCACCGGCAAGTAAATTAAATTTTTAGGTTCTATGTCGATTGCGTAGCCAGGATCAACCATCGGAGCAAACTCATACAGCGTATGTGAGGGTTGTCCGTTATAATAGGAACCAGACACAATATTGGTTTCGATGCGAATCTGTCTAACATCCACTATATCAACAGGTAAATCAGATTCATAAAAGGTGTCCGGCTGAAGAACTTGTTTTGAAAAGCCCAACATTCGCCCAATCGAACCATCAAATTCAAAACTGACATTTGTATAACACTTTAGTCTACATTTGATGGTGTTCGGATTAGGTCTCAGAATCAGAGCCTGTTGCTTTTGTTCGTGTGTTGCTGTAGCACCAACAAGTTCATTTTGAAGTAACTCTTCCAAGTGTGTTATTTCATAAGCACCGGTGGGTATCGTGATGGTTCGCCAACCGGTTCCTTCTTTTACATGAAATTTGTTTTTACCTTCATAGATGTTGGGTATGTTGTTGTAGGTGTGAAAGCCTATCAAGGCAACAGCATAATTACCATCCAAAACAATTGGTGGATGGTAGTCTGACGACAGATGGGAGCTGCGGTCTTTCAACACAAAGGTGTGCGCCATGACTGATCCACACAGGCTACTGTTTGAGTCTTTTATTGCAACGGTTTTTGCAGATACAACCCATAACCGGAGCGCTGTTTCTTGAGATACATGCCTTTGCCCAGTCTCTTGCATTTTGGCTTAAATTTCAAGCCACTCCCTCTCCTACCCATCGCGATGGCTTCCATTGTTTTGTTGTGCCGTTCTTCCTCCTCTAGTTTCTGTTTCGCAGACTTGGCATCGTTCACGGCTTTGGCAATACCTGCAGCACCACCACCCAGAGCTCCTAGTGCTGACAGCCCACCAAATATCAGAGGCAACAGCGGAAGGAAGCCTCCACTTTTAGGTATTGGAATAACTCGAGGTTTCTGCACATTCTTACGTCCACCAATGTTTCTAACGATTGTATGAGCTATATCAAATACGGCGTTCGCTGTTGGAATAAGATTTCTATCTTTTATAACTTCCTCAATCAGACCTAGTATGTTTTTAAAGGGAACCTTCTTCTTTGGCTTCGAGTTGATTACATAAAACCCCTCATCAAGTTTTCTGTTAACTTTCATGGTGTTTGTAACGCCCCGCAACGTTTCAGCAAAACCTGTATCTGTCTTTGTTAATAACAACCCTCACTCTGTGACACCAACATGCATACTGACTGGGTGTCTCACTTGCATTCATATATATACACACCCAAATAAAATATAGTTTAGTTTAAGTTAAGATGCGTACCAGCAAACACGCTTCTGCCTTACCCATTACAAATATAGACGATGTTGTTACGGACACAGCTCAACAACAACTGAGGCATGGTCCTCTCTTTCCAAACACCGTTCGCTGTATCATATGTGGTCCGAGTGGGTGTGGTAAAACTAATGTCATGCTGAGTTTGTTGTTTGAAGCAAACGGTTTAAAATTTGATAACGTGTATGTGTATTCAAAGTCTCTGTATCAACCGAAATACAAGATGTTAAAGGAGGTGATGAATGCCACAAAAGGTGTTGGTTACTATCCTTATCGAGAAAACGATGAAATATTAGATCCGGAAGATGCCAAGGACAACTCTGTGTTTATATTTGATGATGTAGCTTGTGACAAACAAGATAAAATAAGAGCATACTTCAGTATGGGCAGACATAAGAATATTGATTCATTCTATCTCTGTCAAACATATACACGAATACCCAAACATCTGGTACGTGACAACACCAATGTTATTGTGTTATTCAAGCAAGATGAAACCAATTTAAAACATGTGTACGACGATCATGTGACCACCGATATGGACTTTAAACAATTTAAAACTATCTGCCACCAATGCTGGAAAGATAATAAGTATGGTGTGTTGGTGATTGTGAAGGAAAACGATGTACACAAAGGTCGATATAGAAAAGGATTCGATAGATATATATTATTCTAACAAACGATGATAGACAGGACAGTCAGCTGTCTAACACAGGTGTCTAACACAGATGTCATACAGGTGTCTAACACAGCTGTCATACAGCTGTCATACAGCTGTCTAACACAGCTGTCTAACACAGCTGTCTAACACAGCTGTCTAACACAGCTGTCTAACACAGCTGTCTAACACAGCTGTCTAACAAGACAGCCAGACATCGTGATAAATAAGAAGGCATGTACCATGAAGGAGTCAGTATATGTTAAACCACCACACAACCTGTATCGCTCAAACAAATTATTAGACCAGCTGGTAATACCGACCAGTTGTAGCACAATGGAAGTGTTGGGTAAGGAAGAGCGAAAAGTTAAGAAAAGGATTTTACAACTTGCTGACAATATTCGAAAAAAACATTTAATGCTTAAACTTAACAGAGCCGAGAACGATGATGCTCTGCAACGTTTATATAAACCACTTGTTGAGCCCCTAAGTGAAATATCTAAAAACACAGCAGCACAGCAGCAGCAGCAGCCCCAGCAACAACCAAAGGCTGAACAAATCAAAGAAGAAGCGGTACCAGAAACGAAACCCCAAGTACAGTTCCTTAAAGATCATGAAGTTTTTGAAGCTGAACCTAGGGAAGGGGCTGAGGAGACAAGTTCCGATGAGGATATCCCAACATTTGAAGAGCTTGAGGCAGACCTACAAACTGTCACATCCAACCCTGCATATCAAGAATTTTTGGAGCAATATCCTGAACGAGTTCGATATTATGTAGACAAGTATTTTACTGAACCACCGAGGCTTGCTACTATTGATCAAACGTATGGTGCTCGTTACGCTAAAGATACTGGTAGTTGGAGTCTTGGCAATAAACACTTGGACTTTACTGAGAATGATATTCGACTGGGTCAAAGGAGATATCCGCAAACACAAGGTCTGCTAGAATTGATATTTATGAAAACACCTAGAGGGTATACCTATGACGATCTTCAACACTATGGAGATATTCTAGAAGCAACTAGTGTTCATAAAATGAACTACGATCCCAACGCACGAACCAAGGGTTGTTCCTCGGAAAAGTATCTGACTCTAATAAAACCAGTTATAAACCCAAGAGGACGAAGATCCTCAACTCCTCAAGGTTTTGGTTACGACACACATCATAACGCAGAACAAAAAACTGAACCTAGAGCTCAGAATGTAAGCAGCAACACTAACAACTATATGCTACAAAATAACAAACAAATAGAATATGTCTATTGGGATGACATAAATGAGCTGGTTGATAGACTTAGACTTTTAGTAGCTTCCCAAGCTGCTGGTAATAATGCTCATAACAATGAAATTCAGTCAATCATTGAAGAACTGAAGGAGGTTGGTGTTATCGCCTAATATACCTACATATATCACAGATATACCTACCTTAGTGCTTAGTATAAAAATGTCTATCGATAAGTTCGGACGTTCCCAATCCAATAAAGGTTCTAAGTTTAAAATTATTGAAAGAGAGATTTTCCCAAGAACTGATAGTGGTGATTTTGATTTGCAAAGCCATAGATTGTGTAACATAGCTGATCCAGTCGATGCAACAGATGGTGTAAATAAAAAATTTGTTGATGTATGGATAGACGACTATCAGAAGAACAAAGATGAGGTAAAACAAAGAATCATTGCCATACTACTTGAAGCTGTACACAAGCCTGAGTTGGAAGATTTAAAAAACGAATTTGAAAATAAATTGAAAATTTTAGCTAAGAACATAACTGCTCAAGTTTTAAAAGATGTTGATGTGTTAAAGAATAAGAAGCTAAAGAATAAGCTGGGAGAAATAGACGGTAACTAAAAGATTTACATGATAAGTGGATACTTTTAAATCCAACATCGCCATGAGACGCAAAACTGTTGAACCATCTAATACCAAAAAACAAATTATTGTATTCTGAAACAAGTTTACTCAAATCTGAAAGTGTTTAACAAAAATAAATTTAAAGTGGGTGATGTTGTACGTATAAGTAAAACAAAAGCTCAATTTGAAAAGGGGTATACACCTCGCTGGTCAACAGAATTATTCAAGATTGTTAGTATTCATTTCACAAATCCAGTAACATACTTTCTTGAAGATATGCAAGGTAAACCAATCAGTGGAGGGTTTTACGAGGAAGAACTACAAACGACTAAACAAACAGACATCTATCTGGTTGAACGCATCTTGAGGAAGAAAGGCAAGCAGCTCTATGTAAAATGGCTGGGTTTTGATAAATCTCAGAATTCTTGGATAAATTCAGATGATGTTAAATAAGCTTATATATTTAATGTATTAATGTACTTAGAATAAAATAAAAGTCTTTATTAAAATAATGTTATTTTATTTTTTCATCTGGTTACATACAATTAAGCTAAGTGAACAATTACAATTTATGTCGTAAATCAATAATATCCTGAATAAACTTCTCCGGAGGTACATCTGCTATCTGTAGATCGTTTCTCTTCGCCTTGAGGTATTCGACTTCGTTCTTTATTCTGTTAAAGAGATTTACAGAATTTGGATCATACAACATGTTTAAAACTACTTCGGAATCAGGGTGTTTATTTTTAAAGTTCTTGACAGCTCTTTTAAAACTTTTCTTCTGAGTCCTTACAGCATGATATGGATAGGTAGCATCCTTCTCATTTCTTGAAAGCAAACCAAAAACACAAAGTTTTCCAGGGTTGCTTGGTTTTGGAGATATATCTTCTAAATGTTCTGTGATTTTAGCATTTGTTTCTCGCATACGCTGCACTTCATCATCTATCTCCATTAATTTCACTTCAATTTCTTTGAGGTTATCCTTGTATTTTTGATTAAATTCACTTACGAAAAAATCAAAAATAATTTGGTTGCACTTTTCATAGAAACTATTGGATATCCAACAAGCCAAATTTAATATCAAATCTTTACAGACATATGTACCAGATATCAAGTTGTTTTCAGTCTGTGTTCCACCAAAGTCCACCAAGTATGTAGCGGTTGTAGGTGTTAGTTGAGATGTTGCTTCCAGCACATCTAGTTGTAGGTGTTAGTTGAGATGTTGCTTCCAGCACATCTAGGGGGCCGGAATTCCGGCCCCCTAGATGTGACTCTAAGTGGACACCTTCGGTTGAAATATTTAGGTAATCGGTATTCTGGCTACCTAAATGTTTCTTCACCTGACCGTTGTAATAGGTAATCAACTCTTTAGTTTTCTTATTTTCCAACCAATGTCTGAATCTTTTCTCACCATCTTTACACAGCTTAGTCGCATTAAAATAACCAGTGTTTTTATCAATA
Source organism: Tillus elongatus (assembly GCA_964006375.1). Lineage (NCBI taxonomy): Eukaryota > Metazoa > Arthropoda > Insecta > Coleoptera > Cleridae > Tillus > Tillus elongatus. The sequence goes on along the minus strand of OZ023263.1, from coordinate 58,016,889 downwards.
ATTAATTGAAAGTCTCCAAATAAACCATACCAGAAGTTGTCTTTAATTTGCTGGTAGCACACATCATTTAATGTAGCCATTTTAAACACACTACTGAGCACTTGGATACGTTAGAGTTAACTGAAGCACGTCTTACCTCTACGATAACTAAATTTTGAATGAGTTTAACAGTGTGTAGTGAACAATTTATAGATGTTGATACCACTATCGTTTGAAGCTGTATTTATTAATATTTATTTCCAACCACATTAACTGTTCCAACATCCATCCGCTTTCAGCTTCTGCAAACTCCAAAGCTTTTGTGTAAATTTCGTCGACGAATTCCGCCATTTTGGTTCCTCCGTTTTGGTTCCGCCTCTAATATTAAACATATTAATTATTATTTTGTAAATCATCCATTTGTCTAATAATAACAAAAACTTTATGTATGGTTTGTTTGTAATTAAAAGTCGTATATATATACCAGCTTAAAACAATAAATTAACAAGCGTCTGCTTAGCTCAATGGGTAGCATCGTTGCCTCCCATCTGAATGCCCCGGGTTCGAAACTCACCTGCTCCAAATGGTTTTTTTCAAAATATAATAATTTGAAGTAATAGGTTAGACACTTTGGAATGTGACTGTCTGGCCCAAGTCGTGTGACGTCACTGTCTGGCCAAAGTTTCCTAGACAGGTCAATGACCTTAGAATGCAGGTTACATAACAAGGCTAAATGTAAATGTGACTGTCTGGCCCAAGTCGTGTGACGTCACTGTCTGGCCAAAGTTTCCATGGTCAATGACCTTAGAATGCAGGTTACGAAGCCATCTTGGACGCCATCTTTGGGGGCGCCATCTTGGGGGGCGTGGCCACAAGGTGGGGCTAGGGGTGGGGCTCCGCCCCCACTTCCTGTCTGTCCAAAGTGGCGCATTACCTACTGATATTCCACCCCCACATGTTTAACCCCTAGTTTAATTTTAGCACAGAATACCAGATGTTTGATGAAATGAAAAGTTTTCTAATGAACAAACCCTAAAACGTTATATTACTCGAGTTTTAACGAAAAATATGTAAATCTTCACCAAATCGTTCATCCCCCTACCCCCAGAAGCTATTTTACCCAAAAACTTTATATCAAATTTAAAGACAATATCTCAATTTGTTCTAAAGTTATCGTGGCTACAGACAGACATACAGACCGACAGGCACAAAAAATATCGTTCCCAATCATGTTTTTTATATGTTTTGACACGTTTTACGATGTATAAGCGCAAAAAATTTTTTGTAAATTTTTTGTCGCCGATGCCATACTTCCCCACGCATTGACGATGTGGAAGTATAATAATAAATAAAAAACTTTTCAAATAAAATGTTTTCATTTTCATGAAAATCGCGCACTAAACAGTATAAAATAATTTTATAACTATTGCACACTGCATTATCATACTCTACAACCGAAATATATGGTGAAAAAACGAGTGGTATGACATGGATTCATAATTTAGATTACTGGTTTGATAATTTATTTTGGTTATATAATCATGGGCGCGGTAATTTAATGAAGGACGACAAAAGGTGAATTAATGTAATTCTCGAATATCTTACTTAGTTTCAAATTAAATAGGCAACTTTTCCACAAGAACTCACCCCCTAGTAATCCGTAACGAAAAACTGGTTTACTGCTAACACGCCATCTGGTGGACGAGGCCGACATCAACGAGTTTTGGATGCCGAAGATGCAGTCTTTAACCTTGTTAAAGAAAATACTTCTAGTAGAAACATATCTTGCCAAGTAGGTGTCTCAAACGGGATTGTGTCGCGAACACTACGCGAGAAATAATTATATCCTCTCCATGTACAAAAAGTTCAAAATTTACAAACAAAAGATCGTCTTCTGCGTTTGCAATTTTGCCGATGGGTTCTAGGAAACCACGCTGATATTCCGAGCTCTTCATCCATAATTTTGGCGACTGATGAAGCAATGGGCCAATTCGCCAGGTGCTAGTAGGTTAATTGTTATGTCAAAAAAATGTTGACATTTGTCAACATAATGTCAACATTTTTTGACGTTACAATTCAGCTGCTGGCTGCTCGCCCGTTGTTTACACGTAATATGCAACTGTCATACACTTACATCTGGACCTTCGAAAATCCACTTGATGTTCGTCGTAATCATTTCCAGCACATATTCTCGATAAACGTTTGGACTGGACTGGTCAATGGGCAACTTATTGGCTCCCTCGTGCTTCCAAATCGATTAACTGGAAATTATTATTTCTTTTTTCTGCAACAATAAGTACAAGAATTCTTACTCCTACAAGAGTTTCTTTCAATGTACGCCGACAAATGTGGCTTTTGCAAGATGGCGCACCCTTGCAGTTTAATCGTTTGGTTGACCAACATTTAAGCAATGCGTTTGAAAATTCGTGAATTGGTCGAGATGGTCCTATTCCACGGTCTCCTCGGTCACCCGACCTTACGCCACTAGAGTCTAGAGTATACAGCAACAAAATACTTGACCTCGACGACCTTCGTAATCGTGTTGAAGCAGGTGCGGCGGCAACGACTGTTCAACAACAGTGTGATAATTGCCAACAACTATTGTAAAGCCATTGGTGATGGGTCGTTATTTAACTGTCTGTTATTTTTAAACGGTTGTCGAGCCGCAACGGTAACCACCTGTTATGGATTTATAAAAATAACAGGTACAAAATAACGCTTTTTACAATAAACTAGATGTAAGACTAGATGCATTCTAGCAACAATTAGAACCGTAGACCGGTTTCGCTCTCATTAGAGCTCTTCAGTACGGCATACTAATTGTAGCAAAAATGCACCAAAAGTAATACGGCTATAGTATAGCCAGCCTTAAAATACTAAGTGAGTGGTGGACGTGCCGCCACCTAGTTGCGGAACCAAGTAGTATGTTGTCACGCCAGCTCCAAATAACACAAGGTGTTAAAAATAAGAGACTGTATACAACTAACTAACAATTTAGAAAATTGTCAGCCCTGGCCCATTTCTACCCCAATATAGGGACAAAGTATGTAAGACTAGATGCATTATTGGTTTCGCAACTTGGTGGCGGCACGTCCACCACTCACTTAGTATTTTAAGGCTGGCTATACTATAGCCGTATTACTTTTGGTGCCTTTTTGCTACAATTAGTATGCCGTACTGAAGAGCTCTAATGAGAGCGAAACCGGTCTACGGTTCTAATTGTTGCGAGAATGCATCTAGTCTTACATACTTTGTCCCTATATTGGGGTAGAAATGAGCCAGGGCTGACAATTTTCTAAATTGTTAGTTAGTTGTATACAGTCTCTATTTTTTTTAACACCTTGTGTTATTTGGAGCTGACGTGACAACATACTACTTGGTTCAGCAACTAGGTGGCGGCACGTCCACCACTCAGTATACTAAACTAGAATTCGGACTAGTATCTGTTTCAGTTCCACTGCAACTAGGTCCGATGACAACTGTTAAATTTAACTATTTAACGAGATGAGCGCTCATCATTTTGTAAGATTTAGTGTTTGCATAATTTCTGAAAATAATATCTTTAATATTTACATATCTCTTATCATCCAACGTGTGTTGCGACATTTTTAGGTTATCAACCTTCTTTTAACGTGTTTTATTTCCCTTTAAAATTAAATTCACAAAACAGTAAACACCTTGTATAACGTCTATATAATTCCTGTATTATATTAGACGTTCAAATTATATATATATATATATATATATATATATATATATATATATATATATATATATATATATATATATATATATATATATATATATATATATATATATATATATATATATATATATATATATATATAGTTACGTATAGAGTTAAACGACCTTGCTATAAATAATACTCAAAGTTCATATGAAGAATTTATATCTTCGAGCAGGTATCAAAGAAGAAGAGGTCAACTAAATCACTTGGAAGAAACCACGGATAGACGTAGAGATTTTTGTGTGGTGGCGTCTGTAATTCCAGCGACAATCAAATCGCAACAAACACGTCTTTGTTAACCGCGATTCGCACACGAACGTCGTTAAATCCAGCACTTGAATGGAGCTAAATGATACATTGTAATCAACGGGTACATGGATAAGTGTTAAGAATGCCAGGTCAACGAGCAACTGACCTATCTTAACGGTAGCCGGTGTTTTTTGCCTCGCAGATTGAGATAGAACGTGTTGAATTAATGAAAATACCCTCGCTAATGGGACTGATGAATAGGTATGAGATGTTTGTTTCACGAAGAGAACAGGCCTGAATTGATAACAGTTTTAGTTTGGATAGGTTGCCTGAATCCAAACAGGTTGGGTTATAATAACGGAAATAAAGCCAATTGATGAATAATCCACTATATTACAACTGTTGTTTTTAGATTCGTATTGTCAACAAGACTGAGTAAAATTTAGACCTACAGAGTTTCTCTGAAAGGTCTTAAAAACATCCTACCACATAGTGTAACCGCTAAACGACTCTGAAGATCCCATTTTGAATTTATTATTTTTTTGTTATTAATTCAGCATGGCTTATTTATGTTTTTTCGATAAAATTTTGTATGTAGACATAGTTTCCAAGGACGGAAAAATCGATATAAAAATTGTGATCAGTATCAACCCATGGGCGTAGAACTTATATTTCTTCGAAATTAGACCCATCAAATTTCTACTCATATAAAAGAAAATTGTTTCTAGTATCAAATGTAGATAAATTAACTCATTTACTACAAAAAAGGCACAGTTGATAAAACACAATTACTGGGTTTAAGGAGCTTTTGTTTTTTGTTGCTTTAGAAATATAAATACGTTCGTACGCATCTAGCTTCGCTGGTTGTCTAACATTTTTGATAAGTTTCAGATTTTCTTTATCTATGTAGTGGTTATTATGTCAAATATGTTGTGCCACTCATGACTTGTCTACACTACCGTATCTCAGCTGTGCCAGATGTTCCCTGAATCTGGTCTCAATGATTCCTTTATCTGCCTAACGTATTCAGGATTACAATCCTTACAACTTATCTCATACATACCCGACATTTCAGTGGCTTTATATACATCTTTCGTATTACCTAACAAATTTTTATTAAGTAGCGCTGCGTGCCAGACCTGGTCGAATGCTTTGGATATGTCTAGAGCGACAATCTGGGACTCACCGTGTAGTTCCATAGACTTGTTCCAAGAATGCGTGAAAGGAGGTCGGCAGTTGATCTGCGCTGACGGAATCCATACTGCCTGTCGTGGATTAGACTGTGTTTTTCAAAAAATTTTAGTAATTCGGTGTTTATATACTTTTCCATCACTTTAGAGACCACTTAAAGGAAAGAAATAGGCCTGTAGTTGCTAGGAAGCGCTTTGGATCCTTTCTTGGGGACTGCTTGTATACGAGCAGTTTTCCAGTTACTAGGGAATATGCCTCTATTATAAGATGTCTGAAACAGACGAGCCAGGACAGGAGCAAGTTCTGGTGCGCTTTTTTTGTGAACAATTGCTGGGATTTCGTCAATGCCAGAGGCTTTCCTGGTATTAAGAGAAGAGAGCATGTATGATATATATATATATATATATATATATATATATATATATATATATATATATATATATATATATATATATATCGATATATATATATATATATATATATATATATATATATATATATATATATATATATATCGATATATATATATATATATATATATATATATATATATATATATATATATATATATATATATAGATTTTAAATGCCCCTGGATAATTTAGGGTTCTAGCGGCCCCAATTCGCGCTCCATTTGAATAAATTTTTCGAAAGCCTTACGATCGATACCTCTCTAATTGTGAATTTTGAGAGACTATTGCTCAACAGCCAGATAATAAATGTTGATTGACTTTAATATGCATACATGTGAGCTAAAAATGGATTATATAATTTAGGCATCCTAGTAGGTTTATTGAATGGTAAAATGTGCTTTGTACTTGATTAGTATGCATACAATGATCTCATTATCTGAGGAGGAAATAAAACACTAGTTTTAATTAGAGGTCTCTCTCTCGTTGGTACTTAAATATGCACAAAGTATTCTGTTTTTAAGGATTAATGATAGAAAGTTAATTAAAGGAAACTAAATTCATTTAATCTTTAACACACACGTTAGGGTACGAATGTTTGGTAAAATTTCCGGAAATAATATTTGAGTCAATGTCAACATAAACTTTACATGCAGATAATACGCAAAAAGCTGGGCTAGACTGAAATTTTTTCACATTTGTATAAGCGGTTTAGATTGATTGTTGTTTGAATGTTTAAAGAGTCGTATAGGCAGGTCTTTGGCCTCTCAGTGCTGCGACCGCAATGGGTTTTTTTCTGCACGATTTTTTTTGTAATGGTTGCCCAAAAAGTGCAGACTTTGTGTAATCCACTTGGGGTCTATTTTACCTATTTCCTGTGGTGTTAGGGTCACCTCTCTAAAGTATTTGAGACTTTTGCAGAACTGATCCATGCAATCGCAAAGCAAGTGTTCTGTTTTATCTGCTGCTTGATTGCAGTATTTGCAATTTTCACTGTCCGCCTTGCCCATCTTCATAAGGTGATACGTTACTGGGGAGTGTTCAGTCAAAAATCCTGAGGTTATTCTCGAGTCGTTCCTGTTCAATCCAAGAAACAGTTCAGACTTCTCTGTTGATATGATGATGCACCGTTTTGAAAGCCTTAAGCCTGGCGTTTTCCTCCAATAGGACAGCATGTGGTTCCCCTCTCAAGTATCAAGTTCATTTCTTACGTGGCTCTTTGTCAGTCCATAATAGGGCTCTGGACCATATAATGGTGTTGTTGCTGCTCTTTTTGCAAGGCTATCTGCTTCCTCGTCTCCTTCGATGCCTTGATGCCCTGGTACCCACATCAAAGTTACTTTGTTGTTCGCAGCCAGTTGCTTCAGGAACTGATAAGTAAACTTGGAGAACCCAAATCACCACAACAAATCTTTTTACAGACCTGACGATCGTTTCACTAACAAGTTTAGCGTCATCAGAGGATGAATTTTTTTTTACTACTTACTACTAAACATCACTATGTGAAAACTGGAACCTGTGATGAGCACTGATAAGTAGACTTGAAGAACCCAAATCACCACAATACATATTTCAAAGACCTTACGATCGTTTCGCTGACAACGTCAGCGTCATCAGAGGATGAAAAAAATATAAAATTAAATTACCTAGTTAACCTAGGTAACGAACTGTTCGTTACCTAGGTGCGATATAAATACACTGTAGCTGTTGATTTTAATTTTATAATTTTTAATCCTCTGATGACGCTGACGTTGTCAGCGAAACGATCGTAAGGTCTTTGAAATATGTGTTGTAGTGATTTGGGTTCTCCAAGTGTACTTACTAAACATCACCTTTTATACTGAGTTTTAGGTAAAGACCGATACCGAGAGGGAGACTAAATCGCAGGCAAATTTTTTGTGTATTGTATTTTTATTGCCGGACGAGGTTTCTGAACTTCATTATAACTTTAACTGGCACGTTTCGGAATATTTTATCTGTATTAGAGACAGACGGCAAACAAAGGACTCTAAATCAGTGTCGGCGCTCGGTTTAAGGAATATTTGTTTTTTCTTGCCTGAGAAATATAAATACTTTCGTACGCATCTAGTTTTGCTGGCTGTCTATCATTTTTGATAAGTTTCAGATTTTCTTTATCAGTGTGGTGGTTATTATCTCAAATAGGTTGCGCCACGCATGACTTGTCTACACTACCGTATCTCAGCTGTGCCAGATGTCCTCGAAATCTAGTCTCAATGGTTCTCTTGGTCTGCCCAACGTATTTAAGCTTACGATCTTTCCAACCCATCTCATAGTTACCCCACATTTCAGTGGCTTTATCTTTATCTTTCGTATTACCTAACAAATTTGTTAAATTATTTGTTGTCGAAAAGGTTGGCCGAAAATCCGCTTTCTTAAAAATGCTCGCTAGACCTCTTGTGATACAGGGCTCAAAAGGTAGGCAAACAAATTTTGTCTCTGTTTCATCTTTCCTGAATGTCGTGCATTCCCCTAACATTTTGTTTGTTGTGTGTCTATTCATTAAATTTTCCACTAAGCAATCCGAATGTCCGTTATATTTAGCCACGTTTTTAATGTAGTCTAATTTTACTTAAGGGAAATTTTATTAATCTGTATGTATCCAACCGATAACTCAAAAAATAATTAACCAATTTTGATGAAACTCGGCAAGTGCCTTTCTTTTTATTAATAGCTTGGATGAGTTCATTACCCAGGAAAATCGGATAAGGTTTTCCGGGAAAATTTTGAGTTTTCTTTCGAAAAAAATGTTTTTCTCCGAAAATTACCAAGATATTTCGATGAAATTGGGTATGCATATTGCCTCGGGGAAGAGCTAACTATGTCCCAAAATTCAGCTTTATAGGTTTACAGAAAATTGAGCTATTGAGATTTGAAACATTTATTTTTAATATCACCGCGTTTCATTGACAATGGCAAACCTGGCTTATATGGTATCTAGTATGTCGTTGCCTGGCAACGGAACATTTGATATTATTGCGCAGGTCTGTTAGACGCTGTAACTGACGTTTATCGTATGGTATGAGATTGTTTATATGTTTATCTGTTTGAGTCGACAAATTATTTGTGTTATTTGGGAAATTTTTATATACAAGTGCAAATTATTCCTTTATTAATGTTAGTGGGTGGATTAAACAGTGTTTGTTATGTTTTATCAACACATATAACGGATCGAAGTTTTACAAAAGGGGCTAATATGTAACAGGTTAGTTATTTTCTCTCTGATGCTTTGGCGGTAGTTTTAGTTAAGTTTAACGGTCCATAATTTTTAGCTAATTTTCGTACAAAAAATTCGTCAATGAGGAGACCGCGACTTTAGAATTTTAAAAAGATTTCTTTAAATGAGTGCAAACTAGGCCCCCTGGAATCCATATCCGGGTTTACGTTCAGTTTTGATCTACTTACATATATACAGGGTGACGCGTTTCTACGGTAAAGCTCAATATAATTATTATTATACAAGAGACGAGAAAAATTGACAATCACTGGCTGGCACATAAGTCGTTGGTGATCCCTACAAATTTTTTTCGAACAGCCTTATTTTATTGCATTTTTTATCGAAATATGTTTGTAAGAAAAAAAATCAAGACGCAGTAAGTGCGTTTTGGTAGCAAATTTTCATCAAATGCTTTAAATTTCAATAACTCAATTTGCTATTAACCTAAGGTTTGTTGGCTAGGAAACCAAAACCAACGTTTAAAGTTTATTGTGGGAAAATTTTGGTACATTTTCAAACAATAACTTATTTTGATAAAATATGGCACATTGTTTCTACTATATAGGTTATACGGGTAACCAAATTGATGACTGCTTGCATTAAAAAGACATATTTGATAGTCAAAGCATTTTTATAAAAATTCACTGCCATAACGCACTTGCTGCGTCCAGACTTTTATTAATAACTAGTACATATAGAAAAGGAAGTTTACTATTAATTTATAATTGGTAGGTGAATTTTACTGAAGCAAACTGGCAGCTCAGTATTTTAATAAAATCACCCACTTCGCATACATCCGTGTATTTAACAAAAATATCGTCCACATAACGAAATCCTCAAGGAAAATACTGACTTTCATTTTCTAAATCCATCTAAAATCTACTCATGAAAAGGTCCGCAATGAATGGAGACAATGGGTTGCCCATTGCCGTTCAATTTGTTCAAAACTCATTGTTAAATTGAACAATATTTTGTTTTATACAAAGTTTTGTTAAAGTTAAATATTTTTTGCAAACCTCTTCACTTACGTTGTTCAATTTCAACAACTGTCCTAAATACGTTAGCGTTTGTTTCGTGGGTACGCTAGCAAATAAAGAGGCTACATCAAATGATATCAAAACCTCGCCTTCAACCAATTTAACATCTTTAGCTGTATTAATGAATTCAAGTGAATTTAACACTGAATAACTTTTTGTTTAACACGCAATCTTTTAAACTCATTTGACAGCACTTATTTGAAGAATTTTTCAAAATTCAAAAATTTGGATAAAATCAAACTACGTGTGAATGCAGAGTAGACTGAAATTCTGGTGTTTGATAAAGAGGGTGGAACGAGTAATTGCGGTATCTTAATAAATAGTAGCCTGGTACAGAAAGTAATGGAGTTTGGATATTTAAAAAGACTGTTTTCAAATAACGGAATAGAACCTCGGTGGTTCAGGGGTAAGAACGTGTGCCTCAGAACTGAAGGGTACTGGGTTCGATCCCAGGGTACTCCTTTCACTTCTTCAGTACAAACTGTAATATTAACATCAACCGAGGTTATGACATTGTATTTGAGGAAGTTGAATGTCTGCACGTTCCGCCCTTCGGAGGGGGCGTAAAGCCGTCGGTCCCGTGCCAATGCGATGTTGGGCACGTTAAAGATCCCTACCCACCTTACAGAAAGGCGGGGGTTCGGCAAAATTTCCAGGATAGTGAGGTGAAACTGCTCCCTGGCGTCGGTGATTGGCCATAGTCGCGGAAATAGGCCGACGTTAAAGAAACAAAAACACACACACAAATAACGGAAAAATAGATGATGAGATACAGAGTAGGGTAAATGCAGGCAGAAAGGTGCTGGGAGCTATAACCACTGTAGCTAAGAGTAAATGTCTATGTACAGAGGCCAAAGTGGCCGTATACAACAGTGTACTGGTACCGACTATTCTATGTGGGTCTGAAAGTTGAGTGTGTCAGGAAAAGTATGTAAGAAAATTGAATGCTGTTGAAATGGACTACCTAAGACGAGTGACGGGTAAATCAAGGGAAGATAGTGTTAGAAATGAATGGGTTCTTCGCGTATGTAATGTAGAAAAGTCTATTGAAAGGAAGTATGGAGAGCAGCGTGCTTAGATGGTCTGGACACATAGAACAAATGCATAATGATAGAATGACAGTTTGAATTTATAGAAAGCATGTAATTGGTAACAAGAGGCTTTGGACGACCCAGGAAAGCTTGGTCGGATGTTGTGGGAGATATATTACAGAAGGAAGAGGTCAGATGTTTACGTAATAGGAGAGTGTGTCTGCGGAGATGTGTGAATGTAGAAGAAGCGAACATAGTTTGTCAGGACAGAAGTGCATGAAGAAACATTGTTAATAAATATCATAGGCCTCTGTGGTGTGCCTACCCCTTTATGGGAATGGTGTGGCTGGTAGTAGTAGTATGTAAAAAAGTAACCAAAGATTGTGAAAAAAATGACTTATCCTCCGGTTCTTAGCGACATTATAAAAACTGTCAACCCCATAAAATCGAATTTATTTTGCAATAAAATAATTTATTACAGGCATAATACTTTAATAGCTGGTTTTATAGTTCTATTAAAATAATAGGTACGAGGTAGTGTTGTACTATTAATATTCTATACACATTTTACTCTATAAATCTCGATTTACTACAGTGTCACGTGTTAAGTGGTTATTTTTTATTGATTTATCTATTTATAAACTGAGTATTAATAATTTTGTAATTAAATTTACATCCTTCAAGTTGCAGGTTGTAATATGGAAGGGATGGGTCTTTCTACCGTATAGCTAAATTCATAATAGTTTGAAATGTGATGTCACTTCTACGTATTTTGTAAATCAATATTACTAGTGAATGTTCTTTAAAAAAAATCACTAATGAGGAGATCCTGAGTTTTGAATTTTGACAAAATTACTTCAAATGAGCGTGAACTAGGCCTCCTATAACCCATTATTTTTTCCCTCAGGGCTCGTTCTCGGCTTAGCCGCCCAGATAGCACTGCAGCCTTTGGCTTATTGTATATGCCCTTAGTCTTTTTACCACACCGATTCCAAAATCACCGTGGTACCGCGATTGGTAGGGTGAATTTTTCTAATGCTCTGTCTCGGGTCTAGACTGACCATACATCAGTTGTGTTTTACGGTCCAGAGCTTTACACTTGCACAAGATGTGTGTGTGTGCTGATTCCTCCCCCTCGCCGCAGAATCTGCGTGAGAGGTCCCCCTCGAACCGCCCCATTTTATGCAGGTGTTTCTTGACGGCCATGTGTCCCGTGAAGACCTGTTATGTTTCTGAGCTGTCCTCTGCTAAGACTTATCAGCTCCACAGCTCTCTTTGAACTGGGTTCGTCAATTATTGACTTCCCATGTCTGAGCCCTGGACAGTCTGCCCAGTACACCTTGTGTTGGTTTCTGACCCAGGACTTAATGGCTCCCCTGGCAGTGATCTTTGTCACGCCCAGAACCGGTTCTGGTCCCATAAATGGTTCTGCTGACCCTCTCTTCGCGAGACTGTCAGCTGCTTCATTGCCTTTGACCCCCGAGTGACCCGGCACCCAGATGAGGGTGACCTCATTCTACCCAGCCAGGTAGCTCGTCTCGTCTCGGCACTCACTCGCCAGCCAGGTATTTACCCGTGGGCTACTTAGGGCCTTAAGGGCTGCCTGGATGTCTGTGGCTATGAGGATCCGCTTGGTGTAGCCCCTCTAGTTCTCCCGCACACAATGCAGGACGGTATACATTTCGGCCTGAAAGACCGTTGCATGGGCTCCGAGGGAAATAATATTACTTACCCTCGGTACTTCCGAATAAACACCTGCCCCCGTCCCACGCTCCCCGCCGGATCCGTCCGTGAACCAGACCAGCGCCTCCCGAGTTATGCCCAGCGTCTTCTCCCGTCATGCCTCGCGGTCGGGGATTTCCACTGTAAAGTTGTTTTCCCTGCAGATTCACGGGCTCGCCAAGTCTGTCTTTCTTTCAAGCATGTACTCCTTCACGATCGCCTGAATGCTGCAGTGGCCTCTGAAGCCTGGGTTGATGTTCAGTCTACCATTGCAGGCTAGTTTGTATAGTGCCAGCCTGGCCTCCCCCATGACTAAGTGTAGGGGGGGGGCAGATCCGGCAACACCTCCATGGCGGCTGTTGGGGTTGAAGACATGGCCCCTGTGATCCCCAGGCAAGCCATCCTTTGGATCTTGCCTAGTTTTTGTTTGGCATTGGATTGTGCCACCTTAGGCCACCAGACCAATGCCGCGTATGTTAACGATGGCATGACCACCCTTGTGCACAGCCAGTGGGCCATACTAGGTCTTAGTCCCCACGTTTTTCCATATAGCCGCCTAGTGACGGCTAGGGTCGTGACTGCCTTACGCAGTATTTTTTCGACGTGACCATTCCAAGTTACCTTAGAGTCCAATACGACCCCAAGATATTTTACCTCCTAGGCCATTGGAATGTTCCTACCGTATAGAGTGAGAGTTCTGTGGCTCTCCCACTTCCTCCTCCTTGTAAACGGTATGACGGTTGCTTTCTCGGAACCCATATCCAGGGTGAGTTTCAGTTTTTATAATATATATATATATATATATATATATATATATATATATATATATATATATATATATATATATAAAATTATGTTATTTTATATGCACAAGCTAACGCTTTTATGTAAGACATATTGTACTAATATAAGGAACAAATAAATAAATAAACAAATAATATATATATAGACACATCACACCGATAACTCAAAAAGTAATAGACAGATTTTGATCAAATTTGCTGAGTACCTTCCTTTTGCAAGTGGCTTGGATAAGTTCATTAGGCAGCAAAATCGGGCTAGGTTTTCCTGGAAAATGTTGTGTTTTCTTTCGGAAAAAAATTATATCTCCGGAAATAACAAAGTAAGGGCGACCAAATTTGGTACGCGTGTTTATAATATAAATAGTGTGCCAAGATTTAGATATGTAAGTTTAAAGACAATAAAGTTATAGGCATTTAAAGACAAAAAAATTCGGGTTTCCCACAAAATGCCGAAGTTGCGATTTGAAACGTCAAAATTGGCAATATTTAGCCTAGGAACCTGAAATTAATACGGGTTATGTAAAGAAAATTTTTGTAAGAAATGTGTTTTACAAACGCTGAAGTATCAGCTTCAACAGTGATTGTTCTTCATTTTCCTAAATTGTTTCCAAAAAATTCATTTTAAATAGACCCTTTGTCTGGTGCTTTGGCGGTAGTTTTAGAATATATCGATGAATGGTATATAATTTTTAGGGAATTTTCGTAAAAAGTCAATAAACCCCAATATATCCGTCGTTATTAAACAAGATACGAAAAAAAAAATCGTGAACGTTAATTATAGCGTCTTGAAAATATCTATACAATCACAGGATGGCTCATAAGTCGTTGGTGATACAAATTTTCTTTTTTTTTAATCGCCTTATTGCATGTTTGCATTTTCTCTCGAAATATAATAAATGTTTGTAAGAAAAGAAATTGGAACGCAACAAGTGCGTTATGGTAGCGCCTTTTCATTACCCAAATTCGAGGTCGGTTTTAGACTTTAAATGTATATATATATATATATATATATATATATATATATATATATATATATATATATATATATATATATATATATATATGTTTATATGGTTATGTGTCACACCAATACCTTAAAAAATAATGGACCGATTTTGATAAAACTTGGAGAGTACCGTCCTCTCGCAAGTGGCTTGGATAAGTTCGTTAGTCAGGAAAATCGGACTAGTTTTTACCGGAAAATTTTGCGTTTTCTTTCGGAAAATTGTTATATCTCCAGAAATAACAAAGTTAGGGCAACCATATTGGGTACGAGGGTTTACATCATAAAAACAAAATCATGCACTAAAATTTGAATCGCTACGTTAAATTTAAAAAAAAGTTTTAAGCTTTTAAGTTTTTCTTCTTAAAACGTCAAAAAGTCGCAATTCAAAATGTCAAAATTGACATGTTCTAAATAAAGAACTTGAAACTAACATTACGGGCGATGTAGCAGAAAGCTTGTAAGAAGTGTATTCTATAAAGCCTTAAGTTTCAGCTTCAGCCACCATTATCCTTAATTTTACTTAAATATTTGCAGAAAATGAATTTCAAATAGACCCTTTTTATGATGCGTTAGCTGTGGTTTCAACAATAGGGTTATAATACATGAAGAAACACTTTGTACCTACCCCTTGTTAAGTACATTGCGCGCACGAAGCAGTGTGATATTTGGCATAGTTAAAGTGCATATAAACAAGGAGAGCAGAATGATAAAATGTATGTATAATATGTGATTAATATATTAAACATTGCTTTCTTCTAATTAGACGAGCGTCTCGCGACAGTAAAAACTTTGATAAGTTTTTTGTCGTTTTAACGAAATCAAAGACCTCCCTGACTGTGCTGTGTACACACAATCCTCCCAACTGACCTTCCTGACCTGTCCGGACATCAGTTTGCCTAATAAAAAGCTAAACGAAGTTAAAAGGGAAAAGTTCATTATGCTCACATAACCTTGATATATGGCAGGATTGATTTTCCTTATCCTTTTAGCTTTTAATTAGGCACATTGATGTCAGGGTAGGTCAAAAAAGTAAGTTGGTAGGATTTTTTTGTATTTTTTTTTCCTTTTGCAAGTGGCTTGGATAAGTTCGTTAGCCAGGAAAATCGGCCCAGGTTTTCCCAGAAAATTTTGTGTTTTCTTTCTAAAAAAATTAGATCACCGGAAATAACAAAATAACCAAATTTGGTACACGTATTGGGCATTATAAAGAGTGAACCATGTACCAAAATTTAGGTCTCTAAGTTTAAAGACAAAACAGTTATGGGCAGTTAAAGAAAAAAATGCAGTTATCCTCAAAACGTCAAAGTCGCAATTTGAAACGTCAAAATTGACAATGTTTAGGCAAAGAACGTGAAACAAATACGGATTTAGAACAGAAAATATTGCAAGAAGGGTGTTCTGCAAACCCTTAAGTTTCAGCTTCAACCGTCATTGCCTTTCATTTTACTAAAATATTTCCAGAAAATTCATTTCAAATAGACCCTTTCTCTGGTGCTTTGGCTGTCGGTTTAGTTAAGTTGATGGTTTCGCTGTAGGTTTAGTGAAGTTTATGGTTTAACGGTCTATAATTTTTAGCTTATTTTCTTAGAACAAATTCGTTAATGCATTTTTGAATTTTTTATCGAAATATGATGCATGTTTGTAAGAAAAAAATCTGGACGCAGTAAGTGCATTTTGGTAGCGAATTTTCATTAAATCCTTCAAATTTCATTATTACTATTAACATAAGGTTTGTTGGCTAGGAAACCAACATTTAAATTTAGTTTCGGTAAATTTCTGTACATTTTCAAACAATAAGTAATTTTGATAAAATATAGTACATTATTTCTACTACATTTTTTTTTTAAATTTTAACAACACACCACGAGGGCTTACAGCCTAAATACTATCGTACCGTGGGTGTTGACAAGGAGGAAAGAGGCAACTTGTTAATTCTGGACTTGAAGGTTTGGAGGTTCGGAGCAGAAGGAAAAACATGTGCCGGCAAAGAATTCCACAACTTGGAAGTCCTCAGGACAAAAGAGCGGGCATAACAAGATGTTCTATGTCTGGTGACCTGGACAGTAAAAGGGTGCATTCGCTCTGTTCCCCTGGTAGATCTGTTGGGGGCAACAGGTGGGGGAACTATGGAGGAAAGCTCCTCTGAGCAGTGCCCGTGCAGATATCTATAAAAGAGAGAGAGGTCACCAACGGCACGTCGGTGGGCAAGGGATGGCAGCCTTTGGGTGAGCGTAGGGTCACCGATGAGACGTATAGCTCTCTTTTGAATGGAGTCCAGGATAGCGAGTGTAGAAGCGGCAGCTGCACCCCAGATGTGGGAGCAGTATTCGAGGTTTGGCCTTATTTGTGAAGTATATAAGGTATAGAGATTAGCTGGTGAAAAGTATTTGCGAGCCCGGAAGAGGAAACCTAATTTCTTAGCAGCTGCTTCTGCAAATGATGTGACATGTTGGTGCCAGTTAAGATTTTGATCCACAGAAATGCCAACAAGAGAAAAGGACTCATTACTTTGAATAACTTGGTTGTTCATTGTGATGGGTCTGGGGCTGGTGTATCTCTTATGAGAAAGAAAGCAAGACTGAGATTTGGTGGGGTTGAATTGTATAAGATTTCTACTTCCCCAGTCTAATATTTTTTGGAGATCCACGGAGACAGAACCCTCCATGAGTCTGCGATCATCATCTAATTGGGCTAAAGAGACGGGCTTGGAATATTGTATATTTGAGTGGAGGGTGCTGTCGTCCGCATAACTGTGAACTGGGTTGGATGTGCTAGAGAGGAGGTCATTGATGTGAAGAAGAAACAAAGTAGGGGCTAAAGCTGAACCTTGAGGAACTCCTTCATTAATTGGATACAGTTTAGATGAATGGCCATCCACAACAACAGAAATGTTCCTGTTGGAGAGGAAAATTGCTGTCCAGGTACAAAGTTTTGGTGGTAGGCCATAGGCCGGAAGTTTATTAAGCAGCGCTGCGTGCCAGACCTGGTCGAATGCTTGGGATATGTCTAGAGCAACAATCTGAGATTCACCGTGTAGTTCCATAGACTTGTTCCAAGAATGGGTGACAAAGGAAAGGAGGTCGGCAGTCGATCTGCGCTGACGGAATCCATACTGCCTGTCGTGGATTAGACTGTGTTTTTCAAGAAATTTCAGTAGTTCGGTGTTTATATACTTTTCCATCACTTTAGATATGACTGAAAGGAGAGAAATAGGCCTGTAGTTGCTAGGAAGCGCTTTGGATCCTTTCTTGGGGATGGGTTGTACTCGAGCAGTTTTCCAGTTACTAGGGAATATGCATTTATTGTGAGATGTCTGAAACAGACGAGTCAGGACAGGAGCAAGTTCTACTACATAGGCTATACCGGTAATCAGATTGATGCCTATTCGCATTTGCTATTAAAAACATTTTTATGAAAATTCACTTCTATAACGCACTTGCTGCGTCCAGACTTTTTTTAAGATTGCGAAATACTAATTGCCCGACTTAAAAGCCACATTATCTCTTACTTTAAAATGATAGTTTGGGTAACGTAAAATAAAATTTCACCAATATAACATTATATGTGATTAGGTCCAAAGATTCTAATCTGCAAAGCAATAACTAGGTTGCTTTTGAGACGAGATAAAATTTAATACAACCAAGGCTATTTATTTTTCAATCTAAATTAAATTAGCAGTTCTTTTCCTCGAGCTTTCATGCTTGACTCGATTTATAGGTCTTCTAATAAGGGGAAGTAGAATTATGAAAGCATGAGCCGATAAGCTGACTGCTCATTAAAGATTAATTTTCTCGTTTATTTTGCGGTCCATTTCAAAGCATTTATTTTTATTTACAGATTAAATTGGGAAATTAAAAATAAACCAACCTCTACTAGAACTTGCTTGCAAAAAGTAGGATTTAATAAATTGAAACTTTATGCCTTTTATACAATCTTATCAATGTAATTTTTCTATATTACAAACATTGTATAATTAGTGCATTTTTCCTGTGAAAATGCACTAATAGGGATGTTAATATGGTAAGACTTTCGCAGAATGTTTTTAAATGAGTGCGAATTAGAGCCCCTAAAACCCATATGAAAGGCCAGTTAATATATATATATATATATATATATATATATATATATATATATATATATATATATATATATATATATATATATTAATACAATACAACTAAAATATATTTTCTTGGATACCTAAGTCAACATGACTTGTTTGTATCCTTTACAGCTAACTCTACATAATCGCCAGTACATTAATTTAAACGGCTTAATATCCACTATATTTACTTTTTTTCCCTCTTTTTTTTGTGCCCCTATCTAACCAGATGTGCCCCGATCCTCAAAAGATGAGAGATGCAACTTTAAACCAAAACAATGTCTTAGTGTTAACCTCAGTAGGGGAATCAACAGCATATCCTACACTCAATATAGTTCACTTTGTCAACCCTTAGTCTCCCTTTTTCATATCTTTCTTCTGCAAATATGATATCCATACAACCAACACCTCTATACCACCCACAACCAAAATGTTCATACACATCATAGTACTCACCCACCCATTTCTCCACGCATGCATATTATATTTACACACACATATGCACACAGACACGCACTCACGACAGCACACTCCCACACAGCAAACACTTACTTTCCCTGCACCTTGTCCAGGCAACACATCCACTCCACTTTCTCCATACCACTCAACTATCATACTGCTCTCTACTTTAACATTGCTTTCAGTTCGACCTGTTTCAAAATAACAAAGCTAAAAATTTCTTTTTTAAATTTAGATTTAGATAAAATCCTCAAATTTGCTGGTAATTGATTATATAACTTTGGACCCCAAAATAAAACCGATCTTTTATAAACGCTCCTATATATATATATATATATATATATATATATATATATATATATATATATATATATATATATATATATATATATATATATATATATATATATATATATATATATATATATATATATATATATATATATATATATATATACATGGCCCCTCTTAACTGGCTCACTTTTCAGATCTCCCAAACCATGCGAGTTACAGAATTGGTTAAATTACAAAAAAACGTGCACAATATTAGGCTTATTTATTATGTAAAAACAGGGTTGGCAAAAAACATGTTTTTTAAAAATTTTATACAAAACCAACTGTTTTAAAAAATTTGAAACCGTTTTTTTGTGTGTTTTAAACGCGTTTTTTATACATGGAATAAAAAACATGTTTAAAAAAAACTAGGAATAAAAACGAAATGCCATTTGAAGTTGGATATATGCGCTAGTAAGTTTACCAAGCAACAATGGTAAAATAAAGAAGAAGACTTACTCTCTTTGGTTTTATGCTTTGCAGGTAGTTGTATGCATGCACAAGGGGAAGGAGACCCCCCCCGTGTTTTTGGGTGAGGGGGCAGAAACCCTCTTCGATCTGGGGGTTCTTCTTCCCCTTCTTCTGCATGCATACAATCACCCTCAATGCATGAACCACAATCATTTTTTATGTTCAGCTTTCTAGTGTATTTTTTGTTGAGTATATTTCCTGTTTATCAATTTCTTTGTTTGAGTTTTGTATCCAAATTTATGATAGAGATCATGTTTTTGCTTGCCTGTCTTTACTTTCTTTTTTACTGTCCCTAAGTAAGTAAAGTAATGTATAACTTTTAATATAATGCTAAATCACTATAATATATTATTCTTATGAAAATTCACTTCCAGAACGCACTTGCTGTGTCCCGAACATTTTTAGTATATAAATAAGTTATGTACTATTGTTAAATTGAAACTCTCCTTTTGCCTTGGTTAGGTTATTGGTAATGGTAAATTAGTAAAAAAAAATTCGGGACGCAGCAAGTACGTTATGGTACCGAATTTTCATTAAATGCTTCAAATGTACATAATTCAATTTTCTATAAACCTAGTTGAATTTTGGTACCTTGTAAGATATTTACGAGGGCGACATACCAACCAACTTCATCAAAATACCTGTGTTATTTTTATACAATTTTTTTTTCGGATTTTTTTTTAGAAAAACTGGTCCCATAGGGCTGGATATTTTTTTTCGGATTTTTTTTTCATTTTTAGAAAAACTGGTCCGATAGGGCTGGATAACCAACTCATCGAAGCCATTAATAAAAGAAAGATTCTTGCCACGTTTCATCAAAATTAGTTCATAACTTTTTGAGTTATTGTGTGGATATATATATATATATATATATATATATATATATATATATATATATATATATATATATATATATATATATATATATATATATATATATATATATATATATATATATATATATATATATATATATATATATATATATATATATATATATATATATATATATATATATATATATATATATATATATATATATATATATAAACATATAAAAATTCAAGCGGACCTTGGTTTCGGGTTCTAGGGGTCCAAATTCGCGCTCATTTGAAACATTTTTGCAAAATCTCACCATCGATACCTGTCTATTAGCGATTTTTTAAAATAAAAATTCTCTAATATGTTGTATGTTACATGTTACATTGTTACACAGACACACACACACACAAAGATATTGGTTTTGTTTGTGAATACACAATTATAGTATTAACTCTTTGAATTTATTTTATTTAAGTTACTATTAATAATGCTCAAACTCATATAAAATGCCTCGCTCCTTGCTTCTTGTGTTATTTTACTGCTATATTTACCATATTTTTAAATAAAATTAAAGCAATTTATTGAAAAGAAAGTTATTTATTAAAAATTATTATTTATTATCATGTGAAATTGAAACCTCCTTTCAGTCATAAAAAAAAAACAGTTATCGAAAACAAACCGTTTTAAAACATGTGTTTAAAACTGTTTAAAAAATATGTTTTAAACACTAGGCATTGTTTTAAACATGTTTAAAAACAGGTGTTTAAAACAAATGTTTTTAAACATGCCAACCCTGCCTAAAAACGAATTGTGGATATCTCTTATAGTTAATGAAACCCCCTAAAAATAAAACAGAAAACTTGCATATTCTTATTTTTTTGATATAGTTTTTCATTATCAAAACAAATGTCGCTAGAATTGGTGAGGTTATATAACTAGCCTACTACGTTCTATCAATTAGATAGCTTAGAATTTAGCTGGGCGTACTAGATTTTGAGTTTTCATATCCAACTTTTGTTTTTCTTATGAGCGCCATATTGGCGTTTTACACGATTTGATAAAGTACGAAAAAAGTCTGAGCGCAGCAAATGCGTTACGAAAGTGAATTTTCAGAAAAATATTTTTAATATCAAATATGTCCCTTTAATGCAAGCAGGCATCAATTTAGTTACTGGTATAGCCTATATAGTAGAAAGAATGTACCATATTTTATCAAAATAACTTATTGTTTAAAAATGTACAAAAAATTGCCGAAAATAAACTTTAAATGTTTCCGAGCAAACTTGTTTCCTAGTCAACAAACCTTAAGTTAATAGCAAATTGAGTTATTGAAATTTGAAGCATTTAATTAAAATTCACTACCAAAACGCACATACTGCCTCTTGTTTTTTTCTTACAAACATGCATCATACTTCGATGAAAAATGCAAAAATGCAATAATATAAGGGTTTACGAAAAAAATGTAGGTATTACCAACGACTTTTGGGCCATCCTGTGATTGTCAAAATAATATTATAAGATGAAGCTCAAGACACCCTATAATTAACGTATAAAATTTTTTCTCGTATCAAATATATTGATATAAACAGATAAAAACTGAAACTAAACCCGGATATGGATTCTAGAGGGCCTAGTTTGCACTCATTTGAAGAAACCTTTTTAAAATTCAAAAGTTGCGGTGTCCTCATTAACGAATTTTTTCTATGAAAATTAGCTAAAAATTATAGACCGTTAAACCATAAACTTAACGAAAACTACCGCTAAAGCATTATAGAAATGATGGCTGAAGCTGAAACTGAATGGTGTGCAGAACACTCTTCTTGCGATATTTTCTTTACATAATCCGTGTTTGTTTCCGGCTCTTTGCTTAAATGTTCCCAATTTCGACGTTTCGAATAGAGAATTTGACATTTTGAGGAAACCCCCAATTTGTTTTTTGTTTTTAAACTTACAAACCTAAATTTTGGTACATGATTCACTCTTTATAATGCAGACACGCGTTGCCCTTATTTTGTTATTTCCGGAGATATAATTTTTTTCAGAAATAAAATACAAAATGTTCCCGGAAAACTTGGACCGATCTTCCTGGTTAACGAAGTTATCCAAGACACTTGCAAAAGGAAAGTACTCACCAAATTTGATCAAAATCGGCCCATTATTTTTTAGTTATCCGTGTGATACATACATACATACATACATACATACATATATACAGTGTGGAACAGCCAAATGGAATAAATTCGATAACGGATAAATGAGGACGTGTTGGGAAAAACGCTTGGACACGTCGATTTGTATTTTTAACTGCGCATCTTTTTCAAGAAAAAAAAATTATTTAGGGTGCGTCATGTGACAGTGGCCAATACCAACTTTCTTATTTTAAATACAAGCCCCTGTATATTATTAATTTTTTGGATTCTTCAGAAAATTCTAGACATAATTCATGTACAATGTCCTATACCTATCTTCAACTGTTTCGGAAATATTAAGTATTTTCAGATTTATTACAAAAATTAACATTAAAAATAGAAAATTATTTTATTTCACAAATTCTAATAAGAAATACTGATTATTTCTTAATAATTTAAAAAAACAAAAAAAAATTAATGTCAATGTAGTAAATGTTCAAAATGCTCGCCACGAACATCTTGGCAACATGCTAATCTGGTATAGAAATGTCTTCTAACATTACTCAACATCTCAGGCGTGACTGATCTAATCGCAAGCGTGATTCGTCTTTTTAAGTCATCTAAGTTGAGGGGCTTAGTTTTGTATACAATACTTTTGACATATCCCCACAAAAAGTAGTCTAATAGCGACAGATCAGGAGATCGTGCTGGCCATTCTATCGATCCGCGCCTCCCTATCCACCGATTTGGAAAAATTTAGTTCAGGTACTGCCGGACATTGATTTGGTAATGGGGCGGTGCTCCATCTTGCTGAAACCATATTTTATTGGCAGGAACTTGTGGGTTTGCTGGATCTGGATATAAGTTTGTCAAAGTTGGCACGACATTATTTTGGAGCAGTTCTAAATATTTATCCCCATTCAAGTTGCCATCAATGAAAAAGGGACCTACGATATGATTTCCAACAATTCCTGCCCAAACATTAACTTTTTCAGGATATTGCGTATGTTCCTCTCTCATCCAATGAGGATTCTCATTAGACCAATAGCGGCAATTTTGACGATTAACATGACTGTGAAGTGTAAATGTGCTCTCATCAGAAAACAAAACATCTTCTAATTGGATCACATTGTTATCTAACATTGCCATCATTTGTTCACAAAAATACGTTCTCCTATCGAAATCGTCCTCCATGAGCTCCTGAGTTGGTATCATTTTATAGGGATGCATTTTACTTTCCTTTAATGTTCGAAAAATTGCTGTGTGGCTAACGTTGAATAGTTGGGCTGCTTGTCGACCAGAAGTATGTGGGTTTTCTTGAAACTCAAGCGTAATATCCAATTTCGTATCATCACTTACTGCATTGGCAGCTACTTTTTTTATCTGTCTCACATGACCAAGCTCGCGAAACTGCTTTTCTATTTTGCTAATTGTTCCTTGGGATACAGGCGGCAAATTTGGAAATTTTTCGTGAAATAAGCGAGACACTTCCATCTGTGTCCGTGTGTTATCTCCATAACCAATCATTTGTAGAATGGTTATTTTGTGCATTTCTGTTAAATGAACCATTTTTCTGGTATTATTACGTACAGTTAACGAAATTCAAACGACAATAGCACTGACACTAATCACTACTGTCATGCAGGCAGACAACAAGTTGCTAAGGCTACGAGTTTTATACGAACAGAAAGAAAAGTGTTTTTGTTTTTGTTTCATTTCATATCAGTAAAAAGAAACGCAGGAATGGTTTTTGTTTACTTTCTCATTATCAAGAGCTGAATGGGAAATAAGTATTGAATGCAATGTAGCGAATTTGTGAAATAAAATAATTTTCTATTTTTAATGTTAATTTTTGTAATAAATCTGAAAATACTTAATATTTCCGAAACAGTTGAAGATAGGTATAGAACATTGTACATGAATTATGTCTAGAATTTTCTGAAGAATCCAAAAAATTAATAATATACAGGGGCTTGTATTTAAAATAAGAAAGTTGGTATTGGCCACTGTCACATGACGCACCCTATATAATTTTTTTTTCTTGAAAAAGATGCGCAGTTAAAAATACAAATCGACGTGTCCAAGCGTTTTTCCCAACACGCCCTCATTTATCCGTTACCGAATTTATTCCATTTGGCTATTCCACACTGTATATATATATATATATATATATATATATATATATATATATATATATATATATATATATATATATATATATATATATATATATATATATATATATACATGGCCCCTCTTAACTGGCTCACTTTTCGGATCTCCCAAACCATGCGAGTTACAGAATTGGTTACATTACAAAAAAAAAACGTGCACAATATTAGGCTTATTTATTACGTAAAAACAGGGTAGGCAAAAAACATGTTTTTTAAATTTTAAACAAAACAAACTGTTTTTAAAAATTTTAAACCGTTTTTTTTTGGTTTTAAACGAGTTTTTTATACATGGAATAAAAAACATGTTTTAAAACCAAACAAAAAGACTGGGAATAAAAATGAAATGCCATTTGAAGTTGGATATATGCGCTAGTAAGTTTATCAAGGTAAAATAAAGAAGAAGACTTACTCTCTTTGGTTTTATGCTTTGCAGGTAATTGTATGTATGCACAAGGGGAAGGAGACCCCCCCGTGTTTTTGGGTGAGGGGGCAGAAACCCTCTTCGATCTGGGGGTTCTTCTTCCCCTTCTTCTGCATGCATACAATCACCCTCAATGCATGAACCTCAATAATTTTTTTATGTTCAGCTTTCTAGTGTATGTTTTGTTGAGTATGTTTCCTGTTTATCAATTTCTTTGTTTGAGTTTTGTATCCAAATTACTGTATAATTTATGATAGAGATCATGTTTTTCCTTGCCTTTCTTTACCTTCTTTTTTACTGTTCCTAAGTAAATAAAGTAGTGTTTTCTAACTTTTAATATAAGGCTAAATCACTATAATATATTATTTTTATGAAAATTCACTACCATTACGCACTTACTGTGTCCCGAACATTTTTAGTATATACATTTTCTATAAGTTATGTACTATTGTTAAGTTGAAACTCTCCTTTTGCCTTGGTTAGGTTATTGGTAATGGTAAAATGGTAAAAAAATTCGGGACGCAGCAAGTACCTTATGGTACCGAATATTCATTAAATGCTTTAAATTTACATAACTCAATTTTCTATAAACCTAGTTGAATTTTGGTACCTAGTAAGATATTTACGAGGGCACCAATTTCATCAAAATACCTGTGTTATTTTTTGAGATCCAATTTTTTTTCGGAATTTTTATTTCTTTAGAGAAACTGGTCCGATAGGGCTGGATAACAAACTCAGCCAAGCCATTAATAAAAGAAAGATTCTTGCCGCGTTTCATCAAAATTAGTTAATAACTTTTTGAGTTATCGTGTGGATATATATATATATATATATATATATATATATATATATATATATATATATATATATATATATATCTATATATATATATATATATATATATATATATATATATATATATATATATATATATATATATATATATAATTTTTATATAAACATATAAAAATTCAAGCGGACCTTGGTTTCGGGTTCTAGGGGCCCAAATTCGCGCTCATTTGAAAATTTTTGCAAAATCTCACCATCGATGCCTCTCTATTAGCGATGTTTTAAAATAAAAATTCGCTAATATGTTGTATGTTACATGTTACATTGTTACACATACACAAAGATATTGGTTTTGTTTGTGAATACACAATTATAGTATTAACTCTTTCAATTTATTTTATTTTAGTTAATATCAATAATGCTCAAACTCATATAAAAGGCCTCGCTCCTTGCTTCTTGTGTTATTTTACTGCAATATTTACCATATTTTTTAAATAAAATTAAAGCAATTTATTGAAAAGAAAGTTATTTATTAAAAAATTATTATTTACAGAATACTAAAAAACTCATGCAAAATTGAAACCTCCTTTCAGTCATAAAAAAAACAGTTATTGAAAACAAACCGTTTTAAAACATGTGTTTAAAACTATTTAAAAAATATGTTTTAAACACCTGTTTTTAAACATGTTTAAAACAATGCCTAGTGTTTAAAACATATTTTTTTAAACAGTTTAAAACATGCCAACCCTACCTAAAAACGAATTGTGGATATCTCTGATAGTTAATGAAATACCCTTAAAAAAACAGAAAACTTGCATATTGTTTTTTTTTTTGATATAGTTTTTCATTATCAAAACAAATGTCGCTAGAATTGGTGAGGTTCTATAACTAGCTACTAGCTACGTGCTATCAATTAGATAGTTTAGAATTTAGTTGGGCGTACTAGATTTTGAGTTTTCATAGCCAACGTTTGTTTTTCTTATGAGCGCCATATTGGAGTTTTACACGATTTGATAAAGTACGAATAAAGTCTGGACGCAGCAAATGCGTTACGGAACTGAATTTTCAGAAAAATATTTTTAATAACACATATGTTCTATTAATGCAAGTAGGTATCAATTTGGTCACCGGTATAACAAATATAGTAGAAAGAATGTACCATATTTTATCATTTGAAAATGTATAAAAATTTGCCGAAAATAAACTTAAAATGTTTGCGAGAAAACTGGTTTCCTAGGCAACAAATCTCAGGTTAATAGCAAATTGAGTTTGAAGTTTGAAATTTGAAGCATTTAATGAAAATTCACTACCAAAACGTACATCCTGCCTGTTGATTTTTTTCTTACAAACATGCATCATATTTCGATTAAAAATGCAAAAATGCAATAATATAAGGGTTTACGAAAAAATATGTAGGTATCACCAACGACTTTTGTGCCATCCTGTGAGTGTCAAAATAATATTATAAGGTGCAGCTCAAGACACCCTATAATTAACGTATACAATTTTTTCTCGTATCAATTATATTGAGCTTTACCGTAAAAATGTGTCACCCTGTATATATTTAAACAGATAAAAACTTAAACTAAACCCGGATATGGATTCTAGAGGGCGTAGTTTGCACTCACTTGAAGATATCTTTTTAAAATTCAAAAGTCGCGGTCTCCTCATTAACAAATCTTTTCTATGAAAATTAGCTAAAAATAAAGACCGTTAAACCATAAACTTAACAAAAACTACCGCTAAAGCATGTACTAGAGAAAGAGTCTATTTGAAATTAATTTTTCGTAAATATTTTAGTAAAATAAAGGACAATGATGGCTGAAGCTGAAACTGAAGGGTGTGCAGAACACTCTTCTTGCGACATTTTCTTTACATAATCCGTATTTGTTTCCGGTTCTTTGCTTAAATGTTGCCAATTTCGACGTTTCAAATAGAGAATTTGACGTTTTGAGGAAACCCCCAATTTTTTTTCTTTCAATGCCCATAACTTTTTTGTTTTTAAACATACAAACCTAAATTTTGGTACATGATTCACTCTATAATGCAGACACGCGTTGCCCTTACTTTGTTATTTCCGGAGATATAAATTTTTTCAGAAAGAAAATACAAAATGTTCCCGGAAAACTTGGGCCGATCTTCCTAACGAAGTTATCCAAGACACTTGCAAAAGGAAGGTACTTACCAAATTTGATCAAAATCAGCCCATTATTTTTTGAGTTATCCGTGTGATACATTGATACATACATACATACATACATACATACATACATACATACATATATATATATATATATATATATATATATATATATATATATATATATATATATATATATATATATATATATATATATATATATAGGGTGCGATATTTCGCTGGTAAAGCTAGACTGTCCTTACACTAATCGCATTATCAAAGATTTCACGTCAGCAAGTCACTAGGCAGTATATACTTCATAACCTAAAATTATTGACGAATACACAGGTGTTCCGTTTGAGCTGGCCACTCACCAACTTCGTTATTTTAAATGGAACAGCCTGTATATTTTCACATTTTAGGATTCCTCGAGTGATTCTACGACCAAAATGTATACGGTAGTATGAGCGGAAACCCATCCATTTTTGTGTTATTTTTTCTTTTTCAAAAATAATGACGTTTGCAGTCTTTATTTTACAAGTCTCTATCTTGGTAAGCGATAGAGAACGGACCATCGTTTTAGCAAAGCAGGAATACTATTCTGATTATCCTAATGTACACTAAAGCGTGACTAGATATACAGTGCGTTTACAAAAGTGCATCCATCATTCTGACAACTTCAACAATCAAAAACTGTTTTTTTTTTCAAATAGAACACCCTGTATATTCTTATATCGTTGAACTTGAAATTTCATAACCTTTCATCCTATGTATGCATACCTATACAAAAACTTAAAACATTTTGAGATATATTATGAAACAACAAATTTAGAATGAATTATAGGGCTGTTCGTGTGTAGGAGCTAAGAAAGACCCAGTATAAGCTAATTAGTTGGACTTTGAATACTTTACAACTCCAAATAATACCCCTTAAACATTATTAAGTGGTTTATTGAAAAATAATATCATACATTTGAAAGATAATACGTTAAATAAAGGTTTTGCATAGCACTTATTTGATAACAATAAAAAAATTAACTTAAAAACTTAAGAAACGATTAGAACGACTATAACAAACAATGAGATAACAAATATTAATAAGACTAAACTAAAGAAGATGTTCGAAGTTACGTCCAGTTTCCTGCAGACATAAATTCACTCTTCGTCTAAAAGAGTTTCTAACATTTTGCAATATTGCTGGTGTTATCGAGTTGAATGCTTCCCTAATTCTAAGAATCATGTCCTCTGCAGTAACTGGTTGCACAGCATAAACAAGATCCTTAATATACCCCGTCAAAAAGAAATCACAGGATGTGAGGTCCGGAGACCGAGCTGGCCAGGAACTGGTCCCCCGCGACCAATCCAGCGATTAGGAAAATTATTATTGAGCCAATATCGGACACGTAACGTTGTGTGAGGTGTTGCGCCATTCTGTTAGAACCACCTTCGTCGCAGCGTTTATAATGGCACGTTATCTAAAAATTCAAGCAAAATATTTTCTAAAAAATTAAAATACCTTTGACCTGCCAGAGTACCTTCTAAATTTGTTGTTTCATCATATATCTCAAAATGTTTTAAGCTTTTGTATAGGTATGCATACATAGGATGAAAGGGAATGAAATTTCAAGTTCGACGATATAATAATATACAGCGTGTTCTATTTGACAAAAATTAGTTTTTGATTGTTGAAGTTGTCAGAAGTGGATGCCCTTTTGTGAACGCAATGTATATCTAGTCACGCTTTAGTGTACATTAGGATAATCATAATAGTATTGCGCACCTGCTTTGTTAAAATGATGGTCCTTTCTTTATCACTTACCAAGATAGAGACTTGTAAAATAAAGACTGCAAAGGCTATTATTTTTGAAAAAGAAGAAATAACTGAAAAATAGATGGGTTTCCGCTGATACTAGCGTATACATTTTTGACATTTTCACTCGAGAAATCCGAAAATGTGAAAATATGCAGGATGTTCCATTTAAAAAAGCGAAGTTGGTGAGTGGCCAGCTCAAACGGAATACGCTGTGTATTCGGCAATAATTTTAGGTTATGAAGTATATGCTGCCTAGTGATTTGCTGAAGTGAAATATTTGATAATGCCATTAGTGTAAGCACAGTCTAGCTATACCAGCAAAATCTCGCACCCTATATATATATATATATATATATATATATATATATATATATATATATATATATATATATATATATATATATATATATATATATATATATATATAACATATAAAAATTGAAACTGACCCTGGATATGGGTTCTAGAGGGCCTAGTTCGTGCCCATTTGAAGAAGTCAAATACAAATGTGGCTTTAAAAGAAACATATGCACCTACCAAAATTAAAGTTTCTATGTTAAAAGAAAGTGAGGTTATTAGAGTTTGAAATAATTTCGCTACCATAACGCACTTACTGCGTTTATACTTTTTATAGAGAATATTTTACAAAGTCGAAACGACAATGAATTAAATTGTGTAAAATAGTCTGTGAGTGGGTAGTTCTTGACCCATCACAACGCAAGAAGAAAATGTTAATTTTGTCACAATAAATGTCAGGGTTGGCGATTTTTAAACAAAGATTCTAAAGTAGATGCGGATTTCAAAGAACAAGGATTGCATTACATGTGTATCGTAAAGTTTCAAGTTTCCGTTCAATATTTACTTTTGTTCACTTCAGGTTATTAAGTTTATCTTTAGATTGCTAACGCACTTCAATTGTCTAAAATATTTGCAAAAAATGACTTCGAACTAGACCTATCATCCCAGTCTTATGTCTGACATGAAAAGCTACAGTATACTTTTTCAGTTTCAAAAAAATGTGGACGTACCAAGTGCCTTATAGTAGCTAATTTTTATTAAAATCAATTGTTTTCATCAACACATAAACGCGATTTTGGATTTTGAAAAGAACATAATCATGAATTTGTTTATGACAGGCGCCTACTATGACGTAAATAAAATAGGAGTTGAAAGTACCTAATACTATTAATGTGTTGCGGCTACTTTTAAAATCGCAAATATTTCAATAACGGTTGGTTTCAGCGTTATTCAACAAGTATACTTTTTGGTAAAGAAAACACAAGAAAATACTATTTTGCAATCAAAAGTTTCCTAGCGACGTTAAAAAAATGTTTTTTTCAGCTATACGCATGGAGTAACAAACACTAATTCGAAAGGAGAAACTTGCAGATGACAAGCGAATTTAAACTTTAATCAATCCCAGCTAATAACAATCGACAATCACAGTTTGAACAAACATGGCCAACTTCGTTCCGTGACACATGAACGAACGTCCCGGGCAAGGGGGACGAGAATATCAGACAGAATGGTGCTAATTACAACATCAAACACAACAGAGACGAACCAGATTAGGATTACCAACCTTACACAACTTCAGAATAACTTCCCCTATTACCTCCGAAATCCATATCCGCCCGCCCGTTGTCTTAATATCATCCATCTAATAACCGACATGTTTACTTGTCGAGGTTTATAATCTTAGATGTCGACAAGTTGAGGAGCGCTCGGCTCTTCTAATTAGCAAGTTGTTGCTAATATAACTAATCAACCAAGTAATTTAATATTGCCCTTTCCGTTTTAATATGGCGGTTACTTAAAATTTAATCAGTCTGTGATGGAACTTTTTAAACTCTCGTAGGTAATAAGTAAGAGTACTTCTTAATGGAGTTTTACTTCCTGCATACGCCGGCGATAAAACTTGAGCCGTAGTTAAATTTCGGCAACACTTGCAGTGTAAAATAAAGAAGATGAAACTTTGCTAATGAAAAGGGGGTTGCATCGGTAGAAGGAGGAAATACTTAGTTTAATGAACCCCGCAAAGATTTGCGCATAATAATTTGTTGTCAGCCAATTTTAATTTGATAGTTCTTATCTTACAGTCTTTCATTCCATAACTAGCCAGCCGTAATGTCTTACAATTATCAAGAACGAAATGTGATTAGTTATTATTTTACTTCCACATCGTCAATTCGTGTGGAAGAATTTCATCAGCGACAAAAATTAGAAAAATTTTTTTTCGCTTAAACGCCGTAAAAAGTATCAAAACAAATAGAAAACATGATGGGAACATTTTTTTTTTGGTCTGTCGGTCTGTCTGTTTGTAGCCACGATAACTTTAGAACGAATTGAGATATCGTCTTCAAATTTGGTACACAGTTAGCAACCGACCAACGAACGATTCGGATTGTTTTTGGGTAAAGTCGCTCTGTGGGTAGGGGATGAATGGGGGGTGATTTGGTGAAAATTGACTTTTTTTGTGTGTTAAAAGTCGAATAATACAACGTTTTAAGGTTTGTTTATAAGAAAACTTTCAATTTCATCAAACATCTGGTATTCTGTGCTTTAATTGAATTAGGGGTTGAACTTGATTCTGGAACAACATTTTTGTTGTCTGTCGGTCGGGCTGTCGGCCTGTACGTCTGTCTGTTAGTAGGCGCAATAACTTTCGAACGAATTGATATATCATTTCCAAATGTGGTATACAGTTAGCACCCGGCAAAGGAACGCTTCGAATTGTTTTTGGGGAAGATGGCTTCAGTGGGGTAAGTGATAAATAAGGGATAATTTGGTGAAAATTGACAGTTTTACGTTAAAACTCGAGTAATACAACCTTTTAGAAGTTTATGGGTACAGGGATACGAATATTTGCTTTGTGGTCAAGTCATGGACCTCGAATTCATTTCATGACAATGTTTTTTGAGAGAAGTTTTTTATTTTATTTCAACACCACGAGGGCTGACAGCCTAAATACTATCGTACCGTGGGTGTTGACAAGGCGGAAAGACGCAACTTGATAATTCTGGACCTGAAGGTTTGGAGGTTCGGAGTAGAGGGAAAAACATGTGCCAGCAAGGAATTCCACAACTTGGAAGTCCTCGGGACAAAAGAGCGGGCATAACAAGATGTTCTATGTCTGGTGACCTGGACAGTAAAAGGGTGCATTCGCTCTGTTACCCTGGTAGATCTGTTGGGGACAGCAGGTGGAGGAAATATGGAAGAAAGCTCTTCTAAGCAGTGCACGTGCAGATATCTATGAGAGAGAGAGAGAGAGAGAGAGAGAGAGAGAGAGAGAGAGAGAGAGAGAGAGAGAGAGA
Organism: Tillus elongatus; assembly: GCA_964006375.1. Taxonomy (NCBI): domain Eukaryota; kingdom Metazoa; phylum Arthropoda; class Insecta; order Coleoptera; family Cleridae; genus Tillus; species Tillus elongatus. The sequence continues at coordinate 57,983,511 of OZ023263.1, read as the reverse complement.
GAGAGAGAGAGAGAGAGATAGAGAGCGAGGGGGGTCACCAACGGCACGTCAGTGGGCAAGGGATGACAGCCTTTGGGTATAGCGTATAGCTCTCTTCTGAATGGAGTCCAGGATAGCGAGTGTAGAAGCGGCAGCGGCACCCCATATGTGGGAGCAGTATTCTAGGTGTGGCCTTATTTGTGAAGTGTATAAGGTATAGAGATATATAGATTAGCTAGTGAAAAGTATTTGCGAGCCCGGAAGAGGAAACCTAATTTCTTAGCAGCCGCTTCTGCAACTGATGTGACATGTTGGTGCCAATTGAGATTTCGATCCACAGAAATGCCAACAAGTGAAAAGGACTCATTACTTTGAATAACTTGGTTGTTCATTGTTATGGGTCTAGGGCTGGTGTATCTCTTATGAGATAGAAAGCAAGACTGAGATTTGGTGGAGTTGAATTGTACAAGATTTATACTTCCCCAGTCTAATATTTTTTGGAGATCCACAGAGACAGAACCCTCCATGAGTCTGCGATCCTCATCTAATTGGGCTAAAGAGACAGGCTTAGAGTATTATATATTTGAGTGGAGGGTGCTGTCGTCCGCGTAACTGTGAACTGGGTTGGATGTGCTATAGAGGAGGTAATTGATGTTGAGAAGAAACAAATTAGGGGCTAAAGCTGAACCTTGAGGAACTCCTGCATTAATTGGATACAGTTTAGAGTAATGGCCATCCACGACAGCAGAAATGCTCTGGTTGGAGAGAAAATTTGATGCCCCGGTACAGAGTTTTGGTGGTAGGCCATAGGCCGGAAGTTTATTAACCAGCGCTGCGTGCCAGACCTGGTCGAATGCTTTGGATATATCTAAAGCGACAATCTGGGATTCACCGTGTAGTTCCATAGACTTGCTCCAAGAATGGGTGACAAAGGAAAGGAGGTCTGCAGTTGATCTGCGCTGACGGAATCCATACTGCCTGTCGTGGATTAGACTGTATTTTTCAAGAAATTTTAGTAAATCGGTGTTTATATACTTTTACATCACTTTAGAGACGACTGAAAGGAGAGAAATAGTAGAAGTAGTTGCTAGGAAGCGCTTTGGATCCTTTCTTGGGGACGGGTTGTACTCGAGCAGTTTTCTAGTTACTATGAAATATGTCTCTATTGTAATATATCTGAAACAGACGAGTCAGGACGGGAGCAAGTTCTGATGCGCATTTTTTGAGAACAATTGCTGGGATCTTGTCAAGGCCAGAGGCTTTCCTGGTATTAAGAAAAGAGAGCATCTTTCGTATCTTTTTAGTTTTGAAATTGATATCCGTCATTTTATAGGCGACATTGGGGACTGTTGGTGGTTGAACATTTGGAGGTGGGTTGAGAGTAGAATTGGCGGCGAACAACGAGGCATATAGTTCCGCCTTGCCCAGAGCGGTAGAAACAATTTCATCCCCTGAAACAAGAGTTGGGAACGTGCTCTTGCAGAAATTATTCCCAGTAGATTTAGCAAGAGTCCAGAAGGGTTTGCTGCCGTTGGTGCTTGAGAGGACTTTGTTTTTGATGTGGTTATTTAACAAGTTTTTTGCCTCAGTAAGAATGCGGACATAGCGGTTTCTTGCGTCGTTAAATGCTTGACGGTTTTCTTGACTGGGATTGTGTAGAAGCGTTTTGTGAGCTTTGACCTTTTCAAGTCTGGCCTTGTCAGATGAGTTAGAGAACCAGGGCTTTTGAGTGGCTGAAGAGGTTTTCTGTGTACGTGGAATAAATAATTCCATGCCAGCTTGGATGATTTCGGTGACGTTTTGTGAGTTATCAGAGGGGTCAGGATGAGAGAAGCAGAGAGACGCCCATGGAAATCAGGAGGAGTAATCCTGCATTTCGTCCCAGTTCGATGAGTTGTAGTGCCAAATTATACGTGGGTGTGATGACTGTGTGATCTCGGGTTGCATTGCGCAGGAAGCAGTGACCATGCCGTGGTCTGAGCGATGTTAGTTTTTTTTAGAAAGGTAGTCGTAGAGCTGGAAGTAAGGAGCTTATACCCCGGGAAATTAAGGTCATTAGTGACTGTTTTGGCAGTGATTTGGGTTCCCGTGAGGAAGAGCTGTTGGGGCCTATTAGCCTGGCGGAAATGGTGGACGGAGTTCACGTTAGAATTTAGGCCACATATATTCAAGAAGGATATGTTAAATCTTGATGCCCCCCCCCTGCACACCCCTCTCCCGGAGATTCGAATGGGGGGGAGTATTTTATCTCCGGAATCTTTTGTACAAGGAGGAACCATCATAATTTTTGTTTATAAGGAAACCAACTCATACACCAGAACCGGAAACGTCCGTTGGGTAAATTTTCGTATAAAAGTGTTTGGTCAGTTTTCTCAGAAATCTTCTGAAAAAAACAAATTTTCATGCAAAAACACTTGTTTTAAAATTTTCTTGAGAAGGTTTTATATAATTTTTCTGTACTATTAGCCATCTTTGTAAAAAAAGGGCAAATTTTCGTAAAAGAAATTGCTTGTAAATTTTAATGTAAACTTTTTGAATTTCTGTCCAGAAGCTTTTTGTGAATAAATATATCTTGGCAGGTTCAGTTTTCGTGTGTATTGCGTGGATAGGTTCGTTGGGCAGGGAAGTCCGATAAGTTTTTTCGGATAAATTTTAAGTTTATGTTTAGGAAATTTGTGTCGTTTTTCACACAATAAAGTTATTTTGATGAATATGGTACAGGATTTCTGTGTTGTGTGTTTTGTTTCTTAACGTCGGCCTATTTCCGCGACTATGGCAATCACCGACGCCAGGGAGCAGTTTCACCTCACCATCCTGGAAATTTTGCCGAACCCCTGTCTTTCTGTAAGGAGGGCAGGGATCTTTAACGTGTCCAACATCGCATGGACACGGGACCGACGGATTTACGCCCCCTCCGAAGGGCGGAACGTGCAGACATTCAACTTGCTCAAATACAATTACAGAACCTCGGTTGATGTTAATTTTACAGTTTGTACTGAACAAGTGAAAGGAGTACCCCGGGATCGAACCCAGTACCCTTCGGTTCAAAGGCACACGTTCTTACATCTGAACCACCGAGATTCTTACAGGATTTCTAGTATAGAAGTTATACTTTCTATTAAATTTGATATCTGTCAATAAAAGGAAAAACATATTTAACATTAAAAACATTTCTATGGAAATTCGCTAACAAAACGCATTTGCTGCGTCTAAGTCTTTTAATTGTTATTTTTGTTAATTTTGTATAATTAGCACGTGATAAATATTAATGCTAGACATATATTGTTTCAGAATTGTCTCACTGAATACTATCTTTGATACCTTTTTAGTTAGCTTTCTATTAAAATGTTATTAAACAAGCAGCTGTTTTACATCCAAGATTACAATCTTAATTCCTTCTAATCCTAATGTGACTACAAATACGTCAAACATGCATATTGCCAATGCCTCATGATTTTCTAATCTATGAATGCGCGTGCTTTATATGCATGTGTTTGTTAAGTTCACGTTTAAAACATTAAAGCTCAATTAGCGAGTTTGTCAAGAGGTGTCAATACCAATTAGTTAAGTGTGAAATTATGAAAGTATATTTTTAGATATTGTACCTACAACATAATATATTAATTAATAGTTTAAGATGGTATGAAACAAACAACTTTATCTTTAGGGTTTTATCTGGATAACGTTATGAAGTGATAGTAGTTAAAAACTTTAGGGCGCAGTAAGTGCGTTATGGTAGCGAATTTCCATAAAATGCTTCAAATTTGAATAACTTAATTTTCTATAAACGTGGAAAGTTGAATTTTGGTACATAGAAAAGTCTTTAGGACAACATATATACCAAACTTCATCAAAATAAGTTTGTAAATTTTTTAGATACAATTTTTTGTCCGAAATGTTCTTTTTAGAAAAATTGGTTCCATCAGGCTGCCTAACGAACTCATCCAAGCTATGAGTAAAAGAAAGGTATTTGCCGGGTTAATTACTTTTTGGGTTGTCGGTTGGACAAACACACACACACACACACACACACAAATATAAATTACGAAATAACAATTACGCATAATCCTATGCCTTTCGCGACAAAAAATAACGCTATACGTAACGTGTTATGTCATAAAAATGATGAGGAGCAAAATACATAGAAGGTGGCACGGAACGCAAGAACAAGTGATTATGTTAACACTATTTAAATACGCCCAGACTCCCGCTCACATAGGCACACTCTCAACACACATATTCACACATGCACATTCGCACACGCACACACGCAAACACGGGGTCAGTTTCAATTTATATACATTTATATATATATATATATATATATATATATATATATATATATATATATATATATATATATATATATATATATGTATATATATATATATATATATATATATATATATATATATATATATATATATATATATATATATATATATATATATATATATATATATATATGTATGTATGTATGCATGTATCACACCGATAACTTAAAAAATAATGAGCCGATTTTGATAAAACTTGGTGAGTACCTTCACCTCATAAGTCGCTTGGATAAGTTCGTTAGCCACAAAAATAGACCCAGTTTTTCCCGGAAGTTTTGCGTTTTCTTTCGGCAGATCTTTATATCTCCGGAAATCACAAAGTAAGCGCAATCAAATTTGGTACGCGGATTTATATCATTAAAAGTGAATTACGTACCAAAATTTAGATATGTAAGTAAAAAGGCAAAAAAGTTATAGACATTCAAAGAAAACAAAATTAGGGTTTTGCTCAATACATCAAAGTGGCGATTTGAAACGTCAAACTTGGCAACATTTAGGCAAAGAACCTGAAACTAATAAGGGTTATGTAGAGAAAATGTCACGAGAGGAATGTTTTACAAACCCTGAAGTAACAGGATCAACCGTCATTGTCCTTCATTTAACAAAAATGTTTCCAGAAAATTCATTTCAAAAAGACCCTTTCTCTGATGCTTTGGCGGTAATTTTAGCTATAGAGCTGAATGCTATATTTTGTATATATTGAATTTTCGTAAAAAATCAAATCGATATATCCGTTATTATACAAGATACGAAAAAAATTGTATACGTTAATTATAAGGTGTCTTGAGTTTCATCTTAAAAAATTATATCTCCAATCAATGATGGCCCATAAGTCGTTGGTGAAACAATTTTTTTTTAATTGAACACGCCTTATATTACTGCATTTTGCATTTTCCATCCTAATATAATGCATGTTTGTAATAAAAGAAATTCTGGACGCAGAAAGTGCGTTATGGTGGCGAATTTTCATTAAATGCTTCAAATTTAAATAGCTCAATTTTTTATTAACATATAAGGTTCATTGGCCGGGAAGCCAGTTTTTTCTGGAACATTTTAAGTTTATTTTCGGAAAATTTTTGTACATTTTTAAACAATTAAGTTATTTTGATGAAATATGGTACATTATGTTTCACCTATACAGGTTATTCTGGTAAGCAAATTTGAAGCCTGCTTTCTTTAAAAAAAACATAATTGGAATTAAAAATATTTTTATGAAAATTCACTACCACAACGCATTTGCTGCGTACAGACTTTCATATATTTCCCTAGTACGGGCAGTTTGAATCCGTTGTGGCAGGCATTCAAAGAATTATAATCTACAGTATCGGAAGTACCTTTTTCCTAGCGTTTTTTTTTACGTTTATCCAACTCGTATCTTTCCTGTCTCATAAGATAAGTGTGTCCCACACGCCTATGTGCATCCCTATTATCATATATCCACAGTAAACTCGCATTACCATAGAGCTGCCGCAAAAACAAGAGTCGCATCTCTGCAAAAAGCTGGTCGCTCGGGTAAAGTTTATTTTTATTATGCATTACTTTCAAAATCCATTTTTGCAGGACTACAACTTTAACAAAGACATTGTCATACGCACCTCCCCAACTTAAGATTCTATATGTCAATAGACTCTGGACAAGTGAAAAGTAAATATGCCTTAATTGCCCGTCACTCATGTATTCTCTTAAACGCTTAAACTTGCTAATGAAAGGACGAATTTTTCTTAACCAACGAATTTATATGTTGGTTCCAACGTAAATGTCGATCTATAACGACACCAGGGTATGTTACTGAAGCAGCACCCTGTATCACAACATCATCAATGATGCGGTGATCAAAAGGGGGTAAGTACCTACCGTATGATGTAAATGAAATATACGTGGTCTTATCTTTATTTAAAGTTTCAATTGTTAATCACTACAAAATCACATTCAATATTTTGCTTTAGAGTCGCCTCGTAAAATACCACAGTATGGTCAGCACAACTTTGTATATAGCCACTGGACTCAATATACAATATAAATAATATTGGCCCAAGAACAGAACCTTGAGGAACGCCACGCTCCACAACACACTCATCGATTACTTTTGACACTCTGCTTTCTATTAGTTAAATACGACCTAAATAAATTACATACTACACCTCTCACACCATAACCTTCCAGTTTTGACAATAATTTCCTGTTTCAAATCGTGTCAAAAGCTTTCGCTAGATCGACGAAGATACAAAGCGAGACACGTCCAGTATCTACTGTCTTATAAATACGTGATACTAGTTCGGCTTTGGCATCCTGAGCCGATCTACTCCTGCAAAATCCGTAGTGCTTGTCCGATAATAGGTCATTTTTTTCAAGGGATTGAAGCAATTATTTAATTAATTAGCTTTTCCAGTATTTTTTAAAGACCAGACAAATGGGAGATGGGCCTATAATTAACAACATTTTTGTTGTCGCCTTTTTTAAGTAGTGGAATAAATTCCTTTCTTAAATGCGCCCGTAAAATACCCTCACTTAACACGATATTAAACAAGTGACTTAGGGGAGTTGAAAGCAACTCCAACCTGATCTCATCCATAATCTGCTGCCTTGTTATCCTTTAGTTTTAGTGAATTTTCGTAGAAAAAATTCACTAATAAGGAGATCCCGACTTTTGAATTTTGAAAAAAATTTTGCAAATGACGCGAACTAGGACACCTGGAACCCATATCCGGGATCAGTTTCAATTTTTATATGTTTATATATATATATATATATATATATATATATATATATATATATATATATATATATATATATATATATATATATATATATATATATATGTATCACACCGATAACTCAAAAAATAATGGGCCGATTTTGATAAAATTTGGCATGTACGTTTCTTTTGAAAAATGGCTTGGATAACTTCGTTAGTCAGAAAAATCGGACGAGGTTTTCCGGGAAAATTTTTAGTTTTCATTCGAAAAAATTCTTATCTCAAAAAGTAATAAGCTGATTTTAATACAATTTGACATGTACCTTCCTTTCGTAAATGGCTTTGACAAGTTTGTTAGTCAGGAAAATCTGACGAGGTTTTCCTGGAAAATTTTGAGTTTTCATTTAAAAAAAAAATTATCTCAAAGAATACTGGGCCGATTTTGATAAAATTTGGCATGTACCTTCCTTTTGTAAATGGCTTTGAAAAGTTCGTTAATCAGAAAAATTGGACGAGGTTTTCCGGAAAAATTTTGAGTTTTCAATTGAAAAAAAAATTATCTTAAAAAATAAAAAATCTATGATAACCAAATTTGGTAGGTAGGTTTACGATATAAAAAGTAAATTATACACCAAAATTTAGATTTCTATGTTACAAGAAAAAAAAGTTATAATAAAATATTTTGTGCCAGATCATTTCTATGAAAATTCACTACCATAACGCACTTGCTGCGTCCAGGCTTTTTCTATTTCAACAACTACCACGGACGGAGTAACTGGTTGCCAAAATAAACTGACATTTACTTTTAGTGAATTTTCTTTAAAAAAATTCACTAATGAGGAGATCCCGACTTTGGAATTTAAAAAAATTTCTTCAAATGAGCGCTAATTAGGCCCCCTAGAACACATATCCGGGGTCAGTTTAAATTTTTATGTTTGTATATATATATATATATATATATATATATATATATATATATATATATATATATATATATATATATATATATATATATACATATATATATATATATATATATATATATATATATATATATATATATATATATATATATATATATATATATACATATATATATATACAGGCTGATTCTTTGGCGAAAAATAAGGGGTGTTTTTCTTATAAAGTTTTTCTTGGAACCCCTTCTCCTCCAAGTTACACCCCTTTGAAATTTTGGCAAAAAAAAGTTTTCATTAAATTTCTCCGTTATGGAATAATTTTAAAAAACTAAATTTTGCAGATGCATAAGGCTAACAAAATGACAGTTTTAAAAGGATTTTATAACCCTATAATGTTATCACAAGAGGGTGAAAAAACATACCCTTACATTATTTTTTATCAGTACTTTTTATTGTGTATACCGTTTTCTATTTAAAAAAAATGATTTAGTAAGAAGGATTAATTTAGCAACTTTTTTATGTCTTGACATTTTCTCATAAAATTGTTAGTTTCATCAAAAAAAAAAAAATTATTACACAGATCGATGTCACATGAATTTACACAGTGGTTGTTATTTGCTGAAAAATCAAGTACGTGGTAGGCTGTCAAATAACGTCATAATTACACTAATATGTTAATATGTATTGTTCTGGTTTTTACTAATTTCCAAAAATTCATAATAAGAAACAACAACTAGGTATTGTACTATTTAATAATTAATAATTAACAAACTAAGAAACGAAAAGAAATATTAACAAAATGTCAGTACGTATCATCATAATAAATGTTGAAAATGCCCCCCTTCGGAGAGAACGCATGACTCTAGTCTGTTTCTCATTGAACTTCGTATTCTATGAAAAATACCGGGTGTGTTTCTTATAATATCACATGATGCGATAATACGATTTCTGAGGTCATCGATGTTTGCAACAGGACTTGAATAAACTAAGGTTTTCAGAAAACCCCACAGGCAAAAATCCAATGGGTTCAATTCAGGAGATCGGGCAGGCCAATTATGTGGGCCTCCTCGACCTATCCAACGATTTGGGTAAACTTCGTTCAAGTAGTTACGAGCGTTGATACTAAAATGAGCCGGAGCCCCGTCGTGCATGTACCACATGTGTTGTCTAATTTGTAAAGGAATATTTTCAAGAAGTAGGGGCAACTCTTGTTCGAGTAGATGACAGTACACTTCTCCATTTAGTCTTATCGGAGGAAAATATGGTCCAATTAAGTCATCACCAATGACAGCAAGCCACACATTTAATGAAAACTGGTGTTAAAAATGATATTCCGTAATTTCGTGTGGGTTTTCTTCAGACCATATGTGGTTATTATGAAAATTTCTAATAGATTCTCGTGAAAAGTTGGCCTCATCAGTAAATAAAATACGAGATAAGAACTGTGGAACTTGCGTGATCATTTGAAGCATCCATTGACAAAAGATTAAACGAGGTAAAAAATCACGAGGTAAGAGCGCTTGAACTCGTTGGATGTGATAGGGATACAGTAGTTGTTCTTTTAAAATTCTAAATACCGTGGAATAGCTGACATTTAAGACTTGAGCGATTCTTCTTGTACTTGTACCAGGAGATTCTTCAATTAAATTGAGGACAGCCTCTTCAAGTGCTACAGTTCTTACTTCTCTAGAACGCCCGCAATCGGCGGCACTTCTTGAAAATTTTCCTTCTTCTTGCAGACGTTGATGAATGCGTGCGAATATGCTGTGATGGGGTACAGTTCTATTTGGATATAACAGTGTAGAAGCGCTGTGCTCTTAATCCATTGCCATTAGCACGGCCATATTCAAAATGCATATCTGCCATTTCGGAATTGGTATAATTTACCATTTTATTCACTTATTTGTTCTAAGTGTTTAAAAAATTTTCGATAGATTGACAGCAACCAGAACAATTAATATTAGTGTAATTATGACGTTATTTGACAGCCTACCACGTACTTGATTTTTCAGCAAATAACAACCACTGTAAATTCATGTGACATCGATCTGAGTAATATTTTATTTTTTTGTGATGAAACTAACAATTTTATGAGAAAATGTCAAGACATAAAAAAGTTGCTAAATGATTCCTTATTTCTAAATCATTTTTTTAAATAGAAAGCGGTACACACAATAAAAAGTACTGATAAAAAAAATGTAAGGGTATGTTTTTTCACCCTCTTGTGATAACATTATAGCGTTATAAAATCCTTTTAAAACTGTCATTTTGTTAGCCTTATGCATCTGCAAAATTTCGTTTTTTTTTAATTATTCCATAACGGAGAAATTTAATGAAAACTTTTTGTTTTGCCAAAATTTCAAAGGGGTGTAACTTGGAGGAGAAGGGGTTTCAAGAAAAACTTTATAAAAAAGACCCCCCTTATTTTTCGCCAAAGAATCACCCTGTATATATATATATATATATATATATATATATATATATATATATATATATATATATTATATTTTGCCCACATTTAAAATAATGTATCACACCGATAACTCAAAACATAATGGGCCGATCTTGATCAAATTTGGTGATTCAAATTTTCTTTAAAAAATTCGCTAATGGGGAGATCCGTGTTTATATACACATATATATATATATATATATATATATATATATATATATATATATATATATATATATATATATATATATATATATATATATATATATATATATATATATATATGGTACCGATAACTCAAAAAATAATACACCGATCTCCACCAAATTTGGTGGGTACCTTCCTTCTGCAAATGATTCGTATAACTTCGTTAGCCAGGAAAATCGGACCAATTTTTCATGGAAAATCTTAGGAAATAACAAAGTAAGGGCACCAAATTTGGTACGTTGGTGTATGTCATTATAGGTAAATTACCTACCAAAACGTAGCTCTGTAAGTTTAAAGACAAAAAAGTTCTGGGCAGTTAAAGAAAAAAATTTTGGAGTTTTTCTCAAAACGTCAAAGTCGCGATTTGAAACGTCAAAATTGACAATGTGAACGTGGAACAAATAAGGATTGTGAAAAGAAAATGTTGCTAGAAGACTGTTCTGCGAACCATTAACTTTCAGTTTCAACCGTCATTGCCCTTCATTTTACTAAAATGTTTACAGAAAATTCATTCAAATAGACCCTTTCTCTGATGCTTTGGCTGTCGGTTTAGTTAAGTTGATGCTTTCGCTGTAGGTTTAGTGAAGTTTATGGTTTAACTGTGTATAATTTTCAGCGAGTTTTCGTAGAACAAATTCGTTACTGCATTTTTGCATTTTTTTGTCGAAATATGATGCATGTTTGTGGTTTGTTGGGTGTGAAAATCCGACCCAATTTTCCGGAAGATGTAAAGGTTATATTCGGAAAATTTTTGTACTTTTTAAAACAATAAAGTTATTTTTATAAAATATGGTACATTGTTTCTACTATATAGGTTATATCAAATTTGATGCCTTTCATTAATAAAATTCACTACCATAACGCACTTGCTGCGTCTATTCTTTTTTTCTGCTTGTTTTTATTTTGACGCATTGACAAATCACCAATTACTTTCTTGTCCATACTTGCAATTAGAGAAATGTGCATTCAATTTGTCACTCGATAACTTCTTCTATAACGCCATATTTTATTCAATCTCACATCAGCGTTCACTCTGCGTTTTATGGTCACATTGAAGCTTACTGTTTTATGTAAGAACTCAGCAGCCTGGTGTCTTAACAGGTTTAGGTAAACGCATTCTCTGAAAGGATAACGAAGGCCAGACGTGTAGAGTTGTACAAATTGGTTCAAATGAGGTCTGCGTACATCAAAAGGAGTTGTTGGTATGTTGGTGTGTATACTTTGCACGCAGATTGCTGGAATTCCGCGGTTATCCGCAGACTTTACTAATGAAATTTCAAACTACGATTTTCTTTGATGTTCTAAACTGTACATGGTAGGCGATTAGTCGTAATGTCTTACTATATCCTTTAACATAAAATGGAAATAATTAATGGCACGGGAATAACTTTTTTTTTTGATTATCATGTTGCAGTTATATGATCGAGTTGAAAACTGTCACCTGATCAAATGCTATTGGTATAAAACTGATTCTAACACATTTAAACATAAATACGAAATTTCATTTCTGAGCGTCACACCGTCTGGGATTACCATAATTAAACGTTGAATGAAACGGCTTCTCACCCAGACACCAAAATTTATTTCAGATTTCTCTTACACCCGACGCGTTTCGACCCTCCAAGAGGTTATCTTCAGGGGATAAATCTGTTAAAGTGTCGTGTACGATCTTCAGCTTCAAGTCAGTATCCTCCTTTTTGGCGTATGCTGATCTGAGTTTCCTCTTCATCACCGATCTACTGAATTTCTGAAAAAAAAATTTCCCGGAAAACCTCGTCCGATTTTCCTGGATAACGATCTCGAATTTGTTTAATGAAAATTCACTAAAAAAGAAAACTTCCTTAATAGTAAAACAAAAAGTTCGAGACGCAGCAGATGCGTTATGGTAGCGAATTTTCATTAAATGGCAACATATCTACCAAAGTTCATTAAAATACCTTTGTAATTTTTAGAGATCCAAATCTTTTTTCGGAAAATTTGTAGAAAAACTCGTACGATCGGGCTGGCTAACGAACTAATCCAAGCTATTTATAAAATAAAGGTACTCGCCAAGTTTCATCAAAATCGGTTAATCATATATATATATATATATATATATATATATATATATATATATATATATATATATATATATATATATATAATAAGAAGATAAACACTAGCTGCAATATTACCGGCACTACCTTTACTCGTGGCTATCACAGCCACTTCAAATTGTGTGGGTAGACTGATAACAAGTTGCTGAGATGTGTGTATGAGAAGGGATGCCTGTAAGTGCCATGTAGTTCAAAATATCACCATACGCACGATTACCCACTGCGCACCGTTCCCCCACTTTCCCCTATACATTCATAACCTACAAATAATATTACGAACTATTTTTTTTAATAAAACAACTATTTTAATAAATCAGCAGCGCGCCAATGCTGAGAGAGGTTGCAGGTGTTTCTCTTTTTGTCTTCCTGGATCCTGATTGGCCATTGCAAATCCCTATGATGTGGCTGTATCGTATTTGAATTCTGACTATATGCTAATGCCATCAGTCGTGGACGCCATCTGGTGTGAACGCCACTCACTCCCTTTAGCAGTTTCTCTCTTCTGTGTGCTGCTGTCTACGCTCCGAGAGTGACATGACATCACCACAGTTACCACAGCTTAACAAACATTGTGCTGTGACATTACAGCGACAGTCAACGTATTGCGTTAGATGTTTTGCGGCATTATACTAATAATAATAATAATGATAATAATAATAATATACGTATACATATATATATATATATATATATATATATATATATATATATATATATATATATATATATATATATATATATATATATATACATATATATATATATATATATATATATATATATATATATATATATATATATATAATAAAAATTAAAACTGACCACGGATATGTCTTCTAGAGCGGACAGTTCTCGTTCATTTGAGGATTTTTCAAAACTCGCGATCACCGCATTAGTTCATTTTTTAAAGAAATTTTTCTAATTACAAAGATTTATTGAAGATTTTGTTCTGCAAAAATTAGAGCTAACAATTGCTTCTTCGAAAATTCGCAAACAAAATTTTTCACGATAACTGCAAAAATATTTCTACAAAATATGCTAATACAATATGCTATAAGAATTAATTAAAATGCGTTGAAAAACCGTTGCTGTGAAAATTTGCTGAGACGGTGTTTCATTCATTCAAGAATATTTTCTTGCGAAAAAAACTAGCTTTTTTTCAGGAAAATTTGCTGAAAGATATTTTTACAAGAACTCGCTAAATTTTGTTTACAAAGATCCACTAAAAATTTTTTCTACAAACATCAGACTCGGACCAGAAAATTCCTTGTTCCGACTGTTCCCGAACTTATGTAGGACAAACAAACAGACGCATCCATAATAGAATATATGAACACACCCTCGCAGGTAGACAATCCGACCCCTCATCGGCGCTGGCCATGCATCATATTCATACAGGACACAAAATAGACTTCGATAATACCAAAACAATAGAACCGGTTTACAACTTCAAAACGAGAATTATCCGCGAAGCAATCGAGATTAAAAACGTCCCGATTGTTTAAATAAGAGAGATGATGGTGTTCGCCTTCCGACCACTTGGAAACCTATTATATCTTCATTACAAACACACAAACAGAAAATAAATTCCACAGACAATTTTATTCCCCATTATCTGTCTCAACAAATGCCGGTGACCCTCTTAATCCTCCTCATCCTCTAAGTACCGTGACCAAAGCCCCCCACTTAATTGAGCTTGACCCTATTACTTTCACTGACAACGAAGCAGGTAGACGGAACGACATATATAAGACAAGACTTGCAACGAACTGCCAGATCTCTCTGAGGCCTAGGGTTGAACACACTGAGACCTCACAGACGATCTCCGGCGAGATTTGGGGAGTAGGCAGATTGAGGCCCCGTAATCGAGATACAACAACCCAACCCACCTTTCATTGAGTCCTTAGAGTGTCCTTACATATTTCCTTTACCTCTTGAAACCACCCCAGCCCACCTTTGTCCACCGCTCTAAGGAGTAGGCAGATTGAGGCCTTAGTGTCTCCTTACATATTTCTCTTACCTCTTGAAACCAACCCAACCCACCATTGTCCACCGCTTTAAGGAGTAGAAAGATTGAAGCCTTAGAGTGTCCTTGCATATTTCCTTTACCTCTTGAAAATGTCTCCAAAACAGGAGCCGAAACCTCGAGTTTTCATAAATTTTGGACGCGGTTCAACCCAAGAACCAAGTATGTCTCATATATATATATATATATATATATATATATATATATATATATATATATATATATATATATATATATATATATATATATATATATATATATATATATATGAGACATACTTGGTTCTTGGGTTGAACCGCGTCCAAAATTTATGAAAACTCGAGGTTTCGGCTCCTGTTTTGGAGACATTTTCAAGAGGTAAAGGAAATATGCAAGGACACTCTAAGGCTTCAATCTTTCTACTCCTTAAAGCGGTGGACAATGGTGGGTTGGGTTGGTTTCAAGAGGTAAGAGAAATATGTAAGGAGACACTAAGGCCTCAATCTGCCTACTCCTTAGAGCGGTGGACAAAGGTGGGCTGGGGTGGTTTCAAGAGGTAAAGGAAATATGTAAGGACACTCTAAGGACTCAATGAAAGGTGGGTTGGGTTGTTGTATCTCGATTACGGGGCCTCAATCTGCCTACTCCCCAAATCTCGCCGGAGATCGTCTGTGAGGTCTCAGTGTGTTCAACCCTAGGCCTCAGAGAGATCTGGCAGTTCGTTGCAAGTCTTGTCTTATATATGTCGTTCCGTCTACCTGCTTCGTTGTCAGTGAAAGTAATAGGGTCAAGCTCAATTAAGTGGGGGGCTTTGGTCACGGTACTTAGAGGATGAGGAGGATTAAGAGGGTCACCGGCATTTGTTGAGACAGATAATGGGGAATAAAATTGTCTGTGGAATTTATTTTCTGTTTGTGTGTTTGTAATGAAGATATAATAGGTTTCCAAGTGGTCGGAAGGCGAACACCATCATCTCTCTTATTTAAACAATCGGGACGTTTTTAATCTCGATTGCTTCGCGGATAATTCTCGTTTTGAAGTTGTAAACCGGTTCTATTGTTTTGGTATTATCGAAGTCTATTTTGTGTCCTGTATGAATATGATGCATGGCCAGCGCCGATGAGGGGTCGGATTGTCTACCTGCGAGGGTGTGTTCATATATTCTATTATGGATGCGTCTGTTTGTTTGTCCTACATAAGTTCGGGAACAGTCGGAACAAGGAATTTTCTGGTCCGAGTCTGATGTTTGTAGAAAAAATTTTTAGTGGATCTTTGTAAACAAAATTTAGCGAGTTCTTGTAAAAATATCTTTCAGCAAATTTTCCTGAAAAAAAGCTAGTTTTTTTCGCAAGAAAATATTCTTGAATGAATGAAACACCGTCTCAGCAAATTTTCACAGCAACGGTTTTTCAACGCATTTTAATTAATTCTTATAGCATATTGTATTAGCATATTTTGTAGAAATATTTTTGCAGTTATCGTGAAAAATTTTGTTTGCGAATTTTCGAAGAAGCAATTGTTAGCTCTAATTTTTGCAGAACAAAATCTTCAATAAATCTTTGTAATTAGAAAAATTTCTTTAAAAAATGAACTAATGCGGTGATCGCGAGTTTTGAAAAATCCTCAAATGAACGAGAACTGTCCGCTCTAGAAGACATATCCGTGGTCAGTTTTAATTTTTATTATAGTGTTACAAAGCACTTCAATAGACGTAGGTGCGGTGTTGCCACATCTCCAGAATTTCCCCAACATCTGGGAATTTTTGCACAATCTGGCAACACCGCCTCCCCACCCCCCTGGGGGTGCCTGGGGTGACCCCCCTCAGGCGAAGTCTCAACCCTCTAGGACCAGAAATAACGAAGTTACCAACTTGTACCCCGTCGGAACGGATAACTGAGGTCTGCACATTCCGAACACCCTGTATATACACCCTATATACGCAGAGAACCCTTACACCCTGTATACGCAGAGAGATCTTATAGTTCGAGAAACACCTCTCGTGTAACATAGGAGTGGTGACCACATTTGGATCATCCTGTATACACATCCCCCTGTATACACACGGGACCGATCTGTATTCACAGAACCTTCTAGTAAAAGAAGGTTCTGGAATGGAACTCTCTAGAAAGGAGGGGAAGGTACGGCGAGTATATAAAAGCGAAAGCAAGCCAGCCCGAGTTAGTTCAGTTCAGTAAGATAATGTGGTAGTGACTTGAAGAAGCAGTGTAAAGTGTTAAGAGAGTAGTGACTGTAGTACCAGATTAGTGACTTTTGTTGAGAGTAGTAATTGTAAGGCCAGTAAATGAAGTGTTTTGTGAGAGACATTCTAGAAATTTTATTGTATCCATATTTAGAGTGTAAATAAAGTTGTTTTGTTAAAATTAAAAGTCTCACTTATCCAGAACCCGGAGAAAACGCAACAATTTGGTGTCAGAAGTGGGATAAGTGAGTGAAGAAGTGAAGTAAGCTAGCTGTAAATGGTAAACACCAGATAGACTGACTACGACGAGATGGCTGAAATCAAAGAGTTGATGGACTTACTGAAGAGACAACGCGAAGAAGACAAAGAAGACCTCAAGAAGCAACGCGAAGAAGACGAGAGAAGACGACAAGAGGAGGAACAGAGGCGTCTTGAAGATAAAGAAGAACTCAAGAAGCAACGAGAAGAAGACGAACAACGGCGACAAGAAGATGAAAGAAGGCGGCGCGAAGAAGAAGAGATAAGACGACAAGAGGAGGAACAGAGGCGTCTTGAAGACAAAGAAGACATCCGAAGTATGTTCCATGATATGAGAGTCGATGTAAAAGAAGAAATTGAACAGATTAACGAACAAATAGAAAATGTGGACAAGAAAGTAGAAAATGTGGACAAGAAAGTAGAAGATGTGGAAAATACAATAGGAGTGGTAAACAGGAAAGTAGAAAATGTAACAGAGGATTTGAACAAACGATGGGAAGAAGTGGAGGGGTTGAAAGAACAAATGAAGATGATGATGAAAGGCACAGAAGTCAGACATAGAGAACTGACAGAGCAGGTGATGGGCCAGACTGACAGAACTCAACCAAGAGGAGTTACTGGAATGTCCCCAGTTCAAAATCGTCCGGAAGAAGGTATACCAATCGTGCAGCAGCCTCATGGAACCTTGAAGCCGCCGACTTTTGACGGAGAAACATCGTGGCCCATGTACAGGAGGCAGTTTGAGGCGGCAGCTCTCAGCAATGGGTGGAGCGAACAACAGGCAGCAACTGCTCTAATTCTCTCGCTTCGAGGTAAAGCCCTAGAGATCCTCCAGAACATCCCGGAGTCGAAACAGCAAAACTACTTAACAGTGATACAGGCCCTAGATTTGAGATATGGTAACAAGTACATGAGCCAGGTCTACCAGACACAACTAAAGTCAAGGGTCCAGAAGCCAAATGAGACGCTGCAAGAATTTAGTGCCGAAGTGGAGAAACTTGTGCGACTGGCATATCCCCAAGCCCCAGAAGAATTTGTCAACCAGATAACCATCCAGACCTTCATCGATGGGGTACTTGATAATGAAATGCAACAAGCTTTAAGGCTCGGAAGGTTCAAAACACTTACGGACTGCGTAATTTATGGCTTGGAATTTGAAGCAGCGAAGAATGCATCTCAACCTCGCCGCAACAGGCTGCGCGAAGTGAAGGAGAAAGAGGACCTTTCAGACACGACTGGGGAACTTAGGCAAGAAATAAAGTTTATAAAGGAAGCCATAAGCAAGCTCACTGCAACGGTCGGAGCACGTAAAACGAAAGCAGATTGGTCAGACATAGAATGTTACAAGTGTGGTAGGAAAGGCCACATAAGTAGGCAGTGCTTACAAACCCAACAGGTGGCTCGCAGAAGACAAGAATATACCAACAGGGAGCGCCATCAGGGAAAACGACCTGACGCCAGTGTAGGTGGGCGACACGTGGCATGCGAGACCCAAGGCCCCAAGGTCAGGGTCTCCACTATCCGACGCTACCGCGAGAGCCTCGTTATACCTGGCAGCATAGACGGAAGACAATGCAGTTTCACCATCGATACTGGTGCTACTAGATCCGTTGTACGTCCAGACATGTTGCCAAACAGGTCCGCACTCACGACCAACAAACAGCCTGTGTTGGAGACGGCAAAAGGAGATAGGATACCTGTGCATGGAGAGGCCACTGTTTTCATTAGGCTGGGCAGTACTGAGCTACAGGTAAGGGCTGTCGTCGCAGAAATCGTCGACGAATTTATTCTGGGCCTGGATTTAATGGAAGATTTCGATGTCCTGTCAGTAGACTTCCAGAATAAGATCTTGAAAATCGGTAACGAAGAGTTGTATTTATCTCCAACAGCAGGCGAAGCTAATCCCAGGGTGAGACTTATTGTCGACGAGGATACACGGATTCCTGGTAACAGTGAGAAGATTGTCAGAGCCAGACTAGAGAAGAAACTTGATGGTATGTCTGCTCTCATAGCGGAGCCCCTAAAAGATAGACATGATGGTGCCCTCGTCGCACGATGCTTAGTAGACCCGAAGAGGACAATACCCATAAGAGTGGCTAACGTGCAAACTAACAGGGTCACATTGAAGAAAGGTGAGGTTATCGCCACTTGCGAGCCCATTGACCGAGTGACGTTGTCAAGAAAGGTGACACCCACGGCATTAGACAGAAGACTGCCAGTAGAAATGGTAGAGCGGTTCAAGAATTCTTGGGGCCAATTGAACGACATGGAGATGGAAATGGCCCTGAAGTTCGTATTGGAGGAGGCCGATATTTTCGCTCAAGATAAAATCACAGGTCGTACGAGTCTAGTGCAACACAGAATTAATACTGGCGACGCAAGACCAATTAGACAGCCGCCGAGAAGACTGCCTTTTGCCAAGCAATCAGAAATCAAGGCGATGGTTAACGAAATGCTGGAAGATGGTGTGATTGAGGAGTCTAATAGTCCTTGGTCGTCCCCAGTAGTTTTGGTCACCAAGAAAGACGGCACTATGAGATTTTGCGTGGACTATAGGAAGCTGAATGATGTCACCAAGAAAGACAGTTATCCCCTGCCCCGGATCGACGACACTTTGAACACTTTGGCCGGATCAAAGTGGTTCTCTACATTAGACCTGAAAAGTGGCTACTGGCAAGTAGAACTCCATAAAGACGATAAGGAGAAGACTGCTTTTTCAACCGGGAATGGGTTGTACCAATTCAAGGTCATGCCATTCGGCTTATGTAATGCTCCTGCCACCTTCGAGCGACTAATGGAGTTAGTGCTGAGAGGACTTACATGGGAAACATGCCTGGTGTATCTCGACGATGTCATGGTGATTGGAAAGACTTTCGATGAACACCTGTCGAATCTGAAGCAGGTTTTCTCCAGGCTGAGAGGTGCCAATCTGCAACTCAATCCCAAGAAATGCGTCCTCTTCCAGAAGAAAGTGAGTTTCCTCGGACATGTCGTTTCTGAGAAAGGGATAGAAACTGATCCAGAGAAAATAAAGGCAGTAAGAGACTGGCCTGTGCCGAAGAACAAACATGAGGTCAGAAGTTTTCTGGGACTTTGCAGCTACTACCGACGCTTTGTAAAGTACTTCAGCAGCATTGCGAAACCTCTGCATAGCCTGACTGAAAATAAGGCCGAGTTCATCTGGTCACCAGATTGCCAAGAGTCTTTTAGAGAGCTCAAACATCGTCTTCTCACTGCTCCTGTGCTGGCTTATCCTCAGGACGAAGGACTGTTTATACTGGACACCGATGCTTCCCAGTATGGCATTGGGGCAGTACTCTCACAGCTCCAAGCCGGAGAAGAAGTTGTGATAGGCTACTTCAGCAAAACGTTCGGAAAAGCAGAAAGAAATTACTGTGTAACCCGGAAAGAACTGCTGGCAGTTGTAAGATCAATCGAACATTTCCACAGCTTCCTGTACGGAAGAACATTCCGCGTGAGGTCAGATCACTCTGCTCTGCAATGGCTTCTGAACTTTAGAAATCCCGAAGGACAGATAGCACGATGGATAGAGAAACTGCAGAGCTACGACTTCCGGATTGAACATCGAAGAGGAAGAAGTCACGCCAATGCAGACAGCCTGTCAAGAAGACCATGTTCAGTGCATGAATGTAAATTTTGCGAGCGACAAGAGAACAAAGAGATCGACAAAGTAACTCATCAGATCAAACAACTGGTGGCAGGACAGGAGAATAACACCGATCTAGACGTAAATCTTGAATACATCAGAGACGCACAGAAGACAGATCCAGACTTGAAAAATATTAGAGAATGGCTACAAAAGGGGAAAAGACCTGAGTGGCACGATGTGTCCCGGTTTGGGGCGGAGGTTAAAGGCTACTGGCTACAATGGGACTCATTGTGTCTAAAGAATGACATGATCACTCGAAAATGGGAAACTGCCGATGGTAGAGACTGTATATACCAGACCGTTGTGCCAAGTGAGTGCATAAGCAGTGTTCTTCAAGAGTTACACAATAGTAGAAGTGGAGGCCACTTTGGGGTCAACAGGACTCTTGCCAGAGTGAGAGACCGCTTCTATTGGATAAACTGCCGAAGAAGCGTGGAAGAATGGTGCAAAAGGTGTGACCAATGTGCTTCAAAGAAAGGACCAAAGACCCGATCCAGAGGAAAAATGATGCAGTACATCTCAGGTACACCGTGGGAGAGAGTTGCCGTAGACATCGCAGGACCTTTTCCCATCACAGAGTTTGGGAACAGATACATAATGGTGGCGATGGACTACTTCTCGAAATGGCCTGAAGTTGCGCCGATCCCCAACCAAGAGGCAACGACCGTAGCAGAAGCCCTGATGGAAAATGTCATATCACGGCATGGCGTACCCTTGGAGATTCACACCGACCAGGGCCGGAATTTCGAATCAGAGGTCTGGAAAAGCCTAATGGACTTGCTAGGCATAAAGAAAACGAGAACAACGCCACTCCACCCTCAATCAGACGGCATGGTAGAACGGCATAACAGGACCATCAATCAGTATCTTGCTATGTTTGTCGACGAGAATCAGAGAACCTGGGACAAGCTGATACCTCTGTTCCTCCTAGCTTACAGAAGCTCTCAGCATGAATCTACCGGCTACACTCCATCCATGATGTTGACCGGCAGAGAGATGCGGTTACCAATCGACATGACGAGCCCACCACCGAACGAGGACATAGCGGACCTAGCTACGTTACCTGAGTATGTCGCCGACCTAGAAGGAAAACTGCGCACTATACACAGATGTGTCAGAGATAGGCTCCTCTTAAGCAGTGACCGGATGAAGATGCGCCTGGATCGCAGAGCAACACCCCATACATTCAAGAAAGGTGATGCAGTGTGGCTGTACCAACCAACAAGAAGAAAGGGCCTCAGTCCCAAACTTCAGAAACCATGGGAAGGGCCATACTTGGTGACTAAGAAAATTAACGACCTAGTCTACAGAATCCAGCTGTCTCCAAGAACTAAACCCAAAGTTGTTCACATAGAGAGGTTGAGTCCCTATCGGGGCAACGAACCCCCAAGTTGGCGGCCGGTAAATACTGTTCGGGACGAACAGTCTTAAGGAGGGGGGCAGTGTTACAAAGCACTTCAATAGACGTAGGTGCGGTGTTGCCACATCTCCAGAATTTCCCCAACATCTGGGAATTTTTGCACAATCTGGCAACACCGCCTCCCCACCCCCCTGGGGGTGCCTGGGGTGACCCCCCTCAGGCGAAGTCTCAACCCTCTAGGACCAGAAATAACGAAGTTACCAACTTGTACCCCGTCGGAACGGATAACTGAGGTCTGCACATTCCGAACACCCTGTATATACACCCTATATACGCAGAGAACCCTTACACCCTGTATACGCAGAGAGATCTTATAGTTCGAGAAACACCTCTCGTGTAACATAGGAGTGGTGACCACATTTGGATCATCCTGTATACACATCCCCCTGTATACACACGGGACCGATCTGTATTCACAGAACCTTCTAGTAAAAGAAGGTCCTGGAACGTTCTGGAATGGAACTCTCTAGAAAGGAGGGGAAGGTACGGCGAGTATATAAAAGCGAAAGCAAGCCAGCCCGAGTTAGTTCAGTTCAATAAGATAATGTGGTAGTGACTTGAAGAAGCAGTGTAAAGTGTTAAGAGAGTAGTGACTGTAGTACCAGATTAGTGACTTTTGTTGAGAGTAGTAATTGTAAGGCCAGTAAATGAAGTGTTTTGTGAGAGACATTCTAGAAATTTTATTGTATCCATATTTAGAGTGTAAATAAAGTTGTTTTGTTAAAATTAAAAGTCTCACTTATCCAGAACCCGGAGAAAACGCAACAATATATATATATATATATATATATATATATATATATATATATATATATATATATATATATATATATATATATATATATATATGTATACGTATATTATTATTATTATCATTATTATTATTATTAGTATAATGCCGCAAAACATCTAACGCAATACGTTGACTGTCGCTGTAATGTCACAGCACAATGTTTGTTAAGCTGTGGTAACTGTGGTGATGTCATGTCACTCTCGGAGCGTAGACAGCAGCACACAGAAGAGAGAAACTGCTAAAGGGAGTGAGTGGCGTTCACACCAGATGGCGTCCACGACTGATGGCATTAGCATATAGTCAGAATTCAAATACGATACAGCCACATCATAGGGATTTGCAATGGCCAATCAGGATCCAGGAAGACAAAAAGAGAAACACCTGCAACCTCTCTCAGCATTGGCGCGCTGCTGATTTATTAAAATAGTTGTTTTATTAAAAAAAATAGTTCGTAATATTATTTGTAGGTTATGAATGTATAGGGGAAAGTGGGGGAACGGTGCGCAGTGGGTAATCGTGCGTATGGTGATATTTTGAACTACATGGCACTTACAGGCATCCCTTCTCATACACACATCTCAGCAACTTGTTATCAGTCTACCCACACAATTTGAAGTGGCTGTGATAGCCACGAGTAAAGGTAGTGCCGGTAATATTGCAGCTAGTGTTTATCTTCTTATTTACGTGTGCATTATTTTAGGCGGTAAGTACCGCATCCTTTATCAACTCCTATAAGCAAATCAGCCTTTCAAATTGGGTAATTTGAACTATCGTTACATGCCGTTATTTTTGATTTCATTTGTCTGTTGGTTTTAAAATCGGATATTTTAATTAAAAATGACTGTGGGGTAATTGTGCGTAAATGTGCACGATTACCCCGCATTTAAATAAACGTTAATTCGAACTAATTTCTTCCAAAGAAGAAGCTCGTTTATAAACGTCAATTATTTCTTATTGCAATTGCCGCGACATTATACGGGGAAAATACAAATCAACTCTTACTCTGAGGATTTGCTACAAACTGCAATGAATGCAGTTATAAATGGTGGCAGGAGAGTTGGCAGATCTTATAACATCCCGGAGTCAACTTTGAGAATAAATCTGAGACAAAATGAATCGAAAATTGATCAAAGATAAATTAGAAACAGCTAAAGAACAAAGGCATATAATTTAAGTAAAGAAGAAATTGAAATTAAGAGACAAAAGAAAACCAAAAAAAAAACTTACAAAAAATTTCGCATCGTAGTTAACTAATAAAAGTCTGGACGCAGCAAGTGCGTTATGGTAGTGAATTTTCATAGAAATGATCTGGCACAAAATATTTTATTATAACTTTTTTTTTCCTGTAACATAGAAATCTTAATTTAAGTGTATAGTTTACTTTTTATATCGTAAACCTACCTACCAAATTTGGTTATCATAGATTTTTTATTTTTGAAGATAATTTTTTTTTTCAAATGAAACCCAAAATTTTTCCGGAAAACCTCGTCCGATTTTTTTGATTAACGAACTTGTCAAAGCCATTTACAAAAGGAAGGTACATGCCAAATTTTATCAAAATCGGCCTATTATTCGTTGAGATAAAAAAAATTTTCGAATGAAAACTCAAAATTTTCCCAGAAAACCTCGTCAGATTTTCCTGACTAACAAACCTGTCAAAGCCATTTACAAAGGGAAGGTACATGCAAAATTTTATTAAAATCGGCTTATTACTTTTTAAGATAAGAATTTTTTTTGAATGAAAACTCAAAATTTTCCTGGAAAACCTCGTCCGATTTTCCTGACTAACGAACTTATCCAAGCTATTTACAAAAGAAACGTACATGCCAAATTTTATTAAAATCGGCCCATTATTTTTTGAGTTATCGGTGTGATACATATATATATATATATATATATATATATATATATATATATATATATATATATATATATATATATATATATATATATATATATATATATATATATATATATATATATATATATATATATATAATCATATAAAAATTGAAACTGACCTTTGAAATGGGTTCTAGGGGTCCTAGATCGCGCTCATTTGAAGAAATTTTTTCAAAATTCAAAAGTCGAGATCTCCTCATTAGTGAATTTTTTCTAAGAAAATTCACTAATAAAGACGATACCGAAAACACAGAAGAATATGTTTCTTTTACAATCCGTCCTCCCAGCTTCGATAAGACTGGAAAAGCAAAGAAAATAGCTTGATTCGATTCCGTACGAAGACACATTGGACAATCCCCAGAAAAAGTAAGAAACAAAAATAGAAGGTAATCTACACCTGAATCTTCTGAGTCCTCTGAAAATGACAACAATGATGCTTGTGACGACGTTGAACTCGAACCCTACTATGTCCCTCAACATAATGACCCCAAAAATTCAAATGAAACGTGCGTTTTATGTGGAGAACAAGGGAAGAATGAACTGTGGCACAGATGTGTATACTGTGGCTTCTGGTATCATGCACAATGTAGTGCTATAGATTCAATAGACCATTTTCTTTGCGACTTCTGCCAATAAAATTTTTCCTATAAAGTTTAAATTAATCTTGTAACAGTATGTCTATCTTTTTTAGACCATTTTATTGTGAAGACACACACTTTTGTTTGATGTTTCCAATCCGTGTCTTTTCAATTATTGATATAGCGGACTACGTAAAGCACACAAAATATACCAAATTCCCTTTGTAAGTAGTAACTGTGCACCATTTCCCGCCAATGCGTATCAT
Organism: Tillus elongatus; assembly: GCA_964006375.1. NCBI lineage: Eukaryota > Metazoa > Arthropoda > Insecta > Coleoptera > Cleridae > Tillus > Tillus elongatus. The sequence goes on along the minus strand of OZ023263.1, from coordinate 57,957,736 downwards.
TCCCCAACCTATGCGTATCATTATCCAACTAGGTGGAGAGATATGCGCAAATGGATTTTTTAGAATTTTGTAACTATGTTATTGTTATTGTTATTGTTTATTTGCTGAAACTTATACATGTCAGTACAAGAATGTCCTAGTATAGTGTTTAATGATAAAATTTAATAAGAATATTCCAAAATATGTTTGACTCCTTTCTTTATAATTAGATTCTTGGTAAATGAAATATCACTAAATGAAAGTAGAATAACTAGGGCTTCTATTAACGCTCTCGAAATTTTAGTAACATAATTGGTTTTATTTCTAAAAAGATTTTTTCTTAGGTGCGCACCCTTTCCCCACTTTCCTTTACCTATGTTTATATTAACCGCACTTATACAAAGTGAAACGTGCCATCTAAATAAGTGAAAATTTATTTGCATCAATTATTTTGTTTTTACCTCATCCCATATAAAGTGAAATACCGTTTTTGAAACAAAAGAACTCAAGAAATTGTTCGTATAAATAGTTATGGAAGATGAACTTTTTCCCATCATTACTTTTTCATTTTTAGTGAATTTTTATTGAAAAAAATTCACTAATAGAGAGGTATCGATGGTGAGACTTTGCAAAAAAAATTTCAAATGAGCGCGAACTAAGACCCCTAGAACCCATATCCGGGGTCAGTTTCAGTTTTTATATGTTTTGAGTTTTCTTTCAAAAAAAATTTTTCCTCCGAAAATAACAAAGCAGTTATAATGAAATTTACTATATATGTTGCCTTGTGAGAGACCTTACTACGTACCAAAATTCAACTTTCTAAGTTTATAGACAATTGAGTTACTCAAATTTTAATTTTTTTTTCGAAAACTTTTTTTCTCCAAAAATTACAAAGTTATTTTAATGAAATTTTGTAGATATTTTTCCCTAGGAAAGACCTTACTTCATACCAAAATTAAACTTTCTAAGTTGATAGAAAACTGAGTTATTCAAATTTGAAGCATTTAATAAAAATTCACTACTATAACGCACTTGCTGCGTCCAGAGTTTTTTTATGATAGGGTTGCCAGAATACTACTATTGTCAAGACTCATACTTTTGGACATATGTAGATCAATAATTTAAATGAAATCTCCTTAGTGCCTCACCTGAGAAGTATGTGACAAACTCATACTTTTAGTGAATTTTCTTTAAAAAATTGTTACCCATAGGAAGGCCATCTTCCTGCAGGAATATTTGGTTATTGAAGGAGAAGAAGTTCTGTTCTAGACAAATTTTAACCAAATTATTCAACGCTTTTTGCATATCTGTGCTGATCGAAGAAGTTGCGATCAGATTTTTAAGTATGAGTAGTGTCTGTTTCACCGGAATGAGTTAAATATTATCAAGCAACTAGCCACTAACAACGATTATCCTATCAGCATTGTTGATAAACTGATTAGGAGAAAGAGTCGCCAAAGTCTATGAGAAGAAAGTTCAGTCATCCCAGCGTCTCAAACTGACAACGTTTGCTACTTTCCGTTGACATATTGTGGACCCATTACTAGTGCCGTCTCAAGAGTCTTGAAGAGAGACAACATAAAATTCGCTTACAAGTCGAAAAACATCCTGAACAAAATGTTAGTTCACAATAAAGACGACATCCCCCTTCTGAAGAGGTCAGGAGTGTATTGCCTTAGCTGTGGAGATCCTTATTGCAAAACTGTCTATATTGGGAGAACTGGGAGAGCTCTCAACACCAGAATTTCCGAACATCTCAGAAGCAGAAACAATGCTGATAACGTCACTTCAGCTTTTGGTTGCCGCCTCAGGGAATTTGGTTATGCGTTTGATAAAGAAAATAATGTTAAAATCCTTTACCCATACACTTTTGGAACTGAGCAGTTCGTCCTTGAGGAGATGGAAATCTACAGATACACCTACAACTCCAACAACACTGCGCTAAATGCTTCCAATACCAGTGATATTAACTTTCCACCAATCTATAGAAATATCCTGAATTTGTGCCATCTACAATGAGAGTCAAAGGATTCTGTGGAGTCAAGAAGCCCGGAAATGCTTCTCGGTACGGTCCGACAAGTGTCAACGTCACTCGTCTGTCACTTGTGATTTTTAGCTAAAAATCGTAGTTCATTCGTCTCGCCCTCCACGTTCACTTCTGATTTTCGGCTTTTAACTGTCCTCCATTTTAAATGCGAAATTTTTATTTGTATCGCCGTGTGTCCATTGCTGTGATTTGAGGTTTAGATGCTTCTAATTCTGCCTTCACCCATCTAGTGCAAGGAAACAAAGACGACAGTCGATGAAAACAGCAACTATGAAAGATTTCTTATGAAGTTCAGTATGTTTAGACATTTTGGTTTTATTTTTATACGTATCATAGGTCTCAGTGTTTTTCTCTGAAAGTTCTGCTCTGATTGTGCAGCCTGTTTCGGCGGCTTCTCTACCTATCTATTTAAAGACCTTAGATTGTAGTGTGTCAGTGCACTGTAAGCTTAACTTACACGGGCTCTGACCCGTTTTTTGCTACTTTTGCATTGCTGTTTTTACTGCATGGAGGTGCTTTGACCAAGCTTTGCATACTTAGACGTTTTCAACTTTTAACTTCTCAGTTTTTAGCTTCTCAACTTTTTAGCTTTGATTTTATATATGTAACTGTTATAGAGTATGTTAGTTTTGACTTTATTTCTACGTAGATTTTGCTTGTAAGACTGTTTAGAATTGTGTAACTGCTTGTTTTATGGGATACTTGCCGACCTACCAGAAACTTTGTTTCTGACACAACTACTTTTTGTAATGTTTCAGAGTAGGGATTTTCCTAATAAATTCAGTCTGGAGTATAGCCTTGTCTGTTTTACCTTAGAAGACATTGGTGTTGATTCTAAAAAGAATATTGTGCGATAAAATATCCCAAAAAATATTCCAAAATTCTCTCTAAAATACGACTTATTTAGTTGTAGTCTTGTTATTGAAAATACCACCAACCCAAAAATCTGCAACGTATTAAGATAATTTTTTGTTCCTTAAAATTTATTTCGACTTAAACCCTAATAATCCATCCAATTGTTTATTAGCAATTTTTTTATAGGTGCTCAATAAGTTTTACATCTATAAAGTGAGCAACACCGTGTTGATTAAACCAACTTTGAGATTTTCGGATATACGATTTTTTTGTATTTAATAATTTTTGTGGAAATTTCTGAGATTTGAACGATTTTTATGAAAATTCTCTACCATAACGTACTTGCTGCGTCGAGACTTTTTACTCTTAATTGTACAACCGACACTTGACGCGCCAAGCTTTTTTTCTTAGTCACATTACTGACATGATTACTTCTATTCGCATATATATAGACCGTTAGCTAAATGCAGGAGAGGCTGGTGAAGATGAAAGTCAAGATAGGTGTATCTTGACATATCGAGGGTGTGAATGGAGACCACGGGTGGGCAAGTGGCCCACCCACCGGTATGTCAATGCTCACGGGCCTTCCATAGCACCTAGCACCTCACACCTCACGTCTCCTTCGACCTTATGATGACTCCTCGAGTAAGTGCCATGCCACCGACCGTAGCATGCTTAAATGGACGGAGAGTGTCATGCCCGTCTTGAAGAAAGCACTAAGGTTAAATTGAACTGCTCTTAATGGTTTGTTAATCGAGTTCTGAATGGGCTATACATGTGCAACGTTAACGTGCAGTGCGCACAGAGAATTCGAAGCCTACAACACTAAGAGACTATAAGACACTTTTTAAATTATTCTTTGTTCACCTATATAAATCTTGTGGTATGCATATTCAATTATTTTAATTTTCAAATCTTTTAATTGTTCATGATGTCTGGATTTCGTTGCTTTTGTTGACACTGTCTGTATTGGCATCGTCGAGGTAGGTATATTTGCATTATGATATTGTGGAGGCCCATACTTGGTGTAAATCCATTGAACTTAGTGACAGACTTTAATTCTGTATATGACAAAGCTGAGAACTTCAGCGAAACTGCAGTTATATTTTGAATAGAATAGTGTAAATCAATTTCTTTATTTATTTATCTATATTTGCATTCACATGTTGTCAGAATTACTTAGGTTATCATGCGTCTATCAATTTAAAGTTTTATTTGACATTTGTCAACACAATTATATATAAAAAAGTTTATGAAATTGCGCTACTATAACACACTTGCTGCGTACAAACGTTTACAACTAGTTATACATGGTTTGTCCCTTTATTAGTGAATTTTTTTAAAAGAAAATTCACAAATGAGGAGATCCCGACTTTTGAATGTTGAAAAAATTTCTTCAAATGAGCGCGAACTAGGCCCATATCCGAGGTCAGTTTCAATTTTTATAATATATATATATATATATATATATATATATATATATATATATATATATATATATATATATATATATATATATAATTGTGGGAAAGCCGTCAGTTGCAAAATAAAACTCTTTATTATAGGCCGAGCTTTCGGAAAAATTTATTCCATTCTCAAGGAACATGGAAAGAAAAAAGTTTACAATTTACATGGGAAAAATATAAAAGTTTAAAATACTTACATATAACGTGAGTACTACTAAACTAATTATTCAATAACAAACATAAAAGAAACCTTTTTATAAATTTGACTGAAGTCGAAAAGTGCCAAACTGACATACAAATCTGACTATTATCTAATTGAATTTGTTTTTTGTTTTTGTCTAGGAAATATAAATAGGGGTAGTGATTTCTAAAATTATTATCCTTCTTTAAGTTTATTAAATTGTCGTTAAAAGTAATTTCAAATTCTTCTAAACACATTCTTTTATTACTTAAGGTTTCACAGTGTAAAATAGAAACATTACTAAAATTTATATTGTGGCCAGTGTCGAGATTATGTTCTGACAGAGCGCAAGTTCTTTTGTGTAAACGTATGTCACTTTTGTGCTGTGTTAACCTATCTTTAAGGACTCTGCTTGTTTGACCAATGTATCTTAAACTACAATTATTACATGGAATACAATATACCACTCCAGACACTTTGGAAATTTCATCCTTACTTTTGAGTTTACTGAAAATGTTATTAATTGTTTTTAAATATCGAAACGTTATTTTAAAATTGGTTTCATCTTTAAATATAAACTTTAACCTATTGGAAATACTTTTAATGTATGGGATTGATGTGTAAAAAAGTTGTCTGTCAGATAAATTTGATACTGTTTATAGAGATTGTCTTGTATTGTAATGGTGATTGTTTAAACAATTGTATTAAGTAGTTTGGGAGGATAAGAGTTGTTAACAAAAATATTAGAAAGTTTTCTTAATTTTTTTTCGTAGAAAGAAGGATGGCATATCTTTAATATTCTATTTTTAGTGAATTTTCTTAGAAAAAATTCACTAATGAGGAGATCTCGACTTTTGAATTTTGAAAAAATTTCTTCAAATGAGCGCGATCTATGACCCCTAGAACCCATATCCGGGGTCAGTTTCAATTTTTATATGTTTATATATATATATATATATATATATATATATATATATATATATATATATATATATATATATATATATATATATATATATATATATATATATATGTATCACACCGATAACTCAAAAAATAATGGGCCGATTTTGATAAAATTTGGCACGTACTTTTCTTTTGTAAATAGCTTGGATAAGTTCGTCAGTCAGGAAAATTGGACGAGGTTTTCCGGGAAAATTTTGAGTTTTCATTCGAAAAAAATTTTTATCTCAAAGAATAATACGCCGATTTTGATAAAATTTGGCATGTACCTTCCCTTTGTAAAAGGCTTTGACAAGTTCGTTAATCAAAAAAATCGGACGAGGTTTTCCGGGAAAATTTTGAGTTTTCATTTGAAAAAAATTTTAACTTAAAAAATAAAAAATCTATGATAACCAAATTTAGTAGGTGGGTTTACGATATAAAAAGCAAACTATATACCAAAATTTAGATTTCTATGTTACAAGAAAAAAAAGTTATTAAATATTTTGTGCCAGATCATTTCTATGAAAATTCACTACCATAACGCACTTGCTGCGTCCAGGCTTTTTAAACCTAATAAAATGTTAATTTTAGTTTTAAATAAATGATCTGAATGAAAATTAATATATCTTTGAGAATTAGTTGGCTTTATATACCAATCTAAAATTATGTTGTTATCGTTTGTTCTAATTAATTTGGTATCTAGGAATAGTACACTTTTCAATATTCCTTTTTTCTAATCCTAGTTAGTGACACCTTTAATTAATTTTTTTTAGTCTCATCTCATTTTACCGTTATATGATCAGATTGTTGTTATTTTTTAGCGAGTTTTGTATAAAAAATAATTTACTAAAGAGATGAAAACTTTTAAGACTTAATTCAATTTGAATAGCGTATCTGGTTGTTTGTTCTTACCCTAACTTAGTGGGACCGTTCTATATTTAATACAGTCGTAGACTTTTCCCGTGGCCTCACAAGTGCTTGTTTTTTTTTTCTGCAACCGATTAAAATGTTTAGTTAATTTTCATAAAAAATTCACCAATGACTGGATCGCGACTTTTCAATTTTAAAAATTTATTTAATTGAGCGCATATATGCTTCTAGAACACATATCCTGGGCCAGTTTCAATTTGTATACGTCTACATACATACATACATACATACATACACACACACATATATATATATATATATATATATATATATATATATATATATATATATATATATATATATATATATATATATATATATATATATACCTCAAAAAATAATAGACCGTACTGACCTGACCTGACCTGACCTGACGATCGTTTCAGAAACAAAGTTATCAGAGGATAAAACATTCTGAGTATCTTCCTTTTTTAAGTGTTTCGTTAGCCAACAAAATCAGCTAGTTGAAGATTTTGTTGTGTTTTCTTTAGAAATGTTCTTGATATCTCCGGAAATAAAAGTTTGCGCAATCAAATTTTGCGTTATAACAAGTAAATTACGCATCAAAATTTAGATCTGTAGGTATAACGACAAAAAAGTTATAGACATTTAAACATAAATTGGGATTTTCCTCTTAAAACGTCAAAGTCGTGATTTGAAACGTCAAAATTGGCAACATTTAGGCAAAGAACTTGAAAGGAATACGGATTATGTAGAGAAAATGTAGCAAGAAGAGTGTTTTGCAAACCCTTCAGTTTCAGCTTTAACCGTAATTGTCCTCTTTACTAAAATATTTCCAGAAAATTCATTTCATATACACCCTTTCTCTGATGCTTTGACAGTAGTCTCAATTATAGAGTGTATCGTTTAATGGTCTATAATTTTAGCGAATGTTTGTACAAAGAATTCGTTAATGAGGCCACCACTTTTGAATTTTGAAAAGATTTCTTTAAATGAGCGCGAACTAGGCTTCTGAGAACCCATATGCGGAGTTATTTTCAGTTTTTATCTGTTTTCGTATATACAGAGTGACGCATTTCTACGATAAAGCTCAATATATCCGTTATTATACAACATACGAGAGGTGTAATACTGAACGTAAATACATCAATATACCAAGTGTCAATAAAATATGTTCCGTAATTTTCGAAATTTTAACCATTTTTGAAAATTATTTTTAACAACCATTTTTTAAGTAGTGAATGAAGGGAGGAAAATACTTAAAATACAATTAGACCTTAAATTAGATGTAAATCCAGAAAACGCAAAAACATTTGAAATAAAAATATTGGTATTATTTCTGAGCCACCCTGTATAGTAGTAGTATATAATAGTTACACATACTTTTTCACTTGTCAACAAAATATCAAATTTAAGTACATCAATATACCCGGTGTCAAAACGATATGTTTAGTAGTTTACGAAATATTGGCAATATTCCACACCTTTTTTCCAGCCTGTATATACATACATACATACATACACACACACACACACACATATATATATATATAAACATATAAAAATTCAAATGGCGCTTGGATATGGGTTCTAGGGGCCCTAATTCTCGCTTCTTGATTCATTTTCCCAAAGTCTCACCATCGCTCTATTAGTGAATATTCTTAATGAAAATTCACTAATAAATGCCTATAACTCACTTTTCTATAAAGCTGCATAGAAACTGAATTTTTTTTATGCGCTAGTCTCTTTGCGGTGTGGGACAGCCAAATGGAATAAATTCAGTATCTCAATTAGTGTAAATATTTATAAAAATCCCAAAAATTTCAATTCTAGATTAAAAATTACATCCTAGAATTAATGTATACAATTTTTTTTCGTATCTTGCATAATAACGGATATATTGAACTTTAAAGATTTTTTCCGAAAATTCCACAAAAATGATATACGATTAACCGATAAACTCTATGGCCAACACTACTGACAAAGCATCAGAGAAAGGGTCTATTTGAAATGAATTTTTTTGGGAATATTTTAGTAAAATTAAGAACAATGACGATTGTAACTAAAACTTTATATAACTAAGGCTTTGTAAAACATTCTTTTTGAGACATTTGCCTTCCATAGCTCATATTAGTTTCAGGTTCATTGCCTAAATATTACCAATTTTTACGTTTTGAATCGCGACTTTGACATTTTGAGGAAAACCCAAATTTATTTTTCTTTAAAGGCCTGTAACTTTTCTGTCTAACCTGCAGAGCTAAATTTGGTAGGTCACTTACCTATAATGATATAAACCCGCGTACCAAATTTGGTTGCCCTTACTTTGTTAATTCCGGAGATATAAATTTTTTTCGAACGAAAATACAAAATTTTCCAGGAAAACCTCCGCGGATTTTCTTGGTTAACGAACTTATCCAAACCACTTGCGAAAGGAACGTACTAACCAAGTTTTAGCAAAATCGGTCCCTTCTTTTTTAAGTTATAGGTGTGACACACACACACACACACACACACACATATATATATATATATATATATATATATATATATATATATATATATATATATATATATATATATATATACATATATATATATATATATATATATATATATATATATATATATATATATATATATATATATATATATATATATATATATATATATATATATATATATATATATATATATATATAATATAAAGTCTGAAACCGACCTCGGAATTGGGTTCTAGGGGTCCTAAATAGCGCTCATTTAGAGAAATTTTTTCAATATTCAAAAGTTCGGATCTCCTCATTAGTGAATTTTTCTTAAGAACATTCACTAAAAGGCAAATCAAGAACAACAATATAAATAATTTTGCCATTCAACGTCCGATTGCAGCTAACGTATTGGAGATCCAAAAAAATGTTCAGAAGCTTTATTATATGCAATTTAATCTACTACATTTTTTATTTATTTTTGTGTCTTGTGTCAGATATAGGCAAAAAACTGAAAAAATGTACCTTTTTTCCAATATGGCGTCTCGAGCGCAACAGATTTTGACGGGAACTTTTAGTATGTTCAATGGGAAGCTGTAATAACCATGTATACCAAGATTCAGATGTTTACCGATTAATGTTTTTATTGGTCAAAAACAGGTTTAATTTGACTGGACTATTGCTCTGCCTGGGCGCAAAATCGCCCACAACTGGTAAATACTACTTACTACCTATGTACCATAGTAAATCACCATATCTTAGTATCTCCTTCTCAAACCTACTGACAATTATATTACCTGAGCTCCATTTTAATTATCTGGCGTACAAACATATTTTAACGCACCTGCATTTTATTAAAACACCTTCTATTTTACGAAGCCCGTTTTTTTGTTTTGTTTTTATTTTAAATATTTTCTGTAATCTACAACTCTTGCCAGCGAGTAAAGCAAATTACTCTTCTTGCTTAAGACCACATATAACGAACACAAAGAAAACACAAATGTCGAGTCACTTATGAAAATAGCTTGCGTTGAGGTAGGTCAAGCTTTTTTAATTTTAGTCAACAAATGATGCAAAACCCACAGTGACATGCGGAGCTTTACTGAATCTGCGTGTTCGATAGAGAGCTTTTTCCACCAACAAAAACACTAACGAGAAGACGAGAATACATTTACAGTTTTGAATTTCACGCAATGTTGTAATTTCAGAATATAATGTTCGTTGCTTGTGTAATAAAAAATAACGTATCCTGCAAACTAATAACACTTGGCTTACTGGTCCATTTAAAAACTGCAATTTATGATACTAATAGCTTCACTGGCATATAACAAATTTTATCTTCTGGAGTTCACTCCTTGATAAATTAGGCAAATAAAAAAATAATAGATTATAATAAGTACACTTTATTGGAAACGGTAGTAAATTATGCACATACGACTACAATCGAGCCTTACACCTTACACAAAGCAGAAAACAATACAGAATTGGTATGGGATTATTATTATTATTATTTTAAATTTAATATGTTTTTTAGAAAAAGATTTATACATCACGTTTCCAAATTCTAAATTTTTGGATATGTTTTTATAAAACACTTGTATACATGTCGTGGCAAGCTTGGAAAACTATCCTCATTAAGCAAACCCACAAGTTCCAGCAAATGTGATATGGTTCCAACAGGATGGAGATACTACCCGACAATGATTTGGTAATAATTAATGTCCGGCAGTAACTCGAGTTATTATTTCCAAATCGGTGGATAGGGGGGCGAGGATCGTTAGAATGGCCAGCACTATCACCTGATCTCACGCTATTACACCTTTCCTTATAGGGGCATGTAAAAAGTGTGGTATACAAAACTAAACCACGTGATTTAACTGATTTAAGAAGAAAAATAACGATTACGAATAGGTCGATCATACCTCAGATGTTGATCAACGTTAGAAGATATTTTTATCTATTATTATAATGCTGCCAAGACGTTAAAGACATGCATGTTGAACATCTGCTACATCTTTCAAACGATGCATCACAGGCTCCTACTCCCCCCTTAAAAATTTGGGGGTTGCAACTGTCACTCGAAGAAGCTTGAATGTAGGGGTAAAGTTTTTACGTTGCAGGATGTAACTATTCAATCTGCAATTGACGTGTCATGGAACTTGGGTTTGTGAGACGGCAGTGAACTTTAGAAGGAGACCTAAGGCTTAACCAAACGATATCAATACCTTCGAAGATGTTCTTTAACACTGATGTGGGTGGAGTATTATTAAATGAAGGACCACCTCTTATATGCGCTTTATACATTTCATTAACGAATAATAATAACACCAGGAAACAATAACACTTGACAAATAAATGCCGGTTGTCCACAAAGTACAATATCACACAAAACACAACACTATACACTATACAATAAACTGGTCACAAAGTGTCTTTTTACTTCTATACCGCTAGGAACAAACGAACTTACTTGATTATAATTACTTTTGCTAATTGAGGGATGAGAGTGCGATAATAGTAACTAACATATTAAATTAAATAAAAGATTTTTATGGAGAATAGGGAGTTCGCTAAATTATAGTTTCACTTTCGGAAGGGCTTTTACTTCTGAGCTAATAACCATATGTGTCTAGAGACAAAATGAGAGTCATTCTCCCCCGCTACCCTATCAGCTTCTTAGGAAACTTGTAGGCCACACACACACACACCACCCTTTTTTTCTCCTTCAGGGCTCGTTCGCGGCCTCGCCGCCTCAATAGCACTGCAACCTTTGGTTTATTGTGCATGCCCTTAGTCTTTTTACTCCACCCACTCCAAAATCACTGTGCATTGAACTAGTCTGCACAGCGATTAGTATGATGAAGTTTTATATTGCTCTGTCTCCGGTCTAGACTGACCGTAGATCAGTTGTCTTCTACGGTCTAGAGCTTTACACTCGCACAAGATGTGCTGGGCTGATTCCTCCCCCTCGCCGCAGAGTCTGCATGCGAGGTCCCCCTCGAACCGCCCCATTTTATGCAGGTGTTCCTTGACGGCCATATGTCCCGTCAAGAGACCTGTTATGTTTCTGAGCTGTCTGCTAAGATGTAGCAGCTCCACAGCTCTCTTTGAACTGGGTTCGTCAATTATTGACTTCCCATGATTGAGCCCTGGACATTCTGCCCAGTACACCTTGTGTTGGTTTCTGACCCAGGACTTAATGGCTCCCCTGGCAGTGCTCTTTGTCACGCCCAGAGCCGGTTCTGGTCCCATAAATGGTTCTGCTGACCCTCTCTTCGCGAGGCTGTCAGCTTCTTCATTGCCTTTGACCACCGAGTGACCCGGCACCCAGATGAGGGTAACCTCATTCTGCCCAGCCAGGTCGCTGGTCTCGTGTCGGCACTCACTCACCAGTCAGGAATTTACCCTTGGGCTACTTACGGCCTTAAGGGCTGCCTGGCTGTCTGTGGCTATGAGGATCCGCTTGTTGTTGTAGCCCCTCCTCTTGTTCTTCCGCACACAGTGCAGGACGGCGCGCATTTCGGCCTAAAATACCGTTGCATGGGCTCCGAGCGAAATACTATGACTAACCCTCGGTCCTTCCAAATAAACACCTGCCCCCGTCCCACGCTTCCCGCCGGATCCGTCCGTGAATCAGACGAGCGCGTCCCGTGGTATGCCCGGCGTCTCCTCCCGCCATGACTCGCGGTCGGGATTTCCACTGTAAAGTTGTTTTCTCTGCAGATTCGCGGGCTCGCGAAGTCTGACCTCATTTCAAGCATGGGCTCCTTCACGATCTCCTGAATTTTGCAGTGGCCCCTGAAGCGTGGGTTGATCTTCAGTTTACCATTGCAGGCTAGTCTGTATAGTCCTAGCGTGGCCTCCCCCATAATAACTAAGTGTAGGAGGGGCAGATCCAGCAACACTTCCATGGCGGCTGTGGGGGTGAAAGACATGGCCCCTGTGATGTCTAGGCAAGCCATCCTTTGGATCTTGGCTAGTTTTTGTTTGGCACTGGATTGTGTCACATTAGGCCACCATACCAGTGCCGCGTATGTTAACGATGGTCTGATCACCTTTGTGTACAGCCAGTGGGCCATACTATGTCTTAGTCCCCACTTTTTTCCATATAACCGCCTAGTGACGGCTAAGGTCGTGACTGCCTTACGCAGGTGACCATTCCAGGTTAGCTTAGAGTCCAATACGACACCAAGATATTTTACCCCCCTGTGGCTCTCCGGCTTCCTCCTCCTCGTAAACGGTATGACGGTTGCTTTCGCGGGGCTCACCCCGAGCCCTTGACCAACCGTCATCCCTTCCACCACTTTCAGTGCTGTCTGCATGCGCTCCCACACTGACTGTGTAACCTTTCCTCGGACTATGGTGACAGTGTCGTCCCCATTGCCCTGTACCTCATAGCCCCCTCCAGAGAGCCTCCCCAGCAGGCCGTACACGACTAGACAGTAGAGAAAGGGAGACAGAACGCTCCTCAGCGGACACCCCGCCGCGACCCCCGCCGGCAGAGTCCCTCCCGCGAGTGATGTGAACACCGCCCTGTCCCTGAGCATGGAACCGATCCACCTGCAGCAGGTCTCCTCTATTCCACGATCCCTGACAGCTGCCAGAACCGATCCGAATGAGGTGTTGCTGAAGGCCCCCTCTATGCCTAGGAAGGCCCCCAGCGACACCTGTACAGACAGAAAGTGTTATAAAGGTACATATATTTTATCAATTGATCATATCAAGCAAGAAAAGTTATAATAATTGAAAAAAATTCTCATTCGGTGTCTTAACATCAAATTGCTTTTGATGTTTATATCAAAACACAGGATACAGATACGCTCTATTTCTTTCAAGGACTGCTTTACTTTGCGTTGGTTGTCAGCAGTATCCATCCCCCTTTTCACTACACCAAGCTAGACTTACTCCTGATTATGCCCTATTCATCAAACATCAGCGAATATACTGTATAGAAATTTTCATCTTGGACTATTTATACCTTTATCGCATAAATTTATACAAATTTACAAACAGCAACGTTTAACATTCCAACTGGGTAATTTTAATATACAGTCTGGAACAGCCAAATGGAAAAGATTCAGTATCTCAATTATATGTCTGGAAGCTACAATTCCGTTATGGTAGTGAATTTTCATAAAAATGTTTGTAATAGCAAATACGTTTTTTCTTTTAAAGAAGGCATGAACTTTGGTTACCAGTATAACCTATATAGTAGAAGAAATGTGCCATATAAAAAATAACACTATTGTTTGACAATGTAAAAAATGTTCCCGAAAAAACTGATTCCTAGCCAACGAACTTTAAATTATTAGCAAATTGAGCTATTGAAATTTGAAACATATAATGAAAATTCGCTACCATAACGCACTTGCTGCATCCTGAGTTTATTTTCTTGCATTATATTTCGATGGAAAATGCAAAAAATGTAATAATATAAAGTGAAGAAAAAAAAATTTTGTATCACCACAACTTATGGGCCACCTATGATTGTAAAACTAATTTTATAGGGTGCAACTTAAGACAGTCTATAAAAATTCAAAGTCGCGTCCTCCTTATTAGTGATTTTTTAAAGAAAATTCACTAAAAATTGAAATCGGTTGCAGAAAAAAACAAGCACTTGTGAAGTCACGGGAAAAGTCTGTGACTGTATTAAATATGGAACGGTTTCATTATGTTAGAGCAAGAACAAACAACCAGATATGCTATTCAAATTGAATTATGTTCCTTCTGTATTAAATTATTTTTTATACAAAAGCTCGCAAAAAAAAATTTTTGGAATAACAACAATCTGATCAGATAACGGTAAATTGAAGTGAAAGACTAAAAGAATTTAATAAAAAGCCTGGACGCAGCAAGTGCGTTATGGTAGTGAATTTTCATAGAAATGATCTGGCACAAAATATTTTATAACTTTTTTTTCTTGTAACATAGAAATCTAAATTTTGGTATATAGTTTGCTTTTTATATCGTAAACCTACCTACCAAATTTGGTTATCATAGATGTTTTATTTTTTAAGATAAAAATATTTTTCAAATGAAAACTCAAAATTTTCCCAGAAAACCTCGTACGATTTTTTTGATTAACGAACTTGTGAAAGCCTTTTACAAAAGGAAGGTACGTGCCAAATTTTATCAAAATCGGCGTATTATTCTTTGAGAAAAAAAATTGTTTTCGAATGAAAACTCAACATTTTCCCGGAAAACCTCGTCCGATTTTCCTGACTAACAAACTTGTCAAAGCTATTTACAAAAGAAAGGTACATGCCAAATTTTATTAAAATCGGCTAATTACTTTTTGAGTTATCGGTGTGATATATATATATATATATATATATATATATATATATATATATATATATATATATATATATATATATATATATATATATATATATATATATATATATATATATATATATATATATATATATATATATATATATATATATATATATATATATATATATATATATATATATATATATATATATATATATATATATATATATATATATATATATATATAAACATATAAAAATTGAAACTGACCCCGGATATGGGTTCTAGGGGTCCTAGATCGAGCTCATTTGAAGAAATTTTTTCAAAATTCAAAAGTCGAGATCTCCTTATTAGTGAATTTTTTCTAAGAAAATTCACTAAAATGAAGTCACTAACTACGATTAGAACTCGTCTTATATGACTCGGTTATCTGACACACACCGCTTAGAGCACTGGACCACCGTCGACTTGACAGATGTATGTAGTAGCAGGTATATATGTTAAATTTCTAACGTCTTTATTATTTATACCGAACAATTTTTATTTACAATGGATTTTTGCTCATATTCTAACGAAATGTAGGAAAATAACGACATAGGCACAGATCTAGGAGCTTGTTAGTCATTTCGTGTCGTATTTTTCACTCACATTAGTACGACTATCATAATTATCAATTTGACGTTTTAACTTTTTTTTAGGCTTACCTATAACTTTTCTGTCTTTCGCCTTAGACATCTAAATTTTGGTACATAGGATACTCTTTATGACAGAAACCAATATATATATATATATATATATATATATATATATATATATATATATATATATATATATATATATATATATATATATATATATATATATATATCACACCGATAACTCAAAAAATAAAAGGCCGATTTGAATCAAATTTGGTATTACCTTCCTTTTGTAAGTGGCTTGGATATGTTCATTAGCCAGGAAAATCGGACCAGTTTTTCCGGAAAAACTTTGGGTTTTCCTTCGGAAATTTTTCGTATCTCCGAAAATAAAAGAGTTATGACAATCAAATTTGGCATATGCGTGTCTACTGTCGAAGTTACCCTAAGTGTCCTAAGGCATTTAAAGAAAAAAATTTTTGGTGCCACTGGTGATCAGAGGAAAGTACAGGAACAAAATATTTTGTGTGATTGACAAAACCAATTGAATATCACATCCAACGGTTAAGTCTTCTTGACGCAAAAACGTCAAGAAGTAGCAGAAAAAATATTTTGAAAATTTGATAATTTTTTTTCTTTAAACGTCAAAGTCGCGATTTGAAACGTCAAAATTTCCAATTTTCAGACTTTGGAACAAGTACGGATTATGTAGACGATATGTCGTAAGAAGTGTGTTTTACAAAGCCTTAACATTCAGCTTCAACCATCATTGTCCTTCATTTTACTAAAATATTTTCAGAAAATCCATTTCAAATAGACCCGATTTCTGATGCTTCGGCAGTAGTTTCATCTATAGAGTTTATGGTTTAGTAGTCTATATTTTAGCAAATTTTCGTCGAAAAAATTCGTTATTGGGAAAACCGCGACTTATCAATTTCAAAAAGATTTAAAAATGAGCGCGAACTAGAACCCCAAAAACCCATATACGGGCTCAGTCTCAGTTTTTGTCTGTTTACCCATATACAGGGTGACGCTTTTCTACGGCAACGCTCAATATATCCGTTACTATACAAGATATGACAAAAAAGTATATACGTTAATTATAGCGTATCTTGAGCTGCATCTTATAAACTAATTTTAACAATCACAGGGTGGCCCATAAGTCGTTCGTCATATACACTTTTTTTTTAATAGAACACCTCCTTATTTTATTGCATTTTTGTGTTTTTCAGCCAGTTATAATGCATGTTTGTGAGAAAAAAATTGATATCGTTCATTGTTTTTGAGTTATTTCAATTGTTTTGCAACTTTCCTCGTTTTTTGCACATATTTCAAACACATATCACAAATTGTAAAACGGCGTTTTTATCAATATATAGCGGAGGCCCATGGAAATTACGCATTCAGAGAGCTTTTTGTTTGTATTACTCTTCGAAAAAATCGAGTTGGTGTATATGGGCACGCTCAAATAGTGGCTGAATTTTAAAAGTTTCCGCAGAAATGTTTTTAGTGTTTCTGTGGAATTTATTTTGTAATATTTTTGTGATATATTGGTAATTAATAAAATGTTTAGTGAGTTATTGTAAAAGAAAAGTTGTCGAATTTTTGTGAAAAATATAATTTATATATATTATTTATATATAATAACATTACTGAAGGCAATTTCTGTAAAAAAAAAAATGGTGATTTTCTGTAAAAGAAATGTTTGCAAATTTTCAGATTTTTTTTAAAATTTTGGTCCTAAAGCTGTTTGCTAATAATTATATCCTGGCAGGTGTGTAAACAGCTTAAAGAGGTTCGTTGGCTAGGAAAATCAGACCAGTTTTTTCTGGAACTTTTACGGTTTATTTTCGGAAAATGTTTGTACTTTTTGAAACAACAAAGCTATTTTAATGAAAAACCGTAGATTGTTACTAATATATAAGTTATACTGTCAACCAAATATCCTTCCTCTAGAAACAAGACATATTTGCCATTAATAGCATTTTTACGAAAATTCGCTACCATAACGCCTTTGCTGCGTCCAGACTTTTTATAAATGTGCACGATAATTCAGATACTGAAGTTATTTAATTTGTCTGTTCCACACTCGATACATTCCTTCTTTGAAGCAAGCGAGAGTATGCCAGTTATAATGCCATTTCTTAAATTATTTAAACGTAACCTTTCACTTGAAATAAATACTTCTCAGAATTGAATATGAGAAATGTAAAGATGTTTTTTTATAACATTTACTAAAGTCCTACTCAATCATTCAGTAGCATTAAAATACAACACTTTAGGTGTATAAATTAGCAACATAATAGTGCATAAATATAATGCAATGCGTAGATTTGCCATGTATCAACTAGATATGATGATGTAAGCCTAGTAATTCATGAGCCTTGCCCTATAATTGAACTGGTTGACAGGATTATTCAAGCTAATAATACGAGGAAGATATTTGTTCAGTTTCATTAAATTCAGTGATTATTTTTTGAGTTATCCTGGTGACAATTATACACTTTTAATAAACCAATATTGAAAAAATATAAAAGCACTGCTTGTAGTCTAAATTCTAAAAAGGAAATATACTTATATTTTAGGAAGAAAAGATTTTACTATGCTTTGTTAAAATTATGAAATAAGTATATAAAAGTGACATTTACACCTAACATGCAGTTCAAATTTTTACACCAAACAACGGTTTGTGGGCAGGGACGTTAGCCTGCAAAAAGAGCACGCTTGGCCACATTTGCTTACTGAAAAGTCTTCAGGCTAAATAGATATTAAAATCTTCGAGGGTATTTTAATATCTATTTAGCCTGAAGACTTTCCAGTAATCAAAGGTGACCAAAGGTGCTCTTTTTGCGCGATAACGTCCCTGCTCACAAACCGTTGTTTGCACCGCAATTAATAAAACAATTAATAAAATTAGTTGACCGCCCACCGTATTCTCCGGAATTATCACCATCAGAATATTATTTATTTCCAAAGCTCAAAAAAACATTTTTTTATTTTTATTTCAACAACACACCACGAGGGCTTACAGCCTAAATACTATCGTACCGTGGGTGTCGACAAGGCGGAAAGAGGCAACTTGTTAATTCTGGACTTGAAAGTTTGGAGGTTCGGGGAAGAAGGAAAAACATGTGGCAAGGAATTCCACAACTTTGAAGTCCTCGGGACAAAAGAGCGGGCATAACAGGATGTTTTATGTCTGGTGACCTGGATAGTAAAAGGGTGCATTCGCTCTGTTGCCCTGGTAGATCTGTTGGGGACAGCAGGTGGAGGAACTATGGAAGAAAGCTCATCTGAGCACTGCCCGTGCAGATATCTATAAAAGAGAGAGAGGTCACGAACGGCACGTCGGTGGGCAAGGGATGGCAGCCTTTGGGTGAGGGTAGGGTCACCGATGAGACGTATAGCTCTCTTCTGAATTGAGTTCAGGATAGCGAGTGTAGAAGCGGCAGCAGCACCCGAGATGTGGGAGCAGTATTCGAGGTTTGGTCTTATTTGTGAAGTATATAAGGTATAGATATTATCTGGTGAAAAGTATTTGCGAGCCCGGAAGAAGAAACCTAATTTCTTAGCAGCCGCTTCTGCAATTGATGTGACATGTTGATGCCAATTCAGATTCCGATCCACAGAAATGCCAACAAGTGAAAAGGACTCATTACTTTGAATAACTTGGTTGTTCATTGTGATGGGTCTAGGGCTTGTGTATCTCTTATGAGAAAGAAAGCAAGTCTGTGATTTGGTGGGGTTGAATTGTACAAGATTTCTACTTCCCCAGTCTAATATTTTTTTGGAGATCCACGGAGACAGAACCCTCCATGAGTCTGCGATCCTCATCTAATTGGGCTAAAGAGACAGGCCTAGAATATTGTATATTTGAGTGGAGGGTGCTGTCGTCCGCGCAACTGTGAACTGGGTTGGATGTGCTAGAGAGGAGCTCATTGATGTAGATAAGAAAAAAAGTTGGGGCTAAAGCTGAACCTTGAGGAACTTCTGCATTAATTGGACACAGTTTAGAGGAATGGCCATCCACGACAACTGAATTGTCCGGTTGGAGAGGAAGTTTGCTGTCCAGGTACAGAGTTTTCGTGGTAGGCCATAGGCCGGAAGTTTATTAAGTAGCGCTGCGTGCCAGACCTGGTCGAATGCTTTGGATATGTTTAGAGCGACAATCTGGAATTCACCGTGTAGTTCCATAGACTTGTTCCAAGAATGGGTGACAAAGGAAAGGAGGTCGGCAGTTGATCTGCGCTGACGGAATCCATACTGCCTGTCGTGGATTAGACTGTGTTTTTCAAGAAATTTTAGTAATTCGGTGTTTATATACTTTTCCATCACTTTAGAGACGACTGAAAGGAGATAAATAGCCCTGCAGTTGCTAGGAAGCGCTTTGGATCCTTTCTTGGGGACGGGTTGTACTCGAGCAGTTTTCCAGTTACTAGGGAATATGCCACTATTGTAAGATGTCTGAAACAGACGAGTCAGGACAGGAGCAAGTTCTGGTGCGCATTTTTTGAGAACAATTGCTGGGATCTCGTCAAAGCCAGAGGCTTTCCTGGTATTAAGAGAAGAGAGCATATTTCGTACCTTTTTAGTTTTTAAAATGATATCCGTCATTTTATGCACGACATTGGGGACTGTTGGTGGTTGCACATTTGGAGGTGGGTTGAGAGTAGAATTTCCAGCGAACAGCGAGGCAAAAAGTTCAGCCTTGCCCAGGGCGGTAGAAACAATTTCATTCCCTGAGACAAGAGGTGGGAACGTGCTCTTGCAGAAATTATTCCCAATAGATTTAGCAAGAGTCCAGAAGGGTTTGCTGCTCTGTTGGTGCTTGAGAGGACTTTGTTTTTGATGTGGTTATTAAACGAGTTTCTTGCCTTAGAAAGAATGCGGACATACCGGTTTCTTGCGTCGTTAAATGCTTGACGGTTTTCTTGATTGAGGGATTGTGTAGAAGCGTTTTGTGAGCTTTGACTTTTTCAAGTCTGGCCTTGTCACAGGATTTAGAGAAGCAGGGCTTTTGAGTGGCTGAAGAGGTTTTCTGTGTACGTGGAATAAATAATTCCATGCCAGCTTGGATAATTTCGGTGACGTTTTGTGAGATATCAGAGGGGCCAGGATGAGAGAAGCAGACAGACGCCCATGGAAATGAGGAAAAGTAATCTCGCATTTCGTCCCAGTTCGCGGAGTTGTAGTGCCAAAGGATACGTGGGTGTAATGACTGAGTGACCTCGGGTTGCATTGCGCATTTGAAAGGTAAACGTTTTTCGTGAAACAAAAAAATGATGTGTGCCATTGAGTAGTGGTTTGAAGAACAAGATAAATAAATTCTCTTAAAGGGGTTATAAGGGATTATGTTGAATAAATATGTATATATTTTTTAATTATTTTGTCTTTGACAATATCCTATGGCTTCCTACGTATATTCTCTGTGACGTTTCCTAATATTAATTCTGTTTTGAGTTTTATCGGATTTTCAGTCGATGAAAAATTGAATGAACTGTGCCAACAACAATAAAGTTCATTTTCAAAAAGAAACTGGAATTCCAGCTTTTATTAGCTGCAATTGGTCAGTAATATACCAAATTGAACTCTGGCTTTTGAAAGATTTATTACCATTGAGGAATTTCTACTAATACAGTCCGCTTCAAATCGATATTACGATAAAACCTCTTAAGCACAGTGTAAAAAATATGTTGGGACCATTTCGTTAATAGCTATTTTAAGAACAATTTTGATGACGTGGAACCTATAAAATTCACTTATATAAGAACATTAAAGATTTAAGATAATATTTTTAGAGAATTTTCACACAGAAAATTTCGCATTTAGACGGTAACAACTTTCGAATTTTTTAAAATAAGCGCGAATCAGAGCCTCCAGAACATATCCAAAGTCAGTTTCAGAGTTTATGTGTGTTGTTACGTTCTTCGGGGGTTCTCAATTTGTTGACTAACAAAACACAGCTTTTTAAACAACGAATTTACTATTTTTATTTATTTATTATTTACCCAACAGTTACAACAAATTACAGAGTAAAAGCATACAAAAAAAGAAAAAGTTAATATAAATTACTGCAAAACAATAGCACAGCATAATTAATAGATATATTATATAATTCATAAATAACTAACAAAAACTAAAAAATTAACACTGAGTATAATAATAATCCTAGCAAAACAAAACCTAATAAATAATATAAATTGCTACAACATAAATCTAGTGCAAGAATATATACATGATAAAATGACATGTGCTACACAGTTTCAATAAAAAAAAATGTATCAAAATAAGCAGCAATGGAATGGCAAATCTTCCTCAAAGAATCGCAATTTACGTCGTACGTAGGACACAATTTATTAATAATAAAGTTATATGGATGACTTTACCAAAATATTAGTATGTGCACCTCTATGATCAGTTAATAGCTCCACGTTTCGGCTAGATAGTCGTGGAATTTTAAAACAGACTAGAGACAATAAGTACGAACAGTCAACCTCATCATGCAAGTTCTTGTATAAAAAGTCAACACCATCAAGCAGTCTTCTAAGATGAAGAGCCAGCAACCCAAATTTTTCCAGATAAAGCGAATAGCTAAGACCTTGAGAAGGATACACACCATCGAGCCTGAAAGAAAGATATTTTAGAAACCTTTTTTGTATCTTTTCCACTCGACCAATATAAACAGTATAGAAGGGATTCCACACCACTGAACCATATTCTAATCGGGACTAAACCAGACAGTATAACAACACAATCAAAGCATCAGTGCCCAAGAAGGATTTCGTATTACGCACTATGAAGCCTAGCAGTCTAACAGCTGATGAAGTGACATGATAAATGTATTCAATAAATGATAATCTTTGGTCAAAATTGACACCTAGGTCTTTTATAGATGCAGATCTTTTCAATTCAAGCTGTTCAACAGTATAAGCAAATAGTATTGGTGATTGCTTCAGGGAATAACTAACAACTTGACATTTTGAAACATTAAGAGTAAGGTTATGGTTATTACACCGGGAATTCAAGGATGTCGCAATCTTGGATGGACTCTATTTTATGAAACAACTTCACATCATCTGCATACATCAGAAATTCACAGTCAATAGTCCCCTTTAAATTATCAATAAAAATTAAAAATAATAGAGGTCCAAGATTGTAACTCCGAGGAACCCCTCAGGTAGCGCTAAATGTATCCGACTTAGAACCATTATAAGAGACAAATTGCAACCGATCAGAAAGATAGATAACAAAGAAAGACAATAATGAATTCACAAAACCAAATTTATTTAATTTGGTTAAGAGTCGGTCTAAATAACATCCACCTGCCCGTGGTTATCGCCAGACACCTATTGTGTAAAACGTGTCAGGTTAAAGACAGTAGATCTATCTTTCATAAAGCCATGCTGATGGGGTGAAATATACGGCCTGATAGAAGGATAAATATGGGAATACATTATTATTTCCAAAATTTTAGAGAAATTGTATAAAATTGATATGGGCCTATAATTTCTGTGTCATCAACCCCCTCTTATGGACTGGGCATATCTTTTCTATTTTCCAAATGTTTGGAAAACATGGCTTTTTTAAAATAAGGTCATATATAATATGTAAAGGCTTTACCAGGGCTTGCGCACAATCTTTGATCAGGAAGGCAGGAACCTGATCATGACCGGAACAGAGACCTGTTTTTAATGGCCTTAAAGCGGCAGAAATGTCATCCTCATTAATGTGATTAATATCTACAATCAGCGGCAAACAGATACCACTCTCATCTCTACAGACACTGATAGGATTAGAAAAAGTTGGCATATAAACACTTCTAAACTGAGCACTAAAACCATTTATGATGTCAAGACGATATTACCCAGTACATCTTTCATTTGGAGAGGTATTCTAGTTTTTTGAGTTTTATCTCTTATAAATGACCAAAACTGTTTAGAATCACTGGTAAGAAGTTCCTCAGTTTTTCTGATATAGCTAAGGTAAGCGTTATTAATATCCCTTTTTATGAGACATCTTAGTTCCTTAATTATTGTTAAATCCACAGGATTTTTGTGAGTTAAGAAATTCCGTCTATACTTATGCTTTAATTGAAGATTCTTGATTATATCAGAGGTAAACCACTTAGAATATCTACCCGAATTTCTATAACTTATTATATACTATTTTTTAACAATAAACACACTAACTAAAATATTTCTCTATTACCAAATGTCTATAGCATTATAGTTCACTTTTCGCCTTGTATTGTCGCTTATACCGCACAAATACTGACTGACTGACTCCATGTGTGGGACCTTTATTTATACCGTCTATATTACTTTTAGATCTTTCTACATTCTTCCATCTGTGGTTGCCGTTCCGTCTCGAATATAATTCTGTAGTATTCGCTGTTGCGAATCCACTCTACAAGCTGCTGGGATCATATATGTAGTAATCCTCTCTATGAACTGGACTCTCATAAAGAAGGTGTATTGTCGGTGTAACAATATACAGGGTGCAACATAACATCATGCAGATATTTCAGAGGTAGACAGTACTCTGCAAATCAAGAAAAAAATTAATAGACGCATGGTCAAAATGAACAATTTTTGATATACAGGGTGACAAAATTTAAGTTTTTTTTATCATATTTTGCGTTTTTCTCTCGTATGCCCTGAGATACATTTTTGAAATTGGCTACACCTATTTTACTTAAGAGCCTCTACAATAAAATGTCAAAATCGTCAGTTGTCATATATAGGGTCCTATGTTTTTTTCGGTACTATTTTATGCTTCGTAATTTATTTTGGAGCACACTGTATGAATTATGACACCAAATCTGACTTTCCTCTTCATTGCTTTGGCTTTTTGATCTTTTGCATTTTTTTCCCAGGGCTCGTCCGCATCTTTACCACCCCGATAGCACCGCAGCCTTTAGCACTTGCATTCTAGGTCCTCCTCGAACCGCCCCATTTTATGCAGGTGTTTCTTGACGGCCATGTGTTCTGTGAAGAGTCCTGTTATGTTTCTGAGCAGCCTCTGCTAAGATTTAGCAGCTCCACAGCTGTCTTTGAACTGGGTTCCTCAATTACTGACCCATATCTGAGCCCTGGACAGTCTGCCCAGTACACCTTCTGTTCGTTACTGACCCAGGACTTAATGGCTCCCCTGGCAGTGCTCTTTCTCACGCCCAGAACCGGTTCTGGTCCCATAAATGGTTCTGCTGACCCTATTTTCCCGAGACTGTCAGCTTCTTCATTACCATTGACCCCCGAGTGACCCGGCACCCAGATGAAGGTGACCTTATTCTGCCCAGCCAGATCGCTCGTCTCGTCTCCGCATTCACTTACCAGCCTGGAATTCACCCATTGGTTACTTAGGGCCTTAAGGGCTGTCTGGCTGTCTGTGGCTATGAGGATCATCTTGTTGGTGGCCCCTACTCTTCTTCTCCCGCACACAGCGCAGGATGGCGTATATTTTGGCCTGAAAGAGCGTTTTATGGGCTCCGAGGGAAATACTATGACTTACCCTCGGTCCTTCGGAATAAACACCTGCCCTCGTCCCACGCTCCCCACCGAATCCGTCCGTGAACCAGACGAGCGCGTCCCGTGGTAAGCTGGGCGTCTCCTCCCGCCATGCCTCGCAGTCGGGGATTTCCACTGTAAAATTGTTTTCCCTGTAGATTCGCTGGCTCGCAAAGTCTCACCTCATTTCAAGCATGGGCTCCTTCACGATCTCCTGAATTTTGCAGTCGCCCCTGCAGCCTGGGTTGATCTTCAGTCTACCATCGCAGGCTAGTCTGTATAGTCCTAGCCTGGCCGCCCCCATGATAACTAAGTGTAGGGGGCGCAGATCCAGCTATACCTCCATGACGGCTGTTGGGGTTGAAGTCATGGCCCCTTGATGCCATCCTTTGGATTTTGCCTAGTTTTTGTTTGGCACTGGATTGTGTCACCTTAGGCTACCAGACTAGTGCCGCGTATGTTAGCGATGGTCTGACCACCCTTGTGTACAGCCAGTGTGCGATACAAGGTCTTAGTCCCCACGTTTTTCCATATAACCGCCTAGTGACGGCCAGGGTCATAACTACCTTACGCAGTATTTTTTCAACGTGACCATTCCAGCTTAGAGTCCAATACGACCCCAAGATGTTTTACTGCATTAGTCTCGTAACTTTTACCGTTTTCGATTAATCTGCAAAACTAGCTATTGATGCCTATCTAATATTAATGAAAAATAATTTAGTAGGCTGGGTCACCTTATTTGTCAATCTTGCTCGTTGACTTCTTGACGTTTTGCGTTAAGTACTTTGTTGCGTTTAATGTTTCTAGATTGTTTTTGAGTTGTTTGATTATGGTTGCGTTTACTAACCAAGAGTATGCAGAAATGCATTTGATCTATGGAAACGACAATTTAAACTCTTTATGAAGCCTGTAGACTCTATGCATATCCTAATCGAATACTACCTAACCCAAAGACGTTCTCAAATGCACATATGCGGCTACGTGAAACTGGAACATTCAAGAAATCCACTTATTTTGGAGGAGCAAATCAAACGACGAGAACTTCAGAAGTGGAAGACGCAGATCCGAGTATAAAAGACCCTTCTACGAGTACAAGAAAATCTACATTAATTATTTCATTTATGCATCTCTGGAGATTTTGGTAGAAAACTTTGCGTACCCTTACTACGTAGCAACGGTTTAAGCTTTTCTCTCACGTGACTTTTTTCTACATCTAAATTTTTGCCAGTGGTTCCTACAAATGCTCGCTCAAAATCCGTTCTTTGCAAACACAATTGTATTTAGCGATGAAGCAACATTTTTGAGGAATGCTCTCCGGAATCCTTACAATGAACATTTTTGGGCACAGGAAAGTTCACATGTAGGACGCGAAAATATTTTGCAACATTAGTTTTCTGTAAATGTGCATTATTGGAGACTATTTGTTAGGACCATTTTTTCTGCCAGCAAGGCTGAATGTACGTAATTATTATCAATTTATCGAAGAGGAATTTCCAGTGTTTTTAGAAGTGGTACCAATTCTTTGCAGAAACCAAATGTGTTAACGATGGTGCGTCAGCCGACTTTAGTATGGGGGTGAGGGAGTTCCTGAATCAACATGTTAACAACCGTTGGATAGGTCGAGGGGGACCTCAGCCATGGTCTCCTAGATCTGCAGACCCGAATAGTTTGTACTTTTTTATGAAATCATTGGTGTATCGGACCCCAACTGAAACAGAGGAGGAATTACGAAATAGGATAGTGGTTTCATGCACCATCATTCGCAATACTTCTGGAATTTTTGAGAGTCAGTCAGTCAGTCTATGAAGAAAAGAGTGTAATCCTACATCTTAGCAAGAGGAGGATATTTTCAACAGTTTTTATATATTTTTTAAAATTTAGAATTACTTAAATCGACAAATTTGATTTAATGTTAAGAATTGATTAAAAAAATTAATTACTATAACTACTGATTATTGTTTCGCTCACATCCTTTACGTTCCTAAATGGCGTCGTATAGATATTTTTGCAGATTAATCTAAAACGGTGAAAGATACGAGAATAATGCAAAAGACCAAAAAGCTAAAAAAATGAAGAGGACATTCAAATTTAGTATCAGAATGCATACAGGGTGCTCCAGAAAAATTACAAAGCATAAAATAGTATATATATATATATATATATATATATATATATATATATATATATATATATATATATATATATATATATATATATATATATATATATATATATATATATATATATATATATATATATATATATATATATATATATATATATATATATATATATATATATATATATATATATAGATGTACCTATATATAAACGCACAAGCTTTGCAAACCATGATTTACATGCGAAAGTAGAATTTTTCGTCGTAATGTAAAAAACCTGAAGTCTCTAGGTGGCGTCAGGACTTTACGTTTTTTCATTACGCTGGATAATTTTTTCTGGAGGTAAAGTTCGTTGATTTTAAGTTTTTCCATGAAAACTGCAAATTTTCTTTTCAAAATTTGATTCATATATTGCCATCAAACTACAAATACAATGTGCTAAAATTCAGTTTAGTTGAATAATTGTAATCCAAGTTTTTCCAGAATTAAATTTAATAACATGTGGGAAATTCCGTTAAATATATTCCCTTTAAAAAAACGACAGTACTGTGCAATTACAGTTAAATAGAATAAACAAATATGGATGTATTACATGATTTTCTCTTCGTGATTGTTTCTAATCAACATGTTTGTTTGATTGACATATTGAATTAATACAAATAAATAAGATCCTTTGGAATGAATTGTTTATAAAAATCAGATACGTAAATTTAATGTGTGTGCGCGCGTGTGTGTTTGTGTGCCGAAAAAGGGATGACATTGGAAGATTATCCATTATCCTCAGACTAAATTTAACATTAATAAGTAATAAGACAAGGTAAGTTGCGTGCCCTTAAGGCACTAAGTAGCCCACGGGTAAATTCCTGGCTGGTGAGTGAGTGCCGAGACGAGACGAGCGACCTGGCTGGGCAGAATGAGGTGGGAGCCGGGTCACTCCGGGGTCAAAGGCAATGAATAAGCTAACAGTCTCGCGATGAGAGGGTCAGCAGAACCATTTATGGGACCAGAACCGGCTATGGGCGTGACAAAGAGCACTGCCAGGGGAGCCATTAAGTCCTGGGTCAGAAACCAACACAAGGTGTACTGGGCGGATTGTCCAGGACTCAGACATGGGAAGTCAATATTTGACGGACCCAGTGCAAAGAGAGCTGTGGAGCTGCTAAATCTTAGCAGAGGACAGCTCAGAAACACAACAGGTCTCTTGACGGGACACATGGCCCTCAAGAAACACCTGCATAAAATGGGGTGGTTCGAAGGGGACCTCGCATGCAGACTCTGCGGCGAGGGGGAGGAATCAGCCCAGCACATCTTGTGCGAGTGTAAAGCTCTGGACTGCAAAAGACAACTGATCTACGGTCAGTCTAGACCGGAGGCAGAGCAATATAAAACTTCACCCTACCAATCGCTGTGCAGACTACTTCAAGGCACAGTGATTTTGGAATGGGTGAAGTAAAACTAAGGGTATGCACAATCAGCCAAAGGTTGCAGTGCTATCGGGGGCGGCAAGGCCTCGGACGAGCACCAAGGGAAAAAAAAAGTTAAGTTGCGTCTAGTATTGCAAAATTTATGAAAACTCGCTGCTATAACGCACTTGCTACGTCCCGACTTTTAATTACTTTGCTAGGATCTAGCTTGCGTATATAAATACATAGTAAGTATACTGATAGGTAATATCGCTATATAGTTTTCAATACAAAGTTGTTTAGCTCTTGCCTCTAATTTAGGTATTACCTACAAAGCGAAATTCACATGTGTATATCACAAATCTTTTTTTTTTCAAACAAATAATATATATCTGGGAGACAGCCATGTAGAGAGGGATCTAAATATACAAAAGAATTGAAAAGAATAAATTGAAGTAGGGAATATAATAAATCTTGTGCTTTATGGATCTTTCTGCACAATGCACAAATAAATAAAATAGGGAAAACTGCAAAAGTCTCCCCGATGATTAATATCTCCCGCATACCTGCACGTCATCGGAGTCGATAATTTAAAACCACCCACGATCATATGTTATATTTTGACAAGGCGGAGTTTGAAGTAGTCATCTCGCTTGGTAAATATCACCTAGATGTTCCCTGTAAATACATAAACATGAAAGTCAAAAGCCGTTAATTAAAACTGGAAATACACTGTTTCATACATAGGTAAGTGGATGCTCCCATACTTGATCTCTTGGAATTTACATCAAACGGTTTGGACAGTTTTGATTTATTTGTGCGACCGAATTTTTAACTCAAATAAAACTGCAGTTTTTATAAATCGACATACGGTGTGTCCCAAATTTAATGCTCATCATTGTCATCTCGGAAAATGTAATGCTACAGCATGTGTTAATTGAGGAAAGTTTTAGCACACTTTGTGCTCATTTCAGATGCGTTGATAAATTAAGGCCAACTATGGTCGTTTTTGAGATCTTTGAGAAAGAGAAAAATTTAGGGAATTTGTTTTTGCGCTTTGCTGAGTTGCTGTTGAGACCTTCACATCTTTCAGACATTTTTTTAAGACGCATAGTGTTTATAGAAAATTGAAAATCTGCAGATATTATTTTTGGGCTGCAGCATGCACGAAAATAATAGCTAAGGACTAGGTAAGTACATATTTACGTATGTGAATAGTGTGTTTGTAAGAATAAGTGGGATGTGGGTGTTAAACAATCAAACTACCTTGTTTGAAAACTTGGGAGGTTGGTGGTCAACAATCAAACGGTCAGTTATTCGTCAGATTTGTACACCTGTGATATTATCATATTATGCTGTTGCAAGTTTCTATTATTTCTACGAAATGACCCAAAAATACTCAGACGTAGAGATAGAAATTCGGTAGCCACTTCAGACTCTTATTTGGAGAAATTCCCTCACCGAACAAACTTTGGAAGAATTGTGAGCAATTTATTAAATTACGTAAGTTTCAAAAAGAGATGGTTATAGCACGGATGACACCTAACGTGCGAATAATACCCTTTAATGTATTGAAAATGATCCAAGAGTAACATTACGAGCAGCGTCGTACCCCCAAAAGGGGCATACACAGAATACTGATGCTAAGATTGTTCCATTCAAGCCAATAATTGTTTAAGCATTAAATACCGATGTCCATCGTTGAGGACTTCACTTTTGTCACTGGTTTATTCAAAGAGGCGAAGATCAGCCGGACTTCTCATCGAAACTCATTTGGACTGGTGAAAACGATCTACAAATTATGGAGTTTACAATAAACATAATTACCACTATTGGCCGACAGAAACTCCACATTTGACTGAGCCAAGGAGTTACCGATAGGATAACGTATGACACGGCATGATAGGTACCTAGTATTTCATTCTTATATAATCTCTGGTTCCCATTTCAATTATTTCGTGTTCATGTACCTTTTAGTGGAAACTTGACCGGACAAACGTGTTATGAAATAATGCGCACAATAAGACAACTTTACCTCCGAAGGTGAGATGAGCGAATTGTTTTTTCAACACGATGAATGTGCAGCTCACAACACAAGAAACGTTCGTAAAATATTGGAAGACAACTTCAATGATCGAGCCATTTCAAACACTGGCCAAGTTTTTTGGCCTGCCCGCTCGTACGACATCAAGCCTCCAGAATAATATATGTGGGACGCTGTGAAAAATGAAGTATACGAGCTTCAGAACTCAGAAACTATTTAGATTTTGGAACAAAGAGCGACATATGTTTTTGGCCCTATAAATGCTAGTTCTCTTCGGAGGGTCATCATTTCTGTTGAGCGAGATGCGAAAAATATGTTCAAGAAAATTGAGGTCATATTGAACTGTTTTGGTATCTCTAAAACCAAAGGTCCTGGGTTCGATCCCAAGTAGAAGCGTCATTTTATTTTTAGTACATACTGCAAAATTAACATGATCTAAGGTTTTGGCATTGTGTTTCAGCAGGTTTGACCTTCGAATGGAGCGTAAAACGGCCGGTCCCGTGTACTATACGATTTTGCGCACGTTAAATATATCCACCTGTATTTCCAAAAGAAACAGGTTTAGCAAAATTTTGCGAATGGTTGGCAAAAAACTGCTCCATTGCGTGGAATGATTGGCCATAGCCGCGGAAATAGGCCGACGTTAAAGAAGCAAGATACAATACAATACAAAATATCCTGAACTTTTCGCAAAAGTGATAATCAAAACAACAATTATAATAATAAAAAAACTTAAAACAATGATAAAAATTGGCGCTCTAGTGGCGCAGCTTGCTAGGTGTAAGTCTCTAAATCATAAGGTCCTGGGTTCAATTCCCTGTGGACCAACAAAAAAACTGATCTTGTCTGGTGAAGCGGTAATAATGAATAAAGTATCTGGAATTGCGCTACTGGCTTAAGGTGACAGATGTTAAAAGAAAAATAGTAATAACAATAGACTAACAATTTTGTTTGAAGTGAAAAAGGATTTACAAAAATAAGATTTCAAACTTACAGTATTGTGAGTGCCTTAATGCAATTGCAAACGAAAGAAATAAAAATAATCCATGTACACAAGGCCAACGAAATTATCTTCATTGAACATCTAACAAACATTACTGCACAGAAAAGATGTCAAATTTGCAATCAACTGCGCAAAAAAAAACAGCGAAAAACTGCCAATAAACGCAATTATTTTGAATTTAAAGAACCTCGGTGGTTCAGGGGTAAGAACGTGTGCCGCTGAACCGAAGGGTACTGGGTTCGATCCCAGGGTACTCCTTTCACTTTTTCAGTACAAACTGTAAAATTAACATCAATCGAGGTTCTGGCATTGTATTTGAGCCAGTTGAATTTCTGCACGTTCCGCCCTTCGGAGGGGGCGTAAAGCCGTCGGTCCCGTGTCCATGCGATGTTGGGCCCGTTAAAGAACCCTACCCTCCTTACAGAAAGGCAGGGGTTCGACAAAATTTCCAGGATAGTGAGGTGAAACGGCTCCCTGGCGTCGGTGATTGGCCATAGCCGTGGAAATAGGCCGACGTTAAAGAAACAAAACACACACACATATTTTGAATTTAAAAAAATTCATCAAATGTGTCCGAACTAACCCCTAAAACCCATGTTTAGAGTTTCCAAAAGAGCAAACGCAACGACTTTCTACGTACATACGCAGTTCTTCACGTAGAATCGAATTTTTGAAGAAAAAAAAGACCATTCGATTTGAGATTTATAACGTGACACCGTCCCTTCAAAATGAGGAGGAGGGGTGGATGTCAAAACTATTTCAAAATGTGTCCCCCACCCAAGTTTTAGCAAAATACTCCGAGTGGTTTTTCAGATACGTATCACATCGATAACTCAAAAACATATATATATTTTGGAAGAATTTTCTAGTCTAAGAGGAGAAGTTATTGTAAAATGAGAGCTGAACATTTAGAGTGTTAGTGCAACTGTTAGTGGAGGAAAGAAAGTTCAAAATTATTGAATATTTAACAAAATTATAAATGTGACCGTAGCAAGATTTGGCAGTTCCCTTTAGGTAAGTCAGAAATCGATATTGTGTTTATTGCAAGTACAAGCATTAATATGATATTGTGGAGGACGGTAATTGATGTAAATCCATCGTCAACTTAGGTAAATAAACAAGTTGATTTACACTATAATGTATAACTGCTGCAGTTTCGCTGAAGTGCTCAGGTATATCAAATACAGAATGAAAGTAAATTTTAAATTTAATACCTATTTCGTCTTGAATGTACCTCTCTGTATCTTCAGGTAGATGGGTTCGACCCACAACTACCTAATTTTATTACATAGTGACATCACCAAGTGAAGATTGGAACCTGTGATGAGCACTGATAAGTACACTTGGAGAACCCAAATCACCACAACACATTTTAAAAGACCTGGCGATCGTTGCACTAACAAAGTTAGCGTCATCATAGGATGAACCAAAATATTTTGTGTTGTATCTATTGAACTCTATAGAGCAAGATTAAGCTTTCGTGGCACAAAAAAGTCAAGAAATACTATTAAAATTACTCTGAAAATTTTATAGTTTTTCTTCTTAAAAAGTCAACGTCCGGATATGAAACGACAAAATTGCCAACATTTAAATTAATATTATAAAATAAATGTGGGTTATGTAGAAGAAATGTAAGAGGTGTGTTTTACAAAGCCTCAAGTCCGGCTACATCCGTCATGTCCTTCATTTTACTAAAATATTTGCATTCGTTTCAAATAGACCCTTCCTCTGATGCTTGACAGTAGTTTTAGTTATAGAGTTTGAGATTTAGTTATTATTTTTGGCGAATAATAGTGTACTCGTATATGCGTGAGTGTGTGTGTGTGTGTGTGTGTGTGTAATATTTGGAACTACAAGGGCAGCAACTGATGTTCCGCACACGACCTCTCCAGTGTAATCCCCCATATCTTTAAGACATATTTCTTATGATTTACAGGTCCTTTATAAAATGATAAAATGTTTCCCTGGCTTCTCCAAACCACTTATTTATTAGCCACATCCACTTCATTATCTGTCGAAAGTATTTCCCTGTCAAGTACCCTGTGAGTTTTGGAACCAGCAGCTTGTAGCTAAATTTGCAAAATAAGATCTGGATAATAATATAGTTGAGAAAGAAGTAGGAAGGAGACTTACCAAAACAAGTTATAGAACTTTCACAATCAAAATATAATTGAAATAGATGCCCTATCCTAGCTCAGGAAATAATTTCCATATCCGTCTTTGGGTGTGTTGAATACAAGGCTTTTTCTTTCCAAACAATTTTTTATTCCTTTCCCGACGCGTTTCGACCTTTTTAACTGGTCATCCTCAGGGGAATCTAGAATTTACAAAAGGCTTGTCAGAAAAACTGAGTTTTCCGGTACGCTACTTCTGCATGGGTACAATACAGAATACAAGATAAAAATGAGGCGACACAAAGTTAAATCTCTACACTAAGTCAAAAGTTAAAAGTTAACAACTGTCTAACTACACTCAAGAGAGAAAATGTCAAGTTCTCGTTTAGATCGGCAAACACTGTAAAAAGTTTGTTTATCCAGTATAAAGACAGTGTCCCAGTTCTCAAGAGGTCCGATGTTTATTGTTTAAAATGTGGTGAACCTGATTGCAACACAGTCTATGTCGGCAGGACGGGGAGAGCATTAAGTTTGAGGATTACTGAACATCTAAGAAGCAGAAATCATCCCAACAACAACGCTTCAATTTTAGGTTGTCATTTAAGGAAGTCAGGCCACCCTTTCAACAAAGAAAACGACGCAAAAATTCTGCACTCTTCCAATTTTGGCATTAAACAGTTCGTTGTTAAAGAGATGGAAATTTATAAGCATATCAATTGTTCAAAAAAGATGTGCTAAATGTTTTTAATACAGACTTACAAGTTTCTCAACTTTATACAGTCAGCTATCAGATCACCAATCCACACATTAATCAAATAGACCATGAATTAACCCTATGAGATGGTCTGTCCCGTGGTTTCCAGACATGTCATTCCATTTTTATGTCCTTGCATTTTCGAGTCGATATGTCACTGCTGTCAGCTGTCAGTTGTCATTTCCGTTTTCGTTTTCCGAGGCCGATCTTGCGTCTTGCTGTTTTGGTCCGACCATGTCCGTCGCCACTAGAGACGTCTGTTTTAATCTTAACTTTTGCAAGTTAAAACAAAAATTCGTTTTTAATTTCAATAAGAGTTGCTCCCTTTCGGGTTAGTAAGATCTCTGACTCAATGGATCCATCCTACAACAACAGATGAAGCGGGCTCCTTGGGCATTCAACTGTATAGTTTTTTTAGTCCTGTTTAATAATGGACAAGTAAGTAGATGGCCATCTTGGCATTTTCATGTTTCACAAAAAATAAAAATTCGCTTCTGTTTTCACTCTTATTCGATTAATAGGTTTAATATTCTCTGAAAGTTTCTTCTCAGCTGCATGGCTTGCTAATGTTTGTGTCGTTTGCTTTTGCTCCGATTAATACCTTCAGCTTAACCTAAAAACCCTTCTAAGGGGTAGCTTTTTTTAGATTTTTAAGACTTTTAGGAGTTTTTAGATTTAGATTTATTGTAAGTTTTAATTTTCAGGACAAAATTAGCTTTTCTCACAGCTCAATTTAACTTGTATTTGTAATTTTATTGCATGTAGTGGTGTATGACTTTGTACTTGTAATATTTGATAGCTGTGTAGTTAGACAGTTTTCAACTTTTAACTTTTGACTTAGTGTAGAGGTTTAACTTTGTGTCGCCTCATTAGTGAATTTTTATTTAAAAAAATTCACTAATAGAGAGGTATCGATGGTGAGACTTTGCAAATTTTTTTTCAAATGAGTGCGAACTAGGACCCCTAGAACCCATATCCGGGGTCAGTTTCAATTTTTATATGTTTATATATATATATATATATATATATATATATATATATATATATATATATATATATATATATATATATATATATATATATATATATATATATGTATATATATATATGTATCCAACCGCTAACTCAAAAAATAATTAACCGATTTCGATGAAATTTGGCAAGTGCCTTTCTTTTATTAATGGTTTGGATGAGTTCGTTAGTCAGAAAAATCAGACGGGGTTTTCCGGGAAAGTTTTGAGTTTTCTTTCGAAAAAATTTTTTTTCTCCGAAAGTAACAAAGCTGTTTTAATGAAATTTTGTATATATGTTGCCTCAGGAGAGATTGTACTACGCACCAAAATTCAACTGTCTTAAGTTTAGAGAAAATTGAGTTAATCAAATTTTAATTTTTTTTTTTCGAAAAAAAATTTTTTCTCAGAAAATTACAAAGTTATTTTCATGAAATTTTGTGGATATCTTGTTTATTTTATATGACACTGACGTTGACTCTAATCCTCCTCAGCTTTCTTTCATATTCAAACTGTTGATCTCAAATTGCTTAAGGTAAATTCTAATAGATGGCACATATGTCTAAAAGCGGGCACAGATAATTTAGTTAGTTAATAAGGACAAGGACATTGAATAAAGATTTGTTTTCACGAGGTACTGATTCTAACATAGAATTTAATATTTACACTTTTATGGCTATAATTCATTTACATCTGCTACTCTCGATATCACATAATCGCCAATAAAGATAGATCGCTACCACATAAAATTAGGATCATTACACATCATTACACATCACAATGAACAACCAAGTTATTCAAAGTAATGAGTCCTTTTCTCTTGTTGGCATTTCTGTGGATCGAAATCTTAACTGGCACCAACATGTCACATCAATTGCAGAAGCGGCTGCTAAGAAATTAGGTTTCCTCTTCCGAGCTCGCAAATACTTTTTACCAGCTAATCTCTATACCTTATATACTTCACAAATAAGGCCAAACCTCGAATACTGCTCCCACATCTGGGGTGCAGCTGCCGCTTCTACACTCGCTATCCTGGACTCCATTCAAAAGAGAGCTATACGTCTCATCGGTCACCCTACCCTCACCCAAAGGCTGCCATCCCTTGCCCACCGACGTGCCGTTGGTGACCTCTCTCTCTTTTATAGATATCTGCACGGGCACTGCTCAGAGGAGCTTTCCTACATAGTTCCCCCACCTGCTGCCCCCAACAGATCTACCAGGGGAACAGAGCGAATGCACCCTTTTACTGTCCAGGTCACCAGACATAGAACATCTTGTTATGCCCGCTCTTTTGTCCCGAGGACTTCCAAGTTGTGGAATTCCTTGCCGGCACATGTTTTTCCTTCTGCTCCGAACCTCCAAACCTTCAAGTCCAGAATTAACAAGTTGCCTCTTTCCTCCTTGTCAACACCCACGGTACGATAGTATTTAGGCTGTAAGCCCTCGTGGTGTGTTGTTAAAATTAAAAAAAAAAGTTTGCTGTAATCGTTTTTAGTCTATTGTTAATTAATAGTCAATAGTTTCTTCCTAATAACTGAACACACTACGTGGTTTCCATTGTCATCTACTTGGAATTGCCGCTTTTACAGTCTTTACTATTAACAATGTCGCTTTGCTTACTCTTAGTGCTATAGTGTTAGTGAATTTTTATTAAAAAAAATCACTAATAGAGAGGTATCGATGGTGAGACTTTGCAAAAATTCTTTTAAATGAGTGCGAACTAGGACCCCTTGAACCCATATCCGGGGTCAGTTTCAATTTTTATATATATATATATATATATATATATATATATATATATATATATATATATATATATATATATATATATATATATATATATATATATATATATATATATATATATATATATATATATATATATATATATATATATATATATATATATATATATATATATATATATATATATATATGTGTGTGTGTGTGTGTGTGTGTGTGTGTGTGTGTGTGTATCCGTCTGATAACTCAAAAAATAATTAACCGATTTCGATGAAACTTGGTAAGTGCCTTTCTTTTATTAATGTCTTGGATGAGTTCGTTAGCCAGAAAATACGGACGGGGTTTTCCGAGAAAATTTTGGGTTTTCTTTCAAAAAAAATTTTTTCTCCGAAAGTAACAAAGCTGTTTTAATGAAATTTAGTATATATGTGGCCTCAGGAGATCTTACTACGTACCAAAATTCAACTTTCTAAGTTAAGAGAAAATTGGGTTATTCAAATTTTAAATTTTCTTTCGAAAAAAATTTTTTTCTCCGAAAAATACAAAGTTATTTTAATGAAATTTTGTGGATATCTTGCCTTAGGAAAGACATTACTACGTATTCAAATTAAACTCTCTAAGTGTATAGAAAGTTGAGTTATTGAAATTTGAAGCATTTAATAAAAATTCACTACCATAACGCACTTGCTGCGTCCCGAGTTTTTTATCTTGTATTCTGTATTGTACCCGTGCAGAATTAGCCTACCGGAAAACTCAGTTTTTCTGACAAGCATTTTGTAAATTCTAGATTCCCCTGAGGATGACCGGTTAAAAAGGTCGAAACGCGTCGGGAAAGGAATAAAAAAATTTTTGGAAAGAAAAAGCCTTTTATTCAGCTCACCCAAAGATGTCAACCCCAAACATTTTGACGTTTAGGAACAATCCATATCCGTGACTACTTAGTATGTAGTAAATAAAGACAGTCAACTGTGAAGTTGTACAATACATTCTGCCTGCTATTTAAAATCATACGTACACGAGCTATTAGGATTCATGTATATAGTTTAACTATTTATTTGATATAACCAAATAGTGGCTGGGTATATTTAGTTTGTAATACTAGTACATCGTACATTTTAATCCTAATTATTCCCATTTGTCGAACATTTCACCGGAGCGTAAACTTGACAGAACGCGGAGTCCCTAGTGTAATGTCAATACTGTAAACACGTACACACGTATTCAGATTACATAACAGTGTCACGTTAGCTGCTGCTTTTCAAAATCCATGTTAATTATGCCGTGTCGTTTGCAAATTTAGGTTCACAGGGTGGGTCCATTCTAATCACTACGCAACAATCAGTTTTAGATTCAAATAAATAAGTTAAGACAATTTTCTCCGGAAATTCCGTAACACTTACACATCACAATTTAGAAAGAAAATAGAAGAAATTAATAGTCGAGTCAAATTAGTCAAAAAGTCTCCTTAACTTGGACATTTGAAACAAAAAGCTGAAAATTGGTACAAACCGTGAGGATGATGTCCTGTTTCGCATCCTAAAAATCCCAAACGACCACACTTGGGGAAAATCCGCTATCTCGGAAAAACCCCTGCCATCTTGGATATTTCGAAATTTAAATCTTAGCGACCGAACCAAACCTCCGGTTTTGTGTTCGTTTTTGTGTCAAATTATTTGTTCTGCCTTATATTGTCATATTTACAACTTACATGATTTAAAAACAGCGATAGTAATGGGTTACACTGGGTTAAAATGTGAAAAAAAAAGAGTCTAACAGTATGAGCCGTCTCTTTTGATTGACCGTGAAGAAATAACAGAAAACGCAAATACAGCAGTAGGGCAGCGGCTGAGGCTGAAATCGAAAATTCCACACCTTCAACGTCACATCAAGGAGCGTTCTTGGCAAGTGTCAAAAACAAGGTGCGTTTCATCAAGCTGATATCCAGGCACCTCACCGGAGCTGGAGTCAATGTAATTCAAGCCCCCGATGACGCCAATACTGTGATATGAAGACAAATGTGCAAACTGCCAAAAACGGCGCGGAGTCAGTAATAGTAGGTAAGGACACCGACCTTCTCGTTAATGGCGACATATAACCCTGTAAGTAACGTCAAAATGTTAATATCAGGAAAAAACAATGCATAACCCTGACTCTTCAGCAGTGAGAAGTTCATCGCCGTCTTGGAGATCTCATTGCCCCGCTCATGTTTTTCCATGTTTTTTTATTTATTTCAACAACACACCACGATGGCTCACAGCCTAAATACTATCGTACCGAGGGTATGGACAAGGAGGAAAGAGGCAACTTGTTAATTCTGGACTTGAAGGTTTGGAGGAGAAGGAAAAACATGCGCCGGCAAGGAATTCCACAACTTGGAAGTCCTCGGGGCAAAATAGCGGGCATAACAAGATGTTCTATGTCTGGTGACCTGGACAGTAAAAGGGTGCATTCGCTCTGTTCCCCTGGTAGATCTGTTGAGGGCAGCAGGTGAAGGAACTATGGAAGAAAGCTCCTCTGAGCACTACCCGTGCAGATATCTATAAAAGAGAGAGAGAGGGGTGACCAACGGCACGTCGGTGGGCAAGGGATGGCAGCCTTTGGGTGAGGGTAGGGTCACCAATGAGACGCATAGCTCTCTTCTGAATGGAGTCCAGGATAGCGAGTGTAGAAGCGGCAGCAGCACCCCAGATGTGGGAGCAGTATTCGAGGTTTGGCCTTATTTGCGAAGTATATAAGGTATAGAGATTAGCTGGTGAAAAGTATTTGCGAGCCCGGAAGAGGAAACCTAATTTCTTAGCAGCCGCTTCTGCAATTGATGTGACATGTTGGTGCCAACTGAGATTTCAATCCACAGAAATGCCAACAAATGAAAAGGACTCATTACTTTGAATAACTTGGTTGTTCATTGTGATGGGTCTAGGGCTGGTGTATCTTTTATGAGGAAGAAAGCAAGACTGAAATTTGGTGGGGTTGAATTGTACAAGATTTCTACTTCCCCAGCCTAATAATTTTTGGAGATCCACGGAGACAGAAACCTCCATGAGTCTGCGATCCTCGTCTAATTGGGCCAAAGAGACAGGCTTAGAATATTGTATATTTGAGTGGAGGGTGCTGTCGTTAGCGTAACTGTGCACTGGGTTGGATGTGCTAGAGAGGTGGTCATTGATGTGGAGAAGAAACAAGGTAGGGGCTAAAGCAGAACCTTGAGGAACTCCTGCATTAATTGGATATAGTTTAGAGGAATGGCCATCCACGACAACAGAAACGCTCCAGTTGGAGAGGAAGTTTGCTGCACAGGTACAGAGTTTTGGTGGTAGGCCATAGGCGGGAAGTTTATTAAGCAGTGCTGCGTGCCAGACCTGGCCGAATGCTTTGGATATGTCTAGAGCGACAATCTGGGATTCACCATGTAGTTCCATATACTTGTTCCAAGAATGGGTGACAAAGGAAAGGAGGTCAGTAGTGGATCTGCTCTGACGGAATCCATACTGCCACACCCCTTCAGAAAGGCTAAAAAGGGTTCCTTCAGGAAGCTCCAAAACGACGCTTTTTATGGGATAAATTGTCTGTCTCCAATCAACCGAACGCTACATACGTGGAAATCACAGAATAGGGAGAATATCTTCTTGTCGCGCTGGATGGATGTGTTGTTAAAGAGAGCCTAAACAACGCCAGACTTGGCTGTATCGGAAGACAGTTGCAAAGCGGTCCACCAAGGCAGCATTTGACTTAACTGGACTTCCACCTACATCCATAGCTGCTAAACAACATGTGTACCAAGTTTACCACCAGGCAAGTGCCATATTGCTCTGGTTTAAAAACTCTTAGTACGCCAATTCCGTATATTTAAATTTAGGTTTAAGTATAGATGAAAAATTGCCTACCGGAAAATGAATGAGGATGAATAGTGTATGCAGGTCAGCTAAAAACCCATCCCGACTGAAGAGGATACAGCCCCGGAGCGGATACTCCTAATCATCTTCTGCACCAGCAAATCCGGTTGTGAAAAAAATGCAAATTCAGGACAATTGGTTTCAGTTGCACAGATATGTTCCGTTGCTGTGCGGGGCATGGATCTGCAAATCGTGTGCAAGTGGCTGACTTGGACATCGTTGACGATGTCGAACCTTTGGCTGACTTGTTGCCATAGAAACCGTACATTTAACGTAGTATTTACTATGGCCAAAAAATGCAAACATTTTGGGCAAAAATGTACTTTCTTAAAAAATTAATAAATACATTT
The DNA here is from genome assembly GCA_964006375.1 of Tillus elongatus. Lineage (NCBI taxonomy): Eukaryota > Metazoa > Arthropoda > Insecta > Coleoptera > Cleridae > Tillus > Tillus elongatus. Next base: position 57,916,032 of record OZ023263.1, on the reverse strand, counting down.
TTTATCTGATTTGTTAAAAAGATCGACAATATTCTACATTTGAAGTATTTTAAAAGAAAGAGAATAGTAAACTACGCAATTTGAGGCAAAGACGATGAAAATCGGATGCTTAGTTCAGTCGCTGTGCTCAAAACTCAAACATCCATGACAGTGGTTTTTTCAAGATAGCGGATTTTTGTCAAGTGGGTTTGCTTGGGACTTTCAGAATTTTAATTAGGACATCATCTTCAAAATCTCTGGCAATTTTCAGCTTTTTATTTCAAATGTCCTGGCCAATATCTTATTTGACTGGATTATAAGTAGATATTAGATAACAGACATAGACCCACATCCCTATGATTGTTACTCCTGGCACGAGTGGATAATTTTAGATTATAAAAACAAAAACCGTCAAAGTCAAAACTAAAATGAAACTAAAGGGCATCGGTTGTTCAGTGGTAAGAACGTATGCCTCTGAACCCAAGGGTACAGGGTTCGATTTCCAGTGTTCCCCTTTTACTTTTTCAGTACATATTATACAATTAACACCAACCGAGGTTGTGGCATTGTATTTGAGCAAGTTGAATGTATGCACGTTCCGCCCTTCAGAGGGGGCGTAAAAATTGGAAAGTTACACTTATTAGGAATTAATTCGAAACAAAGTATGATAACTGAAGCTGAAATAGGTTTAATACTCTGGAAATTTATAGATAAAATATACAGTGGTCAATAATAGCAAAGAATAAGAGTATATTTCAACTAAAATAGTTTGTCAATTGTTAGTTATTTGTAGTATGAAGTAAAACTAATGCAGAAAAATGAATAAGTTACAATTGATTAAACAAGCAATAATGTATGAACAAAGTGATAAGATATTTTTCTATAATTAACCTTATATATAAGACTAAATATATTAGTAAGAATTTATCTGCATTCTCCTGGCGTGTCTGCTTGGGAATAGATTGACCTGGCGTATCTTTTGGTTCTCGGTAACAAATCGGCTGGGCCAAATATTTGTCAAACGCGTTTCAAATATATGGATATATGTCAAATTAAACAACGTCCGTGTCGTCCAAGGAAGATCACGTGTCCAGGTGACAGAAATTGATCTCTTCCTCTTGGTGTCGCTTGCACGTGATCGAAGCGAATGTCTGGACTGCAGTGTTTTGCTATAGACTTCTCGTCACGGGTCAGTCGTTAGCCTGAAGACTGGCTGTTGCAAGTGAAGCTTACTGACTGCTATCTGACAAAGAAGTGGTGTGAGTGTAGACTGATCGCTATACGACGACAGAATCAAAGAGATCATGTTGACTGCAGGTCGCAGGCCAGTAGGTCTTTCTACGACGCTTACTGGACCCTGGACGGCGATGTTAGGTGTTGTATAAGCACAGCATAATCTATCATTCTGCGGTATCACTACCTCTCGCGTGTTATTTGATCTTACTACGATCCACCTTGTCCGCTGGATGACGAGGAAATTAAACCGCCGTGGATTCAATATTGCTGCTTCTCTGTTGTCGACAGTTGAATATACTTGTCCCATAGCGCCACTGTCGGTTACTTGTGTCTCCTGGCGGCTGTTCTAGGCGTTAAGGGATGTTTGCAGGGTAATAATGAATAGGGATATTAGGCGCGAATATTCAAGAATATTGGAGCCCAATTTCTGAATTATATGTAAACAGAAAGTTTTTGAAAATGCGCTGCCATAACGCAAACGCTGCAATCGAACTTCTACTACTGGTTATATGTTTTTTGTCCGTATATTAATTTATTGACTGAAGGGAGAGATTTCTCAAATTCGTTTTGCTGTGGTATTTATCGTAGGACCTCTACCTGGGTCCTTATTAAAGTCGATCAAGGCAGACGCCATACTATAAATACCGCAGCACCTCGAAGCGGTAGACATATCTCTTCCAGGGGTTGTAGAGTTGTACCTTAGGGACGGACGATTTACAGTGAGATTTGGGGAGTAGGCAGATTGAGGCCTCAGAGTTCCTTTCCTTTAATATTTCCTTAACGCTTTCAAAATGGCTGCAAAACAGGAGCCGAAAGATCAAGTTTCAACAAATTCTTGACGCGGTTCAATCAGAGAACCAAATATTTCTCATTAATGACCGCGGAAACCTTTCCGATTTTTAAACATGAAAAGTCTGAATTTGAACGCGGATATGGGTTCCAGGGAACCTTTTTTGCGCTAATTTGTAGAAGTTCTTTCAAATTTCAAAAATGGGGACCGTCTCATTGGCGAATTTTTTTTACGAAGTTCTTAGATCCTTCTTTCAGTGGCGACTGCATCTAGGAATTTTTTGAATAATCTTGAGATTGTAAAATGAGAGTCCTATAAAATAAAAAATAAATGGAATTGAATTTAAAAGTGTTGTATTTAAGCGCACAAGATCTTCAATGTATTGACGGTTCATTCAGCTTTCAGCAAAAACTTTCGTTGCTAAAAAATGATTTAAGTAAACGTATGTCCATGCAGAATTATGTGTAATTATAATTTTACAAATTATTTATTTCATCTTTCAAGGACTCCTAATATACAGGTGTTTCTTAATTAATGCGAAAAATTTTACAGGGTGATTCTTTGGCGAAAAATAAGGGGCGTTTTTTTACAAAGTTTTTCTTGAAACCCCTTCTCCTCCAAGTTACAGCCCTTTGAAATTTTGGCGAAAAAAAGTTTTTATTAAATTTCTCCGTTATGAAATAATTTAAGAAAACGAAATTTTGTAGATGCATAAGGCTAACAAAATGACCGTTTTAAATGGATTTTGTAACCCTATAATGTTATCACAAGAGGGTGAAAAAACCTACCCTTATATTACTTTTTATCAGTACTTTTTATTGTGTGTACCGTTTTCTATTAAAAAAAGATTTAGAAATAATAATAATTTATTTAGCAACTTTTTATGTCTTGACATTTTCTCATAAAATTGTAATTTTCATCACAAATAAATAAAATATTACTCAGATCGATGTCACATGAATTTACAGTGGTTGTTATTTGCTGAAAAATCAAGTACGTGGTAGGCTGTCAAATAACGTCATAATTACACTAATATTAATTGTTCTGGTTGTTGTCAATCTATCGAGAATTTTTTAAACACTTAGAACAAATAAGTGAATAAAATGGTCAATTATACTAATTCCGAAATGGCAGATATGCATTTTGAATATGGCCGCGCTAATGGAAATGGATTAAGAGCACAGCGCCTCTACACTGAGTTATATCCAAATAGAACTGTACCCCATCACAGCATATTCGCACGCATTCATCAACGTCTGCAAGAAGGAAAATTTTCAAGAGGTGCCGCCGATTGCAAGCGTTCTAGATAAGTAAGACCTGTAGCATTTGAAGAGGCTGTCCTCAAGTTAATTGAAGAATCTCCTGGTACAAGTACAAGAAGAATCGCTCAAGTCCTAAATGTCAGCTATTCCACGGTATTTAGAATTTTAAAAGAACAACTACTGTATCCCTACCATATCCAACGAGTTCAAGCGCTCTTACCTCGTGATTTTTTACCTCGTTTAATTTATTGTCAATGGATGCTTCAAATGATCACGCAAATTCCACAGTTCTTATCTCGTATTTTATTTACTGATGAGGCCAACTTTTCACGAGAATCCATTAAAAATTTTCATAATAACCACATATGGTATGAAGAAAACCCAGACGAAATTACGAAACCTCATTTTCAACACTAGTTTTCATTAAACGTATGGATTGCTGTCATTGGTGATGATTTAATTGGACCATATTTCCTCCGATAAGACTAAATGGAGAAGTGTACTGTCATCTACTCAAAGAAGAGTTGCCCATACTTCGTGAAAATATTCCTTTACAAATTAGACAACAAATGTTGTACATGAACGACGGGCTCCGGCTCATTTTAGTATCAACGCTCGTAACTACTTGAACGAAGCTTACCCAAATCGTTGGATAGGTCGATGAGGCCCACAGAATTGGCCTGCCCGATCTCCTGAATTGAATCCGTTAGATTTTTGCTTGTGAGGTTTTTTAAAAACCTTAGTTTATTGAAGTCCTGTTGAAAACATCGATGACATCAGAAAGCGTATTATAGCATAATGTGATATTATAAGAAACACACCCGGTATTTTTCATATAATACGAAGTTCAATGAGAAACAGACTAAAGTCATGCGTTCTCTCCGAAGGGGGGCATTTTCAACATTTATTATGATGATACCCACTGACATTTTGTTAATATTTGTTTTCGTTTCTTAGTTTGTTAATTAATAATTATAAAATAGTAGTACAATAGTTGTTGTTTCTTATTATGAATTTTTGGAAATTAGTAAAAGCCAGAACAATACATATTAACATATTAATGTAATTATGACCTTATTTGACACCCTACCACGTACTTGATTTTTCAGCAAATAACAACCACTCTAAATTCATGTGACATCGATCTGAGTAATATTTTTATTTTTTTGTGATGAAACTAACAACTTTATGAGAAAATGTCAATATATAAAAAAGTTGCTAAATGAATCCTTCTTTCTAAATCATTTTTAAATAGAAAACGGTACACACAATAAAAAATACTGATACAAAATAATATAAGGGTAGGTTTTTTCATCCTCTTGTGATAACATTATAAGGTTACAAAATCCATTTAAAATTGTCATTTTGTTAGCCTTATGCATCTGCAAAATTTCGTTTTTATAAATTATTTCATAACGGAGAAATGTAATGAAAACTTTTTTTGCCAAAATTTCAAAGGGCTGTAACTTGGAGGAGAAGGGGTTTCAAGAAAAACTTTATAAAAAAGACACCCCTTATTTTTCTCCAAAGAATCACCCTGTAATTTTTTTCGCATCAATTTAGAAACACCCTGTATAATTAATGTAGCTTTTAGGTAATTATCTCTTAACTTTTGTTCATGCTGGATAGCTCAAACAAGTGAATATTCCGCAAAACCACTGAGAAAAAGACGATAAAAGAAGAAGGCTACAAAGCGTGCTGTGCTTTATAAAAGGAATACATGGAATGTATCTCATACACAAACAACATATACAATAACACTATAGCTAATTAATTTATATCAAAATACGTACCTTTTTGTATATAAAATAACATCCTCTATACGTATGGTCGAACAAAGGACTATTGTAATGTAAACTCGTACAAAGCTAAATCCCTTGAAGGCAAACTGTGTTTTATTCCATAATTTTTATTTGTCAAGTGCATGTGCTTTAATATTAGGGGGTAAAACACGTGCAGGTAAATGACAAAACAATGAGTATGATATTCGTGTAGCCCCTGTTCGAAACACGAGAACAAAGAATAAATCGCACATTCATGTCCGTTAATTGTGTTGTAATGCTACGTTCAAAAAGGGCCAACGAGCAGCAAATGACAAAATCATCCCTGTCCAAATAGCCACCTGAAAATGTTTATATAAACATTATTAATGAGCTCAATTAGATTCTGTTAACTTAGGAGGTCCGGCACGATTGTTAATGTTATACTCGTTTTAAATAATATAATTGTCAGTGTTATATATTAGAGTTCACGAAATACAGACTGCTATAAATTGAATCAGCTTGTACTAGTGCAACACCATAGCGGTGTCCCAACAAAATTTGCACCTCCTACAATGTCCGATATTGTCCAAGTAAGGGAAAAATGCTAAAACAGGTTAATATTAACTTGAAGGGGGACCAAATTTTTTCTGGGTTTGTTAATTATGCATCCCTCTAGCGCACAGAGCCATCCTTTCAAAACATGTAAATGACAAAAAAAGGAGTGATACATCATTTGGATGCTCCTTTTATTCTTAATGCACTCATGTTTCTTTTTCATTTTTGACCGATTGGTTTTTGAGAATCACGAAATTGTTTTAGGATCATTGAAATTTGCACCCGGTACACGCTCGTTCAAAGTGTAAACATTTTTTTTTTTGGTAGGAACAAACTAAGAAATGTTATCTGCACGAATGTTTTTAATTTTCAAAGGAAGAAAAAATTTTGGCTAAATGTATTACAATTATCATGTTAGTGAATTCTTAAAAAAAATTCACAAATGTGGAAATCCCAACTTTTGAATTTAAAAAAGAATTTCTCTAAATGAGCGCTAATTAGGCCCCCTAGAACACATATCCTTGGTCAGTTTGAATTTTTATATGTATGTATGTATATACCGGGTGTCAACGAATTTATTAGACAAGCCATAATTTCTATAGTATTAGGTGTATCAAAATGAGATTCGGTACAGGGAAATGGTACGTGAAGAGGATAGTTTTAGCATATTTTTCACTTTCCGCTCACTTCCGGTTTTACCGGAAATGGTCCAGGTTTTGAATTTTTAAATAGAACACCCTGTATATTTTCACATTTTCGGATTTCTGAGACAATTATTAATCAGAATGTGATATTTTCAAAAGTTTTTACGCCTACTTGATTTTTTTATAGCCACTTAATATTGCATATATCTATATTTTGCCGTTGTTTTCATCGAGACTTCCTTGGTAACCAAAACACTGATTTTCACAATGACAGTGACATACGCTTTTTGAACAGACATAGAAGTTACTTAAGTTTAGTTAAATTTCAGTTTAATTTCTTGTCACAATTATGTATACTCAAAGTGAGAAAGTGGACATGTTATTAATATTTGGAGAGTGTCATAGAAATTCAAGGAATGCTGCCGAGTTGTATGCTCACAGATATCCCAATCGGCAACATCCATCCCATCAATATTTTCCGTATGTTGAGAATCGTTTCAGACAAGGAGGAAATCGAGATGCGGAACAGAGGTTTATCATAAATGAAGACACTGAGATTGACGTTCTTGCCATGGTTGAGGTTGATAAAACGGTTTCTTTAAGAGAAATTAGTCGAGAACTGCAGATAAGTCATGAATCGGCAAGAAAAATACTGAAAAACCACGGGTATCGAGCATTTAAGTATCAGATACATCAACATTTGTATGGTGACGATGGCGATAGACGGGTATTGTTTTGTGATTGGCTGCTTCAAAATCAAAGAGTTAACCCAAATTTTATCAACTTCATTCTATTTTCCGACGAATCCCGATTTACAAATAATGGTATGTTCAATAAGCAAAATACTCGGTACTGGGCCCAACAAAATCAACACCAAATGAGAGAGGGCAATTTTCAAGAAAGGTTTGGCGTCAATGTCTGGGCTGGTATCATTCGAAACAGAATAATTGGGCCAATATTGTTTCAAGGTCAGTTAACAGGGGTTAGGTACTTAGGTTTTCTTCAAAATGAAATCGAAGATCATCTTGATAATCTACCTTTAGCAGTTTTACGGCGAATTTACTTCCAACAAGATGGAGCACCGCCTCACAATGCCAGAGAAGTTCTTAATTACTTAACAGAACATTTTAATAATCAAGTCATTGCAACCAATGGTCCCGTACGGTGGCCTGCACGCTCACCGGATCTCACTGTGCTCGATTTCTTTATTTGGGGGTATGTTAAAGAAAGGGTATACTATGCAACTGCTCCAGCCACTCTTGAAATCTTAGAAGAAAGAATTCTACACGCATTTAGAAGTATAACGCCTCAAATGTTAGAAAACGTGTGTAGAGAAACAATTGAACGGGCTGAAATGTGTCGTGAACAAGAAGGAATGCAGTTTGAACAATTACTGCAGTGAAAATTTTAATAAAATCGGATATTGTAATTTCAAATAATTTAAGTTCGTCGTTGAAGTTATTAGTTAATGTTGCTATTTTTTGTTAACTTTGTTAGTTCTCTTGATTTTTCTTTTCTTAACTTGTTAGTTTGTTAAATTTGTTTATCCAATCGCAAATAAATTATCATCGTTATATTCGTCAAAAATCCTTTTTTCGGAAAATGCTTGTCAAAAAAGTGTCGCCATTTGATAAATAATAATAAAAACGAAAATGTAATTTTGCCAACTTGTCTTATTCATATCTATCATACTAGTCACTAAAACTTTGCGATTGTAGTTTTCTGAGATCACCTAAGGTACTTAGATTAGTTTTGGTCCGATCATGTCCACCTAGATGCAATATTAAAAGTGTCTCAAAATCAAGTAGGCGTAAAAACTTTTGAAAATATCACATTCTGATTAATAATTGTCTCAGAAATCCGAAAATGTGAAAATATACAGGGTGTTCTATTTAAAAATTCAAAACCTGGACCATTTCCGGTAAAACCGGAAGTGAGCGGAAAGTGAAAAATATGCTAAAACTATCCTCTTCACGTACCATTTGCCTGTACCGAATCTCATTTTGATACACCTAATACTATAGAAATTATGGCTTGTCTAATAAATTCGTTGACACCCGGTATATATATATATATATATATATATATATATATATATATATATATATATATATATATATATATATATATATATATATATATATATATATATATATATATATATATATATATATATATATATTACACCGATAACTCAAAAAATAATGGGCCGATCTTGATCAAATTTGGTGAGTACATTCCCCTTGCAAGTGGCTTGGATAAGTTCGTTAGCCAGGAAAATCGGCCCAATTTTTCCTGGAAAATTTTGTATTTACTTTCTAAAAAAAATATATCTTAGGAAATAACAAAGTAAGGGCAACTAAATTTTGTACGCTGGTGTATGTCATTATAGGTAAATTACCTACCAAAACTTAGCTCTGTAAGTTTACAAAAAAGTTATGGGCAGTTAAAGAAAAACATTTTGGAGTTTTCCTCAAAGTGGCTTGGATAAGTTCGTTAGCCAGGAAAATCGGCTCACGTTTTCCCCGAAAATTTTGGGTTTTCTTGCTAAAAAAATGTATATCCCCGGAAATAACAAAGTTAGGGCAACCAAACGCGTGTTTGCATTATAAAGCGTAAACCATGTACCAAAATTTAGGTCTTTAAGTTTAAAGACAAAAGGTACGGGCACTTAAAGAAAAAAATTGAGTTTTCCTCAAAACGTCAAACTCGCAATTTGAAATGTCAAACTTGGCAATGTTTAGGCAAAGAATGTAAAACAAATACGGATTGTGCAAAGAAAATGTTGCAAGAAGAATGTTCTGCGAACCCTTAAGTTTCAGATTCAACCGTCATTGCCCTTCATTTTACTAAAATATTTACAGAAAATTCATTTCAAGTAGACCCTTTCTCTGATACTTTGGCTGTCGGTTTAGTTAAGTTGATGCTTTCGTTGTAGGTTTAATGAAATTTATGGTATAACGGTCTATAATTTTTAGCTAATTTTCGTAGAACAAATTCGTTAATGCATTTTTGCATTTTTTTAATCGAAATATGATGCATGTTTGTAAGAAAAAAATCTGGACGCAGTAATTGCGTTTTGGTAGCGAATTTTCATTAAATCCTTCAAATTTCAATAACTCAATTTGCTATTAACGTAATTTTTGTTGGTTAGGAAACCAACATTTAAGTTTATTTTCGGAACATTTTTGTACATTTTCAAACAATAAGTAATTTTGATAAAATATAGTACATTGTTTCTATTACATAGGCTATACCGGTAATCAGATTGATGCCTGCTCGCATTTGCTATTAAAAACATTTAAATGAAAATTCACTTCCATAACGCACTTGCTGCCTCCAGACGTTTTTACAGTTTCTACATGACTTCATCAACTATCGTCGTTCAAATTCAGGTAGTGTGGCATAAACCTTAGACTTTAGGAGGCCCCACAAAAATAAATCCAAATGGGTTAAGTGGGCTGATATATCTGGCCATTTGATGGGACTTATCCGGCCTCTCCATTGTCCAGGAAAATGAGAACCTTTTTTTCCATAAAAACATTTATTTATCTTCCAGTGTACATTTTCACATTTGTATTCTAGTTAATACTTTTTTGTTAAGGATTTTTTTACATACACATGCCTAAAATATTTTATTTGCTATGTTAAAACTTAAAAGAAAACATTGAATTTGCTTCCTTTATAAAATACATATAAACTTAAATTATTACTGCTAATATTATCTTATTAAAAGAAAAAAATTGACCTCAAAATTTTTTTATTGTTCCGTTTTTTATTTTGTTCAATCTATCAACTCTAAATGTTTTTTTGTCTCTAAAAATCCAACGTTTTTCTCCAAGTTTATGTATATGATCCCGGAACAGAACCAGATCCATGATAACCTTTAATTTTCACTAAGATTATTATTTTCAAATATAGTAAATAATTCAATGTTGATATCTTTTTTTATAAAGTTTATTTATTTTTTCTTGAATCCATTTCCAATTTTCATTTGTACGCTTACACTTTTATTCTATGTGTTAAGGTGTCTTTTTCTCCACAATATTTACAGTTACAGGTTAGCTATATTTTATGTTTCTTTAGCTTAACCCCGACTGGGTAATTATTATTTATGGCTCTAAAGACTGAAGCTCTTCATTTTGTATTTATGCATGAGTTATTTACGTTCTTCCATATTTCCTATCATTCTAAATTTGGGAAACTTTATTGGATTTTTGGTATTTTATTTGTCGAATCCATCGTTTGTTTATACAGTGTAGATGATGTTATCTTTTTACATTGGTCGATATTCATTTGTAACGTGGTATCCTGTAAATATTGGTATGTTTTGTTTGGTATCTGTTGTTGTCTATGGAAAATACTGTTTATTATAGAGTTATAGTTTATTGATGCATCTGTGTTGCTCCATGATTTATGCTGCATATTAATAAACAAGACCCTTGCTTTGTTATATATGTGTACTAGCTGAAATCCTCCCTCACTATTTTTCATATATAACTTGTCTCTGGATATGCGGGAAAGATGTCCTTTCCATAAAAATTTCCCCAAGATCTTCACAATTATTTGACTTTTATTTTGAGGTAAGGGAAGTGTTTGTGCCACATATCATAATTTAGATTCGAGCCTAGCTTACATCTGATGAATTGTACCAGAACCAGCAGACGCAAATCGAGTCGTCTATTTAAGAATATACGACATACTAAAAAGGTTAAACACAGAGCAAAGTTTTTTTTAAATCAAGTGATTCAAGTATTATTCTAAAAGTTAACATTAAAATCGCCACTCACCATAATACTTATCCTTACAGCAGGTTTAAGATCAAGAACATGATATAATTTATCTAGAAATAATCTAAAGTGTCTGCAGGGAGATCTGCAGCAACATGAAATAATTGTTTGCTTAAGGGGAGTCCACATATTTCAAAAAGTTGTTTCATACAAAACTTAAACAAGTCAATATAACTAGCTTTCAATCGGGTCTTAGTGAGGACAGCAACACCACCCCCAGTCCTTATTTTCCTGCACAAGTCGCTCCACATAGTATATCCATTAAGATGAAACTACATACCTAATTGAATCGGACTTGCACCATGTCTTCGTCAACATATAAAACATAATAACAACCAACCTTAAGTCGTAAATTAAATCTATCTTACGTTACAAAAATTTCCTACTGGTACTGTTAGGGAGTTTCTTTCAATAAAAGATTGGCAAAAACATATAATACGTAAAATAAGTCTGGACGCAGCAAGTGCGTTATGGTAGTGAATTTGCATAAAAATGTGTTAAATAGCAAATATGTCTTTTTTTATGAAAGGACACTTCAAATTTGGTTACCAATATAGTAGATACAATGTACCATGTTTCATCAAAGTAACTTTATTCTTTGATAAAGAACAAGATTTTTTCGAAAATGAACTTAAAATGTTCCCGAAAAAAGTGGTCTGATTTGACTCGCCAATGAACCTCTTCGAACTATTTACCCACCTACCAGGATATAAGTATTCACACAAAAAGCTATTCGACGAAACTTCAAAAAAAAAAAATTAAAATTTGCAAACAATTTTTTCACGGAAATCAGAATACATTTTTTTTACAATGGCTTATTAAACATTTTTTATTAAGCACCAAATTTCACAAAAAATTTACAAACAGTGATTTCTATGGAAACACAAAAAAATTATGTACGGCGCCTCGATTTTTTTCACTAATAATATAAACGACAACCTCTTTGAATGCGTTTTCATGGGTCTCTGCTATATATTGATAAAAATTCTGGACGCAGCAAGTGCGTTATGGTAGTGAATTTTCATAAAACTATTTTTTAATAGCAATAAGGTGTTTTTTTAAGAAAGCAGGCATCAAATTTGGTTACCAGTATAATCTATATAGTAAAAACAATGTGCCATGTTTCATCAAAATAACTTTATTGTTTGAAAATGTACAAAAATTTCCGAAAGTAAACTTAAAGTGTTCCCGAAAAAATTCGTTTCTTGGTCAACCTTATAGGTTAATAGCAAATTGAGCTATTCAAATATTAAGCATTTGATCAAAATTCGCTACCATAACGCACTTACTGCGTCCAGATTTTTTTTTCTTACAAACATGCATTATATTTCGATGGAAAATGCAAAAATGCAATAACATAAGGCGTGTTTGATTAAAAAAAAAAAGAAAATTTGTATCACCAACGACTTATGGGCCAGCCTGTGATTGTAGAAATAATTTTTTAAGATGTAGCTCAAGACACCCTATAATTAATATATACAATTTTTTTTCATATGTTGTATAATGACAGATATATTGAACTTTATTGATTTTTTTACGAAAATTCTACAACAATTATATACTATTAAACGATAAACTCTATAGCTAAGGCTACTGCCAAGCGTCAGAAAGGGTCTATTTGAAATGAATTTTCTGGAAACATTTTATTAAAATGAAGGACAATGACGGTTGAAACTAAGACTTCAGGGTTTGTAAAACATTCTTCTTGAGACACTTTATTTCCATAGCCCGTATTAGATTCAAGTTCTTTTCCTAAATGTTGCCAATTTTGACGTTTAAATCGCAACTTTGACGTTTTGTGAAAAACCTCAATTTATGTTTCTTTAAATGCCTATAACTTTTTTGTCTTTTGACATACAGAGCTAAATTTTGGTACGTAGCTTACCTATAAGGATGTAAACCCGCGTACCAAATTTGGTTGCCCTTACTTTGTTAATTCCGGAGATATAAATTTTTTTTGAAAGAAAACACAAAATTTTCCGGGAAAACCTGGACCGATTTTCCTGGCTAACGAACTTATCCAAGCCATTTGCAAAAGGAAGGTGTTTACCAAATTTGATTAAAATCGGCCCATTATTTTTTGAGTTATCGGTGTGATATATATATATATATATATATATATATATATATATATATAAATATATATATATATATATATATATATATATATATATATAATATATATATATATATATATATATATATATATATATATATATATATATATATATATATATATATATATATATATATATATATATATATATATATATATATAAACATATAAAAATTTTAACTGACCCCGGAAATGTGTTCTGGGGGGCCTAATTAGCGCTCATTTGAAGAAATTTTTTCAAAATTCAAAAGTCGGGATCTTCTCATTAGTGAATTTTTTTTAAGAAAATTCACTAAAAACGCCGTATCATAATTTTTGATATGTGCGAAAAATGTGAAACAATTGAAATAACTCGAAAACAATGAACGCTATCAATCTTTTTAAACCTGCATTATAATTCGAAGAAAAAATGCAAAAATGCAATAATATAGGTGTTCTATTAAAAAAAAGTTTCACCAACGACTTATGGGTCACCTGTGATTGTCGAAATAATTTTATAAGATGTAGCTCAAGACGTTATAATTAACCTATACGATTTTTTCTAGTATCTTTTATAATAACGGCAATATTAAGCTTTACCGTAGTAATCTGTCACCCTGTATATATATATATATATATATATATATATATATATATATATATATATATATATATATATATATATATAACTAAAACTAACACCGCATATGGATTCGAGGGGTCCTAGTTCGCGCTCGCTTAAAGAAATCGTTTAAAAATCCAAAAGTTGCGGTTTCCTCAGCAGCAAATTTTTTCTACGAAACTTCGCAAAGAATTATAGAATATTAAACCATAAACTCTATAACTAAAACTACTGCCAAAGCATCCGGAAGAAGCTGTATTTGAAATGAATTTTCTGGAAATATTTTAGTAAAATGAAAGACGGTTGACGCTGAAACTTAAAGGTTTGTAAAACACACTTCTTGTGACATTTTCTCTACATAACCCGTATTCATTTTAGGTTCTTTGTCTAGAAGTTGCCAATTTTGATGTTTCAAATCGCGACTTTGACGTTTTAAGAGAAAAAATTATAAAATTTTCTAAGTAATTTTTCTGGCCTTTTTTGACATTTTTGCGCCAAAAAGACTTAACCTATGTCTGTAATATACCATAGATTTTGTTATATGCACAAAATATTTTGTTTTTGTGCATTTTCTGGTCATCAGTGGCAACCAAATTTTTTTTCTTTAAATGCTTATAACTTTTTTTTATTTTAACTTACAGATCTAAATTTTAGTACATAGGTAGTTGATTTTGTTATTTCCGGAGATATGAACATTTTCCGAATGAAAACCTAAAATTGGAAAATGTCTTCAAATGAACGCAAACCACGATCCCTGGAATCCATATCGGGGTTTCAATTAATATATATATATATATATATATATATATATATATATATATATATATATATATATATATATATATATATATATATATATATATACAGTGTGTCCACGGATTGAGTGTGGGTAAGGTATAAGTGACAAAAAAATTTCGAATTAGATTATGATATTCTGGGAATCGCCCCTGCTTTGTCTTAAACTGAGATGTTCAGAAAATGAACGAAATCAATTTATATAGAGGCTGGTTTAGAACTGATTCAATTAAATGTGTTAAGAGTAAACTCGTTTATGAAGATACCGCAAAAAGGTATTAACAAAGCTTGTTTAGAATTAAAATTTATGACAGGCTCTCAATTTTCAGCCAGATCAGCCTACTTTGAATTTTCAAGTAACTTATTAACATTTTTTCCTTATCAACATGGAGCTTTTTACCTGTGGTTTTCTGAACGCAGGTGCGCAAAGTAAGTAACCATGCAATGTTAAGTAATAATTTATTAGTAAAATACAAAACGCTTATTGCTAACAAAAATCAAAACGAACAACGAAAAATAAAGAAATTATTCAAATGTGCTGCCACCAACCGATACACATAACTCAGCCCGTTTAGTAAATGCTTTGTAGGCATTTTGAATATGTTGAATTGGAATACCCTCAATTGCCTCTCTCAACCTCAGTTTCAACAAATCAAGATCGTTGTTTAATGGAGCCGCGTACACTTTCTGTTTGAGATAGCCCATAAATAAAAGTCAATTAAGGTAATGTCGGGACTTCTGGGAGACCAAGGTATTGGCCCATATCGACCAATCCACCGCCCAGGAAATTCGCGACCTAACCATTCTCGAACGATTCCTGTTGCATGTGCTGGGTGGCCGTCATGTTGAAAGTATGCTGTTTGTATATCTTCTAGTGACATGTTATGCAAATCGTCTTGACGAATATTTTCCAGCATTTCCAGATAACTGTGCTGGTTCATATTCCGCTCAAAAAAATATGGCCCAATTATCCCAGTGTAAGAAACAGTACCCCACACATTTACTTTTTTATGGCATTGTCTTCTGCAATTATCTCTATAATTTGGATTCTCCATAGACCAATGCCGTGCATTTTAGGAATTTACCACCCCATTAGTGGTGAAAGTGGATTCGTCCGAAAAAATAATACTTCTGCCGAAATTGTGATTTTGTAGATATTGCTCGCCGTACCATCAACAAAAATCTAATTGTTTTGACTCGTCATTTTCTTCCAAAGTGTGTATAAGTTTTGCTTTGAACGGTTTCACCTTGTTGGTACGATAAATTTGTTGCAAATGCGATTTGCTAATATTGCCAATTTGTAATGCCCTTCTTCTTGATGATAATTTCGGAAAACGCCTAACAGAATCCATAGCTAATGCAGCATTGTCTTCTTCATTTAGGTCGGATTTTGTCTTCTTAACATTTAAAACACTCCCAGTACGCATACATTTTGTAACAACTTGTTTTACACCAGTAGCGGAAACCGAATAATTTGGCCAGCGTTCAGGGAATTTTCTTATCACTCCCTGATAAGAATGTTCTTCACCCAAACCATAGCACTGCACAATAAACACTTTTTATTCTGTTGTTAACATTTTTAAATACAGAAGCTTGCCGTTCGTGACAAATAAAATTAACGTTTCAATTTTCCAAATAAGTAGTACCTATCCCGGTAAACGAACAAGGCAGAGCTCAAGTAGCCATGCAACTCGCCAATTATTGCTTCGAATGTCCAATTGTGCGTTTACTTTACTTTTTTTATTGGTTGAGATGAAAGCAAACCTACCCCAAGTTTCATTACAGTAAAGACTTTTTTTTAATACACTTTCAAGTATTTTTTAAAGTACACCTAATCAGAGAAGCCGTTGAACGTCATTTAAATAAAGTCACAGCTAAAAAAAATCATAGGAGGCTGATCTCTTTGAAAATTGAGAGCCTGTCATAACTTTTAATTCTAAATAATTTTTGTTAATAACTTTTTGCGGTATCTTCATAAACGAAGGTAGTTTACTCTGAATACATTTCATTACATCAGTTGTAAACCACCCTGTATATTAATTGCTTTTGTTCATTTTCTCAACATCTCAGTTTAAGACAAAGCAGGAGCGATTCCCAGAATATCATAATCTAATTAGAATTTTTTTTTTGTCACTTATACCTCACCCACACACTCAATCCGTGGACACACTATGTATATATATATATATATATATATATATATATATATATATATATATATATATATATATATATATATATATATATATATATATATATATATATATAAACAAAGTGAAACCGACCCCGGGTATGGGTTCTAGGGGTCGTAGTTTGCGCATATTTGAAGAAATTGTCCAAAATCAGAAGTCGCGGTCCCGTCATTAGTGATTTTTAAAAAGAAAACTCACTAAAAAAAATTAAGCCAAAGTTGTGAAATCTTACTATTGCAAATTTCACAACTCTTCTTGTTCACGAATGTCGACGCACCATAAAGGTAAGAAGTGCTTATAAAACACATGGTTTTTTCAATGATTAATTCCAATTAAGTACATTTGCATAAATCAAATCCAGAAACTGAGAAAATGGCTTATTCATATGTAATATGTCTATTTTTAGCCACAGGTGGTCCGAAAATAGTGCCGTGATTTAAATTTATAGTCGTCATTAACTCTTTATGAGGCAGTAATGTACGTTGCGCGTATTCTGCGGTGTTAACGGATGTAACACCTCTAATGCATGGTATCCTGGAATCGTAAAATTAACATTTTATATGTTGCTGCTCGTATGTAGGGTAAAGGGTGTAAAAATAATGTGAAATGAGTAATTTAAGATAATTGCTTTAAATTTAAGCATTATGCAGTTTATTTAGATTTGATTCACTGCACAATTTAATCTTTTCCGTATTATTAAAGTGATGAGTGAAGATTGGAGCCTGTGATGAGCACTAATAAGTACAATTTGGAGAACCCAAATCGTAAAGGATACAGTTTTTAGACTTAACGATCGTTTAGCTAACAAAATTAGCGTCATCAGAGGATGACTGAAAAGAGTTTAATCATCTCTCTGGCGTGATGACGCTAACTTCGTTAGCGAAACCATAGTCAGATCTAAAAACTGTATTGTGATGAATCCCAGATTGTCGCTCTAGACATATCCAAAGCATTCAACCAAGTCTGGCACGCAGCGCTGCTTAATAAATTTCCGGCCTATGGCCTACCACCAAAACTCTGTACCTGGAAGGCAAATTTCCTCTCCAACCGGAGCATTTCTGTTGCCGTGGGTGGCCATTCCTCTAAACTGTATCCAATTAATGCAGGAGTTCCTCAATCTTGAGCTTTAGCCCCTACTTTGTTTCTTCTCCACATCAATGACCTCCTTTGTAGCACATCCGACCCAGTTCATAGTTACGCGGACGACAGCGCCCTCCACTCAAATATACAATATTCTAAGCCTGTCTCTTTAACCCAATTAGATGAAGATCGCAGACTCATGGAGGGTTCTGTCTCAGTGGATCTCCAAAAAATATTAGACTGGGGAAGTAGAAATCTTGTACAATTCAACGCCACCAAATCTCAGTCTTGCTTTCTATCTCATAAGAGATACACCAGCCCTAGACCCATCACAACCAAGTTATTCAAAGTAATGAGTCCTTCTCACTTGTTGGTATTTCTGTGAATCGAAATCTCAATTGGCACCAACATGTCACATCAATTGCAGAAGCGGCGGCTAAAAATTAGTTTTCTTCTTCCGGGCTCGCAAATACTTTTCACCAGCTAATCTCTATACCTTATATACTTCACAAATAAGGCCAAACCTCTAATACTGCTCTCACATCTGGGGTGCCGCTGCCGCTTCTACACTTGCTTCCTGGACTCCATTCAGAAGAGAGCTATACGTCCCATCGGTGACCCTACCCTCATCCAAAGGCTGCCATCACTTGCCCACTGATGTGCCGTTGGTGACCTCTCTCTCTCTCTCTTTTATAGATATCTGCACGGGAACTGCGCAGATGAGCTTTCTTCTATAGTTCCCCCAGCTGTTGCCTCCAACAGATCTAACAGGGGAACAGAGCGAATGCACCCTTTTACTGTCCAGATCACCAGACATAGAACATCTTGTTATGCCCGCTCTTTTGTCCCGAGGACTTCGAAGTTGTGAAATTCCCTGCCGGCACATGTTTTGCCTTCTCCTCTGAACCTCCAAACCTTCAAGTCCAGAATTAACAAGTTGCCTCTTTCCCCCTTTTTGACACCCACGGTACGATAGTATTTAGGCTGTAAGCACTCGTGGTGTGTTCTTGAAATATATTTTAAAAAATTGGGTTCTCCAAATTGTACTTATTAAAGTGATCTAATTCCGTATGATACTATAATAAAGAAAAATATTACCACAATATAAGTTTTAACGGATTTTCGTAGAAAAAATCCGAGGTCACTTTCAATTTTTATGTTTATATATATATATATATATATATATATATATATATATATATATATATATATATATATATATATATATATATATATATATATATATATATATATATATATATATAAACATAAAAATTAAAAGAACACTGGTATTTTTTCTACGAAAATCCGATATATCCACAGAGTTAGTAAAAAGTATGGAAAGGCACTTGTTTTTCCTGAGATATTCGTAATTAATAAAATGTTTTAATAAAAGCTTTTCGGCACAGTTTTGCTACAAATTGGCAATATTTATTTTTTCCTAGCGCAAACACCAACAGTTAGACCAGGGATAATTTGATCTTCCAGCTCACTACCTATATTCCAGCAGGATGGAGCACCTTCACGTTATGGGGCCCACTCTAGACTTAAATCAGGTGTTTTTCCGAACACATATATTGTGGTCACCAAGGTCTTCTAATATAACCCCTATAGATTTTTTCGTGTGGGTAGGATATATAAAATACAAAGTTTACAAGAGAATACGAAATAACTTAGACTATATAAAGAAAAAAATTCCCCAAGAAAGAGCTGCTCTGCCTCCAGACATCGTTAATAGTTTGCCAGAAATTTGTCGATCGACTGGATGTTGTTTGGAGCCAAATGGAGCTCATTTCTAGCTTATGATTTGGTATTTTAAATTGAGTTAACAACCGCACCATGTCCCAACAAGAGTTTTTTTGTTTTTCTTTGTTAACTTCTTTCGGCCTCGAGCAAAACTATTTTAGCCACGCTCACGCTAGATCAACAACCAGTGCTTCAGCTCGTTATTTACCAAACCACGATGTTTCATACTAAAAGAAACCCAACAGGAGTTAATTTTGGAAACACTGAATCCATTCTATATCGCCACCGAATCAGTTATCGGGAAAGACAGGACTTGAGAATGCACAATCTTGGAGCTCGTTGTTCGGGCTATTTTATTCAGGGTTGGTCAATCTAATCAAGGTAAGGCTAGATGTATTCTCACTATAATTAGAAACGCAGGTCTGCGTTTCTAATTATGGTGAGAATAGATCTAGCCTTACATACATTGTCCCTTTTAGAGAAGAAAATGGGCCAGGGCTGACAATTTACAAAGTTGTTAGTTGCTTGTGCACAGTCTCTATTTATAACATTTTGTGTTAATTGGAGCTATCGTGAAAACCTACTACCTGATTCATCACCGAGATGGCGAGCCTGTCGTACAGCTCACAATGTTCAATCCAATCAAACTAGTTTTTCGAAAAAAAATATTTTTTTTCAAACAAATTTGTATTTCCGAAACTAATTATTTTGTTATCTTCCCTGATTTAAACTTTATCAAAGAAAATTAACTATTATAACGTATTTGCTGCCTACAGACTTGTTTTATCATCCCTTATAAGAAATTACAAAAAGAACAAGCCCTTCAATTAATTTTTTGTTTCTTTATAGGATTATCGAACTGTAATAAATTTCGTTAGAGCTTTCTTTACGAAATATTTCCTGTTTGAAAGTTTTGGGTTTTTAATCCTTTATTTAAAACATTAATTAAAATTGTGTAGGCAATAATTCTAATTCTGATGCACCTTATTAAGTCTGCTTCGCTGCGTCATCCGTTATATATTTTATATCCATATTACCCGGATCGTCTGCAGTAGTAAATATTTTATATGTAAATTGCCTTCTCTACATGTTACCTAAACAAGAAGCGTTCATTCGAAAAACAAAATATTGACATCAATCTCTTTCAAATTATACGTCCAGCTGACGCAGGCCTCAATGAGATGACATTGGACTGAATGTTTACTCTAGGTCTATGAGAATGGATGTTGTAGTAAAGACTTTACGTTTGCCGGACCACCTGGCACACCTATAGGTGGTAGAAACTTATAAAAACACCCTCTAGCAATGCACGTTTTGGGGGATTTCGACGATTTCCTTTGAAAGTGAGCACAGTCGACTGGACACAAATCTCACCCTGTAATTTCTGAATGGACACAGCTTACGATTAACACAGTGCCGTAGTAGGAATTTTATTTTTCGTAATATTTTGTCTACAAGATATTGACCATTGAATATTTGTCACAAAAAGCGCATAAAGCTTGTGTTCCAAAAGCTTTACGAACTCTTATTGTTTTATCACAAACTAGACCACGTGATCTAGATGTTTTCTTATACTCAACGTTTAGATATTCTTCTCAGTGATCATAAAAACGTTCTTAGACTTACGTAAAAATATTCCTTAAGTGGTTAAGAAATACTGTGGGAGGGTAGTTAATTTATTAAAATATGTTGCGACTACCGCACCCGAATGAGATACCGGCGACCGCACCAGAATTAGCTGCCAGCAGAGGCACTCGCATGAGAATCGACGGCAAAAAAATTTAGGGTTTAAAGATTTGCTCACAGGGCAACTGTGTAGAGTTTCTGAAAAAACATTTACTTGCACCAAACCCTCAGAAGTAGCCACAAAAAAAACCATCGTTACCAATGCTGTTGAATTCTTGATAGTTGTATATTTTGATAACGTTTAGATGCGTCTCCATTTGTTCAAAGACAAACGCTGTTAAATTTTTCTGATTATAATAATATTCAGCAGATTTTTCAGATCACTTTAAGGTTTTTAGAAAAAAAGTCATTAAAATTTTCAAAATAGTTTTTTTGGCACTTTTAGACATTTGTGCGCTAAAAAAATTAATCTTCGTCATATATATAATATCTAATAGATGTTGTTAGCCACATATGATATTTTGGCCTTGTGTACTTCTTTAACCTTCAGTACAACCACATCGTTTTCTTCAAATGCTTACAACTTTCTTAACTTAGAGGTCTAAATTTTTGGATGTAGTACCTATACGTTATATATCAGAAACTTACGTACCAAATTTTGTGGCAATAACTTTGTTAATTTCAAAGATGCAAAAAGTTTCAGAAGGACAACCTAATTCTCCAGGAAAAACCTCTCTGATTTTCGTGGCTAATGAACTTGTCCAGGTCATTTATTTCTACTGTAAAGCTCGATATGTCCGTTATTGTACAAGATACGAGAAACATTTTTTTCGATGTTATGTTGACTTTGAATGTGTTCTTGAACTAAGTCTTATACAATTATTTTGACAATCATAGGTGACACATAAGTCGTTGGTGATACAAATTTTCATATTTTTTTAATCGAACACTTATTATTGGTTTTTTGCATTTCCATGTCATTATAATGCATGTTTGTAAGAACAAAAATTTGATAGCAGTCATCGGTTTCGAGTTTTTTCAATTTTTTGGCAACTTTTCACATTTTTGGCACATATCAAAAATTATGATACGGCGTTTTTACAAATAGATAGCAGAGTCCGAAGAGATTTTTTTACTTTTTTAAACAATAAAGTTATTTTGATGAAATCTGGTACATTGTTTTTACTATATAAGTTATACTAGTAACTAAATCTGATGCCGGCTTTCATTTAAAAAAAGACAATGTATTTCATTGTTTTTTAAATCATAATACAAATATAACTAGTCCTGACCTACGGGTAGAAAATAAAATATTCACTATTCTGAACCTGCAATATGTCATTTGAGTTGGTTAATCTGTATACCTTACCATCAAAAAGAATAAAGGGACTCAGTGTATGTATGTATATATATATATATATATATATATATATATATATATATATATATATATATATATATATATATATATATATATATATATCCGCCAAATGAAATATGTTAATTTTTGTGTCGTTGAACCTCCCTAAATCGTTAGTGACCGACTACTTGCAGAAGAATTTAAATAGAGTTGTTGATATAAGAGGTTTAGAATTAATCATCCTCTGATGACGCTAATTTGGTTA
Organism: Tillus elongatus; assembly: GCA_964006375.1. NCBI lineage: Eukaryota > Metazoa > Arthropoda > Insecta > Coleoptera > Cleridae > Tillus > Tillus elongatus. The sequence goes on along the minus strand of OZ023263.1, from coordinate 57,893,232 downwards.
GTGAAATGCTCGTCCGGTTTTTTTTAAATGTGTTGTGGTTATTTGGGTTCCCCAATTGTAACCGTTGTACAGTATTTATTCGATGGTTGTCCGCGATTGATATCTCGCGACTGACTTCAAGTGGATCTAAATCCGGACGATAGTGAGATCACCATCACCCACCAAACCTAACCTAATTGCACTTTATCTCTCAGATATATAATTTTATAAGATGTAGAACACTTTGTATGGTTTGAAGATGAAAGGTAATCAAATACTTACTCGGCTTTGGTCCTGTTCTGCCCAAAGTCCTAAATTTAAGAGATCTTCGAGTCAGAACATTGTTACTACATTACTTAATTAATTTGAATATTTCTAGGTAATAGATATGAAGAATTTCGAGCTACAATGTCACCAGAGTTGAAAAGGTTTAGTGTGGAATTGTTATTCAATCAAACAGGTGTTAAAAACATAAATACTTAAATCTATTGACATTAATTAATAGTGAATTAGGACTCCTGGTAAATCATATAAACATTGCACATAACAAGAAAGAAAATGAATATTATATGTTGCAAGAAAGAAAGTAAATATTAAATGTAATGGTGACTATTTTTCTATCAAATCTACTAAAATTCTCAGGTTTTAATATGTTAGGTAATATTTCAATTATTCGCCTGGCCAGGAAATGTTTTATTTTCTTAAGAATTTGTGAGAGAAGCTCAGATATTGCAAAGTTAAGTGACTGTTTACTATTGTTCAAATGAAAGTTTACAGATTGCTTTGTATATTTTAGAACTTTTGAAGGTTAGAAAATTTCATGAGCAAAATATCGCTTAATTTAAATAACAGTAATATCTCTGATGAACACAATTGACAAAATTATTAATAGAAAATACAAAGCACATTTACACTTCTTGACAATCTCACTGAGTGTGGTTTTAATTTTGATTGAATTAAAGTTCATGCTGCAACTTAATGAAAGACCTTAGCTGACGTAGGAATGTTATATCTGTTTAGTTTCACGGGTCACACACAGAAGACTGGAATTGACTTACTTGCCGGGCAGTCGAATTTCTGAACCTACACCTACGATCTCAAGGGTCCCAATTCACCTGTTGATGGATTGCGGAGACTGCACAGGATGAGATCACCATAGGCGCTTAGTTTCTCTCCAGAGAGAAATCAGGAAGTGATGGGTAACATCTTCGCGGGTGACGACCAGACAAATTGTACGACCATGTACCATAAAGAGGTCAGGCAGACTTGGGGCTGAAACTTGATACACTTGAGATGAAACAGTAGGAGGTACTTCACTTGAGATTTCTGCGACCAGAGATATAGTTGAGCGTATACGGGAATATCGGACATAAGAGCAAATTGGCTTCGGAGACTGAGCTTGAAAATTTGCTATAGGAAACTGAGCTTGTTAGTCCGAAGCCACGTTGAACAACTTTCACTGTATAAGACACTAAGGATTCACTGTTCAAACTACTTTTCTCGCGAACGGGATATTGATTTTTGCTTAAACTGAAATGAAAACACCTGTAACACTTACAGACAATGCTAGTCGATAATAACTGCGAAAGTTCATATTTTAATTCATTTTGCGATAGAAAGCTTCACGCTTTAGTTGAGATGCTGCTTTGAAGGTAGTCGGCGTAGAACTCTCCTGATACAGCATTGACGCATCCCGATCTCAGCGAGTTTGGCGCGTTTTCTCTAACGTTCATTCGAGCACGTTCTCTTGTCCCTTATTAATCATACACTTAGCTCCATGTGTGTGAGGGATGCAGAGCGCGGATGATCTATTTTTTTCTGTGTGCGGAGACCTAAACAGAGGTTCGTGGTCTTCAACCGTCTTCTATCACATCATCATGACGTAAGCCTGTAACTAACCGGGAAAATTGTTGAATAACAACGATCTTTTTCCTCAAAGCTAATATTATGCCCCATGATATTTTAACTTCAACGTATATAAGAGGAATGCAGTACGGGTACTATGATGATAAAAGTCAATAGCAAATTTTCAGTAAATTATTTTGAAACCAAAATGGTTTTTCAGAAACAATGTCACCTGCTCTCATTTCAGGTTCTCCTTATGTCAGTAAGGGAGTCACGGTGGTGAATAAAACACACCCGTTATACAATTATGCTTACGAATAAAGGAGACATAAATTACCTAGTAAGGTTTTATTGCTATATAGACCGTGGCTAAACAAACATGTTCAAAGTCAATATAATATAGAAAAAAGGCAACGTTATACAAAAAAAGTCATTTGACGGCAACATATTCTTAGATTCATTGCAAACTTAACACTATTTATTTTCAGAAACCAGAATGTAACAAACAACATGATATGACGATTAGATAGATAGATTCATTGCAAATTTATAAAACACTATTTATTTTCAGAAACCACAATGTAATAAACAAAAGCTGTGTTACTTATGTACAGATATAATTAATTGCATACAAGCTAAACCTAATCTACAAAATGTAGGTCTAGCTGTCCTACTGGCAACTGTTATGGTATGTCAGTCTTACAGTAATTGCTTCGTTAACTCAATCCGGACCTGACAGTATGCATGCTAAATGTTGTTATGTTGAGCTTAACATGTCCGATCGATTTTATTTGCACAGATTATCTGGGTTTTGTAGCAGAATTGGCAACAATTTAGGGGCAACCGCTGCAATCGTACCGAACGTGCGGACATGTGTTAGTTTCCTATTGCAGGCCGTACGTGAAGCGTTAAACTAAATTATTATTAGAAGGGGACTAACTGAATAACAGCAGGATCATTATGTATTAGTAGGTACAAATAATTTAATTAGTTATTTAGTATAATACAATTGATGTAATGAAAAAACTGTCGCACGCATTTTTAGTAGAAACTCTACACTCTGTGTAAACTAAGATACGTATATTCTATGCTATTTAAATATATTCCGTAGACAAATGTCTTATTTTTCTTAGTTTGTTCCCAGATAGCACAAAGTAGTCCATTGGACGTCTGAACGGTTCTCCTTTTCGTGTCCATTTATAGTAGGGCACACAACCACTGAACATCCCATGGAATATAGTTTGTCAACTTAGGTGAAAAAAGTCAGGGCGCAGCAAGTGCGCTATGGAAGTAAATTTTTATAAAAACTGTTTTTAATAGCAAATAGTTTTTTTAATGAAAGCAGGCATCACATTTGTTACCAGTATAACCTAAGTGAGTGGTAAGACACTAAGCAACGTGCCGTCACCTAGTTGCGGAACCAAGTAGTATGTGGTCACGCTAGCTCCAAATAACACAAAGTGTTAAAAAATAGAGATTGTATACAACCAACTAAGAATTTAGTAAAATGTCAGCCCTGGCCCATTTCTACCCTAATACTTACCTAAAACTTTCACTTATTTACCTGAAATTTCCTCTACCCGAAGTCCTTTATCATCATTCCCACGATCTTTTTGTCGGCATCTCTCGTAAAGTGGTCAATTAATAAAATGCGCATAGGCGGCGGTGCCGAATTCATACAACTTTCGTAATAATTCTATTTAGTAATATATATATATATATATATATATATATATATATATATATATATATATATATATATATATATATATATATATATATATATATATATATATATATATATATATATATAAAGCATTTAGCTGTCCTGCTTGTCTAACATTTGTGAATTATTTTATGGTATATTTATCTACGTGGTGATTATTATCCCAAATATGTCAGGCCACGCATTATCTACCGTACCGTATCTTAGTTGTGCTGAATGTTTTTAAATTCTAATTTCAGTATATATGTTTGTTTGCCCGACGTACTTAAGATCATAATCTTTGCAAGGTATTTCATAGATCACCGACATTTTAGCGGTATCATCCTTGACTGTTAGCTTACCTAGCAAGTTTTTCGAGTATTTTTTGGTCGATAATGTTAGTTGCACATTAGCTTTTTTTAAAGTCCTTCGTGATTCGTGGTTCAACGGTAGACAAAAAAAGTTTTTGACCCTTTCTCTTTTTTAAAGATTAATGATTCGGCCAACATTTTCTTTGTTTTCTGTTTGTTAATTAATTTTTCCACCAGGCAAGCAGTGTATACCTTATATTCAGCCACCTTCTTGATAAAACCCAATTCTTTGCTATATCAATTTTTACATAAAAAAAATGGTGTAACCTATTTACAAAAAACTTCAAACTAGCCTTTTTTGTACGTACATATGATGTGTGTCATTTGGAATGTAACTTAGAGTGGTAGTTCCTTCTTATGGACATCGATGTGTAAAGTGTATTTTTAGTGAATTTAGTAGAAAAAATTCACTAATGGGGAGATCCTGACTTTTGAATTTTGAAAAAAAGATTGCAAATGAGCGCGAACTAGGACCCATAGAACCCATATCCGGGGTCAGTTTCAATTTTAATATGTTATATATATATATATATATATATATATATATATATATATATATATATATATATATATATATATATATATATATATATATATATATATATATATGTATCACACTGATAGCTCAAAAAATAATGGGCCGATTTTGATAAAATTTGGCATGTATCTTGCTTTGCCTTTTGTAAATGGCTTGGATAAGTTCGTTACTCAGGAAAATCGGACGAGGTTTTCCGAAAAAATTTTGAGTTTCCATTCGAAAATTCTTTTTGTCTCAAAACATAAAAAATCTACGATAACGAAATTTGGAAGGTAGGTTTAAAAGTAAACTATACACCAAAATTCAGATTTGTATGTTACAAGAAAAAAAAGTTATAATAAAATATTTTGTGCCAGATCATTTCTATGAAAATTCACTACCATAACGCACTTGCTGCGTCCAGGCTTTTTTTGATAACTACTACAGGGTAGACAGGGTAGTTTATTATTCATTTCTAATTCGTGAGTAAATTTTATAGCGGCAACTTTACTGTATACTTTGGCAATACATCGTCTATTTTGCAAGTGTTTATGTTGAGCACTGCGAAAACATCCACATAACAAAAGACACTCAAGGAAAATACTCACTTCCACTTTCTAGATCAGTTTCAGATCTACCCAGGAAAAAGTCTGCAATAAATGGAGATAGGGGGTTGTCCATTGCCGTGCATGGGTTTGTTAAAAAAAGTCATTGCTAAATTCAAAAATGTTTTGTAATATGGAGATTTGTTAAAGTTAAATATTCTTTGCAGACTTCTTCTGTTATATTATTTATTTCTAACAAGTGTTCTAAATAGGTTAGCGTTTGTTTCGTGGCGGCGCCAGGAAACAAAGAGGGTTATTTTGTGGAGACTTTTCGATTTCGAACTTGTAACATTCTTCCTAACTCTTTTGTTATTAGGTTGTTAAAACTTTTAAAACTATGAAAGTCGTCTTCTGCTCCCCTACAGCAGAAATTTATAATAATAATCGATAATAGGCTACGCAGCTTAAGTGCGTCCTGACGATACTATAAACAAAAGTCTGAATGCAGCAAATGCGTTACATACATGGTAGTGAATTTTTATAGAAATGATCTGGCACCAAACATTTTTTAAATTAAATGCTTAAAGCTTTTTTCTTGTAACATACATATCTTAATTTTGGTATAGAGTTTAATTTTTATAATATAAACCAACATACCACATTTTTCTACGAAAATTCTCTAAAATACTTTATGAATAAAAGATAACTCTACTTATAAAATGTTGTACTGAAGTAAAATAAATGAAGCTTGTTATTACTTATTAATAACTTATTAAGTGGTGTGTATTGCTGATACATTATTCATGCAATCAGTTAATCATTTAATTGACGGATAAAAAGACACTATGCGCCTATTGATATAATATATTGAGCTTGAGCAGTTTCCTTGTAACTAATAGTAAATTTGTCTTTTTTTCTAGGTAAGCCTGTCCACGATTATACTCTTCTTTGATGTTCCCTGTAGGTAAGCTAAATACAAAATAATTGCCTCGTGTTTTCGTAAAACGGTTGTAATTATATTATAATGTTTTTAACACTTGATTTATTATTATGATACTTGTGAATATAAGGCTTGTAAAATTTAACATTCGTGCCACTGCAATTAGTAAGTAATTGTTTTTAAAAATAATTTACAGCCTACTAGTTTTAACTCATTAACGCATAGTTTTTCATAATAAATTATTTCTATATGCAGATGTTCCTCACGCAATGCTTTTAAAAAACATTTTAGTGATCTGTTTTTAAATATACTGAAATATTCAACACATAAAAATATTAACGCTTTGACAATTTAAATTCAAAGGAGACAAATTCTCAAAGGGTCACCGTATCCTGTGCAGGTGGTGGGTTAAGCTACGCTGACGACGTTTTCGGTATCTGGCCAAATCTTAAATAACCTCTTCTCCTAAGTACAATTTGGAGATCCCAATTCATCACAATACCGTTTTTAGACCTAACGATCGTTTCGCTAACAAATCTGGCGTCATCAGAGGGATAAATAAACTAAGCAAACCAAGACTAGAACCTCTACGAAGGTATACATACGGAGGGATACCCACGGTTGAGTCTTAAATCCCTCTAACTAAAACTGTCTAAGAAAGACACACTGATTGTTAGGGTAATAGTTCGAACAATAGGCTAACTGCTCTATTGCTCGAAACATTTTTCTTCAAATTTCTAACTATATATATATATATATATATATATATATATATATATATATATATATATATATATATATATATGTATATATATATATATATGTATATATATATATATATATATATATATATATATATATATATATATATATATATATATATATATACACTTTCGTAAGCATCTAACTGACGTGACTGCCCGACATTTTTGAATAACTTGAGATTTTCTTTACCTACATGATGATTATTATCTCAAATATGGTGAGCAATACATGATTTATCAATAGTGCCATATCTCAGTTGCGCTAAAGGTTCTTTAGATCTTGTCTCAATAGTTCTTTTAGTTTGCCCAACATATTTATGTTCACAATCCTTACAACTTATTTAATACATTCCTGACATATCTGGCTTTTATCTTTATCGCTTGGGTTACCCAACAACTTTTTAAATGTATCTTTGTGTAGAAAATAATATCTGTAAATTGGCTTTCTTAAAAACGCTATCAAAACCTCTCACAATTCGTGATTCAAATGGTAAACAGACAACGGTTTTGTCTGGTTTATCTTTTCTGAAAGTCGTAGGGTCTGCTAACATTTGCTTTGTTTTATGTTGATTGACAATTTTTCCACTAAGGACACAGGGTAACCATTATACTTAGCTACATTTTTAATATATTCAAGTTCTCTGTTGTATCTTTCTTTATTTGAGGGAAACTGTATTAATCAATGAACCAGAAAATCAAACTAGCTGTTTTTTGTGGAAAACTATGCTCTGACTCAATCGAAATGTAACTCACAGTAGTGATTTCCTCTCTGTGGATGTCAAATTCCAAAGTGCCTTTATTTTTAATGACTAATACATCCAGCAAAGGTAATTTGTTATTTATTTCTATTTCATGCCTGAATTTAATGGAGTCAAATTTACTGTTTAATTTGGTAATAAAATCATCTAATTTGCATAAATTCGTATTAAACTGCAAACACATTTTTCAGATAACCTAACCATGCTATATGAAAATATTAATTTTCATTTGCTAGGTCTGTTTCACATCTACTCATGAAAAGGTCTGCAATCAATGGGGAAAGGGGGATGCCAATAGCTGTGCCATGGGGTTGTTAAAAAAATTCATTATTAAATTGAAAAATATTCAGATTCATGCAAATATTTGTTATGTTGTTCATTTTCAACAAATGGTCGAAATACGTTAAAGTTTCTTTTATGGGAACACTGGGAAACAACGAGGTCACATCAAACGACATTAAAGCTTCGCCTTCAACCAATTTAATATTTTTAAATCTGTTAATAAATTCAAATGACTTTGAAACTGAAAAACTTTTTTGTTTGGTAGGCAAGCATTTAAATTCGTTTGTTAACCATTTCGCTGTATTGTATGTTGGGAAATCTATAGCTGAAACAATAGGTTTCACCAATTTTGTGGGTTTATGGATTTTCGGGAGATACTTTTTTGGAACATTAGCATTTGAAACTTGTAACTTTCTCCCAAATCTTTTGCAATAAGATTGTGACATCTCTTTTAATTGTTTTTAACTTCGGTAGTCATTTTTGGGAGAAGGTTTTTTATTTAGTTTTTTTATACGGTCCTGATTCTATTACGTTATATACTCAATCTCTATAAAAGCCTTTGTCTAAAATCACCACCTTTTTACCTTGTCTGCTCTAACATAAAAACATTGTTCTTTTTTCCATATTTGGGAGAATAATCAACATGTAGATAAAGAAAATCTCAAGGTAATAAAAATGTCAGGCAGTCGCGTCAGTTAAATGCTTACGAAAGTATATATATATATATATATATATATATATATATATATATATATATATATATATATATATTATTGAGGTTCCTAATAATAATTTACAATAGTTTTCTCAAAAGTCTCACGTTTAGGGCGCTATTTTATTGTGTTAATTATGTGTGATAATGAATAAATATCTTATATTATGTATATAACGGCTGCATTTCTGGTATTACTATAATCACTAGTACATACGAGAAAGTAAAACAAATTATTCCGTGCCTCACCAAGTTCTTAATCTATTTTTTTAGGTTCACGTACCTTTATATATATATATATATATATATATATATATATATATATATATATATATATATATATATATACACCTATATATCTTAAACTTGCCCTCAGCTTCTCCTCTTTAGTCTCAAGGGTGGGTTCAAATCCACCAATTGGTCTATAGAACATATGCCCTGTAAAATTACCTATCTTTCTTATACCCCGCAAAAATAAATACCTTTAATAATTTTGATTTTATTGATCTACTTTTTTTACCTTTAAATTTGCCTCCAATAACTTTTAAAATTACTGGATCATTTTTATTTATATGTGGCTTATTAGCCCATTCATTCCACCTAGCCTTATTACAACATAACGTTCCTGTTACTAAAACTAATCATAAAAATCTTCAGACAAATTCCATTAATAATTAGTTTAAAAAGTTTAGAAAGTAAAGTTTCACTATACCTGCAGGTTCTGCTGATGTTCCAGAGTACCTTTACCGGTTCAATTACTACCTACCATCTGCGAAATTCTAAGCTGCAATTCTGGACAAACTGTATTAATACTATAATGTGCTCATTAGCCAGTTAATATACGTGCTTCTCTTTAGTTATATGATTATATACCACTTTTACATCTAGACAATGTTTTTAGACCAGCTTGGATGTCACTAACAAATAATTTATATACAATTTTCTTACTTTATATTCACTTAAGACCGATCCACATTCTCGTTCAACGTACTTAAGTAAATATCGACTGTGTGTACATTTATTACGGTTACTTCAACTTGTACTTTACCATTTTAATTCGCATTCACTTGGGAGCAAATGTAGATACATCCCGTCTTTTTGCTGTCACGATGCCAAAAACGGTTTTTAATCTCTTGATCTGTTTATTATTCCTCTTATACCAATGTTTTCCTACCATCTATGGCAATCTGTTTCCCTCGCAACTTTTCTTTCTCTTTACCTACCTTAATTTTATTCTGACATTTCAACGTTTTTTCTGACAAATGTCATTTTTCTCATTTTTATATATGTTTCCTAAATTTACTATTAAATTATAAATAGCAATACCGTGGATAAAAATGTGGGTCTTACTTGTGGTTTTGAATACCAGTCATATCATAATTGACATAATTTGCTTAATATTACTAACAATTCTTATTTTACAGTCACTTAGCTTGCTATATTAACGATTAAACTTTTTTTAACTACATTTACATACTAACTTTTTAAACCAAAACTCATTTTGTTACATACACAGTTTATCTTGTCAGGTTCTGTTTGTGTAAGCACAGTTTTCTTCAATTTTAAACTACTTTCACTACTTATTTCTACACTATATGACTACATATTGTTCCATTTTAACAACTAATTACATTTCTATCATCTAACATCATCTAACATCTTTTCACAATGGTTACAATTTTACTCTTTTATTTCACCCCAAGGTATTTATTTATATAAAGATATTTTGATTTAAAATTTCGGTTAAAAAAAAAACTGATACTGATATTATTCCTTTTTTTTTTCTCCACGGCTTTCTACCTAAATTTGGTTTCAAAATGTAACCAATTATTATTATTATATTTTATTATTTTCTGTTTGTACTTTCTCACCTTATACTAATAGCGTTAACAGTGTGTTTTTTTGTTTTTTTATAGGCCTATTTACCATAACAATATATATATATATATATATATATATATATATATATATATATATATATATATATATATATATATATATATCGCTAGAAATTTGAACAAAAATATTTCGATTAATAGAGTAGGTCGAGATCTATGTAGTCCATTGTGAGAACTGTTATCTTACTTTCTACTTCAATTCACATGGAGGCACAAAAAATTGCTATCAAGAATGCGTTATCACAAGACATATTTTGCTGAGGTTTTTTTGGAGCACCTTAATCTAAATGACTCTTTATTATCTACGCAAACCTTTAACAACATTTTTATCTTGTAATGGGCGCTGGTGAGACCCAACTCAAGCATAAAGAATTTCTCGGAAAATTTATTCGTGATATTTCAAAGCTCCACATCTTCTAAACGAATAGACCGATTTCAAAAATAAAAAAGCAATGTATAGAGAATCAAAAGCCCTTCTAAATGAGCTATCACATTACCCCTATTCCCATTTTAAAAACTTGGGGGATTACACCCCCGCTTAGTAGGGTACAGTTTGGGCTATACTGTTTGTGTCAAAAGTTGTCCCCCTCACAAGCAAGCTTGACGTGCTTCAGGTTTTTTTCTACAAAATCTTTTCCTGCCAGTTATGGCAAACTGTGAAGGGAGAAAATGTAATTGTGTATGTGTACTACAGGAACCGACATATATTCGGAATAATGGTAATAACTTCAAAAACAAAATAACAAATAATGTTTTAAATAAGAGCTGCCCAAATATCTTTTTGAGATATCTGTGTGACTCTTAAATTTTTCGACAGCTTAAATTGTCACCTTGATGAAAATAACTTTTTTTTTAAATGGGAGTTTATAAATTTCTAATTCTGCATATGCATACATGATCATCAAATGTCAGTGGCGTTGGATAGTAAAAACTGCGAGTGAAAATTACAAAACCACGGTTGCCTTACGAAAATTTATAAGCAATAATTAATTAATTCTACGGCCGATAAGAATGTTTAGCGCTACATCGCCTTGGGAAACGCTTTCTATCGAGTTCTCCGGCATTTATCTTTATCGGCGATATTTAGAACATTCTTTACCAAAGGAAATTTTACTTCAGAAAAATATCTAAAGTATTGAAGAGATAGTGTCCTGCAAGAACTACAAACTCGCTATGGTGACTATCAGACTGGATGATTCCAGCAAGATGAAGCACCAATATGAGGTATTAGTCTCTAAATTCGAAATTTCTTAAATAACGTTTTCCCAAACATATGGATTGGGCGTGGGAGAGAAATGGAGCGGCCAGATCGCCTGATTTAAATCCATGCGACTTTTTCTTATGAGTTCACATAAAAAATGACGAGTACAGTGTACATAGAGTGGTCAAATAGTTTAAGTGGTCTGAGAGCACGAATTATTGATGCGACTGCAGCAGTCAAGCAGTAAACTATGTTTTGAAAAAAATAGAAAACATTTTAAACATTTATTTTCACATCTTTTGACAGTTTTTTTAATCTTTTTTTTAATGGAGCAACTGCGATTTTATTGTTAGACGGACAGTAATAAAAAGAAAATTGTTTTTTTCTCAAAATTTTTATTATCCAACCCCACTAACATTGGATGTGCCTGTATGTAGAATCATTCGCAGATTCCAAAAAAAGTCTGGACTCAGAAGGTGCGTTATGGTAGTGAATTTCCATAAAAATGTTTTTAATAGCAAATATGTTTTTTATTAAGAAAGCATGCATCAAATTTGATTACCAGTATAACCTATATAGTAAAAACAATGTGCCATGTTTCATTAAAATAACTTTATTGTTTGAAAAGGTACAAAAATTTCCCAAAGTAAACTTAAAGTGTTCCCGAAAAAACCTGGTTTCTTGGTCAACCTTATACGTTAAAAGCAAATTGAGCTATTGAAATTTGAAGCATTTAATAAAAAATGGGCTACCATAACGCACTTGCTCCGTCTAGAATTTCTTTTCTTGCAAATATGTATTATATTTCGATGGAAAATGCAAAAATTCAATAACATAAGGCGTGTTCGATTAAAAAAAAATAATTTTGAATCACCAACGACTTATGGGTCACCTGTAATTTAGAAATATTTTTTTAAGATGTAGCTCAAGATACCCTACAATTAATGTATACAATTTTTTTCGTATTTTGCATAATAACGGATATATTGTACTTCAATGATTTTTTACGAAAATTCGACAAAAATGATATACCATTAAACGATAAACTCTATAGCCAACACTACTGCCAAAGCATCAGAGAAAGGGTCTATTTGAAATGAATTTTTTGGAAACATTTTAGTAAAATGAAGGACAACGACGATTGAAATTAAGACTCCAGGCTTTCTAAAATACTCTTCTTGAGACATTCTCTTTCCATAGCTCATATTAGTTTCAGGTTCTTTGCCTAAATATTACCAATTTTGACGTTTTAAATCGCTACTTTAACGTTTTGAGGAAAACCCAAATTTTTTTTTTTTAAATGCCTGTAACTTTTTGTCCTTTAACCCACAGAGCTAAATTTTGGTGGGTAACTTACCTATAATGATATAAACCCGCGTACCAATTTGGTTGCCCTTACTTTGTCAATTCCGGAGATATATTTTTTTTCGAAAGAAAATACAAAATTTTCCGGGAAAACTTCGGCGGATTTTCCTGGCTAACAAAGTTATCCAAGCCACTAAAGAGGAGATCCAGACTTTTGAATTTTGAAAAAAAATTCTTCAAATGAGAGCTAATTAGGCCCTCTAGAACACATATCCGGGGTCAGTATCAATTTTTATATGTTTATATATATATATACATATATATATATATATATATATATATATATATATATATATATATATATATATATATATATATATATATATATATATATATATATATATATATATATATATATATATATATATATATATAAATAAACATATAAAAATTGATACTGACCCCGGATGTCTTCTAGGGGGCCTAATTAGCTCTCATTAGTGAATTTTGTAAAGAAAATTCACTAAAAGGAAAGAAATGTCTTCATGTAAATAAACAGAGTTGGTTGTTATCAAGGTGACTATTCAAGCTGTCGAAAAATTTAGAGGTTACACAAATATGTCAAAAATTAGTTCAACTTTTATTTCTAACATTTTTTGATTATTTTTTTTTCGCCACAAGTTATTCCCATTATTGCAAATTTAAGCATGATTTTGTATATTGTATAACAACCATATAGTTTGACAGATTCTTAATCTTAACCTTGCAAAAAATACCCCATCCTTACAAACAGTATAAGCGAATATTTTGAACTTCTGAATTAGGTTTGCCTTTGGGATATAAATACCTTTAAGTAGTATTTATATTATAAACTTCTTCGAAGCAGTATCTTTTTAGTATCGTATCCGTGTTTTGATATGTGACAGTTATTTAGGTTAATCAGTTTTTAAAATTAGAATGAAGAGAATTAGTACCTATAAACATTTATGATTTCATTTCTTAGAAATTACGTCTGATATAATGTTTACAAAAAACTTTATTAGCGGATTTTAGTTCATTGAACGGTAACGTAAATGTTTTTTTTTAATGTTTACACTTAAAAATTTGATTACAACACTCTGCAAAATTTTACATCGTCTATATTTAGTAGAAGAATTCTACAAGTTCAATACAAATCAATAAATTACCCGTGAATAGCTAGTTAAGAAGTTCACAGTACAATATCTACGAAATAAAATAACCCAAAAAAGATCGAAAGTTCGATGTGTAAATAATTTATGCCCGAGAGCCTAATTTTACTCTTGTTAATAACATGGTTATACTGCATTTTTTATGAATGCTAATATACAGGATGCGCCAATTAAAAATTACCACCTGGAAAATATCGAAATTAAGAAAAAAGAAAAAACCCTTGACTCATCAACTTTGTTTTCAAGGGGGACAACATGATGGCCTAAGTTTTGGTGTCTTAGAACATACCTCTTAGACAGGAGCGTAAAATAGCCTTAAATTTTAAATGGCACACTGTGTTGAGTGCATTTTAAAGATTTCTCAATTCTGCGCAGGACAACATACGACTTTTTTTAGTGAATTTTCTTTAAAAACTACTGAGGAGACTTTTGAATTTTTAAAATAATTTCTTAGAATCCATATTCAGGGTCAGTTTCAATTTTTATATGTTCCACCACCCGGCACTGCGCCGGTGTGACGCCACTGGACGGAGGGCCAATAGGGGGCAAACCTGAGAAGACGTAATCCAAGATGGCCGACCGGAAGTGAAAAACGCGGTAAATTTAAATTTTTAAACGACAGGTGGCACCACTTGTCAAAATAAGAGGACCCGCCATTTTGATGTTTGGGTAGTGTGATGTGCGCCCCCCAGCCAGCATTGGATTTTTAGAATCTAACTCGAGGGTTGATCGAACCTGTCTAAATAATAAGACGTATCATTTTTTTTATAGGAAAATGACGTACGTAAAGATGGCGGTTTGCGCATGCGCGAACCCACCTGTGTTATTAAGCCGTGTAGAGGTATAGTGTTTGGTGTCATGTTACTCGTCGTGACAAGTACAATGCAATGCCGCCACCGGAGGTGGTGGTGAGCGGTGGCGGGGGCTGCGCCCCCGGTCAGAATTGGATTTTTGGAATCTCAATCGAGATTTATCTAACCTGTCTAAATAAGAAGACCTGTCATTTTGATTTTTTTTTAAATTACGTATGTGCAGATGGCAGTTTGCGCATGCGCAAACCAACTTTGTTATTAAGCGGTGTAGAGGTATAGTGTTTGGTGTCATGTTACTCGTCTCGAGGAGTGGAATTCAAATATGACATTTGTGCATGCGCAAACCCAACTTTTTTAGTTTTTAAGTTAACCCTCCACGTGTTTGGTGTCATGTTAATCGTCTTGATAAGTAGAATTCAAAAATAATATACACGCATGCGCAGACCAACTTTTTTAGTGTTTAGGTTAACCCCCACGTGTTTGGTGTCATGTTAATCGTCTTGATGAGTAGAATTCAAAAATAGTATACACGCATGCGCAGACCAACTTTTTAAACTCAGGTGTGAAGGAGGCAGGATTTAGATGCTGGTGGTAAACAATGAAAACAAGAGGCACTATTTTTTAAATATTTATTAACAATATGTCACGCATTTTTTAAATTATTAAATGTAATAAGTTACAAATAATCTTCATAGTCTTTATATAGGACATCTCTGAAAGTTGTTAGTTTCTCCAAAAGTTTTCGCAGTTGTTCAAAAACAGTTTCACTCGGGCATTGTATACCAAATATAGCAGGGTGAAAAGGTGCCACCTTGTTTAATATGTTGGTGAATTCGCTAAATTCAAAATATCGTTTCTTACGGAATGTAATGTATGATTGAATTATAGGTTGACACTTTGGTAAAAAAAATGTGCCCATTGTCGTTTGGAAAGTTGTGTCTATGTAAGTGGGTGAAGCCAGAAAAGATGTATCGTTTAGTATGGACCGGTTTCACCAAGTAAGGGAAACAACAAGTGAAAGACTGAAGCTGGACACTCTTGCTGGAAACTGAAACAAAAAGCAGAATCACTTCAAAAACCAGAAAAATAATAAAAGAGAGTTAAGCGCTAGATACGTATTTCAAAACGAAGTTGTCCTCATTAGTAGCTGTCTCTAAACTAACTGTATGGGCAAAATTATCCTATCTATATGCCTAAACTATACAATAAAAATGTTGTAATACCGATGATGCAATACCGGATGATGATGCAATCCCGGATGCTGCAATCTAGGATGATGTAACAGCGTAATTCAAGGACAATTCAATCATATGTTGGGCGACGCGAGATTTTTCTGCTCTACTGAATCTAAAATGACCTATGTGCTCTTTGAATATTTTTGTTATTGATCTCCGCGTTTGCCCAATATAGATTTTCCCGCAATTATTACAAGATATTTGATTGATAAGTAAATCCACAAAATTTGATGAATTCAGACATGGGTCCGGTCAAATCAGCACTTTTTGAAATAGCACGAAATAATCCACGGTCGCTTTCAACATCGACAGAATCGGTTAGGCGTATCCACTGACACAACAACAGTCCTTGTATTACGTCAACCGGTGTTACCTCATCCGGTATTGAGGCATCCGATATTGAATCATCCGGTATGTAATCACCCGGCATTGCATCATCCGGTATTGCATCATCGGTCTTACATCATTTTTAGTGAATAGTTTAGGTATATAAATATGATCATTTTGCCCATACAGTTTTCAGCGACAGCTACTGATGAAGACAACTTCGTTGTCGAAATACGTATCTAGCGCATAACTATCTGTTTTTATTTTTGTGGTTTTTGGGGTGATTCTGCTTTCTGTTGCAAACAACAATGAATCAAATAGCTTCATTATGAATTTTAATTTTATACTAAAAGAAAACCGATTGGTAAGTATTTGTGTAAGTAGATGAAGCCAGAAAAAGTATCTAATTTAGTATGCAACGGTTTACCAAAATAAGGACAACAACAAATAATCCATTAATTTCATCATAAATATTCAATTTATGCTAAAATATTTTTTTCTCAATTTTGCCGGGTTAGGTCAGGTATACATATCTACTTATTCTTAGCATATTGAGACTACCTGCACTACTGATTTGTTGGTATGCTGCTCGTCACTCGTTCCGAACAAACATGACACAGAACATATTATTACACTTTTTTATCCTTATTTAACATAAAAACATGATATATTATTACAGGCGGCGTAAGAAACAAATAATAAAAGTCAACTGTATCTAATGAGATTGAAAACGAGCCGTATAGTCTCTGATTGTGATTTACGTAGTCTTCTTACATATAACGAGATGTAACCCGTATAAAGAAAGATAAAACAATTTGTATGGATCGGGATCTTGAAAATGGCCAAATCAAACATAGCGTAGTAGTAGATAGATAAGATTTAGAAGTTCGAACGGTTTCGATAGGCAGAGACAATTTTATCACAGCGCTTTGAAACATCAATCCTCCAATAACTCGATCGTAATTCGGACGAATTCAGCCATTTAAGACCAGGCTATGGAAACTTTGACTTTTCTAGAAGACATGAAAAGAAATTTACCTTGAAATTTGTTTAACTCTAAGGGAATATCTAATATTTTTAATTGAATCGTCTTCTTTTTTATTTGCAGCTCATGAGAATACATTAAAGATTTTTAGCACATTTTCGCAAAAAAATTCGCTTCATATGATATTTCAATATTATGCAATTTTTCCAAAATTTTTGAGCGTATATTATATTCTAAAATATTCTCACATGTAGAGCCTCTGAACACAAATGAACAGCAGGGGTTTGTATTGCGCAGGTCTACTGCTAGTAAGCTTTTTTTTACTCAGATGGCAAGCGCAGCAGTCAATGTTGGTGGTCAGCTGGATACCAAATATGCAAATTTTCAAAAGGCATTTAATAAAGCAGATCACAAAGTTCTTTTGAAAACGCTTTATATGTGTGGTTTCTCTTATAAGAACACTTAGGGAACCCAAACCACCACAACACATCCTTTTAAAGACCTAACCATCGTTTCACTAACAAAGTTACCGTCATCAGATGATGGAAAATTCTCTTCAGAATTGTTCATCCTCCGATGACGGTAACTTTGTTAGTGAAACGACCGTTAGGTCTTTAAAAATATGTGTTGTGTACTTATCAGTGCTCTTCACAGGTTCCAAACTTCACTCAGTGAATTTGTGGTTTCCCTCTTACACCTTATTTGATTGGAAGTACACAATATGTGGTTTTATACTGAAAGCAAATCCACTTTGTTTTAGATAATCTCGGGGGTCCCTCAGGGGTCAAACTTTGGGCCTTTATTGTTTTTACTATTTGTCTCGTTGTTTGCTGTCACCAGATGATGAAAAATTCCCTTCAGAATTGTTCATCCTCTGATGACGCTAACTTTGTTAGTGAAACGATCGTTAAGGTCTTTTAAAAGATGTGTTGTGGTGATTTGTGTTCTCCAAGTGTACTTATCAGTGCTCATCACAGGTTCCAAACTTCACTTAGTGAATTTTTGGTTTCTCTCTTGCATCTTATTTGATTGGAAGTACACAATATGTGGTTTTGTAGTGAAAGCAAATCCACTTTGTTTTCAATAATCTCTGGGGTCCCCCAGGTGTCCAACTTTGGGCCTTTATTGTTTTTACTATTTGTCTCGTTGTTTGCTGTTTGATGATGGCTTAAAGATCTCGGGTGTTATTTTTTACATGAGTGATAGTGAGGAATTACATAAGAGCATTGATACATTGTCAGAGTGGTGTGTTGCAAATAAACTATTCTTGAATACTAATAAATTGTTCGTTTGTGCGAGAGGTCTTGCTCCTGTTAAGTACCAATATACTGTTGAGGTGAGCAAGTTTTGCGCATGACCCAGGTTAATGGTCTAGAAGTTCTATAACACTTCCTCGGGGTTAAAAAACTTGGGTTTTGTTATAAGAAACTCAACAGAAGTTCATAGAATTGATACAGTTAAGATTCTATTTAATACATATATACGTTTCAAAATGGAATATGGGTCTGTGGTATGGAATCCTTTTATGAAGTCCATTCTAATTTAACAGAGGGAGTGAAGAAGATATTTGTTCTATTTTTGCATTTTAATTTTTTTGATATTTAAACCTTATGTAAGTTTGCTTAGTATGTTTGATGACTAGTCTTTAATGGAGGCGCATAGTTACTGATTTGATGTTTTTGTTTAGAATCTTCAGTAATTTGGTAAATTTTTCGCAATTCTTAAACTAGGTTCAATTTAGGATTCCTCAAAGAGATATTCGACTGGAACAACTCTCACAAAGTGAAGATTGGAACCTGTGATGAGCATTGGTAAGTACACTTGGAGAACCCAAATCACCACAACACATCTTTTTAAAGACCTGACGATCGTTTCACTAACAAAAAACGATCGTTAGGTCTTTAAAAAGATGTGTTGTGGTGATGTGGGTTCTCCAAGTGTACTTATGGAACAACTATTTTATATTACGCGATACACATAAATCTCCGCTCTTTAGAATGTGCTGAGTGATTGACATTTCTAATTTGAATTTTAGGGGATTTAAGAACATAGTGACTGAGCATATACATGTAGTTTATTTATCTTATTTTTTGTGAGCTACAACAAACCTAAGGTGAAGTGGACGGACTGAAGTAGCCCACTCACTATAATATATAACCTACCTTGATTTAAGAACCTAGTGACTGAGCATATATATGTAGTTTATTTATCTTATTTTCTGTGAGCTACAATAAACCTAAGGTAAAGTGGACGGACTGAAGTAGCCCACTCACTATATTATCTAACCTACCTTGGGTTTTGTTTGTACATGAATCGCAAGATGGCGCTAACCTCAGCTACTACTACTATCCGTCACACACATTAACATCCAACCAAGCTTTTCTCGGTATTTCACGACCTCTCCTACTATCCATATGCTCTATATAAATTCCACTTGTCCTTCTGTCATTATCTATTGGTTCCATTTGCCCAAATGACCTAAGTACGCTGCTATCGTATTTACTTTGAATAACTTTTTCACATTATATTCATCCAGAACACATTCATTTTGACTTTATCCCTTCTTGTTTTACTTATCACTCGTCTCAGGTAGTCTACTCCAAGAGCATTCAATTTTCTTACATGCATTCCCTGACACACGCAACTTTTACATCCAGCATAGTTGGGACTAGTACGCTGTTGTATACAGCGACTTTGTTCTCTTTAGATATACAATCATTCCTAACTACAGTGGTCCCGCACCTTTCTACCTGCATTTACTCTTCCTTGTATCTCCTTATCTACTCTCCCTATATAAATTCGTTCCGGGAAAAAATTAAATCCTTTTCTCAAAAGCTTTTTCAATTTTAATGAAATTTGTATATGTGTTTTTATATAACAACAACACACCACGAGAGCCTACAGCCTAAATACTATCGTACCGTGGGTGTGGACAAGGAGGAAAGAGGCAACTTCATAATTCTGGACTTGAAGGTTTGGAGGTTTGGGGGAGAAAAACATGTGCCGGCAAGGAATTCCACAACTTGGAAGTCCTCAGGACAAAAGAGCGGACATAACAAGATGTTCTATGTCTGGTGACCTGGCTCTGTTCCCCTGGTAGATCTGTTGGGGGCAGCAGGTGGAGGAACTATGGAAGAAACCTCCTCTGAGCAGTGCCCGTGCATATATCTATGAAATAGGGAGAGGTCACCAACGTAACGTAATATTCCATTAAAAAGACACTAGAAAATGCAGTGTTACGCATAATTTTTTTTAATGAGAGCATAAGAGATTACACAGCCTTGTTTGACATCTTGTTTAACTTTAGCAGTCACTGGGCTTTCCATTAGTACTCACATATGTTTTACTGCATCATACCTCGAATTATCCATCATCTACAACATATTTTTTCGAAATGCTCCACAGCTTCTGCCTGTCTACATTATCATACACTTTCTCCAAGTCTACATACGTGTAATTCAATAAAAAATACGTCATTCCAATCCATTGGCACCTGAAATACTTTTATACATAAGTTAATCAGCTCACACAGACAAATTTGGTCATCCACACTTTTATCATTTCCACATTAATTTTATCAACATCCGCTGCTTTTTCGTTGTTTAAATTCTTGATCCCTATTTTAACCGCGTGCACTTCAAGAGTTATCACATTTTGTCAGTGGCCCTTATTTCATACCGGGCTTTATTTGACCATTTGTCGATTAGTTACCTTGTATTTTAAATATAGATTTACCGATATCTTAGCAGACTTACATTACCAATTACACGAAAATTTATAGGTTATGTTATTACCTATGTCACACCATGTATATTTTACGTCAATTCACTTTGTAATTTAAAAAAAAAACTTGTAAAATTTACTAGACAGGAATATAGTTTAGTATTAGTGAATTTTGTTAAAGAAAGTAGAGGTTTCTTTAGAGAGGTCACCTTGGTGAGACCCCGGAACATTTTTCAAATGAGCGCGAATTAAAGCCTCTAGAACCCATATTTAGTCAGTTAAATTTTATATATATATATATATATATATATATATATATATATATATATATATATATATATATATATGTATGTATGTATTTGTGTGTGTGTGTGCGTATCCGAGCGATAACATAAACATATCTATAAACCGATTTTTGTAAAACTTGTCAAGTATGTTTTTTTTGTAAATTTCTTGGACGAGTTTCTTACTTAGCCTAATCTGACAGGTTTTCTCTGAAAATAATAAACCTGTTTTTATGAAATTTGGTATATGTGTGGCCTTGGACGAAGCTTATGCACATACTAAAATTGAAGTTTTCATTTTAATAGAAAAAATAGTTATTAGAGTTTAAAATCAATTCGCTACCGTAACGTATTTACTGCGTTTGGACTGTTTGTGACCAATATTTTAGAAGTACGAAACGATAACTCATTGAATGCTTGATGGATCTTGATAAATTACAAGGGAACAAACAAATGTTTAATTTGCCACAATTAGTGTCAAAATTAGCGATTTTTAAACAAGCGTTCTGGATAATATGTTGGTCGTAAAGGTCAAATGTTGCGCGAAATGTGTTTCACAAGGAGGTTATAGATGTTTTAACAGTTACTTGTTATTTAATTTAAATATTTGAAGAAGATTTATTTAAATAATACTCTTTTTGGCAGTTTGGATATGTTACTTTGCATTATTTATGAAATCAGATTCAATTATTTCTAAACGAGAATCCTTAAAGAAATACGGCTTCTGAAGAACAAAATATTAGTGGCATGTATTCGATAAGTCTTGGAATTTATGTTTAAAATATTACTTTCTTCAATTTGTCTAAAACATTTGCAGAACATTAATTAATTTGAAGTCGACATTTTGCCAGGTTCGCTGAAAAATTACATTATTTTATCAGTTTCCAAAAGTCTGAACATAGTAATTGCATTATGGTGGCGAATTTTTATTAAAAAGAATTGTATTCATCAAAAAATTTACAGTTAAGTAGTATATAAGTGTGAAAAATCTAACTGTAAGAAGTTCAGTATGGTAGTGAATTTTCATAAAAATATTTCAAATTATAATAGTTTCACTTCGCGTGAAGCTAGAATTTTCAATTTTGCTTCATAGTAAAGTCTTTGTAAAAGAAGCATGTGAAATAAATTTTATGACCAAATTTGTTTTTCAAAAAGCCTGTTTTTAACGATTCGATTGAGTTCGCTAAAATGAAATCGTCCAAGCGATTAAGAAAATAAAATACCTGCCATGTTTATAATTGGACAGGTACCTTCCTTTTGTAAATTGCTTGAATAAATTCGTTCCGGGAAAAAATTTTTAGTTCTTCTCGAAAGCTTTTTAAAATTTTAATGAAATTTGTAACGCAAGATTCCTTTAAAGAGACACTAGAAAATGTAGTGTTACGCATTACATTTTCTTAATGAGAGCACAAGTTTAAAACATTCGGGATGCAACAAGTGCGTTATACTAATTAATGTTCATAAGAATTGTACACTAGTAGGGCATATTACTAAAATTAATACTTTAAATTTAAACATTGATGATTTGTTTCGGAGGTCCTAATACGCGGATCCGTCCGTACGCAGCAAATGCGTTATGGTAGCGATAAGTCCTTTTATTTCGATTTTGAAAAGGTGCAAAAGTTAAATGGAGGTTACGATTTAGGTGGTTCACCATCTATTTATCATGGCTCACCATAGGTTTTAGATTGTATGATAGTGATTATCACTGCTATTTTAATGTATACAAAAGGCTAATCCAATACACCGCCTTCGAAAATGTCCAATTTGTAAACGAGCGTTTTTATTGAATATAGATATCATTAGAATTCATCAAACACATCCCTTAATCCCCAAAAGATAAATGAATTTTTGACTTAATAACATTACTAACGATTCTACTATAATGTAATATCATCACTGTACTGAACTGAATAATTTCGATACCTTTCTGATGGCGATGGAAATTGATATAGTTTTGATAAAGATCTAATGCGTGTTTTATTCAAATTCGATGTGCATAGGATGCATTAATAGATTTCCATTCCCGTAGGCGATAACCAAACATGTTATTTTTATGTTATAATTATTATCAATTCATTCGATGAATAAAATAGCTCTATTTAGAGTTTATAGTATTGAATAACAGGTCTCTACGATTACATACACCAGTAGCGTATGATGGATCAGGGAATGGAAAATCGTTCTCACACATGCAGCCTTTCACTTATGGAAGGGGTGTGGTGGACAATCAAAATAATCAGATTTCGATTATTTAAACAAAATTCTAGTCGTTTACTTGTAAAATGCAGACAAAGCTTTTTACTAAGCTTGAAATGAAGTCAGACTTCGCGAGACGGGAATCTGCAGGGAAAACAATTTTACAGTGGAAATCCCCGACCGCGAGGCATGGCGGGAGGAGACGCCGGGCTTACCACGTGGTCGTCTGGTTCACGGAGGGATCCGGCGGGGAGCGCGGGACGGGGGCAGGCGTTTATTCGGAAGGACTCAGGGTAAGTCACAGTATTTCGCTCGGAGCTCATGCAACGGTCTTTCAGGCCGAAATGTACGCCATCTTGGACCGCGTGCGAGAGAACAAGAGGAGGGTCTACACCAACAAGCGGATCCTCATAGCCACATATAGCCAGGCAGCCCTTAAGGCCCTAAGTAGCCCACGGGTAAATTCCAGGCTGGTAGGTGAATGCCTTAACGAGACGAGCGACCTGACTGGGCAGAATGAGGCCATCCTCATCTGGGTGTCGGATCACTCGGGGGTCAAAGGCAATAAAGAAACTGACAGTCTCGCGAAGAGAGGGTCAGCAGAAGAATTTATGGAACCGGTTCTGGGCGTGACAAAGAGCACTGAAAGGGGATCCATTAAGTCCTGGGTCAGAAACTAACGTAAGATGTACTGGACAGACTGTCCAGGGCTCAGACATGGGGAGTCAGTAATTGAGGAACCCAGTTCAAAGAGAGCTACAAAATATTAGCAGAGGACAGGTCAGTAACATAACAGGACTATTGACGGGACACATGGCCGTCAAGAAACACCTGCATAAAATGGGGCGGTTGGAGGGGGACCTGGCATGCAGACTCTGCGGCGAGGGGGAGGAATCAGTCCAGCACATCTTGTGCGAGTGTAAAGCTCTGGACCACAAAAGACAACTGATCTACGGACAGCTTAGACCGGAGACAGAGCAATATAAAACTTCACCCCACCAATTGCTGTGCAGACTAGTTCAAGGCACAGTGATTTTGGAATAGGTGGAGTAGAAAAGACAAAGGGCCTGCACAATAAGACAAAGGCTGCGGTGATATCGGGGCGGCAACGACGCGGACGAGCTCTAAGGGAGAAAAAAAACTTTTTTTATAATCATTATGATATTCTAATGACTCATTTCAGATTCACAGAGCTCGACTAGATATTTAACGGCCGGTTAGTTAACCATTGACTAATACAACCACTCACAGCTCCAAAAAATTTGGTTGTCATGGCAAAAACCGAATCATAGTCTTTGATTGATCGTCTGACGCATTAAGCAACCGGCCGTTAAATATTTAATCGAGCTTTATGAACATATTCAAAAAATTCTTAGTCCACTTTACAGCGCAACAAGATTCTAAACTTAAAATGTTTGGTTTTATTGACTATAATCTCCTTTTGATTGTATACACTTATTTCAGCGAAACTGCAGCCCCAAAATTATCTTTAAATGTCACAAACTCATTTTATTTTTAACACAAAAAAAACGCTATACTTTGCAGGTGGTATAGTCTATAGTAAAACTTTTGTAATAAGTGATAGAATAACTTTTTTATTTTCAGAGATGCAAACTTACCTTGGAGGTGAGTTATAGAGATCGTAGTTCGTGCTCATTCGTATACCTTGTTTATCTTAAGCTAAGCAAAGTTTTTCTACGAAAATTATCTTACATCATTTTGTTACAAAAATTCTTTTCCAAAATTTGCCAAGGAAATGTACGAAAATTCACAAAAAAAAAGAAAACATTTTCTGTACTGTGCTAATATCATCGCTTATCTACTCCGCATCTGTCATCGTAATGACAACCATTTAATGCGATTACCGGATGATCGACTGTATGTATTTTACGCCTATTAGTTTTGTATGGTTTGTCTAGATTTTTGCTGTAATTTCCTACGTCTATCTTAATGCAGTTTATGCTGATGACTGCCTATCTTTGTCATGCATTAAGCTTAAACCGTCCTCCTGATTCAACTATTGTCTTTTACGTTTGAATTTTTATTTATGAAAAACTTTAAAATTAGCCAAACAATTTAGCTTACAATTACTGCATAGGTATATTCGAACCTGTTTTAGGTACCTGTATATTTTTATTTCAATATTCTATTTAAAAAATATTACATTTAAAAAATATTTTTGCGGATCTTTTTAAGCAAAATTATGCCCTCAGAGCTGACTAACAGATACATACAATGGCCTCAATCAGTCATATATTTTTTGAGTTATCGGTTGGATATATATATATATATATATATATATATATATATATATATATATATATATATATATATATATATATATACAGACTAAGTACACTGTCGGAAAACCCAATTGACCATAACACATTTTAAAAAACCTGACGATCGTTTCACTAACAAAGTTAGCGTCATTAGAGGAGTCTAGATGTTTAACAACTAAAATTAGATTTATATTAGGTGTCAGATAAATAACCATGTTTTAGAGGGAGGAATAACAAACACACTTTCTACGTTTACCGGAGGTCCTCCTGTTCAAATTACGTTATACTTGTCCCCATGCAATTTCGGCATCTTATTTTAAACTTTATTAAACTATATAGAGGTGGCGGAGCTCTATTTAAACAAGCTTTGTTAGTTATGGCCTTAGAGATATAAATGCTCTCTCCAATTTCGCCGACTGTCTAACATTTTTGGTAAGCTTCAAGTTTTCTTTATATATGTGGTGATTATTATCTCAAATCCTTGCCACGTATTTCATAGATCCCTGATATACAGTTTTATTGTACTACACGGAATCAAACAGATAAAATCAAAATTCTGTGAAAATATGTAATTAGGTATACTGCCCTAAATGAAATAACATTATCCTCCCTGCAACTGTTTCCCCGGAAGTGGGGGTAACTTGAAAATTTAAAATGGAACAGTACAATGTTTATATCGGCATGTGATAGCAGACATAATTCTGCATTAACAACTATAAGACCTCTATAGCAAAAAGGATACAAATTATCAAGTTATTCGTGAATATATTTCGTTTTCCGTTTATCGTTTTGCACGCAATTTTTTAATAACCGTCGAACATAAAAATTCACAATTTCTTAGAGGCCCTAATTCTCAGTCGTTTGAAGAAAATTGCCGAAATTGTTACCACCGATACCTCTTTTTTAGTAAATTGTCTCAATATAATTAACTAAAAATATGCTGGAGATGAGAAGATAAGGCGACATCGCGTTTAAACTGTGATGATCAAAATGACAATGATCACCAGATCAAAACATCTTATGCTGGCTAAATATAGGCTCGTGAGCCGTTCCTCTAGTGTTTTCAGCGAGTTTTTACAAATAAGCGCAAAATACAGCCCCTTGAACCTATATCGGAGGTCAGATTCAGACTTTAAATGTTTATATATATATATATATATATATATATATATATATATATATATATATATATATATATATATATATATATATATATATATATATATATATCTCTGTGTGTGTCTCTGTGTACATCATTGTTTGCGAAGCTTCTACGCCATCTAGGGACTTCCAGATTTTGCAATTACACTGGCAGATTATCTTCAAGAGGCTAAGATCATTCACCAGTTCTGAGAATCAAGTTTTTCATGAAAAATTGCAAATTTCGTTCTCGAAACTGCTATATCTTCGAAACTAGTCAATTTATTTTTACGCAATTTAACTCTTATATTGCGATCAAACAACAAATACACTATTCCGAAATTCAGTTGTGTTGAATCAATAACCGTACCTAATCCAACTTCCTCGGGATTTAAATTTTGGATGATTTGAAAAATACCCCGAAATATATTTCTTGTTGTTAAAAAAGGAAATTACCGTGTGGTATAAGGTTAAATAGTATAAACATAAATCATGGTAAAGACGGATACGGTTTGTGCCGTCCTATAGGACAGGGGGTCACCTACATCCCCTATAACCTGAGTGATGAGCTTGCTGGAAGACAGGAGAGTTCCACTGACCTTGAGAGGCCGTGGGTCGGACGTTAGTGTGTTTACTGTCCACAGGGCTGCTGCCTTTCGCCCCATCTATGATGTCTGGTCATGGATGGCCTCATGGAACGGCTCTCCGATAATGGCTTCTTTGCTCAGGCATATGCTGATGATGGGCTGATCTTAAGTCACCGGCAATTTCTCAGCGTTGTCTGTGCATGCACGCAAACAGCCTGCAGTATAATTAAAAGGTAATATGGCAAGCTGGGACTCTCCGTAAGCCCAGCAAATACAGAGATGATCCTATCCACCTAGAACAGGAATATGGAGGAGTTCAGTGTGCTGGTGGTGTTTGGAACACATTTAGCTTTAGTGCGGGATTTCCAATGTCTGGAGAAAGTCCTGGACTGCAATATATCACGAAAGTAGTGAAGAAGTGAGTAGCGATCCTCTGAAAATTGCGCCGTGTGATAGGAAGGACATGGGGACTTAATTCTCGGATCCTTCATTCGATTTACACTGCGATTGTCACACCGAGGTTCCTTTATGGGTCAGTAGTCTGGTGGGGTGGTGTGAATCAAACTGCTCCGACGGCTGGACAAACTTCAAAGGTTTACAAGTCTGGGTATCACCGGCGCTATGAGGATGACACCTTTAGCCACACTAGAACCCTTGCTGATGTTTCCCCGCTTCCAACCTGTATCAGAAGGGAGGCTATGGCGTCGCATCTCAGAATTCGAAACTCTGAAAATTGGTGTGGTGAGTTAATAATCACAGGACATGCAAACAGTGCCAAGGAAGTGGAAAAAGAAACTCAAATTTTCACCATAAAGGTATGAAATGTAGTAGAGGATTATATTCGGCTGACTAGGACATATACCCACAGAATCCCCAGCAGGGATTAATGGAGTTGCTTTCCAGCCTACTTGCCTGGTGTGTTTTACTGATGGATCATGGCTAGAGAAGCAACACCCCGCCGAGGCCGGTGTTAGCAATAAGGGCCCGATGTGGCCTACTTGCCAGGCGCTAGATTCCCCACCATTGTCACTACCACCATTACTACTAAACAAAGATGGATACATTAAATAATTTTGGTCAGTAACATTTCTAACCAACATAACGTCAGACGATTTGAGTGACATTTCATATTGCATATCTTGTTTGAAAAATTCACTTCAAAGCATCTAGATTTTGTTCCACCGGTGGAATTTTTTATTTAAAAAAATAGCTATCGAAATTTGAGATAAGTAAGCTTAAACAAGTCTAAGATATGCTTAGGAGACAAAGTAAGTTGCGTTATGAATATTATCGTTTATTTTGCAAATAGATAGTACAATGAATATACAAATGAGCTGTTGCTTGTGCGGCGACACAGTATAGTTACAGATGTGATGCCTTATAAAAAAATGTATAAAACTTTCTGGAAATACCACTATCAGGTTTGTTAAAATTGCAGCTTTTTCAGGGCGCTCCCATCTCCCAAATACTGACGGTCGTTCGTACGCCTTCCATTTTTGCATGCTTCCCTTTACTTATGGTTTATTATTACAAAACTTATGAATGTTCGCTATTATAAGGCACTTGTTGCATCCTTTTTTTATGTATTAATTTATCCAATTGATGTTCTTCGGCTAACCAACATTTTAAACCATTATTTCCTCTTATTCCAATCGTTCAAATTTTTTAATCTGGTGATATTTGGTAAACAGTAAAAATATTTTTTTATTTCTTCAATCAACTTTTGATACATGAACGAGCCTTCACTGGTGTTAACATATCAGAATCTTAATCTTAACTGTATCTAATCAAATCGTCGGCAGTTCTACGCTGTAGAGCGGCTGTTTTAAGTTGGCGATACGTGCCTTGCCTGCCAATCAAATATACCCGTAGACTTCTCGGGTACTATTATATTGATAAATGACATTAGGTATGTTGAAATGTGCACCATACCGTGTGTTACGGCAGATATCTTAGCATGAAGAAATTTTACATGCGGTATTTGATGGCAAGTGCATTTAAAACATCTGTTTTCTCACAGGTAACACGCTGTACAAAGGAAATAAATAGTTAGATACCTAAGTAAAAATAGAGAGGTTCTGCTCAACACTTGCTATAAATTTGTTATCAGGTATTAATAAAACAAGTGAATAAACCTTCAAACACCCATGACGATTGTTTTTCCTAAATATCAGATTTATCAAAAACAAAAATAAAAAATCTCGGGACGCAGCAATCTTATGATAGTGAATTTTTATTAAATGCTTCAAATTTGAATAACTAATTTTTTTATAAACTTAGAGAGTTTAGTTTTGGTATGTAGTCAGGTCTTTCCTAAGGCAAGATATCCACCAAATTTCATTAAAATAACTTTGTAATTTTCGGAGAAAGAAAATTTAAAATTTGAATAACTCAATTTTCTATAAACTTAGAAAGTTGAATTTTGGTACGTAGTAAGACCTCTCCCGAGGCAATACATATAGTAAATTTCATTAAAACGGCTTTGTTACTTTCGGAGAGAAAAAAAATTTCGAAAGAAAACTCAAAATTTTCCCGGAAAACCCCGTTCGATTTTTCTGGCTAACGAACTCATCCAAGCCATTAATAAAAGAAAGGCACTTTGCCAAGTTTCATCAAAATCGGTTAATTATTTTTTTAGTTATCAGACGGATATATATATATATATATATATATATATATATATATATATATATATATATATATATATATATATATATATATATCAACATATAAAAATTGAAACTGACTTCGGATATGGGTTCTAGGGGTCCTCTATTAGTGAATTTTTTTAAATAAAAATTCACTAATAGCGAGATGGGTTGTGATGTAGTTACAAGTTAGGTTAACAACTAAATGGAAGGGTTATTATAATACAATAAGCCTTCTAGAAAACGTTGTCGATAATCTCAGACAATGTGCGTATTATTAAAAACAAATTTGTGAAATAAAATTATATATTTCTCAATTTTGGGCTTTTCAATGCCTTTAATCTCAAAGGTACCTCTAAACTGGGTATCTACCAATAATTTATATGTTTGTGGTTAGTTGAAGGTTTTCTTGATTAATTATAGGTTTGCTTTAATGTTATTTTACCCATTTTTACAGCAGTGAAATTTGGGTTGGAAATGACTACCTTGATTTATTAACTTGCAATTTTAGCTTGAATATTGATTTTTAGCGAATTGTTATTAAGAACATGCACTAATAGAGAGGTCACGATGGTGAGGCTACGTATGCATCCGAAAATAATAAATAATAATTTGCCGGACGCAGTTTTTCAACTCCCTGTATCACTTTACCTGACAGGCTCCGAAATGTCTATCGGCATCAAAGACAGAGTGCAAACAGACGACTACAAACCAGCGGCCGAGCTCTGTTTAAGAAATTTTTATTTTTTATTGCCCCAGAAATATAAGTACTTTTGTACGCATCTAGCTTCGCTGGCTGTCTAACATTCTTGATAAGTTTCAGATTTTCTTTATCAATGGGGTGGTTATTATCCCAAATATGTTGTGCCACGCATGACTTGTCTACACTACCGTATCTCAGCTGTGCCAGATGATCATGAAATCTAGTCTCAATGGTTCTGTTAGTATGCTCAACGTATTTAAGATTACAATCTTTACAATCTCTCTCATACATACCCGACATTTCAATGGCTTTATCTTTATCTTTTGTATTACCTAACAAAATTCTTAATTTTTTTTGTCAAAAAAAAA
The DNA here is from genome assembly GCA_964006375.1 of Tillus elongatus. Classification (NCBI taxonomy): domain Eukaryota; kingdom Metazoa; phylum Arthropoda; class Insecta; order Coleoptera; family Cleridae; genus Tillus; species Tillus elongatus. The sequence goes on along the minus strand of OZ023263.1, from coordinate 57,861,927 downwards.
TTTAAACCGGCCGTTTTTTTGTGCAAACGTATGATGTGAGTCATTTGGAATTTAACTTAAAATGGTAGTTTCTTTTCTGTGGACATAAAATTCAAGAGAGTCATTATTAGCGAATTTTCACTAAGAAAAATTCGCTACGATAAAGGTCACGATGAATAATAAAATAATAAATAAAAGCTATTTTGATGGAATTTGGTACATATATGGCACTAATAGAAACATATGCATAAATCAAAGGTTCCATGGTAATATATATATATATATATATATATATATATATATATATATATATATATATATATATATATATATATATATATATATATATATATATATATAGTGTGATTCACGGAACCACATATCTTGGTAACGAATAAGATTTTTTCAACTTTGTGACCATATGTGGCTAAGTTTAGCAGTCTAACGTAGATATGTCATATGGAAATTGCAGGTGGCGTTGGCGTTGAAAGAAGTTATTCGATGGCAGGAACTTTAAAATTTTTGGTATCACCTGTCGTTTCTAAACAATTTTTGTTTTTCCAAAATTTTTCGAAAAGTTGCCAGATTTTGAGATAATGGAGGTACTATTATGAAACTCTGGGAGATTACTTCTGGAGGACGGACAATCTCTCTCATACATACCCGACATTTCAATGGCTTTATCTTTATCTTTTGTATTACCTAACAAAATTCTTAATTTTTTTTGTCAAAAAAAAATTTAAACCGGCCGTTTTTTTGTGCAAACGTATGATGTGAGTCATTTGGAATTTAACTTAAAATGGTAGTTTCTTTTCTGTGGACATAAAATTCAAGAGAGTCATTATTAGCGAATTTTCACTAAGAAAAATTCGCTACGATAAAGGTCACGATGAATAATAAAATAATAAATAAAAGCTATTTTGATGGAATTTGGTACATATATGGCACTAATAGAAACATATGCATAAATCAAAGGTTCCATGGTAATATATATATATATATATATATATATATATATATATATATATATATATATATATATATATATATATATATATAGTGTGATTCACGGAACCACATATCTTGGTAACGAATAAGATTTTTTCAACTTTGTGACCATATGTGGCTAAGTTTAGCAGTCTAACGTAGATATGTCATATGGAAATTGCAGGTGGCGTTGGCGTTGAAAGAAGTTATTCGATGGCAGGAACTTTAAAATTTTTGGTATCACCTGTCGTTTCTAAACAATTTTTGTTTTTCCAAAATTTTTCGAAAAGTTGCCAGATTTTGAGATAATGGAGGTACTATTATGAAACTCTGGGAGATTACTTCTGGAGGACGGAAAACATTTTTTTTATCCGTGAAAACTTAACTACCTAGGTCAACTATGACTTTTGTTTGAAAGTTTAAGCATTAAGCAGACTGCATTAAACGTCATTTATATATATATATATATATATATATATATATATATATATATATATATATATATATATATATATATATATATATAAATATTTATATATAGAATTATATTTCACTATACGCCTTCTATGATCGCTTATTATACACCAACACTAACTCACTACTGACTTCCTCTTTTCTTCTATTTTCGGCTCGCCTATTTATATTGTCCAAAGAGTAGTTCTAGACCTTTCTAGATTGTTCAATATCTGTCATTTCTAGTTCATTCTCGAAATATAACTCCAAAGTATTTGCTGTTACCAACACACTTTACAACCTGCCTGTGACCATAGAAGTAACAAAGTTCATAAACATAAATCTCATAGAGACGGGTGTGACAATATATATATATATATATATATATATATATATATATATATATATATATATATATATATATATACAGGTGTTAACGGCCTTGTGATTTTATTTTTAAGGGTTGATCAAACACCTTGAAAGAATTTATGAATGGTAAAAAGAGATCTATGATTTTTACATTTTTTTAAAAGATTTTATTAAAAAAAAAATAATCGTGTATACACTTGTGCCCAGTTTTACAAAGCTCGATTCAATATTGAACGGACGGTTAGTTATTCATTGCTTTAGACGACGAATCACCGACTATGATTCGGGTTTTTGCCATGACAACCAAAGATTTAATCGAGCTTCGTGGAACTGGGCACAAATGTTGCAAAACAACGAACACTGCTTCACAGTAGTTCAACTGTCAATTGTTTTTATGCTTTGGTTACCTGTGAGTACATTTTTTGGCAAAGTTCTAAACTAACGACCTTCCATATTTATTGATATTTATATTATAATTCAATTTGCGTCTTCGTTGTGACATACTGAGGTTTTTAAAGGTGACCTATTTTACTCAAATATCTTGTAACAAAACATCAAATGATTTTGTTAAATCTGACAGCTGGTCCAGATTTTAAACAATTTTAAAATTAATGTTTATATAACGAATTTTTACAGAAAACACTTTGTACATTATGCTGATACTTTGTTGCCAAACTTTAGCATGTTTTGTGGAAACATCAATATATTTTATACTGTTGAAATTAGTATATTAAAAAATATGCAATATTGTCAGCAATATTCAAACGGAAGCATAAGCGTACTGCGGCAGATTTTATTAAAATTATCAAGAGTTTTATCGGAATTTCAATATCCGTTATTGCCCCATAACTCAAGCAGAGCAAAAGAATATTACCATCGAATCTTTTCGTTTCATTCCTATAGCTAGCAGTGAAAATTGGCAGAGTAAGAAATTCTAGTTAATGATTTTCTTCTTTCATTTTTATTTAAATAAATCAATTTATAAGTTAGGTATGTGACTATGATTTTACATTATGAGGGTTGAAAGCTGGAACCTGTGATGAGCACCAGACATTAATGTATATATTCTTGTAGATACTTCATTAGTCCACATTTTCTGTGTCACGGAATAATCAATAAGTGTTTATGGATACCTAATTTCATAATATAAAACTACCATTGGATACAACTACAGCTAGGAACGAAAACCGGCTAACTAATCATAAGTTGATGGCGAAAATCGTGGTGTGGATACTCAAAGACGGGTCACTTAGACATAAATAATCACTTTTAGAAACCGGCCGTTTGGTTAATCGTTTAAACTCATAGAGTTGTGAACAGAAACGGTTAACCAATCGATTGGTTATAATATTTGGAATGGAAACCGCGGTTATGGATACTGAAGGACCGATCGCTCAGTCATTCAGATTATTAAATGATCACTCGTAGAAACCAGCGGTTGGTAAGGCGTTTAAACTTTTAGAGTTGGGAACAGAAACGGTTAGCCAATCGGCTGGTTATAACTTGAAATGGAACCGCAGTTATGGACACTCAAATACCGTTCGCTCAGTCATTCAGACTATTAAATGGTCACTCTTAGAAACCGGCTGGTTGGTTAGTCGTTTCCAGTTATCGCCGGAAACCCTTCTAAATGTTCGTTCGGAAGTGGAGCCAAGATTTTATTACTGTATGAAAGTGGAGGTAAAACAACTTGAACATTTAATTAAATAAAATTATTTAATTCATTGGTATTTTGTCTTATTCTTTAATTGATGGTTTTATTGCCATATCCAAACCAAAATGAAAAATTTCGGGACGCAGCAAATGCGTTATAGTAGCGATTTTTCATAAGAATTGTAGACTAGTATTATACGGCATATTAGTAAAGTTAATACTTGAAACTTACACAGACCTTAAAGATCGATTTTAGAGGTCCTAGTACATACAATTGAAGAATTCTTTCGAAAGTGTTACCATCGATATATTTCTATTAACAAAAAAATCTTGCGTTTTAACTCCTTTTGAGAAAAATGCCCAAAACTCAATTTTCTATGAAGGTTAAGAAATAAATTTTGAGATTAAAAGAAACCGGTATTACAAATTTCATCAAAGTTATACAGAAGATTTCCAGAAGTAAACTTAATTCATATTTAGAAAAGTAAAGTTTCTGCCAAATTATAAAGGTAGCGGTTATTTTACCTTATTAATCGCCAGTATGATTTCGTTTTAGTCAACCTAATCAAACCGGCTTTTTTAATAACAATTACAACAATAACAAAATTATAATTTCAGACTGAAAGGTGACAAACTTATTTAGGCTTTTTAAACAAAAAGATGAGATCTTGTTTAAAACGTATGAAGTCCGTGCACTATTGTTTTTCAAAATGTCAAAATAAAACATAAAAAAACATACATTCATCGAGCTGGATTCGATCGCGTAACCTTCTGCTTGAGAGGCAAGCGCGGTACCTGCTGTGCTATCTAGGCACACGTCAACAAAGGTTTTATTTGCGTAATACTTTAGATCGGATTCATGCCCGGGATATTTAATTCAAAGTATACAGAATTAATTAATTACAGAATTAGTAGAATTACCATTAAACCACATCCCACGACTGTTTCGGTCTATATGACGTCTCATGTTTAAGTTTAAAGATAAAATAAACTATCTTAGAATCATTTTTATAGAAACTTGGCTTGATTTTGTTTAAATTTCTGCTACATTATGATACGACAGCATAATATATCTATGCTGCGCTAAAACTGGATTAATAAAGCTACAAATATAGTGTATTTAAATAATTGATTGAACCGCCCAGTTAAATAACAATAAATTGGAAAAATTTTATTTTCATGTCGTCTGTCATTTTCCATAATTGCGACCGAGATTTCACGATTGTTGATTCGGGTAGTATGTTTTCTGCCTGGTATATATTAAGTTTGGTTACCATTACTGTATGGTTTATACCTGTTGTATAAAATAATCTACGCGTGGCAGTTAACTACTCTGTCTGTCAGGCATTGGACTGTAACCAAGTCGTTTCAACCTATTTCTTTGGGATTTTATTTTTAGTTTGGAAAAAACTCTTAATATTGTGTACCAAATTACTCAAAATTCACAACATATGTTTATTTGTACCATTTCTAGCCACATGTAAAAACTCATTCCAGTTACTTTGATACTTACAAAAATATAACGCTTTCAAAAAGTTTTCCCCGATTTTCCCCGGAAAAACTTGAGCAAAACAGCGACTCTTGTGGCTATCCAGGTAGGTGCGTGTCTAATAGTTGAAATATAATTGAAGCTCAAGTAGGACTTCTAGTAAGTACCGTTGGAGATCATCACAATACATTATTTAAGACCTGACGATCGTTTCACTAAGAATGTTAGCGTCATCAGAGGATGAAACATTGAATTTTTTATCCTCTGATGACACTAAGCCTGTTAGTGAAACAATCGTCAGGCCTTTAAAATGTTTTGTGTTAATTTGGGTTCTTTTTTTATATCAACAACACACCACGAGGGCTTACAGCCTAAATACTATCGTACCGTGGGTGTCGACAAGGAGGAAAGAGGCAACTTGTTAATTCTGGACTTGAAGGTTTGGAGGTTCGGGGGAGAAGGAAAAGCATGTGCCGGCAAGGAATTCCACAACTTGGAAGTCCTCGGAACAAAAGTGCGGGCATAACAAGATGTTCTATGTTTGGTGACCTGGAGAGTTAAAGGGTGCATTCGCTCTGTTCCCCTGGTAGATCTGTTGGGGGCAGCAGGTGGAGGAATTTTGGAAGAAAGCTCCTTTGAGCAGTGACTGTGCAGATATATATAAAAGAGAGAGAGAGAGAGAGGTCACCAACGGCACGTCGGTGGGCAAGGGATGGCAGCCTTTGGGTGAGGGTAGGGTCACCGATGAGACGTATAGCTCTCTTCTGAATGGAGTCCAGGAGAGCGAGTGTAGAAGCGGCAGCGGTACCCCAGATGTGGGACCAGTATTCGAAGTTTGGTATTATTTGTAAAGTATATAAGGTATAGAGATTAGCTGGTAAAAAGTATTTGCGAGCCCGGAAGAGGAAACTTAATTTCTTAGCAGCCGTTTCTGCAATTGATGTGACATGTTGGTGACAATTGAGATTTGGATCCACAGAAATGCCAACAAGTGAAAAGGACTCATTACTTTGAATAACTTGGTTGTTTATTGTGATGGGTCTAGGGCTGGTGTATCTCTTATAAGAAAGAAAGCAAGACTGTGATTTGGTGGGGTTGAATTACAAGATTTCTACTTCCCGAGTCTAATATTTTTTGGAGATCCACGGAGACAGAACCCCCCATGAGTCTGCGATCCTCATCTAATGGGGCTAAAGAGACAGGCTTAGAATATTGTATATTTGAGTGGAGGGTGCTGTCGTCCGCGTAACTGTGAACTGGGTTGGTTGTGCTAGAGAGGAGGTTATTGATGTGGAGAAGAAACAAAGTAAGGGCTAATGCTGAACCTTGAGGAACTTCTGCATTAATTGGATACAGTTTAGAGGAATGGCCATCCACGACAACAGAAATGCTCCGGTTGGAGAGGAAATTTGCTGTCCACGTACAGAGTTTTGGTGGTAGGCCAGAGGACGATAGTTTATTAAGCAGCGTTGCGTGCCAGACCTCCAAGTGTACAAGTCCTCATCACAGGTTCACTTAGTAAGATTTCCAGTACTAAAGTAAGATTTCCAGTACTAATGTACTGTAAGGTTTGTTATTACCATTGTTCCTAAACGTCAAAATGTTTGGGGTTGGCATCTTTGGGTGAGCTTTTATTCAGCTCACCCAAAGATTTGTTATTACCTAATTGGATGAAGTTTGTTAAGGAATTAGCGCAACCACCACACTTTCTCAATTGCAGATTAATAAAAAACCAATGTTTCTTGCTACAAAGAATGATTTGTATATATTTTACAAATGAGCTTATAAAAAGACGCGAAACTGTCAATATTAAGGCTTTAATTGGGAATGGATTACTGGAAAAATAAGTGTACATTATTAATATGTGTCTCATAAATCCAATTAATGAAGACTATAATTATTTTCTTATGAATAATTTATTTTTGAAAATCGGCTACGTCCGATTATATTAAATTAAATAATGATTAGCGATAATTAATTCGATCGACAAGTTCATTAAATGCAACGACGGTATTATCGTATTACCTTAAATCTGACAGGATGACTACCTGCAGCATCAGATGCAAATAATAGCTGTCCTTAAAGTAAAAGGCTTTGTTTTTAATATAAGTAACCAAACAAAAAATCTTCTTTGATATGTATTAACCCACTTAACAATACTACCACAGTGCTATAGATTCTTCGGGTGGGACTTTCTCAAGCCTGCATCTTTTAGCGATTTTTTTTAATTCGCTAATGAGGAGATCTGTGTTTATATATATATATATATATATATATATATATATATATATATATATATATATATATATATATATATATATATATATATATATATCCGACCGATAACTCAAAAAATAATGGACCGATCTTGATCAAATTTGTTGAGTACTGTACCTTTGCAAGTGGCTTACATAAGTTCGTTAGCCAGAAAAATCGGACCAGGTTTTCCCGGAAATGTTGTGTTTTATTGCTAAAAAAATTCACATCTCCGTGTTTTCTTTCTAAACAAAAATTTCATATCTCCGTAAATAACAAAGTAAGGGCAACGCGTGTTTGTATTATAAAGAGTGAACTCTGTACAAAAATCTAGGTCCCTAGCTTTAAAGACAAATAAGTTATGGGCAGTTAAAGAAACAAATTTTGGAGTTTTCCTCAAAACGTCAAACTCGCAATTTTAAACGTCAAAATTGGCAATGTTTAGGCAAAGAATGTGAAACAAATACCGATTGTGAAAAGAAAATGTTGCAAGAAGAGTGTTCTGCAAACCCTTAAGTTTCAGATTCAACCGTCATTGCCCTTCATGCTACTAAAATATTTACCGAATATTCATTTCAAATAGACCCTTTCTCTGATGCTTTGGCTGTCATTTTAGTTAAGTTGATGTTTTTAGTGAATTTTCTTAAAAAAAAATTCACTAATAAGGAGATCTCGACTTTTGAATTTTGAAAAAATTTCTTCAAATGAGCGCTATTTAGGACCCCCGGAACCCACATCCGAGGTCAGTTTCAGACTTTATATATATATATATATATATATATATATATATATATATATATATATATATATATATATATATATATATATATATATATATATATATATTTATGTGTCACACCTGTAACTTAAAAAATAATGGACCGATTTTGATAAGACTTGGTGAGTACCATCCTTTCGCAAGTGGCTTGGATAAGTTCGTTAGCCAGGAAAATCCGCCGAGGTTTTCCCGGAAAATTTTGTGTTTTCTTTCGAAAAAATCGAAAAAAATTTATATCTCCAAAATTAACAAAGTAAGGGTAACCAAATTTCATACGCGGATTTATATCATTATAGGCAAGTTACCTACCATTTTTTGGCTCCGTAGGTTAAAGGACAAAAAGTTACAAGCATTCAAAGAAAAATAAATTTGGGTTCTCCTCAAAACGTCAAAATCGCGATTTTAAACGTCAACATTGGTGAGTACCTTCCTTTCGCAAGTGGCTTGGATAAGTTCGTTAGCCAGGAAAATCCGCCGAGGTTTTCCTGGAAAATTTTGTATTTTCTTTCGAAAAAATTTTATGTCTCCAAAATTAACAAAGTAAGGGCAACCAAATTTCATACGCGGGTTTATGTCATTATAGGCAAGTTACCTACCAAAATTTAGCTCTGTAGGTCAAAAGAAAAGAAAAGTTATAGGCATTTAAACAAAAATAAATTGGGGTTTTTCACAAAACGCCAAAGTTGCGATTTAAACGTCAAAATTGGCAACATTTAGGAAAAGAACTTGAATCTAATACGGGCTATGGAAATAAAATGTCTCAAGAAGAATGTTTTACAAACCCTGAAGTCTTAGTTTCAACCGTCCTTCATTTTAATAAAATGTTTCCAGAAAATTCATTTCAAATAGACCCTTTCTCTGACGCTTGGCGGTAGTCTTACCTATAGAGTTTATCGTTAATGGTATATCATTTTTGTAGAATTTTCGTAAAAAAAAATCAATAAAGCTCAATATATCTGTTATTATACAAGATATGAAAAAAAATTGTATATATTAATTATAGGGTGTCTTGAGCTACATCTTAAAAAATTATTTCTACAATCACAGGCTGGTCCATAACCCACTTAACAATACTACCACAGTGCTATAGATTCTTCAGTTAGGACTTTCTCCAGCCTGAATCTTTTGGCGAATTTTTTTTTAATTCGCTAATGAGGAGATCAGTGTTTATATATATATATATATATATATATATATATATATATATATATATATATATATATATATATATATTGTTATAGTAGTTATTTAGGAAGATTAAAGTCCCACGTAGTAATAATTTAATCTATCTAGGAAAATTATAGTCCCACGTTTTTGGGCGCCAATTGATATAGTAAGTTATTTGCTGCACAGACTTTCGAAGCCCTTTCGTTTAGTGCCAATTGTTATAGAATTTCAAAAAATGTAATAAGCTATGGATTTTAAATTTAATTTAATATATAGAATTGATATATATATATATATATATATATATATATATATATATATATTTAGTTTTTTAGTTATATTTTAGGTATCTTAGCTTTTAACTTTTATTTTCCTGTAAAGTTTAGTGAAATGTGTTGTTAATGTGTGTTCACCAAAGGTTTGTGTGTGTATTACACCTTGGTGTATTAAATGCCTTTATACTGCTGTATTGCACATACAATTGATCACATGAATGAATTTGACTCTCAAAACAGGGACTAGTGGGTTCAAGTCCGAAATATCTTTGTTTATTTTTTTGAATTTTGAAATATATTACCCTATCTGTTTTTGGTTTTTAAATACTTATATACATATAAAATAAAATGAAGCAAGAATATTAAATTCACACAGAACTTGAATATTTATTACTTAACACAACTGACAAAAACCCAATACTTATTTGCTATTTATCATGTACTTCTTACTTTTGAATTTAGAGCTCTTTGTTTATTTTTTTAACAATGCCAATAAAAAAAATAAAAAAACTGATCAGTATGATTTGTTTTAAATTTTTAAGACCACTTATATTTATGACTCTCACGCACTTCCTAAAGCCAAACGGTAACGGCACCTATTGACGTTTGTATGATTTATACAATGCCTTAGTACTACGTGCAGTCAATGGACGAGTCCCTTCACTGGCTGGGTATGGTTACTGGTTTTTCTAGCCCTTGGTGTGTGAAATGCAAACCAAGATGGTTGTTTTTTTTTTTTTTTTTACGATGAGACCTCTCTACTTTCGTTTGATGTATCACAATTTTGCGAGTTATTTACTATTCTTTTTGAAGCTGGGGATATGTCGCACAATAAATGTAAATATTTATTTACTTTACTCACAGTTTATCTAGTCTGTTTCTGAGCTTCCGTGTTGTGACTCCTTTTGATTGTTTACTTCTCTTCAAAAATGTACCTCCTTCTCGTTTTAACTTTTATAAAAATATTTCAATCCCTTTTTAATATCAAAAAATTTCAATCTATCTAATCTTTTAATCAAAATGTCCCCATCTAATAATTTAATACTAATCTCAATCCTTTTTTTATCTCAAAAATTTTAATCTGATACTTTTTATCAAAATGTTTCCATCTGTTTATTATTTTTCATACGTAACCAGCGTAACTAATCAAAAAACTGTTATCTGCCTGCTTCAAATAAAATATCCTAACAAATTTTAACACAATAATCGTTTTTTATCATCTCCTCGGATACATACATACTTCTGATTGTTGTTAGTCAATGAGAGAATAATTAACCTAACTATAATTTTAGTGTCAGTTTGACGTCTGTCCTAAATAAAAAACAGCTGACTTAAACATAGGTTATGACATGACATTTCTTACAATTTAACACTCAAATTTTGACATCTTACTATTCTTAAAGCTAACAATATCCTTAATTCTAACAAACAATAACATCTTAAATTACATAACAGCTATCAAACAATAATACCTTAAACTATCTAATTAAACTGGTCATACATTTACACCTGCCTTGCCTCCTTTCAACACATATATATCTGTAAAATTTAGTTTCTCCCTGCCTTACAGTGCAAAAACATTGCATACACCAAAGGTAAGTTGTTGTTTGTGTATATGTATGTGTATATATGTATATGTGGCCCCCTTTAGTAACCATATCAAATCCCCAATAATAAATTTTTACTGCTTTAGAGGCTTGCCTTCTGAAGCTAGGAAAAATTTTTTATTCACGCTTTTAGTTTATAGCAATATAATCTTTTCCTTCCTTAATACATTTTTTTAGCATTTCAGAAACAGTCACTGCCATTCCTGTAAGAAGTTATGCTGTGTAATCAGAAGTATCATCTGAGATTCAAGTGATCTAGCTGCGAACATGAGAAGTTATTATATTTACGTGTCAGATGCACTTATGCATGAGAGACATTATTGTGCTTATAAGCATGTTTAAAAAGATACTAGCGTGCCTACAATTTAGAGGAACACTAGCGTGCCTTTAATTGTTTTATAAGAACACCGCTGTGCCAATATTTTGTCAATTATGTTTTTGAAGACCACTGCTGTGCCCACAATTATTTTAAGAAAAATACTACTGTGCCTGCAAATTTATGCTACTGATCCTGTTGTCATTATTGCTGCATGTTTGTTCCAGCTTCACAAGTGTTCAGTTCTTCGAAGTGTTTATGGCCTTTATTTAAAATAGTGCTTCGTTAGTTTACGTGCTTTTAATAAAATATGTGTCATGTCAGTGCTTTGTTCGTCTAGGATTTCTTCAACTTATATTCCTTTTTTTTAATGTCACGTTTGCCCAAGCAACGTTCGACTTAGTTATTAAGTTAGCATGTTGCATGCTATAAGAAATGCCATCAACATTAAATGAAAAATGTTGTTAATTGACCATGTCAAGGCTAAATTTAGTTTTAAGTATCCCCCCAAGTAAAGTAAGAAATTATCTCTTGCTTTTCAAATTCCTTGTTGTTTAACTTATCTCTTTATCATCATTATTTTTTTAAATTATTATTACCGAGTTTCCCTTTTCTCTTTGCGTGTGTTCGTACACGTGATAATGAACCGATTTCTATAACGACATGTTTGTCTATACCCCCATATTTGGACTATTTTTTTTTATTGCTGCTGCCATTGTAAGTTTCTATATGTTTCTTTTTGATATTAGGTCCTTTCCTTTTTCAATTCGTTTTATTCTTCTGATACCCAACTTTTTTTTTTATTTTTATTATTAATCTGAAACTACTGTTTATCAGTCACTATATGTTCCTTTTACTTGACTTTTTCATCTCATTCCCCTATATCTTGCAACTACTGTGCACATAATCATCTATATATATATTTTCATTATCTCAATATGCCCTCTATGGGTTTACATATTCACTGGTTAGCTTCTCCATCTATTAAATTCATTTCACTGTTCGTACATATATATTTTTGACTTTTCCCATTACTCCTTGATTCAGACGTCCTTATTTAGTTGTCTATCCTACTAAATGTTCCATAATTTTAACGAATTTTACATAATTGGCCTTGATATCTGTTTTCTTCATATATTTTTCTTTCTTTTTCCTCATTTGTTGGCAGCTCTGGTCCTCTTATCTTGGGTTTAAACTTGTCCTCACTACTTCTTTTGCATTCGATTGCATTTATTGTTTGGCGCACAATTCTTATGCTTGTTTGTTGTGAGATTCTTCCCCACACTTAGCTGGTTACTAACGTTATCTACCTCGGTTTTGAATTTGCCTATACTCTTCTTTCATGCTTGACATTTGCTTTAAATTTTGAATTTTGAATTGTTATTTTATTTCAAAAAATGTTGGTGAGTTTAAAGACTTCCCAGGTCATTCATCTCATTCTAGTTCATTAATCCTTCGTAGTCGTTTAATATTTTGTTGCTGCGTAGTCTCTATATCCGTTATGTGGTCTTCTCCACTGCTCATGATTGTTATCAGACTCTTCTGCCTGTCTTGCATCGTATTCCATGCTAGAATCGTCTTTGTAGGTATCCTCGTTTCTCTGGCATTTATACCTATTCGTGCCATCGTTGCCATCCTTGTTTTCACGTCTATACCTCTTATTTCCTATACGTTTCCGTTTAAATTTGTCACCCTTATTCCTTATTTCTTCTAGGCATTCTTGTTTCTTTTTGTTTCTTCTATTCCCCATTGCTCTTGTCCATTTTGGCCCAAAACATTCTTCTACTTCTTCTCTCAGACTTTTATTTCCCAATGTCAGCTTTACATCTGGCTCTTCTCTTAGATTCTCCAAATTTCCATTCGTTTCTCTTAATCTCTCTTCCATTTTGGTTTCATATCTGTTTCTTTTATGTTTGCGCATCTTTCTAGGCCCTCTCATTTGCTGATTTCTTTCATTCACTCTCTCTATGATTTTATCCATCGGTTCATCATCATTTGCTTTGATTTTCTCTATTATTATCTTGCGTACTACATCCATCTTTGTCTCTACTTTACTTTCAAACTTTCGTACTGCCTCGCTTATCTCTTCCATCTCCATTTCTACATCTTTTTTCACTTCTTGTACACTTTTTTCAACTTTCTCTGTGATATTTCTATCTATATTATCCAATCTCTCAATCATCTGCCTCATATTCTGCTCTTGTTCAACAAATTTCACAGTCATACTTTCTTTTATCTTGTTTATATTATCCTTTTGTCTTTCAAACCTGTCATTCATATTCTCATTCATGGCATTTATATCCCCTTTCATACTTTGCTTCATATCCATTAAACATTGTATTACCATTTCAAAGCTTGGACCAGTTTGCTTCTGTTTTTCACCTTCTTCGCTTCTAACATTCTCCATTTCATCCACTTTTATGCTCTCTTGTGACATTACTTCTACTCTTTCACCCGCATTATCTCTCATTTCTACTTCAGGCACTCTCTCGTCATTCATTTCCACATTTTCCTGTAACATTTCCTCATGTACCTCCATTTCTTCTTCGTGTTCCGGTCCTCCTTCATCTCCACGATCGTGTCTGTCTCTTGATGTGGCTTTGCTCCTAGTAGTGATTTTCTTATTTGGCATTTTTCTTCCTTTTTTTTTTATTTTTGATTACCCTGCCTTATTGGTTATTTTACCCGCGAACCTCGAAAGCTCCCACGTTTAGGCGACAATTGTTATTGAATGTGCACAGACTTTCGAAGCCCTTTCGTTTAGTGCCAATTGTTATAGAATTTCAAAAAATGTAATAAGCTATGGATTTTAAATTTAATTTAATATATAGAATTGATATATATATATATATATATATATATATATATATATATATATATATATATATATTTAGTTTTTTAGTTATATTTTAGGTATCTTAGCTTTTAACTTTTATTTTCCTGTAAAGTTTAGTGAAATGTGTTGTTAATGTGTGTTCACCAAAGGTTTGTGTGTGTATTACACCTTGGTGTATTAAATGCCTTTATACTGCTGTATTGCACATACAATTGATCACATGAATGAATTTGACTCTCAAAACAGGGACTAGTGGGTTCAAGTCCGAAATATCTTTGTTTATTTTTTTGAATTTTGAAATATATTACCCTATCTGTTTTTGGTTTTTAAATACTTATATACATATAAAATAAAATGAAGCAAGAATATTAAATTCACACAGAACTTGAATATTTATTACTTAACACAACTGACAAAAACCCAATACTTATTTGCTATTTATCATGTACTTCTTACTTTTGAATTTAGAGCTCTTTGTTTATTTTTTTAACAATGCCAATAAAAAAAATAAAAAAACTGATCAGTATGATTTGTTTTAAATTTTTAAGACCACTTATATTTATGACTCTCACGCACTTCCTAAAGCCAAACGGTAACGGCACCTATTGACGTTTGTATGATTTATACAATGCCTTAGTACTACGTGCAGTCAATGGACGAGTCCCTTCACTGGCTGGGTATGGTTACTGGTTTTTCTAGCCCTTGGTGTGTGAAATGCAAACCAAGATGGTTGTTTTTTTTTTTTTTTTTTACGATGAGACCTCTCTACTTTCGTTTGATGTATCACAATTTTGCGAGTTATTTACTATTCTTTTTGAAGCTGGGGATATGTCGCACAATAAATGTAAATATTTATTTACTTTACTCACAGTTTATCTAGTCTGTTTCTGAGCTTCCGTGTTGTGACTCCTTTTGATTGTTTACTTCTCTTCAAAAATGTACCTCCTTCTCGTTTTAACTTTTATAAAAATATTTCAATCCCTTTTTAATATCAAAAAATTTCAATCTATCTAATCTTTTAATCAAAATGTCCCCATCTAATAATTTAATACTAATCTCAATCCTTTTTTTATCTCAAAAATTTTAATCTGATACTTTTTATCAAAATGTTTCCATCTGTTTATTATTTTTCATACGTAACCAGCGTAACTAATCAAAAAACTGTTATCTGCCTGCTTCAAATAAAATATCCTAACAAATTTTAACACAATAATCGTTTTTTATCATCTCCTCGGATACATACATACTTCTGATTGTTGTTAGTCAATGAGAGAATAATTAACCTAACTATAATTTTAGTGTCAGTTTGACGTCTGTCCTAAATAAAAAACAGCTGACTTAAACATAGGTTATGACATGACATTTCTTACAATTTAACACTCAAATTTTGACATCTTACTATTCTTAAAGCTAACAATATCCTTAATTCTAACAAACAATAACATCTTAAATTACATAACAGCTATCAAACAATAATACCTTAAACTATCTAATTAAACTGGTCATACATTTACACCTGCCTTGCCTCCTTTCAACACATATATATCTGTAAAATTTAGTTTCTCCCTGCCTTACAGTGCAAAAACATTGCATACACCAAAGGTAAGTTGTTGTTTGTGTATATGTATGTGTATATATGTATATGTGGCCCCCTTTAGTAACCATATCAATATATATATATATATATCCGACCGATAACTCAAAAAATAATGGACCGATCTTGATCAAATTTGGTGAGTACCTTCCTTTTGCAAGTGGCTTGGATAAGTTAGTTAGCCAGGAAAATCTGATCAAGTTTTCCCGGAAAATTTTGTGTTTTCTTTCTAAACAAAAATTTCATATCTCCGTAAATAACAAAGTAAGGGCAACGCGTGTTTGTATTATAAAGAGTGAACTCTGTACCAAAATTTAGCTCTCTAGCTTTAAAGACAAAGAAGTTATGGGCAGTTGAAGAAACAAATTTTGGAGTTTTCCTCAAAACGTCAAACTTGCAATTTTAAACGTCAAAATTGGCAATGTTTAGGCAAATAATGTAAAACAAATACCGATTGTGAAAAGAAAATGTTACAAGAAGAGTGTTCTGCAAACCCTTAAGTTTCAGATTCAACCGTCATTGCCCTTCATGCTACTAAACTATTTACCGAATATTCATTTCAAATAGACCCTTTCTCTGATGCTTTGGCTGTCAGTTTAGTTAAGTTGATGCTTTTAGTGAATTTTCTTAAAAAAAATTCACTAATGAGGAGAACTCGACTTTTGAATTTTGAAAAAATTTCTTCAATAGAGCGCTATTTAGGACCCCCGGAACCCACATCCGAGATCAGTTTCAGACTTTATATATATATATATATATATATATATATATATATATATATATATATATATATATATATATATATATATATATATATATATATATATATTTATTTATGTGTCACACCTGTAACTTAAAAAATAATGGACCGATTTTGATAAGACTTGGTGAGTACCATCCTTTCGCAAGTGGCTTGGATAAGTTCGTTAGCCAGGAAAATCCGCCGAGGTTTTCCCGAAAAATTTTGTGTTTTCTTTCGAAAAAAATCGAAAAAAATCTATATCTCCAAAATTAACAAAGTAAGGGTAACCAAATTTCATACGCGGATTTATATCATTATAGGCAAGTTACCTACCAAAATTTAGCTCCGTAGGTTAAAGGACAAAAAGTTACAGGCATTCAAAGAAAAATAAATTTGGGTTCTCCTCAAAACGTCAAAATCGCGATTTTAAACGTCAAAATTGGTGAGTACCTTCCTTTCGCAAGTGGCTTGGATAAGTTCGTTAGCCAGGAAAATCCGCCGAGGTTTTCCTGGAAAATTTTGTATTTTCTTTCGAAAAAATTTTATATCTCCAAAATTAACAAAGTAAGGGCAACCAAATTTCATACGCGGGTTTATGTCATTATAGGCAAGTTACCTACCAAAATTTAGCTCTGGAGGTCAAAAGAAAAGAAAAGTTATAGGCATTTAAACAAAAATAAATTGGGGTTTTTCACAAAACGTCAAAGTTGCGATTTAAACGTCAAAATTGGCAACATTTAGGAAAAGAACTTGAATCTAATACGGGCTATGGAAATAAAATGTCTCAAGAAGAATGTTTTACAAACCCTGAAGTCTTAGTTTCAACCGTCCTTCATTTTAATAAAATGTTTCCAGAAAATTCATTTCAAATAGACCCTTTCTCTGACGCTTGGCGGTAGTCTTACCTATAGAGTTTATCGTTAATGGTATATCATTTTTGTAGAATTTTCGTAAAAAAAAATCAATAAAGCTCAATATATCTGTTATTATACAAGATATGAAAAAAAATTGTATATATTAATTATAGGGTGTCTTGAGCTACATCTTAAAAAATTATTTCTACAATCACAGGCTGGTCCATAAGTCGTTGGTGATACAAATTTTCTTTTTTTTTTTTAATCAAACACGCTTTATGTTATTGCATGTTTGCATTTTCCATCGAAATATAATGCATGTTTGTAAGAAAAAAAAATCTGGACGCAGTAAGTGCGTTATGGTAGCGAATTTTGATCAAATGCTTAATATTTGAATAGCTCAATTTGCTATTAACCTATAAGGTTGACCAAGAAACGAGTTTTTTCGGGAACACTTTAAGTTTACTTTCGGAAATTTTTGTACATTTTCAAACAATAAGTTATTTTGATGAAACATGGCACATTGTTTTTTCTATATAGATTATACTGGTAACCAAATTTAATGCCTGCTTTCTTAAAAAACACATTATTGCTATTAAAAATAGTTTTATGAAAATTCACTACCATAACGCACTTGCTGCGTCCAGAGTTTTTTGGATATTTATTTGTAGGTTTAGTGAAGTTTATGGTTTAACGGTCTATAATTTTTTTTAGCTAAGTTTCGTAGAACAAGTTTGTTAATGTATTTTTGCATTTTTATCGAAATATGATGCGTTTATAAGAAAAAAATCTGGACGCAGTAAGTGCGTTTTGGTAGCGAATTTTCGGTAAATTTGCAGATTAGCTCTCGAACGCTTTTCAAAAAATTGTTTTTAGAATCCTGCCTAGTCCCCCCTGGATCCACAAACCCCAAGAATTTTTTTTTGTTCACACCCCCCAAGAAAATAACGGGACCAGGAGTGAATAGGGGTGCTGGGCGGGGTAGGTAATAAAAAGGAAATATGAGCAGAAAATTCGAATAAAACGGGCTTGAAAGTTGTCTTTTTCCCATCTTGAAGCCATATCCCCTTGAAACCCTGCCTACCCCGCACAGCACCCCTATTCCCCCAGGTGCCGTAACTTCCTTGGCGGGTATGACCAGGAAATTTTTCTTGTGGTTTGTGCAACGAGGGTGCTTGTATGGACGCGAGGGGGGAAGTAAAATCCCCACGACGAAGCAGCCACCCCCAACCCTACTGCAAGTCAAATCGGGGGATGGGGCTTCGTCGTGGGCATTTTCCTTCCCCCTCGTGTGCATACAACCACCCTCGTTGCATAAACCACAAGAAAAACTTCTTGTTCATAAATGACGGCTGAGACACAGACCTAGGAGCTTGTTAGTCATTTCGAGCCGAATTTTTAACTCATAAAGCGCTAATCTGTACTAATATAGGACTAACAGAATTATCAAGTTTGACGTTTCAACTGTTTTTAATCAGAGTCTTGTCATTTCTTTGCCTTTTAACCTAGACATCTGAATGTTAGTACAAAAGGATACTCTTTATGACAGAAACCAGCGTAACAAATTTGGTTACCATAGATTTTCAAATTTCGGAGATATGAATTTTTTTCGAAAGAAAAGCCAACATTTTCCCGGAAAACCTTGTACGATTTTCCTGGCTAACGAGATTATTCAAGCCATATACAAAAGGAAGATACTCGCCAAATTTAATAAAAATCGAGCCATTATTTTTTGAGTTATCGGTGTGATATATATATATATATATATATATATATATATATATATATATATATATATATATATATATATATATATATATATATATATATATATAAAAGCATATAAGCATATAAAAATTGAAACTGACCCCGGATCTGGCTATTAGGGGTCCTAGTTTGCGCTCATTTGAAGAAATTTTTTTTAAATGCAAAAGTCGGGATCTACGCATTAGTGAATTTTACACTAAAATAACTAATTAAATTTTATTCATGAATTATAAAATTATAAATGTTCGTATTTTCAAACAATTTGCAACAAAGTACCCTGTGGATTATGATAACCTTTATGATGTTAAATTGAAGCTGTGGTAAATTTCCTTTTACTTATTGATCACGCTGTATAATAAAGATGACCAAGGTGCGATTATTTTATATGGCGGTGTCACATCACGTTCGAAGAGTTATAAATTTCGTTATTATAAGAGGAAACAAGTTTTGGCATAAATCTTGTTTCAGCTATGTTAATATGTAAACGCATGGATTCTTCTTGTTTATTTTACCACATCTATTTACACGAAGACAGGTTGCTACACATTCACAACAGGTGTTTTCCAACTAATTGCATAATTTTACATGATGCACGAGAAAACGATACTAAACACGAAAAAAACCAACAAATAATAAATTTACTTGCACGCTTATCTATTTCACGTGTATAGAATGAATTATACTGGAATTTGTTTTATTATACCATTAGAAGTTGGATAATTGTAGGTATTTTGTCTTCATCCTACAATAACATAATGTACGTTTAGAACTATTGCAAACAGATCTACATTTTAGTCTGATATTTCAGACAAATAAAACATAAAATCATAGAAAAGTAAGAATTTCTTTTAGCCAAATAAATGTGTGACTCTTATCTATTTATTTATTGACTTATTTACTGATTTAAGTACCCAACAGAACAGAGTTCCTATCATAGGATATTATAAAAAGTCTGGACACAGCAAGTGCGTTATGGTAGTGAATTTTTATAAAACGGTTTTAAATGGCAAATATGTGTTTTTAAAGAAAGCAGGCATGAAATTTGGTTACCAGTATAACCTATATAGTAGAAACAATGTACCATATATCATCAAAATAACTTTATGTTTAAAGATGTACAAAAATGTTTCGAAAATAATCTTTAAATGTTCCCGCAATAACTAGTTTCCTGGCCAACGAACCTTAGAAGTTAATAGCAAATTGAGCTATTCAAATTTTAAGCATTTAATAAAAATTCGCTACTATAACGCACTTGCTGCGTCCCGAATTTCTTTTTTTACAAACATGCATTATAATTACGTGGTCGAAATTCGATACATTAAAGGTCACCCCAGAACTTGCACGGACAGGGGAATCCGAATATCTAATTAAAACAAAGCATTGTTTAATCTATTTGGACTGAGCAGATTTTAATAAAAATTTGCTACCATAACGCACTTGCTGCGTCCAGAATTTATTTTTTTACAAACATGCATTATAATTAACGTGGTCGAAATGAGATACATTCAAAATCAGCTCAGAACTGGCACGGACGGGGGAATCCGACTGTCTAATTAAAACAAAGCAATGTTTAATCCATTTAGACTGGGCAGATCTTCCTGACTAACGAACTTATCCAGGCCACTTGCAGAAGGAAGGTATTCACTAAATTTGATTGTCATCGGCGCCTTATTTATTTTTTGAGTTATCGGTGTGACATATATATATATATATATATATATATATATATATATATATATATATATATATATATATATATATATATATATATATATATATATATATATATATATATGAGACATACTTGGTTCTCGGGTTAAACCGCGTCCAGAATTTATGGAAACTTGACGTTACGGCTCCTGTTTTGGAGCCATTTTCAAGAGGTAAAGGAAATATGTAAGGATACTCTAAGGCATCAATCTGAGGCCTAGGGTTGAACACACTGAGACCTCACAGACGATCTCCGGCGAGATCTGGGGAGTAGGCAGATTGAGGCCCCGTAATCGAGCTACAACAACCCAACCCACCTTTGTCCACCGCTCTAAGGAGTAGGCAGATTGAGGCCATAGAGTGTCCTTACATATTTCCTTTGCCTACCTTTGTCCACCACTCTAAGGAGTAGGCAGATTGAAGCCTTAGAGTGTCCTTACATATTTCCTTTACCCACCTTTATCCACCACTCTAAGGAGTAGGCAGATTGAGGCCTTAGAGTGTCCTTACATATTTCCTTTACCTCTTGAAAATGGCTCCAAAACAGGAGCCGAAACGTCGAGTTTCCATAAATTCTGGACGCGGTCACATTAAAGACCGCGGATATCTTTCTGGATATATATATATATATATATATATATATATATATATATATATATATATATATATATATATATATATATATATATATATATATATACACATATAAAGTCTTAAACCGACCTCGGATTTGGGCTCCAGGGGTCCTAAATAGCGCTCATTTGTAGAAATTTTTCCAAAATTCAAAAGTCGCGATCTCCTCATTAGTGATATTTCTTAAAGAAAATTCACTAATTTACTTCAATTGTAAGAAAAAAAGTTCGGGACGCAGCAAGTGCGTTATGGTAATGAATTTTTATTAAATGCATCAAACTTGAATAACTCAATTTTCTATAAACTTATAACGTATAGTTTTGGTACGTTGTAAGGTCTTTCCTAAGGCAAGATATCCACCAAATTTCATTAAAATAATTATATATATATATATATATATATATATATATATATATATATATATATATATATATATATATATATATATATATAATAGCGCGAAGTGCCATCTCTGGTTTTGTGAGGATTCTAGGCTTTCACAGCAGTTTAGGTACACACAGTACAGCAAAAAGGAAGATGCGCTCATTTCAAGAAATTTTGTAAAAACAAAAAATTTGCGGACTCATTAGCGAATTGTTAGCGAATTCACTGAAGGAAGAAAACAATGGATTTCAAATAAACGAGTATTCAGATTTTTTCGAGACCGCAGCAAATTTTAAAACATATTAAATACTGAAACGAAAAGCAGAATCTTTGTTTCAGTTTTAGCCACAGTGTCCAACCTCGGTCTTTTATATTAAATACTTATTACAAAACCCGTAAGTGAAACAGCTTACTTGGTCTAAGATATAACACAACCCAGTGACTAGTTTTGTATGATGTATCTTTTAATTTATGTATAATAGGTTGTTTGACGTAGTGATTTTGGTATAAATTTGGCGTTCACTACAAAAATCTCAATACATACTTTTTATTTAAAAGCATTAAGTTTATTTATTTTGAGCAGTTTCTTCATCTTTCAACAGTGAATACTTTTTGTAAAGTATTTTTTTCAGATACCATACAATTTAAAGCTTAGTTTTTAGTATTTGGCTCTTGGCCCTAGTAGTACGCTGTCATCATATCGTTACCACACACAAAGAAACACTAAAATGTAATTCCTTCCATCCGCTGCTTGTAAAACAACTACAATTTACAAATGTACAATTTCTTTAAACTTGTTTCCAAAAACTGTAAATACTATTTATTTTGGATGGTGAAAAGATTAATACAAAGTTAAAATGCAGTAACATTGCTGTTACGTATCTCACATTACAAAACTGTATCAGCAAGAAAAACTGCAGCGTGATCTCCGATACTAATCGTGATCCAATGCTAAACACGAATTTTACATTTCTCGTTTCTCAGGAGAGACGGTGATATCATATTGTTTATTTATTTATTGTGTTCCTACACAAGATCGTTCACCCTAGATGAGAAAATTAATGTACTGCATTTATGTATGCACTTTATTGCACTATGTTTTCATATATTATGTATACTAAATGTGTGAGTCACGTTAGGTTAACTCCGATGTGAGAATATACCTACTTAGGTATATCTTCATTAGTTATAGCGTATTCGTTGATTTCTTTAGGCATCAAAGGCAACAACAGTAGCCCACCTTGCCAGAGTGATGTTTAAATCAAATTCTCCTATAACACGCTCCATATGCGTCTTGCGTGTATATCACCGACGCCGAAGTGCAGTTTTATCTCCCCAACCGTAAAATTTTTCAGAAAGACACTCTTTTGTAAGCAGTGTAGACATGTTTTACGTGCAAAATATCGTATCATGCAGCAGACTGACGGCATAACGCCTAACGGCTGGTGAATTTTGAAAAAAAAATTTATTTAAATAAGCGCAACTAAACTTTACGGTTAAGACGTTTAGCCTTTTTAAACAATATTTATTTAACTATTACACAATTAATATAATAAAAATCTCTGGACGCAGCAAGTGCGTTATGGTAGCGAATTTTCTTTAAAATATTTTTGATAGCAAATGTCTTTCTTTGATGAAATCAGGCATCAAACTTGGTTGCCTATATAGTAGAAACACTGTACCATATTTCATCGAAATAAATTTATTGTTTGAAAATATATAAACATTTTTCACAAGTCTGGATGCAGCAAATGTGTTATGGAAGTGAATTTCCATAAAAATGTTTTTAATAGCAAATGCGAGCAGGCATCAATCTAATTATCGGTATAGCCTATGTAGTAGAAACAATGTACTATTTTATCAAAATTACTTATGGTTTGAAAGTATACAAAAATTTTCCGAAAATAAACGTAAATATTGGTTTCCCAACCAACAAAGCTTACGTAATAGCAAATTGAGTTATTGAAATTTGAAGGATTTAATGAAAATTCGGTAAATTTGCAGATTAGCTCCCGAAGGTTTTTCAAAAAATTGTTTTCAGAAATATTATTAGGACCCCACCTTGATGCACAAACCACAACAAAAATTTTTTCTTCACACCCCCCAAGGAAGTTACGGGACTGGGAGTGTATAGGGGTGCTGGGCGGGGTAGGTAGTAAAAAGGAAATATGAGCAGAAAATGCGAAGAAAACTGCTTAAAAGCTGTCCATTTGAAGCCATATCCCCATTAAATCCCGCCTACCTCACACAAGTCCCCAGGTCACGTAACTTCCTTGGGGGGTATGAACAAGAAGTTTTTCTTGTGCTTTATGCAATGAGGGTGGTTGTATGCACACGAGATGGAAAGGAAAATGCCTACGACGAAGCAGACCCCCCTGACTTGCAGTAGGGTTTGGGGGGGGGGGTGCTTCGTCGTGGGGAAAACACAAAATGTTCCGGGAAAACCTGGTACGATTTTCCTGGATAACGAACTTATCCAAGCCACTTGCAAAAGGAAAGTACTCACCAAATTTGATCAAAATCGGTCTATTATTTTTTGAGTTATCGGTCGGATATATATATATATATATATATATATATATATATATATATATATATATATATATATATATATATATATATATATATATATATATATATATATATATATATAAACACAGATCTCCTCATTAGAGATTTTTTTTTTAATTCGCTAAAAAATATAACAATAAAAATAATAGATATCAACATAAGTGTGATACTAATAAAATACAATACTGCAGCACGCGATGTGCAAAGTACTATGTGTGGAACAAGAATGAACGCCTCGCTGAAGGCGAGTTGTCTATTTATAATATTTCCCCTCGGGAGTGGCACTGTTCTCTTTAGAGGTGACTTCTACACTGCTGAGTCAGCTTCGCACGCTTTGTGGCGTAGTTTCCAAGGTGCCTTCTGATCCGCTAACACTGATGTCTGCATACTTGAGTTACTACATTGTTGTAATAAAAGCCTGTTGTTATGGGTCCATCTATCTCGCGATTGAGGACCACTAGAACACATTTCCTAGGTCGGTTGAAGTTTTCGTTTTTTGCTTGTTAGTGAATTTTGTTTAAAAAAAATCACAAATGCGGAGATCTGTACTATAACTGAAAAATAATGGACTGATTTTGATAAAATTTGGTAGGTGCCTTCCTTTTGCAAGTGGCTTGGATAAGTTCGTTAGGCAGGAAAATCTAACCAGTTTTTCTGTAAAAGTTTGGGTTTTCATTCGGAAAATAGTTTTATCTCGGAAAATAACAAAGCTATGGCAACCAAATTTGGTACTTAGTTTACACTATTAACCTACCCTTGCATGTCCAAATTCAGATCTGTAAGACGAAAGGAAGAAAAGTGAAAATGTTTGGGTGCCACTGCTGCCAAGAGAAATGCACAAAACCAAAATATTTTGTGTGGATAACAAGATCTATTGTATATTACAGACAAAGATTAGGTTTTCTTGACGCAAAAAGGTCATGGAATAACAGAAAAAATACTTTGAAAATTTTATAAATTTCTTTAAATGTCAACGTCGCGATTTAAAACGTCAAAATGTGCAATTTTTAGACTGAGAACCTGAAACAAGTACGGGTTATGTGAAGCAAATGTCATAATAAAATTGTTTTACAAATCCTTAAGTTACAGCTTCAACCATCATTGTCCTTCATTTTACTAAAATATTTGCATAAAATTCATTTCAAATAGTCCCCTTCTCTGATGATTTGGCAGTAGTTTCAGTTAGAGAGTTTTTGGTTTAATAGGTTATACTTTTTCACGAATTTTCGTAGAAAACAATCGTTATTGAGAAGACCGCGATTCAAATTTTTTTTTAAATATTTCTTCAAAGGAGCGCCAACTAGGTGCCTCCGAGGTCAGTTTGAGTTTTTACATGTTTAGATATATATATATATATATATATATATATATATATATATATATATATATATATATATATATATATATATATATATATATAGGGTGGTGCACTTAAACTGTAACGCTCAATAGATCGGTTATATACATATAAGGTACAGGAAACTCTTATATAAGTTATTTATAGGGTGTTTTGAGCTGCATCTTATAAAATTATGTTGGTAATCACAGGCTGGCCCATAAGTCGTTGGTGATACAAGCTTTTTTTTTAATGGAACAGCCCACTTATTGTAGCATTATTGCATTTTTCATCGAATTTTAATGCATGCTTGTAAGGAGAAAATATTTATATGGCACATCGTTTGCCAGTTATTTCAACTTTTTACATTTTGGAACATTTCAAAAGTTGTGATACGGCGTTTTTACCAATGGAAATCGGAGTCTCATGAAAATGACGCATTTAGGGAGGTTTTCAATTATATTTACCAATAGATATGATAGTCTCAGGAAAGTGACGCATGCAGAAAGCTTCTCGTTTAATTAATTTGTCGAAAAAGTCGAGATGCCCTATACTGAGCGCTTTCAAATAGTGATTGAATTTGGAAAAATTCGAATTGTTGTAACTCAATTTTTTTAAATTAAACAACTCCCCATACCTACAAACTCTAGTTGTGGACATATTTTTTTTGCATTTTCCTATTATGTTACACTTAGTTACAGATTAGGTATATATTTTCAATTTTATGTATTCTTTAGGCAAATTTTGTGTTTCCGTAGAAATCATTTTTTGTAAGACTTTTGTGACAATTTGGTAATAAATGTTTAACAAGTTATTGTAAAAAAAATTTCTTCGGATTTTCGTGAACAAATTGTTTGCAAATTTTCATGTAATTTTTTTTTTGGGAGTTCCGCCGGAAAGCTTTTTGTAAATAATTATATCTTGCTATGTGGCTAAATAGCTTGAACAGGTTTGTTGGCCAGAAAAATTGGACCAGTTTTTTGGGGAACATCTTAAGTTTATTTTCGTATATATTTGATAAAATAGGGTACACAGTTTTTGTTACATAGGTTATACCAGTAACCAAATTTGATGCCGGCCTTCATTAAAAAAATACATATCTGCTATTTAAAACATTTTTATGAAAATTGACTACTATATATATATATATATATATATATATATATATATATATATATATATATATATATATATATATATATATATATATATATATATAAATATATATATATATATATATATATATATATATATATATACAGGGTCTCCCAAGTTGAGTAGCCTATTAGATTATTTTCCAAACTATGCATATCTGAATGCTGAAAATTTGCACATGGGGGTTGCAGAAGATGCTCTATCTGAAAAAAATAATTTCCAAAATGGCGCACTTCCGGTTATACCAGAAGTAGGTGCTAACTTTGTTATTTTAAATAGAACACCCTGTATATTATTACATATTTAGAATGCTTATTTGATTTTAGGTGGACTTTTATTAACAAACCTTAGTCCTATCTTCAAATGTTTTCGAAATATTTCATTTTTTTTTTTCGAAAATTCGAGCCACGAGAAGGCTTTTTTGATAAGGGTATTTTAGCTTTCTGGTGGGTGTGTTAGGATATTTTTTTAAACTGTGCATTGCAGGACAACAAAGGTGTGTTGCGACATTATTGAAACAATATTTCATATACAGGGTGTTTTGTGTAATGTATATGAATTCCGTAGTTTTCAAACTCAAAAAACTTGTTTATTTCAAATAGAACACCCTATATTTTATTATTTTATCAAATGCTTCTGAAGACACTCTTTCAAACTGTATAAGCATTCCCTATACCTAAAAACGATGTTTCTTGAGTTATTGACATTTTTTAGAAAAAAGCACAGAATTCCGCAAAAAAAGTTAATTAATTAACTTATTCAATAGAACACCCTGTATTTTATTGTTTTATCAGATGCACTAGAAGTCACTATTTAAAGCTGTATTAGCATTCCCTATACCTAGAAACCATTTTTTTTTGAGTTGTTAACAATTTAATAAAAAAAAGTACAGAATTCGGCCAATACAGTATTATGTTAATAATGTATGCATTTATGTATGTATTTATGTATGTATGTGAATGTCTGTCACACATAAAAGAAATTATATTATCATAGGAATTGTTCAAATTGTCCACCATTTGCATTAACACATCTTTCCAAGCGAGATAGAACTCCATCACTTGTTGCACGCTGTATTTCGAAGGGATTAAGGTTGTCGAGACTATTTCGAACTCGGTTTTCAAGTTCTTCTCTTGAATTAACTGGAGTTGCATAAACGTCTGACTTGATCTTGCCCCACAAGTAAAAATTGAGCGGCGTCAGATCGGGTGACCGTGAAGGCCAAACATATCTTCCTCCGCGTCCTATCCACCTATCTTCGAACACTTCATTCATGTACACCTTGACATCTGCTGAAGAATGCGCAGGGGCACCATCTAGTTGATACCAACAATTGATATGATGGTTGAGGGGTAGAGTGTCCAGGAAAACACTGACTGTGGTTCGTAAGATTCTTAGGTACTGATTGGAGGTAAGGTTACTATCGTAAATACAGTAAGAAATTTTATTGTCCATTAGAAGAGCAAATACATTAAAACTAAATTTATTCTGGAAACAGCGCTCTCTTATCACAGGATTTTGCTGTGCCCAGTGATGCGAATTGTGTCTGTTAAAAATTCCTTCATGTGAAAACTTGGCTTCGTCTGTCCAAATTATATTTTTTATAAAGGAGGGACTATTTTGGTGACGATCCAGGAGCCATTGACAAAATTCCACTCTTCGTGTTGCATCACTAGGTTGTTGAAAATTCACAGTTGTAAATTTATAATCGTGCATATTGTGCTTACGCAATATTCTATGTATTGTCGAATGCGACAGGTTCAAATCAGCTTCAGCAGTTTTTACTGATGCCTGGGGATGGGCTTCAAAATACGATAATACAGTGATTTCAACGTCTTCGTTTCCTGTTAGTGGTGCGTTTCTTGATGAGTTTTTCATATGGCAGCTACCAGTGCTCAAGAAGTTTGATTCGTACCTTCTGAATTTTTTAATTGTCATTGGTGGTACCTCAGGATACCGTTCGTTGAACATTCGACATGTCCTGCTGGCAATTTTGCTACACTCCCCGTAAAAGTAAAACAAATTGAGCAATTGTTCATGTGAGTAGTTACGGCTTTCCATTATACTCTCGAGTCGTAATTTATTTTATTTTTATTTATCTATTTATGATAATTCGCCCAACACGATATACAAGATATAACAATAATAATTATTGTTCACACAAACATACATCAACTCAGGTAATAAAACAATAATGTCACATTACTGAAACGTCAAACTGTAGACAGCACTCTAATAAGTTTATTAACTAACTTATTTTTGTGGCATTCTGTGCTTTCTTCCAAAAGTTGTAAATAACTCAAGGAAAATGGTTTCTAGGTATAGGGAATGCTAATACAGTTTTAAATAGTGACTTCTAGTGCATCTGATAAAACAATAAAATACAGGGTGTTCTATTGAATAAGTTAATTAATTAACTTTTTTTTGCGGAATTCTGTGCTTTTTTCTAAAAAATGTCAATAACTCAAGAAAAATCGTTTTTAGGTATAGGGAATGCTAATACAGTTTGAAAGAGTGTATTCAGAAGCATTTGATAAAATAATAAAATACAGGGTGTTCTATTTGAAATAAACAAGTTTTTTGAGTTTGAAAGCTACGGAATTCATATACATTACACAAAACACCCTGTACATGAAATATTGTTTCAATAATGTCGCAACACACCTTTGTTGTCCTGCAATGCACAGTTTAAAAAAATATCCTAACACACCCACCAGAAAGCTAAAATACCCTTATAAAAAAAGCCTTCTCGTGGCTCGAATTTTCGAAAAAATTGAAATATTTCGATAACATTTGAAGATAGGACTAAGGTTTGTTAATAAAAGTCCACCTAAAATCAAATAAGCATTCTAAAAATGTAATAATACACAGGGTGTTCTATTTAAAATAACAAAGTTAGCACCTACTTCTGGTAGAACCGGAAGTGCGCCATTTTGGAAATTATTTTTTTCAGATAGAGCATCTTCTGCAACCTCCATGTGCAAATTTTCAGCATTCAGATATGCATAGTTTGGAAAATAATCTAATAGGCTACTCAACTTGGGAGACCCTGTATATATATATATATATATATATATATATATATATATATATATATATATATATATATATATATATATATATATATATATATATATATATATATATATATATATAGCAATATTTTGAAAGCAAGCGTGAATCGTGTCTAGCTACCTACCATCTTAAAAAAAAGGTTTGTGCAACCAATATGGGTTGGCGAGTGTGAATAAACGGTGAAGAATTTTAAAAACCTTTTTTTTTAAGTGGTAGGTAGCTAGACACGCTTCACGCTTGTTTTCAAAATATTGCTATGATACAGATAGTCCGAAAAACTCGTGGCGAATCGAACTTACAAAGTTTAAAATAGAATACCTGTATATAATTAACTATATTAACTGTCCTGGTCACTACGACATATTTGATATAAGGTTAATTAAGTCTAAACTTTATGGCAATGAAACCGCAAGCGATTAAAATTGAAATTTTATTTTTGGGCCGTTATATTTATCAAAACCTGGAACCATTCCAAAAAAACTAAATATACCATAAAATGTAACATATCCTTGAACACAACAATAGCTTATATTTGGTTTAAAATGAATTTCTGTTATATAGTGTGATCCAGTTTTGCAAATTCAGGTCGGGATATTTTTTTCTAAATGGGAAAAATAGGTACATAATACCTCTTTGACCAACAGTTTTTTTCGTAAACTAGCCGTAAAAGCAAATTTACTGCATTTTTATACAATTAAAATATATTAGGTGGATTATTAAACATTTAATATTCCAAGGCCATGACATGAACTTGTGGAAACTACAAATCGTTGTGCCAAGGCAAGAATCTTACAGTAAACTTTTTAAATCATTTAAGCACATGCTTATAAACTTATTTAATATAAACAGTGATGACGAAAAACAGGATAAAATATTCATAAAAGGTTTTTAACTAAACCACAGTTTTGTTGAAGACACATTTCGAGTTTTTTAATAGATGGAAATTTAAAATTTTGTAAAGTATGTTCTGAAAAATTCGAAAAACGGTGTTTTATTCTTGCCTTCGTATCTACCACTGTGGTTGAAATCTCTTCCTAAACTTTTCCTTTGACAGAGCCCGATAGAATAAAATCAATTGGTGTTAAGTCTGTTGACCAATTTGGACACTCAACTAACTGGCCCACCTCGTCCTATTCAGCGAATAGTCTTCCAATGATTTAAGTAATTTCTTACATTCCTATGATAGAGTGATGGTGCTCCGTCATGTTGCAATCATAACGAGTTTCTTACTACGAAATTCAAATATTCGCAGACAATACTGGCAACTCGTTTCTAAAAAAAAATGAAAATGAACTTTTCCTATTAAAGGTTCTTTAAAAAATAGGGACCTAATACATGAGAGCCAATTATTCCACCCCAAACATTTATTGATCATTTTTGGTGGTTTGCCTGACGAATCCAATGGGGATTTTGGTGGAATAGTAGTGCAAATTATGCTTATTCACTAAACTATTACTTTAAGAGTCGCTTCATCAGAACACAGAAAATTATCCAACAAGCCTGGATCATCCCAAATCATCTTGAAAAGTAAAATGGAGAATTCTTCTCTTTGAGTATGCTCGCGATCGTATAGTTCTTAGATCGCATAATATGCGCATAATATTTGTGTTGCTTTAGAATTATTTTACTACTAATGTGTTCCATACCAGTTGCTCTCTCAATTTCAAAATTCGTCACCGTTTATTCACAATCGTCCACTCCGCCTTGGTTTGCACCACCGCGTATATATATATATATATATATATATATATATATATATATATATATATATATATATATATATATATATATATATATATATATCGCAGTGGAGAATAGCGTGAAGTGCCATCTCAGGTTTTGTGATGGTTCGAGGCTACCAGAGGAGCTTCCACGTACACACGCTACAGCAAGAAGTAAACTGTGGGAAAAAATTACCTTTGTTTGACAAAATTTATACATATAACCTTATACGCAATTTTGTTTAACCACATGTTCCTACCTCAAAATAAGTCTACCTTAGTTTATAAGCATCTATGTTAGCTTTCTAATGACGACCTTGAAAAAACTTCTATAGGCTTAAGCTTATATAACTTTTTAAGGCTTTTATATAATTTGTAGCAAACGGCAATTCACTTGCTTTTAATTATTAGCACAAAGAAACATTACATTTAAAGCTATAATTAAGCTCTGAACGTATTAAAAATATTATGACGATTCTGTAGTTCACAACTTAACCACCAGGAGGTGCTGTGTCAGTGATTGTCAATAAATGTATGTATACTGTTACGAGCTGCATGTAACAGCTTTTAAAATATGTATTTCGTTATTAGATTTACCGATATTACGTTGCTAAAATTTTGCTCGCCGTTTTCATTTACATTCGGTAGTGGCGTGTTTTGCTCAAATTTTAAAATTACTTTCTGTTACATACTGCTTAAAGAACACCTGCTGCGACGTTTATTGAGTCGCAAAAGTAAGGAGTATTTGAAAGTATAGATTAGAATTAACACAGCAAAATCCAGCCTTGTCTCTATTGCGTCTCAGACTTAAAGAGAATAATAATTAGTTTTCCATTTTAGGAAGACAATTGTAAGAGATTGTGTCCATATTTAAAGAATTATATTAAAACGTGAATGATTACTTCTAATAATTTATATAGATATTACTACGAAGCGTGAAAAGTGAGTGTTTGATTTATTGTGGGAAATAAAAAAAGATACAGCGCTTTAGAATATAATATTACGTATTAGGCATCTTAATTAAATAGGTGAAGATTGAAACCTGTGATGAGCACTGATAAGTACACTTGGAGAACCCAAATCACCACAACACATTAAAAAAAAAAGACCTGACGATCATTCTACTAACAAAGTTAGCGTTATCAGATGATGAAAAATTATAACTACTTTAAAAACTAACATCACCTTATATACCGGATCTTAGGTAAAGAAACGAAACAGAGAGGGGAACTAGTCGCAGGCAAATTCTGCAGTGTATTGTATTTTTATCGCCGGAGGAGGTCTTTGAACTGTCTTTAGTAACTTATCTAAAATGTGTCGATCTCTAATAATTTTAGGAAGGTTCAAAGACAACTAAATTAACATAGTTTCCTTTGGCGGAAATATCTATATTCTTATGTTATCTCTAGGACGTGTTGAAACGTGGATTTTATTTTACAAAGCAATCGATCAGGTAACTGGTAGTCGAAGGTGGACAAACGTTCATAAGTTTTTTGTTGTAACTATATTTCGCAACATATATACTCTCGAACGCGTTTAGCTGTCCTGGTTGTCTAATTTTTTTAATTAATTTTAGATTATCTTCATTAACGTGATAATTATTATCCCAAATATGTCGGGCGACGGATGATCTATCTATAGTACCGTATCCTAATTTGGCTAGGTGTTTTTTGAATCTAATTCCAATCGATCTTTTTGTTTGTCCAACGTACTTAAGTTTACAATCTTTACAACTTATTCATAAATTCCCGAAATTTTGGCCGTGCTATTGTTGTCTTTTGCGTCACCTAGCAAGTTTTTCAATGTATTTTTTGTCGTTAGATGTTAGCTGCAAGTTGGCTTTTTAAAAATGCTATCTAGACCCCTCGTGTTTCGAGGTTCAAATGGTAAGCAAACAAAGTTGTTTTCGGATTTCTGTCTTCTAAACGTCGTTGATTCCGTCAACATTTTCTTTGTTTTCTGTTTGTTGATTAATTTTTCCACTAGGCAAGCAGTGTGTCCGTTATATTCTGCCACGTTCTTAATATAATTTAATTGTTTGGTATATATTTTTTGGTATATTTACTTTTTATGAGCAGATTTGAAACATATCCCGAAAGTGAAAGTGGTTATTTTCCTAGAGTGTAGTTTCGTTACGTGGCTCATATTTTCTCAGTGTTTAACACTAACATTTGCAGAATAGAAGATTTTATTGCCAAATTAAATTAAATTTGATTCTATAAAATGCACCCGAGAATTAGAATTGAATAATAAGTTACCTTTTCTAGATGTACTAGTTATCAAGAATAGAGCCATTAGAAATCGATGTCTATAGAAAAGAGACCACCACTCTAAGCTATATTCCGAACGACTCACATCATACGTACGGACAAAAAATGACCAGTCTGAATTTTTTAGTAAACCGCTTAATTAATTTTCCTTTAAACAAAAGTAGATATACCAAAGAATTAAATTATATTAAGAACGTGGCCGAACTTTACCTAAGATCCGGTATATAAGGTGATGTTAGTTTTTAAAGTAGTTAGAATTTTTCATCCTCTAATGACGCTAACTTGGTTAGTGAAACGATCGTCAGGTCTTTTTTAAAATGTGTTGTGGTGATTTGGGTTCTCCAGGTGTACTTGAGCATATTAATATAATTTTAGATAGGCTTGGTCCAGATTCGTTGATCCATTTTTCATTTATAACAAGTGACTTTTATTTAGCATGGTCAGGGCGTGCTCTGCTCGAATTTAAACAACACTATTTGTCTCCAAACAACTGAAAAAATTATTTCGTTTTCTAAACGGTGCAAATAAACACATCCTAGGAACAATAGAAAAATCAAACATTTCGTGACGCAGCAAGTGTGTTATAGTGGTGAATTTTCATAATAATTGTGCACTACTAGTACGGCATATTAATAAAATTACTAAAAGTAATTTAAATTTAAAGAGACCTTGAAGCTTGATTTTAAAGGTCCTAATACAGGCTCATTTGACAAATTTTTTCGAAAGTGTTACCATTGACATCTCTTTTATCAAGAGGAAACGTTTTGTAATACCTGGACCAATAGATGAAATACGGAAGCTATAATCAAAAGAAAAGAGCTGCTGGAGAAAACTGATTGCGATGACAAGGTGACATCGATTTTAAACTGTGATGATGACTTCGTGGAAATTTTGCTTTGCTTAATTTGTGTAGAGAAAAAAGATTATTTTTTTAATTTGAAAAACAATTTATTTTTGAACAAAAGTTGTGAAAATTCGCTACCATCACGCAGTTGCTGTCCCCGGACTTTTTAAGATATATGCCTGAGCTATTCCATGCTACTCTATGTATCTATATACTCTCGTGCTATCCTCATCCAATTATCTTGCTATCTGTTTAATGCCGTTTCTCATGATTTTTTATCGTGTATGGATTCTGACATTAAAAAACGCCACGTTGAACAGGTTAGAGGGTCAATAATGTCTTTTTTCTTGCATCAATTAAACTTGTTTTTGCTGATACTACTACCTAATTTTCGTTGGTAGAGTTTTTGCGCCAAATTTTGTAGGCAGAATTTTTTCGTTTTGTAACTAAGTTTGTTGGTTAGTTCTTTTACCCATGGAGAAAAAAATCATTCATTAAATTCAGAACATTTCTTTGTCGAGGTTTTTGTCGTACTGTTCACACATAACTTAGCGACAGCAAAATTTATTTTAAAAAACTCAACCGCAAGTAAAATAAGAAAGTCTAACCCATTTTATTAGTGCGCGAAGAAATCAGTAAAAAGTAACAAAAATTTGGATGTTACAACAATGGAGCCTCGGTGGTTTAATGGTAAGAACGTATGCCTCTGAACCGAAGGGTACCGGATTACATTCCCAACGTTCCCCTCTCACTTTTTCAGTACATATTGTCAAATTAACATCAACCGATGTAGTGGCATTGTATTTTAGCAAGTTAAATGTCTGCACGTTCCGCCCTTTGGAGAGGGCGTAAAGCCGACGGTCCCGTATCCATGCGACGTTGGGCACGTTAAAGATCCCTACGCCCCTTACAGAAAGGCAGGGGTTCGTCAGAATTTCCAGGATAAAGGGGTGAAACTGCTCCCTGTTTCCGGTGATTGGCCTTAGTCGCGGAAATATACCGACATTAAAGAAACAAAATTTTGGGACGCAGCAAGCGCGTTATAGTAGCGAATTTTCATGAGGATTGTACACTATTATTATACGGCATATTAGTAACGTTAATACTTTAAACTTACACACACCTTAAAGATCGATTTTAGAGGTCCTAGTACGCACACATTTGAATAATTCTTTTGAAAGTTTTGCCATCGATATCTCTCTATTATCAAAAAAATCTTGTGTTCTAACTCCTGTAGAGAAAAATGCCTATAACTCAATTTTCTTTGAAGCCCAAGAACTAAATTTTGCTATATCTGTAGATAGTGTAAGTCTCGTTAAAAGAAACTTGTATTACAAATTTAATTAAAGTTATACAAAAGATTTCCAGAAGGAAACTTAATTCATATTTAGAAAAGTAAAGTATCTGCCAAATTATAAACGTAGCAGTTATTTTCCCTTACTAATCTCCAGATGATTTCGTTTTAGTCAACCTAATCAAACCGGGTTTTCAATATCAACAATAACAAAATGTCCGCTGAAAATTATAATTTGAAACTCAAAGGTGACAAACTTGTTCAGGCGTTTTAAACAAAAATGATATCTTATTCAAAACGTATAAAATCTATGCACTATTGTTTCTCCACATGTCAAAATAAAACATAAAAAAACATACATTCATCCAGCTGGATTTAATGATGCAACCTTCTGCGTAGCAGGCCAGCACACTTCCAATGCGCTATTTGCTAATACGTCAACTAACGTTTTGTTTACATGATACTTGGCACAGGCTTCATGCCCGGGGTAGTATATGAAAATTACACGTAACAGTTAATTACATAATTAGTAAAATTGCCATTGAAACCCATTCAAGGATTGTTTCGGTCTTATATGAAGTTTTATGTTTAAGCTGGAAGATAAAAGAAACTATTTTAGAATCATTTTTATAGACTTGACTTGATTTTGTTTACATTTCTACTATATTATGCGACAGGATGATATATCTATACTGCGCTAAAACTGTATTTGGGGCAGCTCATAATGCTACAGATATAGTGTATTTTAATAATTGTTTGAATCCCCCAGTAAATAACAATTACTTGGCAAAATTTTAATTTCATATCCTTTGTCATTTTCCATAATTGCAGTTGAGATTTCGCGATTGTTGGTTTAGGTAGTATGTTTTATGCCTGGTATATATTTGGTTTTGTTACCGTTGATGTGTGGTTTATACCTGCTGTATGAATCGATCTACGCGTGACAGTTAACTACTGTCGGACATTGGACTTTAACCACTAAGTCCTTTCAACGCATGTCTTTGGGATTTTATTTTGAATTTGGAAAAAACTCTAAATATTGTATACCAAATTACTTAAAGTTCACAACATTTGTTTATTTGCGAGCCACGTCTAAAGTCTAATTCCCGCTGCTCTCATACCTACAAAAATATAGCGTTTTCAAAAAGTTTTCCCCGATTTTTCACCGGAAAAACTTGAGCATGAAGACTGATTAACGAACTAGACCTCGGTTTTCGCCCAAACAAGATTTTTGCCGAGTTTGATTGAAATCAGTTTAGTATTTTTTGAGTTATCGCTCGGATATATACAGGCTGGCGCATTGAAAACGAAACAGACCGATTTGCAACCAGAGAAGTTTTTTTAAAGAAACGCTGAAAGACGTCAATTTTAATATTGAGAGGGACATGTTTTGACATAAAACTCAACTTTGTCACATTAACCCCTTAAGGGTAGTGATAACAACCCTTATATTTTAAATAGGGAACATGGGTCGAGTGTTACATCATTTGAAAGCTCTTTCTTTTCTAAATTCAGCATACTATTTTTTTTAAAGTTTTATCAAATCGTTTAAAAATTATTCACAGTTGAAGTTGCAAGAACGTATTTCATTCATTGTGATAAGAAATGCACTACTTAGTCAATTTTTCCTTAAAAAAACTAAAAAACAAAACCAAACATTCAAAAATGTTTATTCAGTTAAGTTTATGTTCAAATTGTTGACCACCAGTTGAGTTATTAGACTCCGGTTCTGTTGCAATAATTCTACTCTTAAAATGGCCCCATAGAAAGACGTCTAAAGGAGTTAAATCCGGTGATCTAGGCGGCCACTCAATAGCACATCTACGTTCAATCCATTGCCCTGGAAACTTTCTGTTCAAAAACTCCCTAACACGTTGTGAAAAATGCGGAGGAGCTCCATCTTGTTGAAACACTAATTGATTTTCTCGATAGCGATCATCATTTTCAACAATGTTAATTAGTAATGGGTAAACGATATCTTCTAGTAACTCCAAATACATTTCGCCACTCAAATTGCCATCAAGAAAAATTGGTCCGATTAAATGGTCTCCAAAAATGCGAGTCCAGACATTCAATTACTGTGGAGTTTGAGTGTGGACTGCGTGAAAATTTCTTGGATTATTATCTGCCCAATAACGACCATTATGACGATTGACTGTAGAGTTTAATAAAACGTACTCCTCTGAAAAACAGATATTGAACAGAAAGTTCCCGTTATTAGCCGAGCAGTCATAACTTCACAAAACTCCAGCCCCCGACCAAAATCATCTTCATTCAGTTGTTGCACAAGATGAATGTTATACGGGTGAAATTTATGATGCTTCAATATTGGCTGAGTGGTTCTTCTTTTGATGTTTGAAACAGTGGCCAATTTTCTCGTGCTCAAAGTTGGGTCTGCAGCAATTTGTCCTAAAACATCAATCTCAGTAGTCTCATGTCTAACCGGAAATTCACGTTCAGGATCCCGTTTTTTGTTGGCTACTGAACCACTTGGTCGAAACTTTGCAACTAACTCCAAAATGTATTTTCTGTTAACATGTCTGTTTGGATGTCATTCATTAAACAAATTTGCGGTACGGTTGGCACAGTCATCTTTAAAAAAAAGAGTAATTATTTCAACTCTTTCTTCTACAGAATACACCATTGTGAAATTAATTTTCGGTAGTACTATCAAGTATCAAACCGACCGATAAACTGAAATAATCCGCATTTCTCTCATTCTGATAAGAAATGTTCTGATCAATTTTTTCTTTACAAACCAACAAAACATTGACTATCAGCACATTTCTTATCGGAATGAGTGAAATACATTTTTGCCTTTTCAATTGTGAATAATTTTTAAACGAGTTGATAAAACTTCCAAAAAATTAGTGTGCTGAATTCAAAAACGAAAGAGCTTTCAAATGATGTAACACTCGACCTTTGTTCCCTATTTTAAATATAAGGGTTGTTATCACCACCCTTAAGGGGTTGATGTAACAAAGTTGAGTTTTATGTCAAAACATGTCCCCCTTAATATTAAAATTGACGTGTTTCAACGTTTCTTAAAAAAAATTCTCTGGACTCAAATCGGTCTGTTTCGTTTTCAATGCGCCAGCCTGTATATATATATATATATATATATATATATATATATATATATATATATATATATATATATATTGGTTTTGGGTTCTAAGGGCACACATTCGCGCTCATCTGAAGAAATATTTTCATAAGCTTTTCATCCTGACCTCTCTCCAGCGAATATTTCTTAATGAAAATTTGCTAAAAAAAACCACACACGCACACATGTTACAACAAGTTCGCTGTTTGAAAATGTCATTATTTTCAAAATTGATAAACCTACACGGTAATAGGACCATGTGGCACGGCAGCGAACTGGAACTTATAACGCAATTGTGCATCAGGCCGTTTTAAATCAGCTCTTCTTGAGACATTGAAGAAACGTTCGTAAGAATTTAAATCCTTTTTAATTTTGTATTATAAAAATTGAATTAAATTGTTGATTGATCAACGGTAATACCTCTCATCAATTACCGGCAATTGATTTCATCTCTTTTTATTGAACGGTTGAGCAGTTATGATTAATCGATGAGATCATAAGATAATTATTCATCTTATGTGCCCGTCGCAGAAAAATCTCAGACGCATTCCGAAAAAATAGAGATATATTACATTTCCATTACTTATAGTTGACGATAAGGAAAATTGAAAACTGGCTGCGACATAATCCGCGGAATTAGAAATTTGTCCCCGAGACGTTGGAGAGAATGAACTCGATTTAGGGAGGTATCAGGATTGTACTTGACGTATTTTACTCCCTTTACTTTATAATTGATAATTTATTCTAGAATCGTGGAGACGATAAAATTTCTTTATACACATTTTAGCATTTATTTTGTTGCCAGTTTCTTCAGTTCACCAAATCATGGCTATCACATTTTTTTAGCGAAAAAATTGCTTCTAGTGAAGAATCTATAGTATGACTTTTAAAAGATGTCTCTAAATGAGCGCGAATGATATGTAATACACGCATATATAGGGTGGCGCATTGAAAACGAAACAGACCGATTTGCGTCCAGAGAATTTTTTTTTAAGAAACGCTGAAACACGTCAATTTTAATATTGAGGGGGACATGTTTTGACATATAACTCAACTTTGTCACATCAACCCCTTAAGGGTGGTGATAACAACCCTTATATTTTAAATAGGGAACATGGTTCGAGTGTTACATCATTTGAAAGCTCTTTCTTTTCTGAATTCAGCACACACATTTTTTGGAAGTTTTGTCAACTCGTTTAAAAATTATTCACAGTTGAATATGCAAAAACGCATTTCACTCATTCTGATAAGAAATGTGCTGCTAGTCAATGTTTTGTTGGTTTGTAAACAAAAAAATTGACTATCAGAACATTTCTTATCGGAATGAGAGAAATGCGGTTTATTATTTCAGTTTATCGGTCGGTTTGATACTTGATAGTACTACCGAAAATTAATTTCACAATGGTGTATTCTGAAGAAAGGGTTGAAATAATTACTCTTTTTCTCAAAAACGATGACTGTGCCAACCGTACCGCAAATTTGTTTAATGAACGACATCCGAACAGACATGTTAACAGAAAATACATTTTGGAGTTAGTTGCAAAGTTTCGACAAAGTGGTTCAGTAGCCAACAAAAAACTGGATCCTGAACGTGAATTTTCGGTTAGAAATGAGACTACAGAGATTGAAGTTTTAGAGAAAATTGGCCACTGTTTCAAACATAAAAAGAAGAACTATTCAGCGAATATTGAAGCATCATAAACTTCACCCGTATAAAATTCATCTTGTACAACAACTGAATGTAGATGATTTTGATCAGAGGCTGAAGTTTTGTGAAGTTATGACTGCACGAATAGCTGATAACGGGAACTTTCTGTTCAATATCTGTTTTTCAGACGAGTGTACGTTTTTATTAAACTCTAGTCAATCTTCATAATTGTCGTTATTGGGCAGATAATAGTCGAAGAAATTTTCATGAAGTCCACACTCAAACTCCATAGAAATTGAATGTCTGGACTGGCATTTTTGGAGACCGTTTAATCGGACCAATTTTTATTGATGGCAATTTGAGTGGCAAAACGTATTTGGAGTTACTGGAAGATATCGTTTACCCTCTACTAATTGACATTGTTGAAAATGATGATCGCTATCAAGAAAATCAATTTGTGTTTCAACAAGATGGAGCTCCTCCGCATTTTTCACAACGTGTTAGAAAATTTTTGAACAGAGAGTTTCCAGAGCAATGGATTGGGCGTAGAGGTGCTATTGAGTGGCCTCCTAGATCACCGGATTTAACTCCTTTAGACTTCTTTCTATGGGGCCGTTTAAAGAGTAAAATTTACGTAACAGAACCGGAGTCTCTGGAAGGATTACGACGACGCATTGTTGAAGAATACCGTCTAATAACTCCACAAATGCTCCAGAATGTCAGAGCTCGTTTTGAACAAAATTTGTACTTTTGTATGGAAGCTGGTGGTCAACAATTTGAACACTTACTTAACTGAATAAACATTTTTGAACGTTTGGTTTTGTTTTTTAGTTTTTTTTTAACGAAAAATTGACTAATTAGTGCATTTCTTATCACAATGAATGAAATACGTTCTTGCAACTCCAACTGTGAATAATTTTTAAACGAGTTGATAGAACTTCCAAAAAAATAGTGTGCTGAATTCAGAAAAGAAATAGCTTTCAAATGATGTAACAATCGACCCATATTCCCTATTTAAAATATAAGGGTTGTTATCACCACCCTTAAGGGGGTTGATG
The DNA here is from genome assembly GCA_964006375.1 of Tillus elongatus. Classification (NCBI taxonomy): domain Eukaryota; kingdom Metazoa; phylum Arthropoda; class Insecta; order Coleoptera; family Cleridae; genus Tillus; species Tillus elongatus. The sequence goes on along the minus strand of OZ023263.1, from coordinate 57,820,000 downwards.
TGACAAAGTTGAGTTTTATGTCAATATTAAAATTGACGTGTTTCAGCGTTTCTTAAAAAAAAATGTCTCTGGACACAAATCGGTCTGTTTCGTTTTCAATGCGCCATCCTATATATAGAATATCCAATAATTCCAATTCGACTAATGAAGGTGGACAATAAAAAAGACAAGGTTTTTGCTAAAACAAGCTCTATATACTTAGCCTTGTATTTAGGACTTAATCACGAGCTAAAAAAATTACAATGCTTTAGTAAATTAAGATGACAAAGTATTAAAAAGTCTGGACGTAGCAAGTGCGTTATGGAAGTGAATTTTCATAAAAAGGGTTTTAACAGCAAATAGGTCTTTTTAATGCAAGCAGGCATCAATTTGGTTACCGGTATAACCTGTATAGTAGAAACAATGTAACATATTTGATCAAAATAACTTATTGATTGAAAATGTAAAAAAAATCCGAAAATAAACTTCAAATGTTTCCGAGAAAACTGGTTTCTTACCCAACGAGCCTTGGGTTAATAGCAAATTGAGTTGTTGAAATTTGAAGCATTGAATGAAAATTCGCTACCAGAACGCACTTACTGAGTATAGAATTTTGCCTTACAAACATGCATGATATTGCGATGAAAAATGCAAAAATGCAATCGCATAAGGGATGTTCGAAAAAAAATTGGAGGTATCACCAACGACTTATTGGTCACCTGTGATTTTCAAAATAATTTTATAAGATGCAGCTCAAAACACCCTATAATTAACGTATGCAATTTTTCTCGTATCTTGTATAATAAGAATTATAATGAGCTTTACCGCAGAAATGCGCCACCCTGTATATATGTAAATGGATAAAAACTGAGACAAAACCCGGATACATATTCTAAAGGGCGTAGTTTGCACTCGTTTGAAGAAACGTGTTTAAAAACCAAAAGTCGTGGTCTCCTCATTAGCGAACTTTTTCTACGAAAATTAGCTAAAAATTGTAGACCGGTGAACCATAAACTTAACTAAAACTACTACCATTGAGTCAGAGAAAGGGTCTATTTGAAATGAATTTTCTGGAAATACTTTAGTAAAATATAGGACAATGATGGTGGAAGTTGAGACTTAGGGTTTGCAGAACACTCTTCTTGCGACATTTTCTTTAGATAACCCGTATTGTTTTAGGTTCTTTACCTAAATGTTGGCAATTTTGACTTTTAAAATCGCGACTGTGACGTTTTTTTTTCTTTAAATGCCTATAACATTTTTGGCTTTTAACTTCAGACCTAAATTTTGGCACGCGGGTCACTTTTTATAATACAAACACGCCCTTTCCTTGTAATTTCCGGAGAAATATAAATTTTCCGAAAGAAAAGACAAAACTTCGGGAAAACCTGGGCCGATTTTCCTGGCCAACGAACTTATCTAAGCCACTTACGAAAGGAAGGATTCGATTAAGATCGGCCCATTATTTTTTTTTAGTTATCGGTGTGATACATACGTACATACACGTACATACATACATACATACATACATATATACATATATATATATATATATATATATATATATATATATATATATATATATATATATATATATATATATATATATATATATAAACATAAAAAAAATCGTAGCTGGGCCCGGATATGTGTTCTAGGGTGCCTAGTTCGGGCTCAATTTTTTTTCTAATTTTGGGATCTTTTCATTGTCGAAACCAACATTATAAAAATGCTGCCATCTTAGATAAGAAATTTTTCGAGTGAATTATGATTGAATTTGAGAAACCGCACATCAATTAAAATAAAGCCAAGCTCTGTTGCTAATCAAGAACGTAATTATACTTTTCATTTCAAAGTGCTTGATCTTTTCTGCAGATCACGTAGGCACAGCACTGTTTATTATGCTGCGAAGTAGGTATAAATTATTACAAAGTGACAGTTTAATACCCCCACACTATACGTACCCTGTTCGATATTTTCTGCACAATGGCTTTCCCAGAAGGTGGTTTGGCAGGGAAGACTGATAGAATGACCTGCAAGATCCCCAGATCTTACGCACCTGGATTATTTTAAATCGTTATATAAATTTTAAGCTCTACGTCAACAGACCACAAAATTTAGCTGAACTGCAAAATCGCACTAGAAATTAGACGGAAAAGATTGAAAATGTACAAGCAGATTTTCCATAGACTTGCGTATTGTCAAAAAATCGGTGGATAGTAGTTCGAACACTTTTATTAAACAGTTATATTTGCTTGTCTAATTAGTTTTTGTTTGTGGGCTGGAATACTTGATAGAATCATAGTAGTTCTTCTTTAAAGAAACCATCACTGGAGAAATATATTTAGAGTTCTTGCAAAATGATCTTGTCCCAGCTCTTGCAGCAGTTTTTACAAAATACGATGATTCTGACCTTCTATAAGGTACCATATGGTTTTTGCAAGACAACGCACCACCGCATTATCCGTGCACTGTTCGTAATTTTCTGGATAATTGCTTTCCTAAGAGGTGGATTAACAGGCCAGGGCCGACAGAATGGCCAGCGAAAACCCTAAATCTTACACCCTTGGATTAATTTAATAGGGTTATATAAACCTCAAGATTTACGTCAAAAGACAACATGATTTAGATAATGTGCAAAATCGCATTACCGATGAAGTGCGCAGAATTAGCCCGGAAATGATTTAAACTGTACATGGAAGAATTTCTACAGGGACTTGCATATTGTCAAGAAGTCGGTTGATGGTAGTTCGAAAACTTATTAATTCGCTAAGCTAATAAGTTTTTGTTAAAAGTCAAATTTATGATTTCTCACTTTCAACTGTCATTTACTCAACACATTTATTATATAAGATGGCAGCATTTTTATACTGTCGGCTCAATAATAAAAATATCTCTCAAAAACAATAAAAATGGTGCTGTAAATTGAATCATAACTTCCACATGGCTATGATAATCTACTCTCATTGAAAGACATTCTCATGAAATAAATTTAGGGTCCATCGCTTGACCACAAAGGAAATATTCATATTTCTGTACTCATAAACATCTGAAACGTTATATTACTCGAGTTTTAACGAAAAAATGTCAATATTCACCACATGACCACTCATTTATTCTACCCCTGAAGCGATCTCACCCAAAAGCAATTCGAACCGTTCCTTTGTCGGGTGCTAACTGGATACCAAGTTTGAAGATGATATCTCAATTCGTTCGAACGCTTTTGCGCCCACTAATGCCGGCCATACACGTACCAACCGGCCTGTTAGTTATGCCTGAACAGTCCACAGGTTAACCGGCGGTTGGAACGTGAGTGGGGTTTGACTGTCCTATCAGTTTAGACTGTTCCGGCGGCTTGTGATCGAAGGAAAATACAATCGTCCAGCCGGTTGGCCTGAAGACAGTTCAGGCCAGCCTGTACGTGTGTGGGGTGAGGCGTCAGGCCGGTGATCACCTGACCGCCCAATCGCGTAATAAAAGCATTGGGTGAGTTCACCAGGCACCAGCAGCTGCATTCTCATGTCAAAAAAGTCTGGATGCAGCAAGTGCGTTATGGTAGTGAATTTTCATAAAATTTGTTATTGATAGCAAATATGTCTTGTTTACTGAAAGCAGGAATCAAATTTGGTTACCAGTATAACCTATATAGTGGAAACAATGTACCAACTGAAAAACAAACGTGCATTACAATTCGATGGAAAATGCAAAAATTAGTATAGCCAACGTCTTATGGGCCAGCAACCATTCTTTCTGTCCTTTGAAGTCTTCTTCAATTCGTTTAGTAAATTAATGTGCGAATACTTGTTTCTCATCAGCAACCACTTTTTGCACCACACTACACGTTTTCTTCTCCGTTTTTTATTTGCCTCTAAAACGGCCAATAAAGGAAAAATCGCACGAGCATCTTCATCACTGGGGAACATTATTTAAAAGTACAAATTAAAATAAGTAAATTTCGACTTATAAAATACACTTGCCACGACCTGGATTCTAGTTATGGTGTCGTATGGCTTGCCGGTACGTGTATGGAGGTTTCAGTTCAACAGGCCGCCAGTATCCGGTGAACAGTTCAGGCGTAACTGACAGGCCGGCCGGTACGCGTATGGCCGTCTTAACAGACAGACGTACAGGCCGGCAGACCGACCGACTAAAAAAAACAAAAAATGTTCGTTCCAGAAACAAGTTTTCTATGTATTTTGAGACTTTTTACGCCGTTTTAGCAAAAAAAAATCGAAATTTCTGTCACCGATATTCCACCCCCACACATTCAACCTCTGGTTTAATTTTAGCACAGAATACCAGATGCTTGATGAAATTGAAAGTTTTCTAACAAACAAACCCTAAAACGTTACGTTACTCAAGTTTTAACGAAAAAATGTCAAGTTTCACCATATCACCCCCGTTTATCCTCTACCTCCTGGAGATATTTCACCCAAAAACAATCCGAACCCTTGGTTTGTCAAGTGCTAGCTGGGTACCAAATTTAAAGACGATATCTTAATCCGTTCTAAAGTTATCGCTGCTACAGACAGACATACAGACAGACACACCGACAGACAAAAACAATTTTCTTCCCAAATCATGTTTTCTATGTGTTTTGGCACATTTTACGACGTTTAAGCGAAAAGAAAATGGAATTTTTGTCGCCGATGCCATACTTTCACACGTATTGACGATGTGGAAGTAAAATAGTGGTTTGCTGTTAATAAAGTAGTTGACGATGCTGTTGCTATGCAACAAATGATGGTGAAAAATCAACTTTTATGCAAAAATGTGCATTCTTGTCATTTTTATTCACCAACAGTGGCAGCCTTGTCGCCTTTGGAGTCAACAATCGCACGAATAAAAACTTTGTCTTGAAAACTAGGTAATTTTACGGATTGACGTACATAAATAGAATGCTGGTACGCATAAAATGCACTGCTACCTTTTTCTGTCTAATTTATTACAAGTTATTTAAGACAGGCTCATCTGTATGTCTCGGCAGTAAGGTAGTAAAAGGAACTCCATTTTAGTGTGTAGATTTCTCAATTTTATTGACTTTTATTGGTTGATACTACAGTGCCTGTACCATTTCACTGTTCGGCAGCCCTAATGCGAGAATCGGACAAGGGAGAAATGTGATCAGGGGGAGATGGAGAAATGCATCAGTTACTAAAACGTCGATTAATAAAATTGCGGAAAATGTGTACGTCATTCTTGGGTTCGTTTTCCTTCTTGCGTTTCCATTTAAGATTTTCAGGTATGGTCTATCATAAATCGGAAATGACGACGAGACGACTTCTAATAATAAATCAGTTTTGTTTGCGTCGCTGCATCCAGAGTTGGATTAGCTAAACTAGGCAACAAGTAAATCTATAAATGTACTTTAAAGCTACGAAAAAGTCCATTGAAATAATATGTATTTCACAGAAGTTATTGCCTTAAAAGGGCAAATTTGAGGGCTTGTTGTATGGAAAGTTAGTTCTTCATAAAATACTCTTAGCTACAGTACTGTTACAAAGCACTTCAATAGACGCAGGTGCGGTGTTGCCACATTTCCAAAATTTCCCCAACATCTGGGAATTCTTGCACAATCTGGCAACACCACCTCCCCACCCCCTGGGGGTGCCTGGGGTGACCCCCCCACAGGCGAAGTCTCAAACCTTTAGGACCAAAAATAACGAATTTACCAGCTTGTACCCCGTCGGAACGGATAACTGAGGTCTGCGCATTCAGAACATCCTGTATATAGACCCTGTATACGCAGAGACCACTTATACCCTGTATACGCAGAGAGATCTTATAGTACGAGAAACACCTCTTGTGTAACATAGGAGTGATGACCACATTTGGATCAACCTGTATATACATCTCCCTGTATACACACGGGGCCGATCTGTATTCACAGAACCTTCTAGCAAAAGAAGGTCCTGGAATATTCTGGAATGGAAGGCTCGCGAAACAAGGTAGAAGGTACGACGTGTATATAAAGACGAAAGCAAGCCAGTCAGTTCAGTTCAGTTAGAGAATGTTGAAGTGACTTGAACAAGCAGTAATCAGTGTGAAGTGTTAGACTGTAGTTCCAGTATAGTAACTTGTGTGCAGATTAGTAATTGTAAGGCCAGTAAATGAAGTGTTTTGTGAGAGAGACATTCTAGAAATTTTATTGTATCCATATTTAGAGTGTAAATAAAGTTGTTTTGTTAAAATTTAACGTCTCACTTATCCAGAACCCGGAGAAAACGCAACAGTACCTATATTTTTCTCTGCAATATATTTTGCGTAACCAAGTCTATAATAGTAAAACTCTCTATACAGTGTGGAAAGGTCAAACGGAATACTGTCTCAATTATTGTGTATGTTTGTAAAAAATCCCGAAACAAGTCAATTTTAGATTAAAAAATAACATCCTGCAGCGTGAAAAACTTCACCCCTACATTCAAATTCCCTTCGAGTGACAATTTCAACCCCCATATTTTTAAATAGGAAGCAGAAGCTATCTCATTTAAAAGACATCTTTATTTTCTATTGAAAAATGCTATGGCCTGAAAATTTATTGCAAAAATATGCACATATGTGCTATTAAAAACATTTTAATGAAAACTCACTGCCATAACGCACTTGCGGCGTCCAGACTTTTTGACATTCAATTAAATATTCAATTAAAAGTTACGAGTTTTCTAATAATTAGACAGAAAGTAACGCGTCATCACAGCATTATTGAAATAACTTTGTTATTTATGAATATACAAAAAAATCCTGAAGAAACAGGTTCGATCTGACTGGGGTGGGTCAGGAATCTATCTAAGCTATTTACAAAATGGAAGAACCTGCAAAATTTATAATTTTTGCTTTGTCTATTGCTTGAATGAGTTCGTTAGCTAACCTCCATCAAACCGGTTTTTCGGAAAAAAGTATTTTTCACAAACAAGTAGGTATTTCCGAAACTTAATATGTAATTTTTTTCACGATTTAAAATATTTTCATTGAATGTTGTTGCCCTTACTTGGTGAAACTTGTCTATACTACATACAGACTTGGAGACTACTTCTCTGGGTTCACTGTTGGTTTTCGTGTTTGTAGGTGAAGGACGTATCCAGCGCGTAAGCTAACTGGAGCAAGTGGCCCTTACGAATTCTGGATGTTCTAGGATGTTCTTCAATGTTTCTGTGACTATAGTTCCGCTGCTTGACAGCATTCTCAGACAGATAAAAATTGAATTAGTACGAAATCAAGACAACTACAAATAAAGATATTTTGCTATGTTATATGATGTTTTGATCAAAAAATTTATCAAATTGAAAACACAGATGACAGATGAGGCTTTCAAAATGTCTATGTGATGTATGTCAATATTTAACATAAAACTAGAACTAGCCTATAATAACTATGATAACAGTTACAACAATAAAATAACTAAACAATAACAGTATAAAAGCAGTCTCTATACAACGAAAATATCGACATACATCAACTCATTATCTTATTTCAGAAAACATTTCAAAAATTTTAAATACCTGTAGAATTACAAAGGTAGCTTTTAAATCTTACAACACGACGCGTGATTTGTTATTTAACGCGAAAGAAAAATCTTGTTTCCTGACAAAAGCTGGAGTTTATAAATTAGCTTGTACACATTGTAACGCAATCTACATAGGTCAAACTTCTAGAAATTTTAACACCCGATACAAAGAACATATTTCTGCATTTAGAAATAACCACGCTGACAAATCTACATTTGCAAAACATATTATTGATACTGAATATAGACCTACAGTAAATAATTGCATACAACCACTACATTTTTATAATGACAAACGTAAACTAGACTTTTTTGAAGCTTTAGAAGTCAAAAATCACACACATGACAATAACTACCTTGTTTTAAACGAGCAAACTGATTTGATTGAATTCCCCTTTCTTGGATATTCTTCTTTCTAACTGTTATCATAGTTATTATAGGCTAGTTCTATTTTGTTGTTAAATATTGACATACATCACATAGCCATTTTGAAAGCCTCATCTGTCATCTGTGCTTCATTTTATTTTCAATTTGATAATTTTTTTAATCAAAACATCAAATCATAACATAGCAACAGATCTTTATTTGTAGTTGTCATGATTTCGTACTAATTCAATTTTTTCTGTCTGAGAATGCTGTGAAGCAGCGAAACTATAGTCACAGAAGCGTTGAAGAACGTCCTAGAACATCCAGAATTCGTAAGGGCTTCTTGCTCCAGTTAGCTTACGCGCTGGCTACGTCCTTCACCTACAAAAACGAAAACCAAGAGTGAAGCCAGAGAACTAGTCTCCAAGTCTGTATGTAGTTAAAATATTTTGCTTAAAATTTGAAAAAAAAATATGGTAGAATTAGTTATTGTAAAGTGTGTCTGTCTCAGCAGATTTATTAGCAGTAAAGAAGAACTTAACAAGCCGAAATACTGCTCTTTAATAGCAGTTGCTTACTCACTACTAAATAACGTACTATATAACGAGGAGTAGCAAATATTTCTGTGCTAGAGAAGATATTTGCAATTACTGTTACACCTATTACTGGCCTCTAATATATCTTGCCGGGGCTTGGAAGGAATGTTAGGAGGAAGATTGATTAGCTGCAGCTACTGAAGTGAATTTTCTACTCATATAAGTATCTCATCCCCTGTTATTTGTGACTCATTGGAGAAAAATTCGCAGTTGATCCATGAAGACCAATATTAATTTATTTACTCTTACCAGCCACACATTTTTTTGGGTTGGCTGTATTGTTTTTAGAATCTACTTTTTTCAGGAGACTAAAGGTTCTTAGAACCAAAAATGTTGCTTTAAGATGGTGAAGTGTAACACATATTGTGACCAGTATGCTATTACGAGGGTCGATCAATAAATACCCGTGTTAGGAATGAAGACGCAAGTTGTTCACAATTTCTTGTTAAACCTTTCGATGTAATCTCTCGATACACTTTGACCAACGTTTCTGTCATTCCTTTAACCACTCCAAAAAATACTATTTGCAAACTCTTCAAAATACGCTTCTGTCTCGGCGGTAACCTCCTCTCTTGAGCTGAATTTTTTCCGCTAAGCCACGTTTTCTTCTTGAGAAACAGAGAGAAGTCGCAGAGAGCGAAATCTGGCGAGTACGCTGGGTGCGGCAGCAATACGTAGCGCAGTTCATGTAATTTGACCGCGACAATTCCGGATGAATGTCCTGGTACGTTATCGGGGTAAAGTAACACTTTTTTCTTAACCAACTTGGTCAGGGTCTCCTTCAACTTCTTATCGAATCGGTTCAGTAATTCACTGTAGTGCTGCTCCGTGATTGTTCTCCTTTTCTGCAAACAGTCCCCATGCAAATAGGACTAAAAGCTGTGAAGAAGCTGTTCGGGAAATCGTGATGGTAAAGCAAGCATTCGATGGGCAGAATATTCGATAATAAACATGTTGACTTAAACTTGAGGAAGAGGTTCATCAAGCAATAATTTTTATAATATATGTGGCAGATGCAGGAGTCTCAACTAACCATGGAATGAGGAGAATAGAAATTTTGAAACGTGGACATGGGAAAACATAAATGACACGTTACGTCGATACTTGTGCGAATAAAAGTCTATTAGATGAGGTGAGAGCGAAAACTTTCTTACCAAAGGAAATGGAGGGAAGAGAAAGACAAAGTTTATTGCACAAATACTCAAACATAGTAACATTCTGAAAGTTTCAATGTCTAGTTTTCGAGAAATCGATCGCGGGCATTAGTCGTGGGTTATTATATATATATATATATATATATATATATATATATATATATATATATATATATATATATATATATATATATATATATATATATATATATTGAAATCATGCACTACACTGTAATCACTTTTAAATATATACTTTATTTGTTTGCTGTACTTTCTGAGATTTTAGCGAATGTCCATTATGAAAAATTCACTATTAGAGAGGTCACGATGAAAAGCTTTTGAAAAAAATTCTTCAGATGATCGCGAATTTGGGTCCTAAAACCCAAAACCAAGGTCCGTTAAAACTTTTATATGTTTATATATATATATATATATATATATATATATATATATATATATATATATATATATATATGTGTGTGTGTATGTATGTACAGGACTTTCATTAATTCCCGAACCCCACGTGACTACTTAAGTGAGGCACCCCGGCATACACGGTTGTACAACCTGAATTAATGAAATCCCTAAGATGCCAGTGTTGTCTCATATTGCCTTTGGGGTTTTATAAAAAATATAAAAATTATAATAAGTTGAAACAGTAAATGTCTTAAATGTATTTTTTGTTTAGTATTTTTAACAGCAAGTCTGTTCATGTATGGTTTACTGTTATTAATTGTTAAAAAAATAAATTAAAAACATAATAAAATATTACTTTTATTTTGTATAGATATCAAAATTTTTTAATGTACGTAAACAAATTGAGGTCCGATTATTTAAACTTCTAGTTTACGGTTTTAGGAATGTGTATTGTGTAACATGTAACAAATGACGTTTGTGACCTGTTTGGGCAGATTACCGACGAACAGATTTGGTAGGGCTTCGTTCCATGCGATGTCGAATATCGTCAACAACATAACCTTAACATACCTACACTTTTAACTTACGTAAAAACGCAATGAAAATGCTAAGTTTCGATAATAACTGTTTACTTTTATTGTCCAACAGATAGAAATTGATTTGAACAAGGTAAACACTGGTCGAACTTGGAAAATGCACAATATACATACAAAATGACCGTGAAAAGGGAATTGAGCGCCAATGGACTGAACTGTCAATTGATATAGTAACTTTAGGGTCCCTAGTCTAGTGGTTTTTTGGTTACTTTTTGACTGCCAACTCATAAAATCATATTCCACTAAGAGAGAGACAGAATCTGGTCACGTGGGGTTCGGGAATTAATAAAAGCCCTGTATGCATCCCAGCGATAACTCAAAAAATACTAAACTGATTTCAATCAAATTTGGCAAAAATCTTGTTTGGGTGAAAACCGAGGTCAAGTTCGTTAATCAGCCTTTATACTCAAGTTTTTCCGGTGGAAAATCGGGAAAAACTCTATATTTTTGTAAGTATCACTAACTGGAATAAGACTTTACATGTGGCTAGAAATACTGCAAATAATCCTATGTTGTGAATTTTAAGTAATTTGGTGTACAATATTTCTTTCCAAAGTAAAAATAACATCCCAAAGACATGCGTTGGGACGACTTAGTGGTTAAAGTCCAATAATATAGTAGAAATGTAAACAAAATCAAGGCAAGTGTCTATAAAACCCATTCTAAAATAGTTTCTTTTATCTTGAACATTAAACGTAAGATGTCATATAAGAACGAAACAGTCGTGGGATGGTAATTCTTCTAATTCTGTAATTAATTGTTACGTGTACTTTGAATATAATATCCTGTGCATGAAGCCGATCTAAAGTAGCACGTAAATAAAACGTTACTTGACGTGTGCCTAGATAGCGCAGGGGGTATCGCGCTTGCCTCCTAAGCAGAAGGTTACGCGACTTAACTTTACGGTTAAGACGTTTGAATTTTTAAAACAATTTATTTAATACTCTGAACAATCAATACTTAATTACTTAGTTACAAGAAAAATGAATAATATAATATACTAAAAATAAGACGATAAACCCACATGTGATCTAATGTCTATGCACTCGGTGTGCCAATGACTAACTAGGAACAAGAATGAATGGTTCTATCTCTGTGAGCAGCCTCTTTATAGTCTTCCCTCCAGGCGTGGCATTATGTCTCTGGATAAACAAGGAATCTGCTGATGTAGATTCTCACAGTGATATTCCGTTCTACTTGCACTTTGAACCTGCATAGTTCTTGGCTCCTGTATGACGACGGCTGACTCAGCGGTTCTTACCGTGGGAAGGCGACATTGTAGCATAACGGGCCATTGTTTGGGCTCCATTTATCTCGCGATCGAATCTAGCTCGATGAATGTATGTTTTTTTAATGTTTTATTTTGACATTTGGATAAACAATAATGCACAGATTTTATACGTTTTGGACAAGATCTCATTTTTGTTTAAAACGCCTAAATAAGTTTCTTACCTTTGACTCTGAAATTATAATTTTGGTATCGTTGATATTGAAAAAGCCGGTTTGATTAGGTTGACTGAAACGAAATCATACTGGCGATTAATAAAGAAAAATAACAACGTTTATAATTTGGCAGATACTTTACTTTTCTAAATATGGATTAAGTTTCCTTCTGGAAATCTTTGGTATTAATCTAATGAAATTTGTAATACAAGTTTCTTTTTTATCTACAGATATAGCAAAATTTAATTGTTTTGCTTCATACAAAATAGAGTTTTGGACATTTTTCTCAAAAGGAGTTAGAACACAATAATTTTTTGATAATAGAGAGATATCGAGGGTCACACTTTTGAAAGAAATCGATCTTGTGTAATGCTACATTCCAGAATATATATATATATATATATATATATATATATATATATATATATATATATATATATATATATATATATATATCTTTTGGAATGTTGCACTACACTGTAATCACTTTTAAATTAACATTTTATCTGTTTTCTGTACTTTTTGTGATTTTTAATTTGGTTACGTGGACTGCAGTTTCGAACCGTCCCGGTTCATCATCAGCACACTAGTGACTATGATCGCTACTGTGTGGTCTAACCACAATAATCAAAACAGGAAACCCATACATTCGACACAGTCCGAAAACACAACCAACCAGAGAACAGTAAACCGACCAGTAGAAGCCCAACGCGCAGACGTGACGTATAATTTCAGGCATAGACCACACAGGAGCGATCATAGTCAGTAGCGTGCTAGTGATGAACAGGGACGGTTCGAAAGTGCAGTCCACGTAACCAAATAAAATATCACGAAAAGTACAGCAAACAAATAAAGTATATATATATATATATATATATATATATATATATATATATATATATATATATATATATATATATATATATATATATATATATATATATATATATATATATATATACTGGGTGTTTAAAAAAGATGGGTAAATATGTAAGGGGTTGATTTCCCAAGTTATTTTATAAAAAAAAAGTTCCCATTGTTTCCAAGATACAAGGTGTTAAATTTGTTGTAAAATAACGATTTTTTAAAAATAATTCAAATATCTCCTCACCGATTGTTTTGAAATTTGGCAGCGTTGTTTGTATTTTTAATGGGCTGATTTGGCCCTAATTAGATACAGATTGTTAAGTCCATTGGCGTTAGAGAGAGCACCTCAACAAACTTTAGTGACATAAAAATGTACGCCACTGACTGCAATATAATTTGTATATTATTTTGAGATAAAGAAACTAAAACTACAAGTTTTTTGTCTCTTGAAATTTCTCCGTATCTTGAATCGTTTACACGATAAAAAATAAAAACCTTTTTATGGCATGTCCATTTTCATACAGAAAATTACAAACACGAACAATAATTTTTGTTGAGGTGTCCCCCCCCCCCCCCAATGCCAATGGACTTAGTTTGCGCTGATTTAAATAAATTTTTTCAACATTCAAAAGTCGCAATGTCTTTATTAGTATATTTTTTCTACGAAAATCCAATAAAAGAACTGCGGGAGGCAGAGTCATTGGTTTCAACGACAAGGCTCATCGCTTATAATCTGTGATGCTGATGATGTAAGTAGATTTCGTTCATAGTTGATAATAATTATCATAAAAAAAAACTCATGTACCAGACGTCCGTTGTAAACTGCTTCTACTCACCCCAACTTTTTTAGTGATTAAAATAATGTAGACATAAAAATGTTTTATGTAAAACTGCTATCAAGTATTTCTGATTACAGCGACGGCTAATAATATAGTTTTTATAGTATGCCCAAAGAACAAATAGTGGAGGAAGGAAATTCGTCTTGATTTCTACAGAACCATAACAAAATTAATATGTATGGTATGCGTTGGTAAAATTATCCCAAGTCGTTACAAATACCATTGCGTGACGGCAAAAGAATGATAAATTGAGGAACTGAGAGCATAATTGCAGCATTACTAAAATTATACGAGGTGTGGAAAAGTTCTTGTTCATTATAAATAAATCATTCAAATGCCTAACCAAATAGGAATGTCCTTCCATTCTAAACAACATCTCAACAAGTATAAAGCTAAGAAAATTCGCATACAAATTACATTTCCTAATGTTTAGAAGTAGTTTTAAGTTTAAACACAACCAATTTTATTAAATTATATTTGTATATATGTGAACGAAGAGTATTTCGTCGGCTTAGAATGAAAACCTCGTATCTCAAAAAAAATCTAAAATTATTTTATTGCATTATTGTATAGAAAACCTTGTATCTCATCTATTCGCAAGCCGTTATAAAATAATGACTTGCGTGCTGCCCTCTAGAGACGAAAATAGAAACCACGTATATCGCTAGGCAACTGAGTCAAGTGAGAAAACCACGTATAACTTGTGAACTTTTCTGCAGGTGTTTCAGTGATTTTTGAGGTGTTTTTTGCAGCTAAAGCATACAAGTAATATTACTAAGTAAGTATATTTATATTGGTTTGTCTTTCAGTTGTGATATTAGTTACCATTCCTTGTAATTGTACCACCAAAACATTAAGACTGAATGTGAAAACCTTGTATTTGAGGTTAGGTCCGACTGACTAAGAATGAAAACCTCTTAATTCAAATATACGTGGTATTCATACTTATCATGCGTGTGTTGATATTGGGGTATCTATATGCACCAATAGCCTTCAGCCTTGAATTACGAGGTTTTCTTTGCAAACGCCAATATAATAGCAAACGAAATATTTTAGTTGTTGATAAAATAAAACCTAATAAGCGATCTCGAGGCATGTATAACAGTTCAAAACCTATTATGTATGATTGATATCTTTTCAGAGAGCGAAATTATGAGTCAATTCAGTCGAACTAAATTGATATTAGAGTTGGCTTTGAACCAAGCATCACGTTCTAACAGAGATGTGAGAAAAAAAGGTAAGTGATGAATTATCATGGAACATAATGTTTAATGTAGGGGCACATGTTTTCTATGTAATACTATACTAGTACTTGATAATAATTTATATTATTGGTAACAAAACGTTCTGTTTTTACTGAATTCATTCATTACAGATGGCGAAAAATTCATTGATATATCAGATACAAATCAAGCTACCTACATTGAAGATGTTACTTCCACTGAGGATTCCACTCTTCCTAAACATACAGATGACAACATAGTTCCAACCATATCTAATTACATTTTAGTTCCAAATGAAGATGACAACAGCTTTGTCTTGGAACCGAATGATGGTAACCCCGGCATTTTAACAGACCTAACCAACTGTATTATATTCGATGAAATCCCAGAACAGCCGAAAGCTGAAAGCAATTTCAAAGAAAATAGTTTATTGTCAACTTCGAACTCAAACTTAGTTGCAAACTACTTAGACCTAGATACTCTGCCTGTAGTTGATGTTGAAAACAGTGTGACTCTAATGGAAACTAATATTGCGAACGTAGGAGAAATTGACAGAGTGCCCGAAAGAGTTAATCATGAAGATGAGGATTACATACCCTCGGGAGATGAAAGTGATGTGCCTGAAGACCATACTTATAGCAAGGAAATTTCCTCCCAACGTAAAAGAGCTAAAAGAGGAAAAGGCAACAAAGAATCGTGGATCGCAAATGATAATAAACTAAAGAGGTCTCAAGGACTAGAGTATTTTGGTAGACGTAAAACTGAAGCAGGTAAAGCTGTTTTCGATGTGAAGAGGCCAAAAAAAATCATGAAGAGCCGTTGTTCATGTGTGGAAAAAAACTTGAGAGGCTTTGGCTGTGCAAAGATTGTTGACAGTATGAGAGAGAAGATCTTCAAACAATTTTATAGGTTGAACCATGGTGAGAAACAAGTTTTCATAAACGGCTTAGTTGACAAGAGACCTGTGGCACAGCGAACAGTTGAAGCTGCAGGAGCTTCACGGCGCCATTATTCTTTTGTCTACTATTTGAAACCGGATGAAGCTGGCGAGCGTGTTAAAGTATGCAAAAGGATGTTCCTATCTACACTCAGCATTGGAGAGTGGGCGGTACATGATTGGGTATCAAAGTTACCAGAACAAAATGATTCTGAAAACAATGCACAGAACGCAAGAACACATAAAAAAAGCAATGGAAAAGAAGTCTCACCAAGGAGACCTCAGACCGACAGAGTTAGAAAACTTTTATCAGATTTTTTTGAAAGCCTGCCTAAGCTTGAATCTCATTATTGTCGGAAGAGTTCAACAAAACTTTATCTTGAGCCTAGGTGGCAATCAAAGGCAGAACTGTTCCGGCTATATAAAGATTTCTGTAAATCTCTAAACAAAGATAACCCTGTAACATCCATTTTTACTTTCTACTCTGTTTTTGATGAGTTCAACTTAGCATTGTTTAGCCCCAAAAAAGACCAGTGCGACACTTGCTGTGCTTATAAAAGCGGAAATGTATCAGAAGAAGAATTTAAAGAGCACATTAGAAGAAAAGATGAGGCAAGAAAGCAAAAAGAGAGCCATAAGACTAGCGATGACAATAATACATCAGTATTCACAATGGACTTACAGGCCGTTTTACTTTGCCCATCCCTAAAAGCGTCGGCGCTATACTATCGCACTAAACTAAAAGTGCACAACTTTACTTTGTATGATCTGAAAACAGGGGCTGGCTACTGTTATTTGTGGGACGAAACTGAGGGGGAACTGAATGCTGATGAATTCGCAAGCATTCTGTATAACTTTATTATAAATGAGGTGGAGAATGGTAACAATATTATTATATATAGTGACGGTTGTACATACCAAAACCGGAACACTATCATGGCTAACACACTTCTTCTGATTTCAAAGAAATTAGGTATCGTTATTACTCAAAAATTTTTAGAAAAGGGACACACCCAGATGGAGTGTGACGCTATGCATAGTTGCATTGAAAGAAAAATAAAAAATCGTGAGATTTATTCTCCAGTTGCCTACATTGAAGCTTGCAGAACAGCAAGAATTCATCCAGCACCATTCAAAGTGCAATATCTAGAACATACTTTTTTCAAGAAATTCAGTGATTTGAAGTTCGTAACATCCATCAGACCTGGACAAAAGAAAGGTGACCCAGTTGTAACTAATCTCAAATGTATAAAATATACACCTGATGGAAATATTCAGGTAAAATTAGACTTCAACGAAGATTTTTCAAATCTCCCTAGAAGGTTGAAAAATATATCAAGTGAGACTACAGTCGGATGCTTATATGAAAACAAAATTCCACTCCAAGCAGTCAAATTTAAGCATCTACAGGAAATGAAATCCGTGCTTCCACGACAAGTTCACAGCTACTATGATGCATTACCTCACATGTCAAACGCTGAAAACAAATTATGTGACAAAGGAACTTGTTGTTGCATCATTCCAGTAAATGTAAAGATTTAAGGTAAAATGTAAATCAAAGAAATTTTTTATTTTCTAATAAAACACTTTTTCTGATCTCAGTCTTGGCTTTTATTGTATCCTATCCTATGCTTGAACTGATTAAATTTAAAATGACTATGAAATTATATTGAAATCATACACTATACAATAATAATCTGCCATTATATTTTGATATTCATCATGATAAACCAGATTTTTTTTTAAAAACATCAAATAAACAAAGTTTTGTATTAATTGAAACACATTGAACACTTGTGCAACAACTTTTGAGCCTTGCAAATATTTTGTCAACCTCGGTAGATATTACATGATGAAATGAAACTTGAAAATTAATTAGTTAAATTAATAAAATCAATCAATGTAGTTCTGATCAATTTCATTATAAAGATGAAAACCTCGTATGTCCTTTCGGACCACTAGAAGTTAAACCACGTATATCAACGTTAAATATGAAAAGCACTTATATCTTGTAATCACAAATTGTAAAACCACGTAAATCGATTTTCAATATGACAAGAAAAGGCAAACTTCTGTTAAGCACATGAATAATCAGAAAATGAATAATATTAAGTCATGTGTACTTCAAATTATTCAAATCTTACTTAATATTTCCCAAAATCACTTTTTTCGCCTCCTGTAAAATTTGCATTTTCTGAGATACGAGTTTTTCTTTCTAAGGCGACGATTTTGTCTTTTTATATGCCTTCAAGTTAGAAACTTTAATTTTGGCATACAGTAAAGCTTGTATCAGAGCAACATGCATACCAAATTTCATCGAAATAACTTTGTTATTATTTGAGATACAATTTTTTTCAAGTTTTTCATTCTTTTTTTGAAGGACTGGCCCGATTTGGGTGGCTAAAGAACCCGTCCGCTATTAACAAAAGAAAAATAGGCGCCAAGTTTAATCAAAGTCGGTAAATTCTTTTCTGAGCTACTGGTTGGATACGGACCTTGGTTTCGGGTTCTAGACGCCCAAATTTGTGCTCATTTGTGGACATTTTTCCAGTCTTACCATCGATAACTCTATTTTATTTAAAAAAATCGCTTGAAAGTGAAAAGAAATTTCGACGCAGCAAGTGCGTTATGTTAGCGAATTTTCATTAAAATC
Source organism: Tillus elongatus (assembly GCA_964006375.1). NCBI lineage: Eukaryota > Metazoa > Arthropoda > Insecta > Coleoptera > Cleridae > Tillus > Tillus elongatus. The sequence continues at coordinate 57,801,426 of OZ023263.1, read as the reverse complement.
TTGCAAATGCGAAAATCATCAAAAAGTTGAAATTGTATATTCGAGGAAAATAAATTTCGTTTGATAAAATTCTGCACACATGTTACTGTTATAAAGTTTTTGTTATATACCAAAGTTGGATTCTATTGATTAAGAGAAAATTTGTTTATTATAATTTGAAAAAACTTTAAAAAAATACCACCGGTTGTATAAAGTAAGAAAAAAATTCTTTCAAATTTATTTTGTTAAAACAATTATAAAACGTTGAAAGCACAAACTCTTTAATTTAAACTGTTGCTATAAAATCGAGGAAAGGGTCTATTTCAAATGAATCTTCTGCAAATGAGGAGCAACAGCTATCGAAACAGAAATGTAAGACCCTGTTAAGCACTTCTTTGCAATGTTTATTGTCCAAACCCCGCCTTTGTTTTAAAATGTTTGCTAAAAAATCACCAATTTTGTCGATTCAAGTCGCATGTTTGACGTTTCTCGAGGAAAGATAATATGAGGTTGAGCGCTTTTTTTGACCTTTCAACCTTTCTATGCCAAAAAACTTAATCTTTGTCTGAAATATACAATACATTTTGTTGATCAGATATATTATTTTGTTGTTGACCTCATTAGACCCCCAGTGTGACCGATTTTAGTTTCGTTAAAAATTCACGTATAAGGAGATCGCGGCTTTTAAATTCTGGTCATCAGTGGCACCCGAAGTTTTTTCTTTAAATGCCTATAACTTGTTTTCCTGTAAACTTACAGATCTAAGTTATGGTACATAGTTGATTTTTTATGGCGTAAACCTGCGTACCAAATTTGATTGCCCTAACTTTATTATTTACGGAGATGTAAAAATTTTCCGAAAGAAAAGACAAAATTTTTCGGGACAAATAGGGTCGCTTTTCCTGGCTAACGAAATTATCCAAGCCACTTGAATATTTTTTTTTTAATTGGAAAGTCACGATCTGCTCATTAGTGTTTTTTTTAAAGAAAATTCACCAATAATGGGCCGATTTAGATTTGGTGAGTACCTTCAATTTGCAATTTGCAAGTGGCTTGGCTAAGTTCGCTGGCCAGGAAAATCGGCTCCGTTTTTTCCCGGGTAATTTTGTGTTTTCTTTCGGAATTTTGTTTTATTTCCGGAAATAACAAAGTTATGGCAACCAAATTCTGTACGCCTGTTTATATTACTGAATTTTCTTAGAAAAAATTCACTAATGAGGAGATCTCGACTTTTGAATTTTGAAAAAATTTCTTCAAATGAGCGCGATCTAGGCCCCCTAGAACCCATATCCGGGGTCAGTTTCAATTTTTATATGTTTATATATATATATATATATATATATATATATATATATATATATATATATATATATATATATATATATATATATATATATATATATATATATATATATATATATATATATATATATATGTATGTATGTATGTATCACACCGATAACTCAAAAAATAATGGGCCGATTTTGATAAAATTTGGCATGTACTTTTCTTTTGTAAATAGCTTGGATAAGTTCGTTAGTCAGGAAAATCGGACGAGGTTTTCCGGGAAAATTTTGAGTTTTCATTCGAAAAAAATTCTTATCTCAAAAAGTAATTAGCCGATTCTAATAAAATTTGGCATGTACCTTTCTTTTGTAAATAGCTTTGACAAGTTTGTTAGCCAGGAAAATCGGACGAGATTTTCCGGGAAAATTTTGAGTTTTCATTCGAAAAAAAATTTTTATCTCAAAGAATAATAGGCCGATTTTGATAAAATTTGGCACGTACCTTCCTTTTGTAAATGGCTTTGACAAGTTCGTTAATCAAAAAAATCAGACGAGGTTTTCCGGGAAAATTTTGAGTTTTCATTTGAAAAAAATTATCTTAAAAAATAAAAAATCTATGATAACCAAATTTGGTAGGTAGGTTTACGATATAAAAAGTAAACTATACACCAAAATTTAGATTTCTATGTTACAAGAAAAAAAAGTTATAAAATATTTTGTGCCAGATCATTTCTATGAAAATTCACTACCGTAACGCACTTGCTGCGTCCAGGCTTTTATAAAAGTCTGGGCGCAGAAAGTGGTTATGGTAGCCAATTTTCGTAAAAATGTTTTTAATGGCAAATATGTCTTGTTTTTAAAAGGGCATTTGGTTGGCAATATAACCTATATCTTTATTTAAAAAAATAAAAAAGCTGTGATAACCAAATTTAGTAGGTAGGTTTACGATATAAAAAGTAAACTATACACCAAAATTTAGATTTTTATGTTACAAGAAAAAAAAGTTATGATAAAATATTTTGTGCCAGATCATTTCTATGAAAATTCACTAACGCACTTGCTGCGTCCAGGCTTTTTAGATTATATGCCGATAAGTCTGATAAGTTGTTTAGGACTTGATTGTTGAATAAAGTTGGATTTGATTTGATTTAATTTGATCAGGTGATATCACAATTAACTTTTAATTTTTTGCAACATCCAAAGGCAAGCATAAGCTAAACGGATTGGTATAGTGCAAACAGGTAACATTAATTAAGTTAAAGAGAGCTCATAAAGAACTGCAAATTAAATTTACGAAAGGAGCCTCGGTGGTTCATTGGTAAGGACGTGTATCTCTGAACCGAGGCGTACCAGATTCGATTCCCATGGTTTTTCTTTCACTTCTTCAATACATACTATATAATTAACATCAACCGAGGTTGCCTCATTGTATTTAAGCAAGTTGAATGTCTGCACGTTCCGACTTTAAGAGGTGGCGTAAAGCCGTCGGTCCCGTATCCATGCGATGTTGAGCCCGTTAAAAGATCCCTGCCCCCCTTACAGAAAGGTAGGGGTTCGGCAACATTTACGGGATACTGAAGTGAAACTGCTCCCTGGCGTCGGTAATTGGACATAGTCGCGGAAAAAGACCGACGTTAAAGAAAGAAAAAAACTTAATAAATTATCACAAAACTTGACATTGTGATTAGACTAGACCTTCTATATTAATTTACCAAAATAACGCTGACTACTGGCAAACAAATTTTTATTTAGCAGTTCAGGCGCACAATATATGAAACAGAAACGTGTTACTATTTTATTTTGTTTCTATATTTCTTTACAATCTTGTACTGTAGAACTCAACGATGCATATAATTTTATTTTGATGAACTTACTTGTTTTCACTTCGATGAGTAAGCGACGTATTGTTATTTAGGCCTGCACCCTTTATCTCTTAATTGAATGCAGATTTTTATGACGTGGTGCATAATTTGATAAATAACTTTAAAGGTAGATGAATGCAGATTTTTATGACATGGTGCATAATTTGATAAATAACTTTAAAGGTAGATACAGTCGAAAGATGATCAATCGATCTGTCAGTGTTCATGGTGTTGAGAAATTTTAGGTGATAAATACCAATTATATTGACGTTTCCAAAGAAACTGTCGATGATATCTTAAGTGCGAAGAATATATTTAGATTATCATACAAACAAGTTTTCTTTACCATTGTTACAGGAAGTGGCTTAAGGATTTTTCAAACTGATAGAATTTCGTTTATAATTCTAAATAATCAGTTAGGTATACCTATATTACCCAGTTAATGGTAAATGATAACAAGGGTTGTTTACTGGGACAAAAAAGTAAATATGTTTGCTGGGTGACAATTTATTGTAGAATACACCACGAAAGAAAGTTATAAATCATAGAGGTGTTTGATTAAAGAAATATATTTTTGGTGCTTACTGTATAATGTATTCCTAAGTTTCTCTTACATCTCCCAGCTAATTCCTACATCGTCTGTTAAACGGTCTCTGAGACATAAATATTATTGGATTTATAAAGGGTACATAAATTATGCATATAAGATTTGACAGTTAGATTTGACATTTTGGGGGGTTAAGTTATACATAAATTCACATATTTTGATGAGTTTTATTCGTTTTGACTGATGTTTGTCCGATGCCGCCATCTTAATTTTTTTAGAGGCAATGTGTTTATATGTATATAACGAAGAAAATTAAAAAATCAAACCAATACTTCAAATGAATAGAACAAAATTTTGAGGAATCAGTTACTTAATTCAAGAAAATCACATCAACTGTCCAAATTGATGAGTATTCACTTCTTTACAATATCCAAGCCTATTAACAAAAGCGTCCAGTGCATTCTGCAGATATGCGAAAGCAATGTTGCGATCGCAATTGTAATTGGAGCTTCTAATTCATCGAGTGTTGATGGCCTCCACGATGCGCAAAACTTTTCAAATATACCCAAAAGAAAGTCTGATGTACCAGCAGGCCATTTAATCGACCCCTCCGTCCAATGCATTGCCCTGGGAAATTGTGATGTAAAAATGCACCAAAAAAATATCGGTGGATTCAGGGTTGTGGTGTTTCAGTAACATCCACTAAAACAGGTAATGAAATGTCATCATTTGTTGCAGTTTTCGGTCTTCCGAGAGTTGGACGATATTCACAGTTTGCAGTTCAGCAAATAATAATAATTATTAAAAATTCTACATCTTTTTGTTTTAACACTTTTTGATGTAGGTCGTCAAATTAAGGCAGGAGGGGGGTGGGGTTGGATAATCCTATTGATGGAAGTGTACTTTTTTTTTTGGATCAACCATATCGAATAAAATGTGTCTTGTTTAAGAAAGAAAGGTTTGTTGGTTAAAACAAAATGATAGCTAAGTCACATTGATTTACGCTGCCCTTGAATTGTCCACGATACTGTAGATCTGCTGATTGGAGGTCTGTTTGGCTGATTGTCGTTAAGCACATGACACGCTCCAAAATGGGCACCTTTGAGATCACACAATCCAACAATTATTAATAATTCAAAGCGACCGGTCTCGGAAAAATTCATTTTCATTTACCCTTTTCAACTTACGGCAGACAGTTGTATTATAATCTTTCCTAGACAGTATAAGCACACTTGTTTCCACAGAAACCAGGTCGTATTCTACTTGTAACTCTACATGAGAAAACCAGGCTAGATGTATTCTCACTATAATTAGAAACGCAGACCGGTTTCGCTCTAATTAGAACTCGTCAGTGCGCTATACTAACTACAGCGAGAACACACCTATAAAGTAATACGGGTACGGTAGAACATTGCGAGATATACACTAGATTCGCCATGTCGAGATTAGTTCTCATAGATGATAATGGTGCTGCATAGCAAGTATCTAGTAGTTGGCGTCGTCATTGGAGTGGTGGTTCATTGGCTTCTTTTTATATATTTGTGGCTGGGTTAGTTCTAAAAGCACCCAAACACAGTCTAAGAGCTCCATTTTGAATTATATTTAAAGTCCGAAGATTGGTTTAGAATGCTGAGTAATAAATAATGTGCCCGTGTTTTATTTTTGATCTAATTAAGGTGCGATACATATTCAGCATTGCTTATTCCTCAGCTGCCCACTCATGGTGTAGAATAGTTTTTAGTATGCTGAGTCGTGGTGTGCATTCAGCTTTAATGCGGTGGATGTGTTTTGACAAGTTTTGTATCAAACATCATACCCAAAAACTTTTACTGTATCACGATTTACAGTGCTTCATTTACCAACTCTAGTGGTATTTTTTTAGTGGAATATTTTCTTGTGGAGAACAACATTAATATTTTTTTTGCGAAGAAGCGAAAGCCAGTTTTTGTTGACCATAATAGCAGATTATTAAGTGATTCCTGGATAAGCTTAGAAGTTGTGTTGGTACTTTTACCTTTACAGTAAATAACAAGATTCTCTGCATACAAAATATATTTTATAGGGTTGGTTATCATTGCTGCAACTTCGTTAATGACCTGACCTGACCCTTTTGTTGTGTATATTTTTCGGAGAGCTCTCTATTAATTTTTACCCTATACTGTCGGCACTTTATAAAGTTTATGATAAACACAAGAACGTTGCCTTGTATATTCCATTATACAAACTTTTGAATGATCAGTTCTTTCCAGGTTGAGTCAGAAGCTCTTTTAATGTCAAGAAATCCGGCGGTTACTTTCTGCTGTTCCCAAAAAATCCTGCTGTATTTCATTGTTGAATATTATTTGGTTATCGTATGTTGAATGTCCTGGTCCGTTTCTATTTTAATTTTCAAAAATTAAATAATGTTCGTCAAAATACCATCTAAGTCTCTTATTGACGACCTTTTCCAGAAGTGTGCAAAGAATACATGTTATAGACACCATCCTATAAATATTTGGGTTAGTTTTGGGCTTTCCTTGTTTTTGTATCGGTATGTTAATAGCTTCATGCCACATATCGGGAAGACTTGATTTTTTCAGATATCTATTACTACAGATTTTTAAAAGATATTCTAAAGTTGATTTAGGGAAGTGTCCAATAAACATTATATGTATTTCATCAGTACCTGGTGCTGAATCTAGACTTTCGTCTTGATGGAATCTTGTAGTTCTTTCATTGTCAAAGAGGAGTTTATTGAAATATCTTGTCATGTTATTGTTTTAGGGCTACTCTCAACTTGTGTTTTATATTTAAGAAAATTTGGATCATATTTATAATCACTGGAGTTGTCACTAAGCGTTTATGCTAATATGTTTACCATGTCTTTCGGTGTTGTTACAAGTTTGTTGTTCTATGGAAAAATCATTTCTGTAATTCTTGTTTGGCCTGCATTTCGTTTCAGCCGTCTTGTTTTTGGCCATACTTCTTCTGATGAAGACATACGGGCCTATGTTTGCCATGATTTTCGTCTACTTTCCTTTATCACCCTGCGTCCAATCGGATTTGGCTGTTGAAAGCGTACTAAATTTTTAAGAATAGGCTATTTTTATATATATTTCCCTGATAAGATAGGGACAACTGATGAATAACAATGTGTTCAATAAGAAAACTAATCAAATAATAATTTACCTAGTAATGAGCAGAAATAGGTATTTTCGGTTCAATTAATTCATATCTGAATTTAATAATGTAACCTTTAGATCCAAATTAAATTGGCATTTTCCATTTGAATGAATTTACGCACCCCAAAATCTCGACATCTGTGGAAATGTGTCCATTTAGCCGCTTTATTTTAATTTAATCAAACCCCACGTTTGCAAGTGATTTGTAAATAAAGACCACATTAATAACAGTCGAATGGACTGTCTTGTAGCATTTCTATATAATTCGTAGTGGAAACTGGAGGGCGCTACCAGTGGCGGATCGTCAAGTTCAGTACAAGTAACATTAATTTTGTGATAAGTAGAGGACACTGGGCAGTAATAATTTCTGTTTGAATAGTGTGTTCGTCAGAGTTACACTCTAAACGCAACGTCGCTTTATTGTCGCAACCATGACACTGTTCCCAGTAGCTAATTTCATTACACTGTAGCTTCCTTCACATGGGCCACGTTTTCCAGAAGGTTGTAGGAACTCTCAACTTCTCACTTTACTAAGATGGTTGTTTGGTGTATGTATAAACATTGAATTTATACGACTTACATCCAGAATAGAATCGAACACCACCATCAGCAGCGCCTTGTGCTCCCGGCGCAGCTATAATTTGAACATAGTTGGTCTACAACATCCACACCATATTTAGTTGTATTGTAAGTATATTGTTACGATCTCAGCCTTACCTAATTCGCCTGTATTTTTATCGATTCTATTATCTTGGTGCATAGATGAAGCTAGTTTAACTGGGTACATATAAGGCCATAGTGCAGTTTTTTCAAAACCAAACATACTCGGATTTACTGGGTTAAAATATTCTATTGGTATTTCCGGTTTGTTTTTCTGTAGAGTTCCAATAACAGTATATATATATTTTTCAATTAAGGTGTTCACTAGCCCAATACTGGTAATCCAATTATCTATTGTTAGATTTCAATGATTGGATGAGGGCTGTTACTAAATTTATAAGGCCCCTCTGATTTGTCTCGAACATACACTTCCATGTTATTGGTGTAAAATGTGTAAGCATCCGACAGGGCAAAAATTTTGATTCCATATTTACTGGTCTTAGATGGTATATATTGTCGGAAGCTACATCACACCCTGAAAGCTTCTATATTTTCGTCAATTGTAACATATTTCGATAAACTATACACAGCTTTGCAGTTTCCTACAAACATTTCAAAAAACTGTCTAATTGGTGCCACTTTGTCAATCTTTTTTCTTTCTTCACGGGTGGTTTTATTATCAAGCCTAAGGCACCTAAACAAAACCGAAACTGAACTAAAAACATTGTCAATCAAAAAATGTCTACCTCAGATCCATCCGTTCTCCGCATCATCTGTATTTAAATGAGTTGCTTTCAATATTCCTGCATGATACAATAAAGCACGAATTTCCAAAATATTGGTCAGATTTGCATCTATATCTTGGGAGAACTTTCCTCTTATTATCGTATTTTCTACAGCAATAGCATACTGCTTCATTAATCAAAAAAATTCATATATCAGCTGGCCCTTTGAGAGATTTCGTGACCAACCTGGATGACGAATGAGATAGTTTTCCTACCCGGTTCGAATATTTGGCGGAGGCGCTTGTCTCTTCCACTTGCTAATTTTGTTTTTTCCAGGTAATGGCTGTACGTACTCAAAGGAGCATCATCGTTGTCATCTTCCGAAACAGCGATATCATTTCTTTTACCAATTTGATATATCCTGTTCAGATTCACTTCCATCCTCTCTTTCTTCAACCAAATGATCGTCGTTTTCGTGGTCTTTCTCGTCGTCAGAATCAATTTCTTTGTCCAATGAACACTCATCGAGCAACTTTTGCAGATAGCTTCTTAAGAGTGAAACAGCTGTGTAAACGACAGCTGAAAATAATCATGATATATTATAACCTACATTCACACAGCAAACTTCTAATATTTTACCTTTGTGCCTTATTATACAATTTAAAAATTAAGAAAATACTGTTGGATGCTTCAGGTTGACAAATAAAACTCGCCTATAATCGCTTCGGTTTCACGCACCGACCCCCAAAAAATCGGTCTCACACACCGGTAGCGACTAACGTAGGGCTAAGCGTGAGAATGGTCCGATGTTGTGTTCCCCTTACGGTTGTACGGTCTTGAAAGATTAACTTTGTAATGTTTTTCACGTTTCTAATATTCAAAACATAGATATAATTTTTGCTTAATGACGCCATTGCCTTTGTCCATTTACTATCTACTCCGTGGCTCTATACAGAAAGTTTTGACATCTTAAAAGTTAAAGTGGACTCTCCGAACGAGAAAAGTCACTTCTCTGAGGACTATGAATGCCTGAAACGATCTGATAATTTCCTCTCAATTTATATTAAGATCCGAAGAAAATAACTAAGAAATTATGGTTTTGGCCAAAGATACTAGTTCCATTCAGCTGTCCCGTTCAAAGGAGGGCCACCAAATCGCGTTCAGTTAACACAATTCCGTTCAATGGGAGTCATTACAATCAAGAACACCTTTCGACCAAGAGGCCAGGTCAGATTGCAGTTACCTTGTGCTAATAGAAGTCTCGTCAGCTCTGAATGGTCCATATTAACCACAGCTTGTGTTAAAAGAAGTCCACTAGCTCTGAATGGTTGTCATACTGGAAATAAAGCCCTTGCTGCACCACATCCACAGAAGAAACCAATCTTAAATAAAATCTGCTTAGTTTGAGTGATTTTCTTCATTTCATTTTGGAATTTTTAAAACACTATTTGTAACTTCTTACAACCTATCATCATGTAACATATATATATATATATATATATATATATATATATATATATATATATATATATATATATATATATATACTGGGTGGCGCATTGAAAACGAAACAGACCGATTTGCGTCCAGAAATTTTTTTTAAGAAACGCTGAAATACGTCAATTTTAATATTGAGGGGACATGTTTTGACATAAAACTCAACTTTGTCACATCAACCCCCTAAGAGTGGTGATAACAACTCTTATATTTTAAATAAGGAACATCGGTCGAGTGTTACATCATTTGAAAGCTCTTTCTTTTCTCAATTCAGCACACAAATTTTTTTGAAGGTTTTATCAACTCGTTTAAAAATTATTCACAGTTGGAGTTGCGAGAACGTATTTCATTCATTGTGATAAGAAATGCACTGATTAGTCAATTTTTCGTTAAAAAACTAAAAAACAAAACCAGACGTTTAAAAATGTTTATTCAGTGAAGTAAGTGTTCAAATTGTTGACCACCAGCTTCCATACAAAAGTACACATTTTGTTCAAAACGAGCTTTGACATTCTGGAGCATTTGTGGAGTTATTAGAGGGCATTCTTCAACAATGCGTCGTCGTAATTCTTCCAGAGACTCCGGTTCTGTTGCGTAAATTCTACTCTTTAAACGGCCCCATAGAAAGAAGTCTAAAGGAGTTAAATCCGGTGATCTAGGGGGCCACTCAATAGCACCTCTACGCACAATCCATTGTCCTGAAAACTCTCTGTTCAAAAACTCCCTAACACGTTGTGAAAAATGCGGAGGAGCTCCGTCTTGTTGAAACAATAAATGATTTTATTGATAGCGATCATCATTTTCAACAATGTCAATTAGTAGAAGGTAAACGATATCTTCTAGTAACTCCAAATACGTTTCGCCACTCAAATTGCCATCAAGAAAAATTGGTCCGATTAAACGGTCTCCAAAAATGCCAGTCCAGAAATTCAATTTCTGTGGAGTTTGAGTGTGGAATTCGTGAAAATTTCTTGGATTATTATCTGCCCAATAACGACAATTATGACGATTGGCTGTAGAGTTTAATAAAAACGTACACTCGTCTGAAAAACAGATATTGAACAGAAAGTTCCCGTTATCAGCTATTCGTGCAGTCATAACTTCACAAAACTCCAGCCGCCGATCAAAATCATCTTCATTCACCTGTTGTACAAGATGAATTGTATACGGGTGAAATTTATAATGCTTTAATATTCGCTGAATAGTTCTTCTTTTGATGTTTGAAACAGTGGCCAATTCTCTCGTGCTCAAAGTTGGGTCTGCAGCAATTTGTCCTAAAACTTCAATCTCAGTAGTCTCATTTCTAACCGAAAATTCACGTTCAGGGTCCCGTTTTCTGTTGGCTACTTAACCACTTTGTCGAAACGTTGCAACTAACTCCAAAATGTAATTTCTGTTAACATGTCTGTTCAGATGTCGTTCATTAAACAAATTTGCGGTACGGTTGGCACAGTCATCGTTTTTGAAAAAAAGAGTAATTATTTCAACTCTTTCTTCTACAGAATACACTATTGTGAAATTAATTTTCGGTAGTACTATCGAGTATCAAACCGACCGATAAACTAAAATAATAAACCGCATTTCTCTCGTTCCGATAAGAAATGTTCTGATGGTCAATTCTTTGTTTACAAACCAACAAAACATTGACTATCAGCACATTTCTTATCGGAATGAGTGAATTGCGTTTTTGCATCTTCAACTATGTGTAATTTTTAAACGAGTTGATAAAACTTCCCAAAAAATTAGTGTGCTGAATTCAGAAAAGAAAGAGCTTTCAAATGATGTAACACTCGACCCATGAACCTCATTTAAAATATAAGGGTTGTTGTCACCACCCTTAGGGGCTTGATGTGACAAAGTTGAGTTTTATGTCAAAACATGTCCCCCTCAATATTAAAATTGACGTGTTTCAGCGTTTCTTAAAAAAATATTCTCTGGACGCAAATCGGTCTGTTTCGTTTTCAATGCTGGTATATATATATATATATATATATATATATATATATATATATATATATATATATATATATATATATATATATATATATATATATATATTTCCAACTTCTTGTCCATTCTACCCGGAATATGTTGGTTTGTAACGTTACTTGCTCAGAAAAATTTTGGTATATATATATATATATATATATATATATATATATATATATATATATATATATATATATATATACCAAAATTTTTCTGAGCAACTAACGTTACAAACCACCATATTCCGGGTAGAATGGACAAAAAGTTGGAAGTACTAGTTACCATTAACAAGAGAAAGTTTCATTTCCTCGGTCACACCACTTCTAATTCGAAATACATGGTTTTACGGCTCACTATACAGGGAAAATAATGGAACCATGCTTCGCATCGTTCGATGCGGGATCTCCTGCTTGAGTGGTCTGTCTAATTGATAATTCAAAGTCCAATTTTTAATAAATCCGTCTCAAAAGTAAATCAGCAACCTTCGAGAGAAACGCTGATATCAGGAGGATGTATAGTTACTGCGTATGTTATTATTAACGAAACATTCTATACAGCTTTAGTATTTTAAAGGCACATTTTGACCCACCCCAAAGACAAGACACTGTGTTTATTGCTGATCAAACCTTCCGACCCTCCCATACGTGTGCAGTGTAGAGAGAAATTGCCCATTGAATCAACGCTCTACTAACTGTCAAAATGATCCTATGGGCTTTACTTATGTATGTTTCCTTTGTTGTGTTCTTATGTAAACTTTTATAATGCATTGCACACTTCAATACACATCCGTATCTCATAGAAATAAGCCTCATGAAGCTTGTATGGATGTATTTATTATTGTAACGTGTTACTTCTAATATTGCTGATCTACAGTTAGATTAATATCGTCTTTTGTGGCGCAAGCTTTCTTTTTAATTCATTTTTTTAAATGTCATAGACACGGAAATATGATGAAATAGAGAAACATAAAGCAGTCAATATGATATTGATTGTGTAGGAGCCAATTTGATGAGCAGTCGGTCAGGAATATGTCATTGGTGCCTAATAAACTTAATTCTTGTATAAGAGATAACACAAACATGAAGTAAAAGTGAAGGTTTATTGTTAGTTTAAGTTCTAGGGTTTTCTAATGATAGAAAAGTCCGGACGTGGTAAGTGTATTATGCAAGCGAAGTAAAAAAAAATCGTTTAAATTCTAATAAACTAATTTCCATTATCCTACGAACCTCAAGGGTAAGGTAGGTAGTAAAGTACGTAAGGGTTCTAAACCAAAAATATGTACCGAATGTAATCAAAATAACAATTATTTTCGAGCAAAAAAATTTTCTGGGAATAACTTGGCCACTTTGGCTGGCTAGCAAATTCGTCCAAGAAGTCTATTATAGATGAAAAAAAAAAACGTGTCAATTTTGATTAAAATGGGTTAAATATATTTCTTAGCGAATTTAAAAAAAATGCTAATGAGGAGATCTGTATATATATATCTCTCTCTCTCTCTATATATATATATATATATATATATATATATATATATATATATATATATATATATATATATATATATATATATATATATATCCGACCGTTAACTCAAAAAATAATGGACCAATCTTGATCAAATTTGGTGAGTACCTTCCTTTTGCAAGTGGCTTGGATAAGTTCGTTATCCAGGAAAATCGGACCAGGTTATCCCGGAAATTTTTGTGTTTTATTTCTAAAAAAATTCATATCTGCGGAAATAACAACGTAAGGGCAACCAAATTTGATACGCGTGTTTATATTAAAAACAAAGAAGTTATGGGGATTTAAAAAAACAAATATTGGAGTTTTCCTCAAAACGTCAAACTCGCATTTTTAAACGTCAAAATTGGCAAGGTTTAGGCTAAGAACGTGAAACAAATACGAATTTTAAAAAGAAAATGTTTCAAGAAGAGTGTTCTACAAACCATTAAGTTTCAGATTCAACCGTCATTGCCCTTCGTTTTACTAAAATGTTTACAGAAAATTCATTTTAAATAGACCCTTTCTCTGATGCTTTGGCTGTCGGTTTAGTTCTGTTGATGCTTTCGCTGTAGGTTTAGTGGAGTTTTTTTAAGCTAATTTTTGTAGAACAAATTCGTTAATGCATTTTTGCATTTTTTATCAAAATATGATGCGTTTGTAAGAAAAAAATCTGGACGCAGTAAGTGCGTTTTGGTAGCAAATTTTCGGTAAATTTGCAGTTTAGCTCCCGAACGCTTTTCCAAAAACTGTTTTTATAAACCTGCCTAGGGCTCACCCTGGATTCACAAACCCCAAGAAACATTTCTTGTTCACACCCTTCAAGGAAGTTACAGAACCAGGAGTGAGTAGGGGTGTATAATTTTTCTTTAGCTAATTTTCGTAGACCAAAGTCGTTAATGCATTTTTGCATTTTTTATCAAAATATGATGCGTTTGTAAGAAAAAAAAATCTGGACGCAGTAAGTGCGTTTTGGTAGCGAATTTTCGGTAAATTTGCTACAGGACCAGGAGTGAGTAGGGGCAAATTGAGTTATTGAAATTTGAAGGATTTAATGAAAATTCGGTAAATCTGCAGATTAGCTCCCGAATGCTTTTCAAAAAATTGTTTTCAGAAACATCACTAGGACCCCACCTGGATGCACAAACCACAAGAAAAATTTCTTGTTCACACCCCCCAAGGAAGTTACGGGACTGGGAGTGAATAGGGTGCTGGGCGGGGTAGGTAGTAAAAGGGAAATATGAGCAGAAAATTTGAATAAAACGGGCTTGAAAGCTGTCTTTTTCACATCTTGAAGCCATATCCCCCTTAATCCCTGCCTACCCCTCACAGCACCCCTATCCCCCCAGGTGCCGTAATTTCCTTGGCGGGTAAGAACAAGACATTTTTCTTGTGATTTATGCAATGAGGGTGGTTGTATGCACGCGAGGGGGAAGGAAAATCCCCATGACGAAGCAGCCACCCCTAACCTCCCCACCCCTGCCACAAGTCGAACCGGGGGGGGGTCTGCTTCGTCGTAGGCATTTTCTCCCCCCCTCGTGTGCATACAACCACCCCCAAAACCACAAGATAAACTTCTTGTTCATACTCTCCAAAGAAGTTACGTGACCTGTGGGCAAATAGGGGTGCTGTGCGGGGTAGGCAGGGTTTAATGGGGATATGGGTCCAATTATACAGCTTTAAAGCAGTTTTCTTCGCATTTTCTGCTCATATTTCCTTTTTACTACTTACCCCGCCCAGAAACCCTATTCACTCCCAGTCCCGTAACTTCCTTGGGGGATGTGAACATGAAATTTTTCTTGTGGTTTGTGCATCCAGGTGGGGTCCTAGTGATGTTTCTGAAAACAATTTTTTGAAAAGCATTTGGGAGCCAATTTGCAGATTTACCAAATTTTCATTAAATCCTTCAAATTTCAATAACTCAATTTGCTATTAACGTAAGCTTTGTTGCTTAGGAAACCAACATTTAAGTTTATTTTCGGAAAATTCTTGTATATTTTCAAACCATAAGTAATTTTGATAAAATATAGTACATTGCTTCTACTACATAGACTATACCGGTAATCAGATTGATGTCTGTTATTAAAAATATTTTTTATGAAAATTCACTTCCATAACACACTTGCTGCATCCAGACTTTTGAAAAATGTTTATATATTTTCAAACAATAAAGTTATTTCGATGAAATATGGTACATTGTTTCTACTATATAGGTAACCAAGTTTGATGCCTGCTTTCAAGCTTAATGAGATTCGCTCAAACAAAAGTTCAGATGTTGCTTCAGTATTTAAAAATTAATATTTGCCATATTTTTATCGAACTGTTAAAGAGAGAGAGAGAGAGAGAGAGAGAGAGAGAGAGAGAGAGAGAGAGAATGGGCGGGTTTAATATATTCATATTCTATTTCGTATTTATTCACTTAAAACAATTTTAAGTATCTAGTTGTTACTCCTTGATATAATTCAATTGTTTTTATTAATAGCTTTGTATCAATTGTTATTTTTATTGTTTACAGGTAAGTTTCCTACACATCATTGAAATTGACACCGGAAACAAGGTATGACACATTTTTAAAATATTTACTTTTTCCGACAAGAATTACTACAAATTTTCTTGTTTTAACTGATACCATATACGTACATTTTCCATATTTATTTTTAGTTTATTCAAAATTTATTATTGCGTATTTTTGCATAGGTATTTTTACCTTTCTCTTATTTTTCCATACCGTCCCGTATACAATACGATATTAAGTACAAAAAAAATGTCTGTTTTACAAAAGACGATTTCGGTAAAATTTCCAGGTGGATAAAGTGAAACTGCTCTCTAGGTATGATAATTGACCATAGTTACTTAACTGGGTTGACATTAAATAATTCCATATGATTTAATAACCCCAGATTCTAATCAAAAAGGGTTAGAAACCTTCTCGCAATTATAACCTTTCAAACGCCGATGGTCCGATTGAAATCGGACATACCTATGATGAGACACAAACACGCATATAAAAAAACGTGTCAAACGCGTAACACCTCATCTGGTCGTGGTTAATAAACAACATAAAATAGTGTTGCAAATTGAATCATAACTTCCACATAGCTGTGATCATTTATTCTCTTCAGAACGACATTCTCATGGAATTAATTTAGGGGCCATGACTTGAGCACAAAGGAAATATTTGTATGCCTGGACCCATAAACTTTTGAAACGTTATATTACACTAGTTTTATTGAAAAAATATCAATTTTTACCAAATCACCCCTTATTTATCGCACACCCCCTGAAGCGATCTTACCCAAAAACAATTCGAAGCGTTGCTTTGTCGGATGCTAACGGGATACCAAATTTGAAGATATCCCAATTCGTTCGAAAGTTATTGCGCCTATTAACAGACAGACGTACATGCCGACAGACAAAAAAATTCGTTCCAGAAACAAGTTTTATATTTGCTTTGAGACTTTTTACGCCGTTTTAGCAAAAAAAAATCAAAATTTTTGTCAACCATATTCCACCCTTAAACATTCAACCCCTAATTTAATTTCAGCACAGAATACCAGGTGTTTGTGAAATTAAAAGTTTTCTAAAAAAAAAAACCTAAAACGTTATGTTACTCGAGTTTTAACGAAGAAATTTCAATTTTCATCAAATCACCCCCCATTCATCCCCTAACCCCTAAAGCGATTTTACCAAAAAATAATCCGAACCGTTCGTTTGTCGAAAGATAACTGTATACCAAATTTGAAAACGACATCTCAATTCGTTCGAAAGGTATCGTGGCTACAAACAGACATACAGACCCTCAGGCACAAAAAAATCGTTGCCAAATCATGTTTTATATATGTTTTGATACTTTTTACGACGTTTAAGCGAAAAAAAGATTTTTTTAAATTTTGGTCGCCGATGCGATACTTCCACAGGTGACAATGTGGAATTAATACACGTTCATTTTGTATGTAATTTTGTTGCCATATACTTTCACATATTTAATCGACTTAAAATTTGATTTATTTACATGACTTATTTGAGGAATAAAGCTGCAGAAAGGACAGTTTTTATCGCCATCTAGAATATGGTGAAAAAGTATCGCAACAAGCTATATATAATTTAAGTTTTTTGTACAATATCTGATTTTCTGATGAACGCTCAATTCTTCTCTTCATTGTACTGTAAATCGCCATAGTTGCCGTTAGCGATTATCTCTCAGTTCAAGCATATTTCGCGAAATAGACACGCAGTACTCACAAAAACTGAATGAGTTCTTACCGGCAAACTTAACCGCCACAATGCATTTAGAATTACTGGAAGACAACATTGAACTCATGCTGATAGATATTATTGAAAATGACGAGAGTTACAATCAAAACTCTTTAATATTCCAACAACATGGTGCTTCTTCACATTATGCCCAGAAAGTGCCACATGATAATAGATCTCCAAACAGCTGGATAGGAAGACGTGACAACATTGAATGGCCCCCGAGGTTAACGGATCTAGCACCACTTGACTTTTTTATGGCGACATCTTGCAAGCAGAATCTCTGCAACTCATCCCACGAACGTGCATGATATGCGCCAGCTCATGGTTGTCGAATGCCGTCTGATAACATCTGAAATGCTTCAGAACGTGAAAATAAAATTACTATTCTTGCATGGAGGCAGTTTACAACATTTTCTCATGTAATGCTTCAGCTGTTAGGCAAACGCACATTTTTCAATAAAAACTTCGTTTTCGCAATATAATTAATTTGTTAGGTTCGACTTTTCAAAATTTTAAATTGTCTCCCCGACAGTTGAAAGGATTTTCAAAACTGTATACACTAGAACTAAGTAGCCTTTCCAAGCATGTATCACACGACCTCACTTGCTATTTAAGTTTTTGAGGAGGGAAGCTCCCCGTTTAGGGGGAATAAAATAGCAGCTTTGACATTTACACGAAAATGTATCCCGTTAAAAAATAAAATCGACGTGCACGAGCGTTTTTAAAAGATAACTTCAAATGCTGGAAAAGCTGCTAAAGTTTTCGATGAGCCAACCTGTATGTAATCTATGTAGGTGTATTGCGTGTAGCTTTACCACTTTACGAAATACCACACTTATTCTTTCTCCCGTATTTATAACTTGTTCTGTAACACAATTGGTCAGTAAGCTTTCTGGTTTTTCACAAGTTGCTATCGGGCATCCAAGAGAGAAGACACTCTTCATATGAGATCATTAATATTCCAAGTTATCTTGCATCTAGAGTACAAGGCGTTGATGGCAAAACAGTAAAGAACATTTGTTACACTGTGGATAACAATAACATCGTTCGAATGCTGTAGGTCATGTGCTGAACAAGAATGGATCTTGTCTGAAATAAAACAGTCGTTTTATAACCATTTGTCAGTGAAATAAGTAATATGCATTATGTATCTCCTGTTGGTTTTGTCATCAGAATTTTATTGTTAGTTATAACAACTCCCTAAGTACATGGAGAACCCGAAAGACTACAACACATTTTTAAATACCTGAGGATCATTTCGCTAACAAACCGTTTGGTTTTAACCGTGAGAACAGTAAATTATTAAGCAATGGCGGTGCTCGGTTCAAACTTTGTTGTTTATGGCTTTAGCGATATGAATGTCTAATTTCACCGGCTGTTTGAGAAGTTTAAGGTTTTAGTGAATTTTCGTAGAAAAAATTAACTAATGGGGAGATACCGACTTTTGAATTTTGAAAATAATTTTGCAAATGAGCGCAAACTAGGAACCTTAGAACCCATATCCGTCAGTTTCAATTTTTATATGTTTATATATATATATATATATATATATATATATATATATATATATATATATATATATATATAACATATAAATTTATTTTCCTTACTTACAAAAAATAAACAGTTCATTCGTTGCAATTAATTAAGTACATTAACAGAGGAAAACCACTAGGTTGCGATCAAGCAAGCAGAAGATCCTTCTGCCCCCCGGCCTAATTCGCTTACCTAGGTATCTTACATTTAATATTTTAGTAATTCTTTATCCTAGTATAAACACTTAACTAAACTAATATCTCGCAGAGAAGTCATAATATCTCCCAAATTATTCCTGATTACACAAAAAGAAAAATGATCAAGTACCATTTACTGTGTACTATACAGGTAGTCAAACAAATGCTTCCTAAACTGTTCAATTTTTAGCCTCTTAAGTTCATTTGGTATCGCATTATAAAGCTTTGGAACATTGTAACTATAAGATCTTTCAGCTGTGCCAGATGTTCCTTAAATCTGGCTTCAATGGTTCTTTTAGTTTGTCCCACGTATTTAATGTTACAATATTTACAAGTTATTTTATAGATACCTGACATTTCAGTGTCTTTATTCTTCTAATAATAACTGTCTTATAATTTTCTTTTGTATTACCTAACAATTTTTTAAAATTATTTTTTGTCGAAAAAGTTAGCTGCAAGTGAGCTTTTTAACGAATTTTCATTAAGAAAAATTTGATAAAGAGAGGTCACGGTGAAAAGCTTTGAAAAAATGTCTTCAGATGAGCGCGAATTTGGGTCCCTAGAACCCAAAACCAAGGTCCGTTAAACTTTTTATATGTTTATATATATATATATATATATATATATATATATATATATATATATATATATATATATATATATATATATATATATATATATATATATATATATATATATATATATATATATATATATGTATATATGTATGTATGTATCCTAGCGATAAATAAAAAATACTAAGTATCAGAGTAACTGGAATGAGACTTTACATGTGACTAAAAATAGTGCAAGTGTGAATTTTAAGTAATTTGGTACACAATATTTAGTTTTTTTCCAACTTAAAAATACAATTCCAAAGACATGCGTTGAAACGACTTAGTGGTTAAAGTCCAGTGTCTGACAGACAAAGTAGTTAACTACCATCCGTAGATTAATTCATAGCAGGTATAAACCATACATCAACGGTAACCAAACTAAATATATACCAGGCAGAAAACATACTACCCGAACCAACAATCGCGCAATCTCGGCGGCAATTATGGAAAATGACAGACAATATGAAATTAAAAATTTGCCAAGTGATTGTTATTTAACTGGGGGATTCAATGAATTATCTAAATAAACTATATCTCTAGCTTTATTAACGGCCCCAAATACAATTTTCACGCAGCGCAGATGTATTATCGCACAATATAGCAGAAATGTAAACAAAATCAAGGCAAGTCTATATAAAAATGATTCTAAAATAGTTTATTTTATATTTAAACTTAAATGTAATGGTAATTCTAATTCTGTAAATAATTGTTGCGTATACTTTGAATATAATATCCTAGGCATGAAGCCGATCTAATCACGCAAATAAAACGTTAATTTACGTGTGCCTAGATGGTGCAGGGGCCATCGCTCTTGCCTCCTGAGCAAAAGGTCGCGATCGAATCCAGCTCGATGAATGTATGTTTTTTCTTATGTTTTATTTTGACATTTGGAGAAACAATAATACACAGATTTCATACGGTTTGAACAAGATCTCATTTTTGTTTAAAACGCCTAAATAAGTTTGTCACCTTTGTGTTTGAAATTATAATTGTATTATTGTTGATATTGAAAAAACCGCTTTGATTAGGTTGACTAAAACGAAATCATACTGCCGGTTAGCAAGGAAAAATAACTGCTACGTTTATAATTTGGAAGATACTTTACTTTTCTAAATATGAATTAAGTTTACTTCTAGAAATCTTCTGTATAACTTTAATGAAATTTCTAATGCAAGTTTCTTTTAAAGAGACTTACACTATCTACAGATATAGCAAAATCTAGTTCTTTAGCTTCATAGAAAATTTAGTTTTGGGCATTTTTCTCAAAAGGAGTTAGAACGCAAGATTTTTTTGATAATAGAGAGATATCGATGGTAACACTTTCAAAATAATTTTTCAAATGTGAGCGTACTAGGACCTCTAAAATCGATCTTCAAGGTCTGTGTAAGTTTAAAGTATTAACTTTACTAATATGCCGTATAATAATAGTGTACAATTCTTATGAAAATTCGCTACTATAACGCACTTGCTGCGTCCCCAAACTTTGTGCTCTCGAGACCCATCGTGATGAGCGGTTCAAATGGTAAGCAGACAAATTTTTTGTATACTCTATCGTTTCTGAATGCCTCGGATTCTATCAATTCTATCAATTAAATTTCTTCACTGAGCAAACCGAGTATCCGTTATGTTTATCTATGTTCCTAATGTACTCCAATTATCTGCTATGTCTGCTATATCTAATTTCACGTAAATTAAGAAGGAGGCTGTCAAAGTAGAGCGCAAGGACAAAATATTATATGTGATAACCAAAATGTGTTAAATTGTAGGTCAAAGATTAGGTATTTTTTTGTGAAAAAAGGTTAAGAAGTGCAAAAATAATAATTGGTTTTAAGTAGTTATTTTTTGCTTAAAAAAAGGTCAGCAAGTACAAATAAAATACTTAATTTTATGGCTATTATTCTAAAAACGCTAAAGGCTAATTCTGCTAAGAATTTTACTAAAATAACCTTAGTTTCGAAGATACAAAAACTTGACGGATGAAAATGTAAAAATTTTCCAGAACTGGTTCAGCCGAACTAGCTAATGAACTTATCCATTTACAAAATAAAGTGTTCTGCCAAATTTATAATCTTATCATCATTAATCGCTTAAATGGGTTTATTAACTAACCCAATCAAAACAAAAATGTATTCCCGAAACTAATTATTTTATGTTTCAAGGTTTGAAACATTTTTGTGAAAATTCGCGACCATAACGCACTTGCTGCGTCCAGACTTTATAATTTACCATTAAACCACATATCTTCTCAACACTTGAGAAAGTCACCGAGTAAAGATTGGAACCTGCGATAAACACCGGTAAGTACACTTTTGAGAACCTAGTTCACCGCAGCTTATTTTTAAACATAACTATCGTTTCGCTAACAATATTAGTATTATCAGGGGGGTAAAAATAATATTAGATTATCCATCATATGATGACATTAATGTTGTTAGAAAAACGTTTGTCACGCCTTAAAAATATGTTGTGGTTACTCGGGTTTTCCAAAGTGTACTTGTTTGAGAAAGTTCTTATAGCCACATTTGAGCGCCAGAAATGAATGTAGGAATATGGTCATGAAATAAGCAGAAAAAACCCTATTATTATTTATTTTTAGAATTATAGACGGTTGATACCCCAATCATACCGAATTTAATGTTACGTTTCGAATTCAATATGAGAGGGAGCCATGCCAAATAATAACATAAGCACAGTAAAGTCCAGAATAGAACGATTATAAACAAGATGCATATACCCAACACCCACGGTCGATCGTACACCTTAATTTCAACAACCGTCAAACATGTTTCATTCTGTAATCGACCAAGAGATACAGACACCACTTCTACGGTCGAGAGTTAAAATTATCAACACTTCAGTATTTCAGCGCATGTTTGTCTTGGAGGAAGCAATTACACTTAAGTGAAATGTGGGAGTCTGTTTTACCTGGGCTGGAACGTGGAGTTTTATGAGCAGGATATTTGTTTTACAATTTGTGTTTAATGTTTTATGTAAAACGGCCATACACATTACAGATGGCTTTGCATATTGTCTGAAATTTATGGGGCTGAATTTATCGTATGTCGCAAAATATCAAAGTGTTTTTGATGTTTTTTCTAACACAGTCAAATTAACTGAGACATATTCGAGAGACTGGCTTTGTTTTTACTAGATCACACGAAATATTTGATTTTATGTTAAATGGATATAAGAACAAGGAAATGCTCAGAATATTTTTTTAGACGTTAACCTCATACAATGTTTTATCGTTACACTCTAACTTTCGTTACATTGCCGCCCAACGTGGGGTGCAACGAAATTTAAAATCCAGGGAACCGAGCTTAACTAAATAAAAGAAATGTATAAAAATGAAAAAATAAACTAATAAACGAATAAATCAATAAATTGAGCATGAAACGTAAATTAAATGTGTGTGTGTTTTGTTTCTTTAACGTCGGCCTATTTCCGCGACTATGGCCAATCACCGACGCCAGGGAGCAGTTTCACCTCACTATCCTGGAAATTTTGCCGAACCCCTGCCTTTCTGTAAGGAGGGTAGGGATCTTTAACGTGCCCAACATCGCATGGACACGGGACCGACGGCTTTACGCCCCCTCCGAAGGGCGGAACGTGCAGACATTCAACTTGCTCAAATACAATGCCAGAACCTCGGTTGATGTTAATTTTACAGTTTGTACTGAAAAAGTGAAAGGAGTACGCCGGGATCGAACCCAGTACCCTTCGGTTCAAAGGCACACGTTCTTACCTCTGAACCACCGAGGTCCCGTAAATTAAATAGAATGTGGGGTTTCGCCGTTGATATTTGTATGTATACTGATCCCCGAACAATAAACGTCTGGACGCAGTGAGTGAGTCATGGTAGTGAATTTTCATTCATTTGGTGACCACTATAACCTATGTTGTAGAAACAATGTTCCATATTTTATCAAAGTAACTTTATTGTTTGAAGAAGTACAAAACTTAACAAATAATATAAACGAAAGCATCTCTCAAGCGGTCATTTTCACGGGATCCGCTATCTGTTTGTAAAAACGCCGTATGATAATTTCCGATATGCGCCAAAAATGTAAAAAGTTACAAAACAATTGAAATAATCCGAAAACGATAAACACTAGATTGTTTTTCCTTACAAACATGCATTATAATTCAAAAATGAAAAAGTTCGGGACGCAGCAAGTGCGTTATGGTAGTGAATTTTTATTCAGTGCTTCAAACTTGGATAACTAAATTTTTGATAAACTTAGAAAGTTGAATTTTCGTATGAAGTAAGGCCTTTCGCAAGGCAACGTATCCGCCAAATGTCATTGAAATAGCTTTGTAATTTTCGGAGAAACAAAATTTTTTCGAAAGAAAACTCAAAATTTTAAAAACTCAATTTTCTAATAACTTAGAAATTTGAGTTTTGGTATGTAGTAAGGCCTTTCCCAAAGTAACTTATTCACCAAATTTCATTAAAGATGCTTTGTAATTTTCGGAGAAATTTTTTTTTCGAAAGAAAACTCAAAATTTTCCCGGAAAACGTTCCCGATTTTCCTGGCTAACGAACTCATTCAAGCCATTAATAAAAGAAAGGCACTTGCCGAGTTTCATCGAAATCGGTTAATTATTTTTTGAGTTATCGGTTGAATACACACACACACACACACACACACACACACACACACACACACACACACACACACACACACACACACACACACACACACACACACACACACACACACACACACACACACACACACACACACACACACACACACACACACACACACACACACACACACACACACACACACACACACACACACACACACACACACACACACACACACACACACACACACACACACACACACACACACACACACACACACACACACACACACACACACACACACACACACACACACACACACACACACACACACACACACACACACACACACACACACACACACACACACACACACACACACACACACACACACACACACACACACACACACACACACACACACACACACACACACACACACACACACACACACACACACACACACACACACACACACACACACACACACACACACACACACACACACACACACACACACACACACACACACACACACACACACACACACACACACACACACACACACACACACACACACACACACACACACACACACACACACACACACACACACACACACACACACACACACACACACACACACACACACACACACACACACACACACACACACACACACACACACACACACACACACACACACACACACACACACACACACACACACACACACACACACACACACACACACACACACACACACACACACACACACACACACACACACACACACACACACACACACACACACACACACACACACACACACACACACACACACACACACACACACACACACACACACACACACACACACACACACACACACACACACACACACACACACACACACACACACACACACACACACACACACACACACACACACACACACACACACACACACACACACACACACACACACACACACACACACACACACACACACACACACACACACACACACACACACACACACACACACACACACACACACACACACACACACACACACACACACACACACACACACACACACACACACACACACACACACACACACACACACACACACACACACACACACACACACACACACACACACACACACACACACACACACACACACACACACACACACACACACACACACACACACACACACACACACACACACACACACACACACACACACACACACACACACACACACACACACACACACACACACACACACACACACACACACACACACACACACACACACACACACACACACACACACACACACACACACACACACACACACACACACACACACACACACACACACACACACACACACACACACACACACACACACACACACACACACACACACACACACACACACACACACACACACACACACACACACACACACACACACACACACACACACACACACACACACACACACACACACACACACACACACACACACACACACACACACACACACACACACACACACACACACACACACACACACACACACACACACACACACACACACACACACACACACACACACACACACACACACACACACACACACACACACACACACACACACACACACACACACACACACACACACACACACACACACACACACACACACACACACACACACACACATATATATATATATATATATAAACATAAAAATTGAAACTGACCCCGGATATGGGTTCTAGGGGTGGTCCTATTTCGCGCTCATTTGAAAAAAATTTTGCAAAATCTCAGCATCGATACCTCTCTATTAGTGAATTTTTTAAATAAAAATTCACTAAAAATGCAATCTTCGAAAAAAAACTTGTATCACCAGCGACTTATGAGCCACGCTGTGATTATTAAAATAATTTTGTAAGATGCAGCTCAAGACAACCTATAATTAACGTATACAATTTTTCTCGTATTATGTATCATAACCGATAGATTGAACTTTACCTTAAAAATGCGTCACCTGTATATGTGGGTTTTAGGGGGTCAAGTTCGTGCTCATTTGAAGAAATCTTCTCACAATTCACAAGTCGCGGTGACTTCAATAGCTAATTTTTTTTATGAAATTCTCTTAAAATTACAGACTATTAAACCAAAACTCTATAACTAAAACCGTGAGTAAAGGGTGTATTTTAAATAATTCTTTCTGCAAATATTTTAGCGGTTGAAGCTGAAACTTAAGGCTTTGTAAAACACGTCTCTTGCGACATTTTCTCTACATAATCCGTATTTGTTTTAGGTTCCTTGCCTAAATGTTGCTAACCTACACGTTTTTAATCGTGACTTTGACGTTTTAAGAAGAAAAACTATTAAATGTTTGAAGTATTTTCCTTAGTATTTCTTGACTATTTTGCGCCAAAAACTTAATCTTGGTCTCTGATAAACAGTAGACAAAATATTTAGGTTTTATGCGTTTCTCTGGTCAGCAGTGGCCACCAAAATTTGTTCTATTTAAATTATAAATTCTTCTTACCTATGACTTTTGATTCGTTCTGTACAACTAAAATAATAAAAGTAATATGGTTTTATTAAGAATGGTATACTACATTTATCGCTGAAATAAGAACAAACTGCCATCCAGCTTAGGATATACAATAGTTATTCCATATATTTGGGCGTCTCTGTAAAAACTGATATCTTTAAGTATTCTACTCATATAAATCAAAAACTTTTACTCAGATGTTCTAATTTTGACTTTGGTGCAGTATAAGATGCTGGCGATATTAACTTTTCAATAAGGACACAATCGACACCTAACCACTTCTCTTTGGTCTCAATGAAACAGAGTTCGAAATTATACATATATATATATATATATATATATATATATATATATATATATATATATATATATATATATATATATATATATATATATATATATATATATATACTTTATTTGTTTGCTGTACGTTTGTGATCTTATTGGTTTGCGTGGACTCAGTTTTTCGAACCGTCCCGGTTCATCATCAGCACGCTACTAAATAATGTGTATATTTAATAGTGATTACAGTGTAGTGCAATATTCCAAAAGATATATATATATATATATATATATATATATATATATATATATATATATATATATATATATATATATATTAGTGAATGTTTTTACGAAAATTCACTAAAAAAGAGAAGTTTCGGTTTATAAAGTTGTATTATAAAAATTATTAAAAGCTAACAATGTTAATGAATTTACAGTTTAAACTATTAGGATAATTAATGGCAAATTGCAAGATTTTCAAATTACTACTTTAAAAATTGAAAAATGAAGCAACTCTTACTTAAAATAGTTTTCCGCTGCCGATGTTGTGCAGATAGAGCTAAATCTGCGGCATTTGGAGCTTCGTTCCAATTGATTTTACCGCTTAGAGCTGGCTAAACTGTAAGATGATATAACCATCCAGAAATGGTGAAACTTCTGTCATAATGTAACCCCTCAGAGCTGATGAAAATGATGGTATGGAGCTCCAACTAGAAACTGGTCGCTGGAAGAAAGGTGTTATCCATTTGTAATTACGGACCCCCAAAAGTAACGACATTGGCCCCTGTAATAACGGGACAGCTGAAAATCCCAAGAGACGTTCTTTAAATAAAGCTGTTTTATGATCAGAGCGTCATACTTCTGGCAAACGTGTCGATTTATTAAACGCCGTAAAATATAGCTTAATTTTCTTTTGTAATTGAATTATCACCAGTTAGATGACTATTTAAAAATCAGTATGCAAAATCTAAGAACAGCTGCCATTAAGTATCATGCTACAAAAAAAAAGAACTAAGCAAGCAGTTATGTTATAACAATTAAATTTAAAAAGAAAGAAAATAGCAGTTAAGCACAAATAGGCAAACTAAAGTCACATCTGAAACATTGAAAATAAAATTAGGATAAAATACATAGGTGAAATTTGTTGACGTTCAGCGATGATGCGTTAGCGTAAATCTACGCATTCTGACAAAGTAGTGTACATCCTATTTTTTGGGTGGCCCAACAAAAGAATCTAAA
Source organism: Tillus elongatus (assembly GCA_964006375.1). Classification (NCBI taxonomy): domain Eukaryota; kingdom Metazoa; phylum Arthropoda; class Insecta; order Coleoptera; family Cleridae; genus Tillus; species Tillus elongatus. The sequence goes on along the minus strand of OZ023263.1, from coordinate 57,772,965 downwards.
GGGTTTAAATTTGCCGATCTTGCAGGCCATGCTATTGCCCCTCGCAGCAACTGTATAGCGTGGAGGTGCTCCGTCTTGCTGAAATAATTAGTGTTCATTGTTACTGTTACTTTGTTTACAAGTTTCTGCCAGCATTGGATCAACGACATCTTCCAATAACTGTTAATACATTTCTGCTAGGATATGCGGATTGAGCGAAGAGGAGCAGCAGAATGGTTTGAAAGTCGCCAGATTTAAACCCTTTAGGCTTTTTTTGTGGGGCCAGCTGAAAAATAAGATTTACAATACACTACCAAAATGCGTACGTCATCACCGAATGTCAACAAATTTCACCTGAAATGCTTCACAACATTCTAAACCGCTTTGATCAAAACTTCTATTATTTCATGGAAGTTGGAGGTCAATGTTTCGAACATTTAATACATTTAGTATACTGTTAAAAAGATAATAAAAAATAATGTGAGAAACTCGTTTATTTTGTTTGGCAGACAACACTTTTAAATAAAATACGTTTTCTCAAAAATTACTTAATCGATTTTCAAAACCTGCTACTCTTCACAAAAATAATTCAATTAGCTCATTTTCATTTAAAAATTCAGGGGTGAAACTCACTACCCGTAGAGGGATTAAATAAAAAGGTTGAAAATATCGGCAAAATGTATCCTCGTCGAAATAAAAATTGACGCGTGCGAGCTTTTCTTTTCTTTTTTTAAGTAACAGGATATATGAAATATCGGGTCAGTTTCACTTTCGTTGCGCCACTCTGTGTATATATATATATATATATATATATATATATATATATATATATATATATATATATATATATATATATATATATATATATATATATATATATGTATATACATACAGAGTGGCGCATATATACTCTGTATATATATATATATATATATATATATATATATATATATATATATATATATATATATATGTATATACATACAGAGTGGCGCATTGAAAACGAAACAGACCGATTTGCGCCTAGAGAAATTTTTTGTTAAGAAACCCTGAAACACGTCAATTTTAATATTGGGGGAAACATGTTTTGACATAAAACTCAACTTTGTCACATTAACCTTTTAAGGGTGGTGATAACAACCCTCATATTTTAAATAGGGAACATGGGTCGAGTGTTACATCATTTGAAAGCTCTTTCTTTTCTGAATTGAGCACACTATTTTTTTTGGAAGTTTTATTAACTCGTTTAAAAATTATTCACAGTTGGAGTTGCAAGAACGTATTTCATTCATTGTGATAAGAAATGCACTGATTAGTCAATTTTTCGTTAAAAAAACTATAAAACAAAACCAAACGTTTAAAAATTTTTATTCGGTTAAGTAAGTGTTCAAATTGTTGACCACCAGCTTCCATACAAAAGTACAAATTTTGTTCAAAACGTGCTCTGACCTTCTGGAGCATTTGTGGAGTTATTAGACGGCATTCTTCAACAATGCGTCGTCGTAATTCTTCCAGAGACTCCGGTTCTGTTGCTTAAATTCTACTCTTCAAACGGCTCCATAGAAAGAAGTCTAAAGGAGTTAAATCCGGTCATCTAGAGGGCCACTCAATAGCACCTCTACGCCCAATCCATTGTTCTGGAAACTCTCTGTTCAAAAACTCCCTAACACGTGGTGAAAAATGCGGAGGAGCTCCATCTTGTTGAAACACTAATTGATTTTCTTGATAGCGATCATCATTTTCAACAATGTCAATTAGGATAGGGTAAACGATATCTTCTAGTAACTCCAAATACGTTTCGCCACTCAAATTGCCATCAAGAAAAATTGGTACGATTAAACGGTCTCTAAAAATGCCAGTCCAGACATTCAATTTCTGTGGAGTTTGAGTGTGGACTTCGTGAAAATTTCTTGGATTATTATCTGCCCAATAACGACAATTATGACGATTGACTGTAGAGTTTAATAAAAACGTACACTCGTCTGAAAAACATATATTGAACAGAAAGTTCCCGTTATCAGCTAATCGTGCAGTCATAACTTCAACAAAAAACTCCAGCCGCCGATCAAAATCATCTTCATTCAGTTGTTGTACAAGATGAATTTTATACGGGTGAAATTTATGATGCTTCAATATTCGCTCAATAGTTCTTCTTTTGATGTTTGAAACAGTGGCCAATTTTCTCGTGCTCAAAGTTCGGTCTGCAGCAATTTGTCCTAAAACTTCAATCTCAGTAGTCTCATTTCTAACCGGAAATTCACGCTCAGGATCCCGTTTTTTGTTGGCTACTGAACCACTTTGTCGAAACTTCAAAATGTATTTTCTGTTAACATGTCTGTTCGGATGTCGTCTATTAAACAAATTTGCGGTACGGTTGGCACAGCCATCGTTTTTGAAAAAAATAGTAATTATTTCAACTCTTTCTTCTACAGAATACACCATTATGAATTTACTTTTCGGTAGTACTATCAAGTATCAAACCGACCGAAATAATAAACCGCATTTCTCTCATTCCGATAAGAAATGTTGTGATAGTCAATTTTTTGTTTACAAACCAACAAAACATTGACTATCAGCACATTTCTTATCGGAAGGAGTGAAATGCGTTTTTGCATCTTCAACTGTGAATAATTTGTAAACGAGTTGATAAAACTTCCAAAAAAATTAGTGTGCTGAATTCAGAAAATAAAGAGCTTTCAAATGATGTAACACTCGACCCATGTTCCTTATTTAAAATATAAGGGTTGTTATCACCACCCGTAAGCGGGTGATGTGACAAAGTTGAGTTTTATGTCAAAACATGTCCCCCTCAATATTAAAATTGACGTGTTTCAGCGTTTCTTAAAAAATTATCTGGACGCATATCGGTCTGTTTCGTTTTCAATGCGCCACCCTATATATATATATATATATATATATATATATATATATATATATATATATATATATATATATATATATATATGTATGTATGTATGTATGTTGGTATGCATGGTAGTCTATTTAAATTATAAATTTTTGTTGCCTATACTTTTGACTATAATAACGAAAGTAATATGGTTTTATTACATACATTTATTGCTCAAATAGAAAAAAAACTGCCATCCAGCTTAGGATATACCATAGTTATTCCATATATTTTGGCCTTCCTGTAAATACTCATATTTTAAATATTCTACCCATATAAATCAAAAACTTTTAGTTAGATGTTCTAAACTTTGACTTTTATTTGTCGAGTACAAGATCCTGGCGATATTAACTTTTCAATAAGGACACAATCGACACCTAATCACCTCTCTTTGGTCTCAATGAAACAGAGTTCAAACTGTCTGAAATGGACAGGAATTGGTCGCCAGTTTGAAAACTACCATAATAAAAGTTTACATTGCAAGAAGTTGGCTCACTTTCATTAAGTTGCTGGAACGAATGAAAAAGAGGACGAGCAAATAGGAACTGAAAGCAATTAAACACATCCTGTGCTCGATATTTAGTTCTTGGTCTAGGGAAAAGTGGTTGAGATTGTCGCGTCCCTTGTGCGAGATTAACAAAGATCGCGTGTTAGGGAGTGGTTGAGTGGTTGATATGAGATTTATTTGATAGGCTACAACTGTTTCACCCCAATATTACTATAGTTCATACGTAAATAATTATTGTTTGTCGGGGTTTAATTAATTTATAAAACTAATAGTCTCTGAGCGTTTTATTGTATTCCATATATGATATATTTAGACACTAATTTGCAGTCTCGGTGGTCCGAGAGTAAGAACGTGTGTCTTTGGACCGTAGGGTCTCGGCTTCGATTCCCAGTAGAAGCTGCAAATTATTTCGAAGTACATATTGTAAACTAACATCAACCAATGTTGTGGAATTGCATTTGACCAAGTTGAATGTCTGCACGTTCCGCCCTTCGAAGAGGGCGTTATGCCTTGGTCCAGTGTACCATGCGATGTTGTTCAGGTTAAATATCCCTAACCACTCTACAGAAAGAATAGGATTTGGCAACAATTTTAGGATAGTGAGGTGAAAATGCACACTGGCGCCGTGATTGGCCATAGTCGCGGAAATAGACCGGCGTTAAAGGAAAAAAAGAAAATAAATAAAATAAAGTTTGTAATGCATTTGACAGGTCATAAATATTAACTTAGGTTTGATATGTTCTAATACTATATAGGGTGTTAATGAATACGTATTGCAAACTTATAGGGCGTGGAGGAAATGAAAAAATAGATGGCAAATTTCCAATAGACGTGTGTTAGAGGGTGTTAAAGTCATTTGAACAATTTAATATTTTTTGAATATCTAATAATTGGCTGATCGGAATAATTAGAAATTTGTTACAGTAGTTGTCCTAATTGAGGTACATGATTTGATACTCCTAATGAAAAATTATTTAATCTAGTGGCGGATTTCAGCGTATGGTGTTACCTTCTTTTGAATCATATCCATGCCACTGACTTTAATGCAAATGTGACATTTTTGTAGATATCTCGTGCGTTTTGGCAAGAAAAGAGAGGGATTTTTTCAATTTTTTTTATATAAAAAACTAAGTACTATACCATTAAATCACAAACTTTATAACTTAAACTACTGCCAAGGCATCAGCTAAAAGGTCTATTTGAAATAAATTTTCTGAAAACATATAAGTAAAATGAAGGACAGTGCCGGTTGATGCAGAAACTTAGGCTCTGTTGAACACACTCCTTAACACACTTTTTCTACATAACCCGCATATTTGTTTAAAAATCGCCAGTTTTAAGATTGTAAGAAAAAACTATAAAAATTTCTATGTACTTTTTCTGGTAATTCTTGGCCTTTTTGTGGCAACAAAATCTAATCTAGGTCTGTTTCAAGAGGTTTTCTTCACCACACAAAATATTTTGGTTTTGAGCCAGTCTTGTGATCACTAGTGGCATTCATTTTTTTTAAATGCTTATAACTTTTGTTTCTGTTAAAGTAGAGATATTATGTAGGATAAGTGTTACAGTAAAAACTTGCCTGCCACTTTTGTTGCCATAACCTCGCTATTCTTGTAGATACAAAAATTTTCCGATCTCCTGGCGCACGAACCTATCCAATTACCAATTACAAAATGAAGGCACTTCCCAAATTACAAAAATATTTGTAAAATTTAAGATGTATAACTACTGTATACCGGAACATAGATATTAGAAAAGAATGTTGAAGGTGCGATGCCTGTCAAAATGATATCCGAGTATCTAGTATTTTTTTACAATACAACACCGTGTCTCAAAACTGGAAATATAACACTGATTCATAGAAATTGGATAAAAACTTAAGCTTTGGTATAAAGGGGGAACAACAAATGTTACTATTACTCAAAACAAGACTATCGAATCCGATAACTAAAAATGTTTTAGTTTGCACATAGAGATATTTTCTACGTTTTTGTAAAGGGTTTCGACATTTATTCTCTATGGTGAGAAGTTTCGACTGGTTTTGACGCGTGTCGCATGATTTGTTTTCGGATCCTTGAGCCAATGGCGGAGTTCACCAGGCGCGAATAGTTGCGTCAATGTATGCGTTCAACAGTCCCACGGAGTTTCTGCTGGAACTCAGCTGTTACCAATTTGTCAAAGCGGAATGACAGACAAACGCCACAGCTGCTGGCGCCTGGTGAACTCGGCCGATGTTGTATTTCCTGACATCCAGGGTATCTTGGAAAAAAAGTCTGGACGTAACAAGTGCGTTATGCTGGCCAATTTTCATGTCACGAAAAATATAATAAGTAGTTACGGATATATATATATATATATATATATATATATATATATATATATATATATATATATATATATATATATATATATATATATATATATATATATATTTGTGTCTATGCGGAAGTAGCTGGACCTTTCTCTCTTGGGATTTATATATGTTTATAAGGAAGTAGCTGGACATTTCAGCCATAAAAAATTATATGTCCAAAAGGAAGTAGCTGGACCTAACCTCACAGTGTTGCCGCACTTTTTAGTAGGTTATATAAAAGTTTTCTGGTTAGTTTTATGTTGTACGCTTAAACAGGTAGCATTACGGTTTTAAGGTCTGCGTGCTAGTATACAAAGATGATATGTTTTAATTAATACATTATTTATTCTCTTTACCTTGACAGTTTTACAGTGAAGCACTTCATGAATAATATTAAAATTATAAAAAGTGACTACAAATTATTTTAAAATTATTTGCCTACATAAATTATCACACCCGTGTGGTAAAGCCGAAAAATGATAAAAGACAAATTTTGTGTTGTAGTTTTGTACCAGTTATTTTAAATTAAATAAATTGTGTATAAAAATGTATTTATGACAGTCTTGTCTAAAAACACACGTGTTTTATCTCAAAATGTAATACATTGAGTTCCTAGAAAACAAAATTATTGTAGTTAGTTATCTGGATCTGAATACATTGCATGTGATCTGTTTTCATAATGGAAGTAACATAATTCAAACTCTTAACAAAACTATGATGACTGATGACCAAAGCTTTTGCATAAGTTACATATGAAACACAATTCTTGTGTTATGGTTTGAATTGAACGTGAGAAATCAGTGAAAATAGTTGTCGTAAATAAATAGAAAATGCAGAAAAAGTGGAGAACTCAGGAATTTAGTAGAAGAAAATTTGTACAAAGTAGGCAAATTTGTCAAATGTAATATAAATAGTCATTGATGTATTTTTATGTTATTTTATTTTAATATATCTAAAAAGAAATATTTATCATATTGTCTGTCTTTTTTCGTGCTACTAGAAATGTAAGGTTTTAGATACTGGGGAGTTCGTTTGTTTAACACTGGACAATTTTCAATCAGAAGTTCACATTCAGCTATCGAGGGGTTGCTTCCGTCCTTTAAATTTCTTCTAATGGTCTCCTTAACTGCTTCTCTTCGAGGAGAACTCCAACTTGGTCGTGCTGCTGTGAAACAGTAATCATAGAAATTAGCTTTGTACAATGGGTGAAGATTGGAACCTGTGATGAGCACTGATAAGTATAATTTGGAGAACCCAATTCATCACAATACAGTTTTTAGACCTGCCTATCGTTTCACTAACAAAGTTAGCGTCATTAAGGGGATGAATAAACTTAGTTTATTCAAATTTTAAAAATTAGAAAATTACTTTAAGGAAGACGCAGAAATTGAAGACATTATTCCTTTACCTAGAGGAAAACAGTAGCATATTGTTTATGCTAAGCTTATAGTAAGAAGTGCAACAATGATAGAGTGTATACTGCGGAAGCTACTTTTAACGGGTGTTTCATAATCATTGTTTATTGTTAACTTTAAATACTTGATATTTAAATTTCCGTACAGGTAAACGAAAATGCAGCAAACAAAAGGCTTTTCCTTTGCCTAAAGAATAACCATGTTATATGTTATATTTTCTAAATTTTATCGAATTATTGATCTATTGATGTAATTGTTTTTAATTTTTGATCATTTTAAATGTTTTACCTTAGAATATAAATTTTTGCAAATTAAATTTTATGCACCCCATAAAATCCCATCTAACAGGGGAGGAGTCATCCGACACGATAATATGTATTTTATAATACAAAATGCAACGATGACACTTCCCACACATTACATTATAGTCTCGGCTCCCATAATGCCTTTTTGTAGGGTGTCTTGGTTCCGAGATTATAAATATATGTACTTACATTATTTAACTGTTATAGTAGCCTCATAATAAACGTTTAGTTAACGCACATCGTCTAGTGGGCAGTATCCAACCCCCTTGCTCCGTAATTGCTTAAGAAACCATTTAAGAAAATTCGGACATAAAATGTTTTCTAACCACAAGGTCATTTGATAAATAAGTACACCAACAAAACATATTGTAGGCTCTGTCTAAAGAAAGCACTGGTAATTTAAAACTTACAACTATTTAGTCTGCCTAAGAAATGAAACTTGTTTTAAAAATTTTCTGCCAAAGTTTATTCTCAAAAAATATTCCGACCGAAATTTATAAATCGACATGTGTCTAAATTAATAAGTCAGTCAAACTGATCCTAGACTATTTTCAGTAATTATACTAGACGTTGGGGCGTAACGTACTTAAAGGGTTATTATTATTATTTTTTAATTTTTCAACAACACACCACGAGGGCTTACAGCCTAAATACTATCGTGCCGTGGATGTCATGAAGGAGGAAAGAGGCAACTTGTTAATTCTGGACTTGAAGGTTTGGAGGTTTTGAGGAGAAGGATAAACATGTGCCGTCAAGGAATTCCACAACTTGGAAGGCCTCGGGACAAAAGAGCGGGCATAACAAGATGTTCTATGTCTGGTGACCTGGACAGTAAAACGGTGCATTCTCTCTGTTCTTGGTAGATCTGTTGGGGGCAGCAGGTGGAGGAACTATGGAAGAAAGCTCATCTGAGCAGTGCCCGTGCATATATCTATAAACGGCACGTCAGTGAGCAAGGGATGGCAGCCTTTGGGTGATGGTAGTGTCACCGATGAGACGTATAGCTCTCTTCTGAATGGAGTCCAGAATAGGGAGTGTAAAAGCGGCAGCGGCACCCCAGATGTGGGAGCAGTATTCGAGGTTTGGCCTTATTTGTAAAGTATATAAGGTATAGAGATTATCTGGTGAAAGGTATTTGCGAGCCCGGACGAGGAAACCTGATTTCTTAGCAGCCACTTCTGCAATTGATGTGACATGTTGGTGCCAATTGAGATTTCGATCCACAGATATGCCAACAAGTGTAAAGGTCTCATTACTTTGATTAACTTGGTTGTTCATTGTGATGGGTCTAGGGCTGGTGCATCTCTTATGAGATAGAAAGCAAGACTGAGATTTGATGGAGTTGAATTGTACAAGATTTCTACTTCACCGGTATAATATTTTTTGAAGATCCACAGAGGCAGAACCCTCCATGAGTCTGCGTTCCTCATCTAATTGAGCTAAAGAGACAGGCTTAGAATATTGTATATTTGAGAGGAGGGTGCTTTCGTCCGCGTAACTGTGAACTGGGTTAGATGTGCTAGAGTGGAGGTCATTGATGTGGAGAAGAAACAAAGTAGGGGCTCAAGCTGAACCTTGAGGGACTTCTGCATTAATTGAATACAGTTCAGGGGAATGGCCATCCACGACAACAGAAATGCTTCGGTGGAGAGGAAATTTGCTGTCCAGGTACAGAGTTTTGGTGGTAGGCCATAGACCGGAGGTTTATTAAGCAGCGCTGCGTGCCAAACCTGGTCGAATGCTTTGGATATGTCTAGAGCGACAATCTGGCATTCACCGTGTAGTTTCATAGACTTGTTTCAAGAATGGGTGACAAAGGATAGGAGGTCGGCAGTTGATCTGCGCTGACGGAATCCATACTGCCTGTCGTGGATTAGACTGTGTTTTTCAGAAAATTTTAGCAATTCGGTGTTTATATGCTTTCCCATCACTTTAGAGACGACTGAAAGGAGAGAAATAGGCCTGTAGTTGCTAGGAAGCGCTTTGGATCCTTTCTTGGGGACGGGTTGTACTCGAGCAGTTTTCCAGTTACTAGGGAATATGCATCTATTGTAAGATGTCTAAAACAGACAGGTCAGGACAGGAGCAAGTTCTGGTGGGCATCTTTTGAGAAGAATTGCTGGGATCTCGTCAAGGCCAGAGGCTTTCCTGGTATTAAGAGAAGAGAGCATCTTTCGTACCTTTTTTTTGTTTTGTAATATAGTATTTTGAATTAAAATTAATCCAACTCCTGCTTTTTTTAGAAGATAACACAAAAACTTAATTCGAAAATAGGACAAGGTGTATAATGACTGTTGTTTTATAAACTTACGGGATCTACTTTTAATGTTATAGAGTTATATATTTTAGATTATTGTATCCAATTGTTGCAAATGGTATGAGTGATCCAGTGGTAGGAAAGTATGCCGCTGGATCCAAGGGTACTGGGTTCTATTTCCAGGGTTCGCCATTCATTTTTTCAGCCCCTACTGTAAAATTATCATTTAGTTGGAGCAGGTTGAATTTCTGCAGGTTCCGATTCACTGAGGAGTCGTGAAGTCGTTAGTCCCGTGTACCGTGCGAGGTTGGGCACGCTGAATATCCCTACCCTCCTTATAGAAAAAACGGGGTTCGGCCAAATTTAAAGGAAATTGAGTTGAAAGTGCTCCCTGTCGTCGGTGATTGGCCATAGTCGCAGAAATACGTTGCCGTTGAGGAAAAGACAAAAAAAGATAAACAATTATCAGCATTATTACTGCCATATTACACAATGCATGTTGGCAACTTAGAATACATTCAGTTAATCAAATACACCTTTTTCAAATGCGCGAACACGTCAATTAGTGGTTTTTAAGCTGTGACCTTTCTTTAATAATATGAAGTTGTCCCAAATTTGAGATATTACGTCGATAATTTGTTTAACCGACAATCCTACTGTTTTGTTGGCTATTTCTAAAGTACATGTCAAGTTATGCTAAACCACCAAGTTTATATTCCTTCCCACAAAAATATACATTATATTATTTTAAAAACAGAAATAAAAAATAGATAATCTAAATCAATTTTCTTTAATCAATGCTTAGGTTGTTGTCGACCGACTATTTGTTAGTAGTATAAACGGAATTGAAATTCGTTTTACACATTTCTGGTTATATTGGGAAAATAAGTCAACATTCATTCCTTATTCGTGCTACTAATTCCTTTAGATTTGTAATAATAAATAAATAAAAATTTAAAATCTGCTGTTTTTTTTTTCAAATTAATGTGTAGGTTAAACCTATTTAACAAAAACAAACTAGGGTAGGATTTGTAGAAGATATTGATGAGGTCGTACCTTAAATTTGGCACACACTCTATGATATTTATTTTATTTTTTGAAAAGACCGCAACATAAAATGTCTATCGACATGTCTGCGAATTATTGGAAAAAGATAGCTGTATCTGATTAACTGAAGTTATTCCATGTTTTAAACTGGCGCTATATGTAAAAAAATTATACTGGCAGGTTTAGGCAAACAATGTACATATTTTTTATTATAAATAAAAAGTCGTAGGGGTAGAAATAGTAGCATTGGTAAGTAAATAACTTAAAAGCTTTATTTCCTGGAAAGCCGCTGCATTTTAAGCTTCACGTAGTTGCATTTGCATCATGTTCGATCCAGCAGAGATAAGACATGTTTGCTGAATATAACTGGGATAAAGTTTGCGTGAAGTTATCCATAAATTCCGAGCCATAGATTTACACGTAGGGTCAGCAGAAAGCGGGATGGATCGTCGTGAAGCGGATTCAACGTAGTAAATTTATGGCTAGCCATAGATGCCAGCCATATATTGCTATATGCTACTACACCTTACCGAAGAAAAAAGAATTTGTCTTAAGTGTTTTGCAATAACATAACACTAAACCAATCGTTTATTATTAACATAGTCATAGAGGACAACTAAATTTTAGTATGTATTATTTGTTATTTTGGTTAGATGTACTCAAATGACAAATATTGGACAATAAAGCCAAGGCCCCAATATAAAAATAGACACAAAAACAAGTTACGAAAGACCTAGTGTATAGCAACCTAAGCAAATTATTTTTGTCACACTCTGGAAAATAAAACAAAATCATTTGAACATCGAGATACTTATTACTAAGTTTTTTCAAATATGACTTATTTTTTGATATTTACAGTTAATGTGCAAAATCATAAAACCAGAAAATTATTACCAAGGCCCTAATGTATAATAACTCATGCAATTTATTTTTTGTCACTTTTTGCAAAAGTGAAAAAAATACATATGATCGAAATAGCTATTACCACGTTTATTTTTTCGCATTTGCAGTAGATGTGCCAAAATCACAAAAACGAAGATCGGGATAGCAATTAAGACGTTTCCAAAATATGAATTAATTTTTGATATTTGCAGTAGATGTGCCAAAATCATATAAACACAAAATGACTACCAAGGCCCTAGTGTATAATAAGATTGCAAATTATATTTTGTCACCCTTTGCAAAAGTGAGAAAAATGCTAATGAAGATCGGGATAACTATTAAGAAGTTTCGGTAATATGAATTATTTTTTGATATTTGCAGTAGATGAGCCAAAATCATAAAAACAAAAAATGATTACCAAGGCCCTAGTGTATAATAAGTTATGCAAATTGTTTTTTGTCACCTTTTGAAAAAGTGAGAAAAATGCATATGGAGATCGGGATAGCAATTAAGACGTTTCCAAAATATGAATTATTTTTTGATATTTGCAGTAGATGAGCCAAAATCATAAAAACAAAAAATGATTACCAAGGCCCTAGTGTATAATGAGAAATGCAAATTATTTTTTGTCACCCTTTGCAAAAGTGAGAAAAATGCATATGAAAATCGGGATAGCAATTAAGACGTTTTCCAAATATGTATTATTTTTTCGCATTAGCAGTTAATGTGCCAAAATCATAAAAACAAAAAATTATTACTAAGGCCCTTATGTGTGAAAAACCATGCAAATTATTTTTTGTCACCTTTTGCAAAAGGGAAAAAAACGCATAAGAAATTCGGGATAGCAATTAAAACGTTTTCGAAATATGGAATATTGCTTGGTATTTGCAGTAAATGTGCCAAAATTATAAAAACACAAAATGATTACCAAGGTGCTAGTGTATAATAAGAGATGCAAACTATTTTTTGTCACCTTTTGCAAAACTGAGAAAAATGCATATGAAAATCGGGATAGCAATTATGACGTTATTTTTTGATATTTGCAGTAGATGTGCCAAAATTATAAAAACAAAAAATGAATACCATGGCCCTAGTGTATAATAAGATATGCAAATTATTTTTTGTCGCCCTTTGCAAAAGTGAGAAAAATGCATATGAAAATCGGGATAGCAATTACGACGTTTTCCAAATAAGTATTATTTCTTCGCATTTGCAGTTAATGTGCCAAATTCATAGAAACAAAAAATATCACTAAGGGCCTGACGCATAAAAGCTCAGGCAAATAATTTTCTGTCACCCTTTGGAAATATAAAAAAAATGCATTTGAACACCGGGATAGTTACTACCACGTTTTTCATTTCAACACTAATGATTCTGTGATACTTACTGTTAATGTGGTAAAATCACAAAACCAAAAATCATTACCAAGGCCCTATTATGTAATACTACACCAAATTTATTTTTTGTCACCCTTTGCAAACGTAAGAAAAAAAAAAGAATTTAAACATCAGGATAGCAGTTAAGAGGTTTTCCAAGAATGTATTTTTTTTCAGTCAATGTGCCACATGAAAGGCAACGGGAAACCACCTTATTTTAACCTATCGTTGCGACTACTAAGCGACTTTGCCTTCAGTCAGTGAGTGAGTGATACAGATTATTTTTATTATGTTTTGGAAAAATGATGAATTTAAATAAATTTAATAAACATGTTGTGTATACAAAGAAACTACCCCAATCTCGTTATAAAAATATGTTTATTATAAAAATTTGCTATAAATTAGGTTTAAAGTGCAACTTATTTTTAGTGGCATAAGAAGACTGTTTGTTATGCTGTACACTGCATACTTGAACAATGCAACATAAAAATTATGAGAATCTAATTAATGTTAGTCACTCTAGTATAGCAGTTAGTGGCTGGTCATATTCAAATATTAAACCTAGCATTTTTTCTCAAATATTATGTATTTGTATATAAAAGCGTCGCATAGATAAAGAGCGTTTGGGCTTTGATATACCGCTTTTACGACGTTGATCCCAGAAAGTTTTACAGCTCTGTTTCTGTACCCTCCTTTTGTAAATTTCAAAGCTTTTACCTGACCTGTCAAACATATGTTTAGAAAAAATTGAAAAGTAACTGTATGACAGCATAATCAATCAATTATTATGCTGTGACTGTATATTAGATTTTAGCGCGTTAAAAAATCTGCAACTTGAAAAATAGGAATAGAATCATATTCAATTCATTCTAAAACTGTCCGAGTTAAGAGTTGTGTATGCTGTAGTATTATACACTAGGGCTTTGGTAATAGTTTTGTGATTTTATCATTTTAAATGTAAATATAAAAAAAAGATTCGTGTTTAAAAAATTGCAAACGTCAAAAAATAATGCATATTGCGGAAACGTCTCAATTGCTATCCGGATCTGTTTATGCATTTTTTTTTACTTTTGCAAAGGGTGACAAAAAATCATTTGCATATCTTATTATACACTAGGGCCTTGGAAGTCATTTTTGGTGTTTATGATTTTGACACATGCGAAAATAATACATATTTGGAAAACGTCTTAATTGCTATCCCGATTTTCATATGAATTTTTTTCACTTTTTCAAAAGGTGACAAAAAATAGTTTTAATATCTTATTATACACTAAGACCTTGGCAATCATTTTTTGTTTTTATGATTTTGGCACATCTACTGCAAATATCAAAAAATAATTCATATTTCGGAAACGTCTTAATTGCTATCCCGATCTTCATATGCATTTTTTCGCTTTTGAAAAAGGTGACAAAAAATAATTTGCATGGTTTTTCATACATAAGGGCTTAAGTAATAATTTTTTGTTTTTATGATTTTGGCAGATTAACTGCAAATGCGATAAAATAATAAATATTTGGAAAACGTCTTAATTGCTATCCCGATCTTCATATGCATTTTTCTCACTTTTGTAAACGGCGACAAAAAATAATTTGCGTATCTTATTATACACTAGGGCCTTGGTAATCATTTTTTTGTTTTTATGACTTTGGCACATCTACTGCAAATATCAAAAAATAATTCATATTTCGGAAAGGTCTTAATTGTTATCCCGATCTTTATATGCATTTTTCTCACTTTTGCAAAGGGTGACAAAATATAATGTGCGTATCTTATTATACACTAGGGCCTTGGTAATCATTTTGTGTTTTTATGATTTTGGCACATCTACTGCAAATATCAAAAAATAATTCATATTTTGTCTCTTCCAAAACATTATTTTTACAAACCACCTGTAGATTTTTTGCTATATTACATGAATAGTAACTTATGCAATAATCATTTTTAATCTAGAAATTCGTAAGAAATATCCTGACGATATTATTATTAAATAAAGTCTTAAGTAACCTCATGCTTTTTGCGGTCCTAGTGTACATAACATTCACTAAAACATGTAAATATTTAAATAGAATTAATATTTTGAGCATTTGGCAACACCGCACAGGCGCATTAATTTTTACTTTTAATGTTCTCATGAAATAGGTCCAGCCAATAACGCATGTACATATTAATACCAGCATGTTAATAGCTGGACGTCCAGCTATTGCACGGTTGGTCCAGCTATTATACACTTGGTATACGAAATGGTCCAGCTACTTCCGCATAGGCATAAGTATATATATATATATATATATATATATATATATATATATATATATATATATATATATATATATATATATGTTTTTCGGAAAAATCAATTTGATTAGCAAAGAGAAAATTATCTAGTTGGTAAATAAATATCTTATTTAATTTCGTTAGCCAGCCCGATCGAACCAGTTTTTCAGGAATATTAAAAAAAAAAGTATTTTCGAAAATAATAAAGTTATTTTGGTAAATGTCTGGACACAAGTTGCTTTTATAGAGACACATCAAATTTTAGGTATTTAGCTTTATAGAAAATTGTGTTATGACTAAGATTGATACAGGGTGCCGAGTCGCCTGGAAAACAGGAAACACGGGGAAAAGTGAGGGAATTTTTAAAAGAGAAATTTTTGTCAGGTAAATCAGGGAAAAATTGTGTAAGAGTCTGGAAATTTTTGTCCCTGTCAGGGAAAAATTATTTATTTTATTTTTTATTTATTCAGATTATTCACAAAGGCACACCCTAAATTGTAACATAAAGCGTTTGTATTGTTTCAACTGATTATGTCAGAAAAAAAAACACAGTACTCAGTCCCCCCACACCGGTCCGAGGCAAGTATTCAGCCGATTCTTGAAGCTGCCTATGCTTGGTGCGGCATCAGTGTCTTCCGGCAGACTGTTCCAAGCATCAAAAGACCGATTGGCAAAGAAGCTCTGCCTATGGGAGGTACGGAACAGTTCTTTCCTCAGTTTGAGCCGGTGTCTTCAAAGTCTTGAATCACTGTACAGGGTCACAAATACAGAACTAGGTCAATGACATAGACCATGCGTTAATTTATACATAGACACAAGATCGGACCCCCTGCGTTTGGCAGAAAGGGAAGGCAGCTCCAGGTGAGAAAGCCTTTTGTTAGTATGTGAGATGCCTAATCTGCTGTGGCCAGGCATGTGTCCCGTATTCCAAATGCGGACGGATATACGTGACGTAAAGCTGCCTAGTGAACTCAGATGATGGAGGACGAAATGACCTCTTGAACATGTACAAGATACTGTTGGCATTCTTTGCCGCTGCAGTCGCCTCTGCGGTCCATGCTAGCTCCGATGTCACGACCACACCCAGGTGGGTGTGCGACTCAACCGTGGCGATGGCATCCGGTCACAGACGGTAACAACGCGGAGGCTTGTTGCGACCAACATGCAATACCTTACACTTAGCAACATTTAGAGGGATTTACCAAACTCCTGTCCAGGACAGTCGCAGAGGGATTTACCAAACTCCTGTCCAGGACAGTCGTCAGCATAGGGACCATGAGTACTGCAGACTGAACCAAGTAAATCTGCAGTGTAAATAAAAAACAGGATCGGTCCTAGGACCGAACCCTGAGTCACTCCACTAGCAACAGGAATCCATTCAGAATGCCTCGCCCCCACCCTGTCGGAGAATCTGCGACCAGTCAGAAATGCCCTTTCCGTATCATGATACCTAATTGAGATTTTCAAAGCAGAACTCGCATTGACAGATAATTTTTTAATCTTTGTCCGTTTTTTTCAAAACTTCATAATTTCTTTTTCGTAAAACAATGTGTTTGCTTTTTGTCCAAGTCTGAACTATTTATTTAAATGATTCCTTTGTTCACAAAACCACAATTGTTTTTTTTATTTAAATTTTGGTTTGTATTTGAAATGGGGAAGCGTGTTTTCTGCCATGAGGAGATAATCGATCTACTGTAGCCTGTAGTAGTTGTTACACATTTTGGGCGTAGACTGTAGAAAATCAACGTCGGGAAAATATATTTTGGCATGTCAGGAGAATCGGGGAAAAGTAAGGGAAATTGATATGCTGTTTTTAGTGGGAATCCTGCCACAAGAACTTTTTTTAACGAAAATATGCTAAAATAATTTACTTACTAAATGTTTATTGAAATTCGCTAAAAAAGACTGTTGTCTCGAAAATTCGCTCGGACATTTTTTTCACGGAAAGTTATTAAAAGTATTTGTTATGAAAAATTGGAAAAAAATTATTTACAAAAAGTAGCCTAAAAAAGTTTTCTACGAAAATTTACGAAAAAAATGTTTTCTACGAAAATTTCCTAAAAAAAAAAGTTTTCTATAAACATTAGACATGGGCGAGGTCACAAGCCATATTGCACCCATATTGCCGGATCTTACTTAACTCCAATAATTTATTTATTTATTTGTGTATTAGTTTAATTTTACATCGTGCCAAACAAAAAAGCTTAACCTTGTGCTTGTCAGATGTAATTTGAAATTGACAGACTTCGGAACCTACGTATTTATAACAATTTGTGAAATAAACATATATGAATGGCTACCTCTCAGGCGCAGTACAAATACGTGTCGACGTTCCTTAATTATTACGTATTAAGGAACGTCGACCTGTGCCTGTACTGCGCTTCCGAGGTAGCCACTTATATTTGTATTTTAGAAGTTATCAGAAATACAATGTAAAGTTTTAGAGCCTCGGTGGTTCAGGGGTAAGAACGTGTGCCTCTGAAGCATCAACTGGGTTCGATGCCAGAGTTCTCCTTTCTCTTTTTCAGTACAAACTGTAATATTAACATCAACCGAGGTTGCGGCATTGTATTTGAGCAAGTTGAATGTCTGCACGTTTCGCCCTTCGGAGGGGGCGTAAAGCCGTCGGTCCCGTGTCCATGCGATGTTAGGCACGTTTAAGATCCCTACCCTCCTTACAGAAAGGCAGGGGTTCGGCAAAATTTCCAGGATAGTGAGGTGAAACTGCTCCCTGGCGTTGATGATTGGCCATAGTCGCGGAAAAAGGCCGACGTTAAAGAAACAAAACACACACACAACACACACAATGTAAAGATCCATCTG
Source organism: Tillus elongatus (assembly GCA_964006375.1). Lineage (NCBI taxonomy): Eukaryota > Metazoa > Arthropoda > Insecta > Coleoptera > Cleridae > Tillus > Tillus elongatus. The sequence goes on along the minus strand of OZ023263.1, from coordinate 57,754,837 downwards.
ACCTTTGTAAAAACAATTTGTCAATTATATATAAAAAAGTGTATGAAATTCTGCTACCATAACGCACTTGCTGCGTCCGAACTTTTACAACGGGATTTCAAAACAACTACAATGCGTAATAGTTCATAAGTTTAGAATTTTTTATCCTCTGATGACGCTAACTTTGTTAGTGAAACGATCGTCAGGTTTTTTAAAATGTGCTGTGGTGATTTGGGTTTTCCAAGTGTATTTATATATTGAGAAAAATTTTTTAGTAAAAATTTAAACGAATGAGCTTTTCATAACGTGTATTCTTATAAGTAGTTGCCAGATATACGACGCGCCGATCAAATATCTAATAATTGCATACGCACCTCTAACCTACTCTGAGAATTTTCGTCAACGATAATCTTCCACATCTGGATTTTAGAACATAATCTAAGGCAAATAAGTTAAATGAAATTGGCTGATTATTAATCATACAACATACTTCAAATATTGTTATTATACATATCACGTCACATCTGTTCTGATCTTTTGGTTGTCCCATGTCTCTGTTATTATAATGGCTTAACATGTCACAAAGGCTCTTCCATGAGATTTATATATTTCCCGACGAAGAAAGGAACGATGAGAAAGGCAATAAAGTCCTGTTTACCGTTAGTGGGAGTTTAAAAGCGCTCATTTGCCGACCTATACCACTATCGGATTCGTAATAAAGAACACCCACCGAATTGACTTGTTTCTAGTGCCCTTACGATGACCAAAACTGAACTAACGAGCAAAGACCGTTATAAATAACGAGGAGAGTGGTCTTTGAGAAAGCTCATTTTCATCAGTTGATTACGAGGCCTAACGTAAAAATAAAGAAGTAATTCCGTGAATCCAATTAGGTCGCAGAATTTGTTTACATTTAGTTTTCTGAACTGACCGTTATGATGCTTTATTTATGGCATTGTGTTTGAGCAGAATGAATTTCTGCACGTTCCGCTGTTTGGAGGGCGCGAACAGCCGTCGGTCCCGTGTACCACGCGAAGTTGGGCACAATAAATATTCTTAGCCTCCTTACCGAAAGGCAGGGGTTCTGAGCAATTTTCCGGATACTGAGGTGAAACTGCACCCTGCCGTTGGTGATTGGCCGAAAAAGTAGACCGACGTAAAAAAAAATTAAGATTATATATATATATATATATAAATATATATATATATATATATATATATATATATATATATATATATATATATCGTTAGTTAAAGAAAGTGTCTGATTTATATTTAAGTTCACTGTGAATGAGAAGATTGGAAGCTTATTGTGTTCAGTAATCCAATATACATTATGACGTCACACTAACGTGAGGCGTAAACACCTGCCCCCGTCCCACGCTCCTCGCCGGATCCGTCCGTGAATCAGACGAGCGCGACCACGGGACGCGCTCGTCTGGTTCACGGACGGATCCGGCGGGAAGCGTGGGACGGGGGCAGGTGTTTACTCGGAAGGACCGAGGGTAAGTCATAGTATTTCCCTCGGAGCCCATGCAACGGTGTTTCAGGCCGAGATGTACGCCATCCTGCACTGTGTGCGGGGGAACAAGAGGAGGGGCTACAAACTGATAGCCACAGACAGCCAGGCAGCACTTATGGTACTAAGTAGCCCACGGGTAAATTCCTGGCTGGTGAGTGAGTGCCGAGACGAGACGAGCGACCTGGCTCGGCAGAATGAGGTGACCCTCATCTGGGTGCCGGGTCACTCGGGGGTCAAAGGCAATGAAAAAGCTGACAGTCTCGCGAAGAGAGAGTCAGCAGAACCATTTATGGGACCAGAACTGGCTCTGGGCGTGTCAAAGAGCACTGCCAGGGGAGCCATTGGCTCAGAAACCAACACAAGGTCTACTGGGCGGACTGTCCAGGGCTCAGACATGGGAAGTCAATAATTGACGGACCCAGTTTAAAGAGAGCTGTAGAGCTGCTAAATCTTAGCAGAGGACAGCTTAGAAACACAACAGGTCTCTTGGCGGGACACATGGCCGTTAAGAAACACCTGCATAAAATGGGGCGGTTCGAAGGGGACCTCGCATGCAGACTCTGCGGCGAGGGGGAGGAATCAGTCCAGCACATCTTGTGCGAGTGTAAAGCTCTGGACCGCAAAAGACAACTGATCTACGGTCAGTCTAGACCGGAGACAGAGCAATATAAAACTTCACACTACCAATCGCTGTGTAGACTAGTTCAAGGCACAGTGATTTTGGAATGGGTGGAGTAAGACTAAGGGTATGCACAATCAACCAAAGGTTGCAATGCTATCGGGGCGGCAAGGCCGCGGACGAGCCCTGAGGGAACAAAAAAAACGTGAGGCGATTAGTTTATCAGTTTGCTACAAGTCTAAACTTCAAGTAAGATCATTCGGGAATCATGGGAAATAAATAAGATAACTAGTAAAGACTGGGTGTCCGATGTCAAGAGAATATAGAAATATTCTACCAAAATTATTTTGGCTTACAAATTTTTTTTATTTTTCTTCGAAAAGATTTATGAGTACCGTCGAAACTAGAATCCCTAGTATTTTACAAGGACCAAAAACCATAGCGGAACAAGCACCAAAAGTCATAGCACCTGTGAGGAGGAATCAAGTTAGGGATATTTTTTCTGGGGAGAGAGAGGAACCAATGTCACCATGTGTGGCAGTATCAACCATTGGAACTGCTCTGCCACCAATTTATATACAAGGTGATTCGTAACGCACTGGACACAAAATGTATGCATGCCGATTTTTTATATAAAATTTTTCTCTGGCGCCCATGGTTGGTGAGATATTGACAAAATAAGATTATTTAGTAATTACAAGAAACAGCTGTATTGCAGCAATGCCCCAAAATATAACAACAAAATTTGGTAGATGGTTTTCTTTTATCAAGGTCGTGAGATGAGGTCAAAACTACTTAAATCGGCCAAAAATAAGTTATGTTCCTTTAAAGTCACTTAAAATATCATAGCGTATGCCTCGGCCGCTCTGCCAGTCATCTGTTGCTAGTTGTTGTCAAATCTGACGTTACTTAAATTTATTAAGTTTTACAATAATTATTGTCTTATGTTTCTTGTTTTCTTTTGTGATAATAATTTGTTTGCCAAACTGGCTGTAAAATTCTGGGTTAATGAACAAGTTGACATGCTTATGGTATAAGGGTTTTGCGAGGGTAATTGCCGCAGAAGTGTAAACGTATTTTGATGAATATTGCCTAATCGTATTATACCACATCGGCAAACGTTTGCCAATGACGAAAGTAGCTCGGGAAACGGGTTCCTTTTCCTTACAAATTGCTGGAGAGCGCGTTCATGCAGTGAACGCACGAATTGAAGGGCGTTTTCTAGACCGTATTGAAAGTTAACATTCCAACCAGCACCAGACGACTATCCAAGCAATTTCATATACCACAGCCGATGGTCCATAGAATTATCCGACGTAATATGCTGCATACCTATCATGTTCAAAAAGTGCAAGAACTGCTGCCGCAGGATTTGCAGGCAAGACTGTTTTCTTTTTGTAATTTAATCTTACATCAGACCTCATTCATTTTCCCAAGACCATCCTTTTTACGCAAGGAGGGATATTATGAATGTGCATAACTGCTACCACCTCCAAAGAAAATTTAAAATAAAGGTGTGGGCGGTATAGTTGAAGGACATTTGGTTGGGCTGGTTATTTTAACAAACTACTTAAACGGGGAAACATATTTGCTTTTCTTGCAAGATGTTCTTCATGAGCTACTGGAGGAGCTGCCCTTACAACTGCGCAGCGAAATGTGGTTTTTGCATGATGCACGCCTCCACATTTCACTACAGGTATTCGTGGATTTTTAAACTAACAGTTTTCAAATCGATTGATATGTCGTGGAATTAATTGCCCTCAACATTGGCCAGCACGATCACCAGACTTGAATAAATGTGACTTTTTTCTCTGGGCGGTGGGGCGGGTTTTAAAAGAATCTGTGTGGTTGACAACAGTTTAACCTGAGTAAAATTTGTGGAGTCGCATCAATAATAAATGGACCATTGAACAGAGTCGACTTTACATTTCGACGAAGGGTGCAGTTGCAAAATAAATACTCTGTATTAATTGCCGAGCTTTCGGAATAGTTTATTCCATTAACAACGATATAACGCAAGTTTTACTTGAACTAATTATTGATTAATAAACATGAAAGAAAAACCCTTTTTGAAAATTCGACTTAAGTCAAATTTTCAAAAAGAGTTTTTCTTTCATGTTTATTAATCAATAATTAGTTCAAATAAAACTCGCGTTATATCCTTGATAATGGAATAAACTATTCCGAAAGCTCGGCAGTTAATACAGAGTTTTTATTTTGCAACTGACGGCTATCCCACAATTTTTACGTAAATAACAATATTACCGTCACAATATCTATATATATATATATATATATATATATATATATATATATATATATATATATATATATATATATATATATATATATATATATATATATATATATATATATATATATATGGGCCTTTTAAAGAAATGCGTAAAATCTTCGATTATTATGTACGTTGGCCAAGTTGTTCGTATCAATGACATAGCCAAGTTAACAGCTGCATTGTTTTCTTTCACGCCTTTAAAGTGCCTTTAAAAGTACTAGTTTACGGCAAATCAATAGACTTAAATCATCAAAACGATGTTCCTGATTATCCATACCTCGACCAAGGGAAGATGAGTAAACGAGCATCAAAGTTGTCTCAAGTTACTATATGTCAAAGTAAATTCACCTAACAGAATAATATCCGAAAGATTGAACGAAACTGTGAGTCGAGTCATGACTTCTGCAAGGAAAAGAGCTCTCTCGCTATTGGAAATATGTCCTCTGCCCAAAGCCAAGCCAAAAAACAACTCTTGCAGGTAAGAAAAACGTAGTGTTGTTTATACTATCACTCCTGAAAGAGACAACTTAGAAAAGGCAGCAAAGGCACGCTCTGAAAAGGAAAAGAAGAAGCATCCAGTGAGACTAGTTTATAAGCCAGATATGAAGCGAGTGAAAAAACGGGTGTTTGAGGACATCTAATGTGGAAATCAAAATAAATAGTTTTCTTCAATTGTGATAAGACGGCAAGAGTCAAGTTCGACAGATGAAGCCGAACTGATGCTGAAAAAGGTGAAGATGGATGAAGCGACGAAAATATCGGTGAACATGCAAAGAGAAAATACATACAGACGAACATAGCATCTCATCCTTTTTTGCAGTCGGTTAAAAATTAAATAATTCGTTATTTTACTTAGTAAATAAAATGTATAAAATCCATAAATACTATCGTTGTATCTTAAAAGAGTTAAATAATACTAATGCTTACTCCTTGTATAAATATAAATGCTCAGGATTTTTGATGAGTTATGTTGGAACATCATTCCCTGATTTATTTCTTGTATTTCGTTTACTAGCGTCATTATCATAATTTAAGGTGATGCATTTTTATAATAGGTATCGCTGTAGGTCTAAAACTCAATCAAAAATTTACTACATAGAAATTAATTGCCGATGATAAAATATACGCCTATACGATGAAAGTGGGTTCCTTTAAACCATCAATGAACTATTCACTCAGTATTGTACCTCTACATTAAACACGTTTGAGTAGGTTTCATTTGGTCTATAAGAAAATATACTTAGCATTAAAACTGTCAATGTCCTCAAAGCACAATAAATTCTGGACGCAGCAAGTGAGTTATGGTAGTGAATTTTCATAAAAATCTTTTTAATAACAAATATGTGTGTTTTTTTAAGAAAGCAGACATCAAATTTGGTTACAAATATAACCTATATAGTAAAAACAATGTGCCATGTTCCATTAAAATAACTTTATTGTGTGAAAATGTACAAAAATTTCCAAAAATTAACTTAAAATGTTCCCGAAAAAACACGTTTCTTGGCCAACCTTATAGGTTAATAGCAAATTGAGCTGTTCAAATATGAAACATTTGATCAAAATTCGCTACCATAACGCACTTGCTGCGTCCAGAATTTATTTTCGTACAAACATGTATTATATTTCGATGGAAAATGCAAAAATGCAATAACATAAGGCGTGTTTGATTAAAAAAAGAAGGAAATTTGTATCACCAACGACTTATGGGCCACCCTGTGATTGTAGAAATATTATTTTAAGATGTAGCTCAAGACACCCTATAATTAATATATACAAATTTTCTTCATATCTTATATAATAACGGATAGGTATATTGAGCTTTATTGATTTTTTACGAAAATTCTACAAAAATTATATACTATTAATGATAAACTCTATAGCTAGGGCTACTGCCAAGCATCAGAGGAAGGGTCTATTTGAAATGAATTTTCTGGAAACATTTTATTAAAATGAAGGACAATGACGGTTGAAACTAAGACTTCAGGGTTTGTAAAACATTCTTCTTGAGACACTTTATTTCCATAGCCCGTATTAGATTCAAGTTCTTTTCCTAAATGTTGCCAATTTTGACGTTTAAATCGCAACTTTGACGTTTTGTGAAAAACCTCAATTTATGTTTCTTTAAATGCCTATAACTTTTTTGTCTTTTGACATACAGAGCTAAATTTTGGTACGTAGCTTACCTATAAGGATGTAAACCTGCGTACCAAATTTGGTTGCCCTTACTTTGTTAATTCCTGAGATGTAAATTTTTCTCAAAAGAAAACACAAAATTTTCCGGGAAAACCTGGGCAGATTTTCTTGGCTAACGAACTCATCCAAGCCATTTGCAAAAGGAATTTTTTCACCAAATTTGATCAAAATCGGCCCATTATTTTTTGAGTTATCAGTGTGATACATATATATATATATATATATATATATATATATATATATATATATATATATATATATATATATATATATATATATATAAATATATATATATATATATATATATATATATATATATATATATATATATATATATATATATATATATATATATAAACATATAAAAATTGAAACTGACCCCGGATATGTTTTCTGGGGGACCTAATTAGCGCTCATTTGAAGAAATTTTTTCAAAATTCAAAAGTCGGGATCTCCTCATTAGTGAATTTTTTTTAAAGAAAATTCACTAAAACTACACCATACAAACAAATTATGGTGGTAATATATATTCCACTAGTGAATGTAAATACAATGGGCGCCTAAAATATGGAAGAAACTAAGTAAAAGCGAAATGATTTTTTTTTGTGGAAAAAAAACGTCAAACACTACCATAACGCACATGCTGCATTCCGGCCTTATAATAATTATAAGGCCGGGACGCAGCACGTGCGTTTTTAGTGTATGTATGTATGTATGTATGTATGTATCACACCGATAACTCACCGATAAGTTCGTTATCCAGAAAAATCGGCCCAGTTTTTTCCCGGAAATTTTTGGTTTCTTTCGGAAAATTGTTATATTTCCAGAAATAACAAATTTAAGGCAAGCAAATTTGGTACGGTGGTTTATGTCACACAAGGTAAACTATGTACCAAAATTTAGATCTATAGGGTGAAAGAAAAAAAAACTTATAGCCACTGATGACTAGATAAACGCACAAAAGCAAAATATTTTGTCTCGATAACAAAATCTATTGTTTGTTGCAGATACAGACTTTTTGGCGCAAATAGGCTAAGAAATGGCAGAAAAATTACTTTGAAAATTTGATAACTTTTCCTCTGAAAACGTAAAAGTCACGATTTGAAACGTCAAAATTGGCAACTTGTAGACAAATAACCTTAAGCTAATACGAGCTTATAGAGAAAATGTCGCAAGAAATGTGTTTTACAATTCTCAGCTTTAACCGTGATTGTCCTTCATTTTACTAAAATGTTTCCAGAAAATTCATGTCAAATAGACTCTTTGTCTGATGCTTTAGCAGTAGTTTTAGTTACAGAGTTTATGGTCTTTATAATTTTTAGCAAATTTTCCTAGAAGAAATTCGCTCATGAAGAGACCGCGTTTTTAAATTTTAAAAAGACTTTTTAAATGAGCGCGAGTCAGGTCTCCTAGGACCCATATCTGGGGTTAGTTTCAGTTTTTATCTGTTTACATATATACAGGGTCACTCATTTTTACGGTAAACCTCAATATTACTGTTATTATACAAGATACGAGAAACAATTGTATACGTTACTTATAGGGTATCTAACAGTCACAGGTGGCCCATAAGTCGTTGGCGATACAAATTTTCTTTTTTAAATCGAACACTCCTTATATTATTGCATTTGTGCATTTTCCATCCAGTTGTAATACATGTTTGTTTTCGAGTTATTTTAATTGTTTTGCAACTTTTCACATTTTTGGCACATATCAAAAATTGTGACACGGCGTTTTTACCATAAAAAAATTGAATCTAATACCAATGACGGATTCAGAGAGCTTTTCGTTTATATTATTTCATGGAAAAATCGATATGCCGTATACAGGGCGCTCTCAAATAAAATAGTGACTGAATTTAAAAAAAATCAAATTGTCGTAACTCAAGTATTTCAAAAAGAACAGCCTGTATTTTGTGTTTCAGAAGTGAATGGCATAATAATAAATGTTTAATAAGTTATCTAAAAAAATGTTTTCGGATTTTCGTAAAAAAATTGTAAAATTTGGGAGTTTTGTCGAAAAGCTTATTTGATGAAATATGGTACATTGTTTCTACTATATAGGTTATGCTAGTAACCAAATATGATCCCTGTTTTCAATAAAAAAAATACATAGTTGCTATTAAAAATATTTTTATATTTATTATTATTTTCATAAGTTTTTCGCGAGCAAATTGATTTATTTAAATTTGCTACCATAACGCACTTGCTGCGTCCCGAAATTTTATAACATATCAGGAATTGATAAATTGTTATCACAAATATCAAGTGATACTTAACAGTCATACCGTTTACGAGGAGGAGGAAGTGGGAGAGCCACAGAGCTCTCACTCTGTACGGTAGAAACATCCCAATCGCCAGGGAGGTAAAATATCCAGGGGTCGTACTGGACTGTAAGCTAACCTGGAATGGTCACATTGAAAAATTACTGCGTAAGGCAGTAATGACCCCCGATGTCACTAGGCGGCTATATGGAAAAACGTGGGAACTGAGGCGTAGTATGGCCTACCGGCTGTACAAAAGGGTGGTCAGACGATCGTCAACATACGCGGCACTGGTCTGGTGGCCAAAGGTGACACAATCCAGTGCCAAACAAAAAGATCTAAAGGATGGCTTGCCTAGGCATCACAGGGGTCATGGCTACAACCGCCATGAAGGTGTTGCTGGACACCCCCCCCCCCCCACACACACACACACAATTTTATTCGGAAGGACCGATGGTAAGTCACAGCATTTCCCTAGGAGCTCATGCAACGGTCTTTCAGACCGAAATGTACGTCATCCTGCACTGCGTGCGAGAGAACAAGACGAGGGGTTATACCAAAAAGCAGATCCTCATAGCCACAGATAGCCAGGCAGCTCTTAAGGCCATAAGTAGCTCACGGGTAAATTCCAGGCTGGTAAGTGAATGCCGAGACGAGACGAGCAACCTGGCTGGGCAGAATGAGGTCACCCTGATTTGGGTGCCGGGTCACTGGGGGGTCAAAGGCAATGAAGAAGCTGGCAGTCTCGCGAAGAGAGGGTCAGCAGAACCATTTATGGGACCAGAACCGGTCCTGGGCGTGACGAAGAGCACTGCCAGGGATCCATTAAGTCCTGGGTCAGAAATGAATATAAGGTGTACTGGGCAGACTGTCCACGGCTCAGACATGGGAAGTCAGTAATTGAGGAACTCAGTTCAAAGTAAGCTGTGGAGCCGCTAAATCTAAGCAGAGGACAGCTCAGGAACATAACAGGACTCTTGACGGGACACATGGCCGTCAAGGACAACCTGCATAAAATAGGGCGGTTCGTGGGGGACCTGGCATGCAGATTCTGCGGCGAGGGGGAGGAATCAGCCCAGCACATCTTGTGCGAGTGTAAAGCTCTGGACCGCAAAAGACAACTGGTCTACAAACAGCTTAGAGCGGAGACAGAGCAATATAAAACGTTAGGTCACCAGTTGATTTGCAGACTAGTTCAAGGCACAGTGATTTTCGAATGGGTGGAGTAGAAAGGACAAAGGGCATGCACAACAAGCCAAAGGCTACGGTGCTATCGGGGCGGCCAAGATGCGAACGAGCCCTAAGGAAAAAAGATACTTAACAGTGACAGATTTAAATAACTTTGTTATTTATGCCAGCTTGTGACATGAACATATGGTTATTTATCCGCCTATACTTCTCTTTACTTGCACGGGTTCAAATTCCCATGAAAATTTAATTAACAACTTTTGACATTTTTTGTCAATTTTAGTAAGACATTATATCATTTGAATTTTATGTTTTTTTACAGCAAATTTTGTTTAAAAAAGGAAATTTATTGTGAAAAAAGTTTGCGAATTCACGTGAAAAAAATGTTTACGAATTTTCGTAAAACAATTATTAAATAAGCAAGTTTTTTGTGTAAAAAGCTTGTGCCGAAGTAGATATTTTCAGAACAGCTGTAGATATGAAAAGCGGCTGTTCGAAAATAAATATAATATAAATCACACGAGTAAAAATTCCACGCAGTAAAAATTATTTTTTTACGATTAATATTTCTTAAAAGTACGCATTTTCGAATTATCGCGGCGGAGTAAAAACATATCTGCAGAAGATAAGGATAAGTATCTTCCACCGATTAAGATGTTTCAGCCGGGGACTGCAGAGAGAAAAATAACTACTGAAGGCAGAAATAGTTCACCGTAGCGTGTCGAAATTTATAACTTGAATTTTGATTCAGTAAATGAAAAGTATGTTCGTAAAAATGGTAACAAAACGTTAGAATACAGTACCGTCCGTCCCGTTGTTGTGTGAGACAATTTCGTATTCTAATAATTCTACCGAAGGCAGTCGAAGTAAGAACATTTTAGGCTTGTCTTATTGTATTTAGTTATAGCGAATTTTCGGATATTTTTCTCAGTTCCCACGCGTCTATCCGTCGACGTCGAGATTGCGAGATTTAGCGTAATTCCCCTCTATTACCTTATCCCACCATTGTTGGCGTGTCGTAATACTTCTGGGAGGTGATGCTGTAGCTAACACAGATCTCTCAAGGGTATTGCGTAGGACCGTTCCGATTCCACTCTGGTCTGGACGCTGTATGTACACAAGCAGGCCAAGGTCGAGTCAGTATATGAGATTATCCTTCCACAGGGTGTTCCCCTATAACCCTCCCGTTCTTTATCGACGCCCTGACGTCAAGGCGTTTGATCGCGTGGTACCGGCTTCGACAGATAGACGCCATTTTAACTATTTGAGGAGCGTTTCTCCGATCGACCCACTTAACGGCTGCATCCACGGGTTGTAAACCAGAACACTCGGAGTTCCCGTCCGCATGACTCCCGCATTTTCTTTTCGTGGGGAAGAATTAATTTCGTTGGCCCGTCACCAGTAACATAACTTGTTTTAGGATAAATTAGCGTGATAAGTACCTTTCACATTGTAGGAATACCAGTGGACTGTAACGTTTTATAATGTAATAAATAGTGTGGAAATTATATTCAGTGTATGTTATAACAGCAAATAAATCTGCTACACCCATACAAACTTTCGGAAGGTCAGGGAAATACCGGGGGAGCGATTAAAGCCCGCAACCTCGGAGGTATCTATACGACCTGTTAGGTCATAGGCTACCGGATCCTCTCCACAGAGCTATCCGGGCACTCTGACCACAACCGCGGCCAGAGCCTTGTGACGAGGTCGCATACATCCTCGCAGGGAGTAAACCCTTTCAAAATCTGGCGCCCGGGACCGTTCCCGTAAATCTGATCCACTGCATAATTCACCCCGCAAGTCAGGACTCGTTACAAGCTTTTTATTAATTTTTGGTTATACGATTTTCATATCATTTCAGTGTAACTTAAGAAAATCTTTATTTTAAAAAATCGCGAAATAAATTCCAATTTAAAAAACAAATGATTTTTGTGAATTATTATATTTCGGCTGGTGTAGTTTTTGTGTAAATTGCTTGAATATGTTGGTTGGCCAGGAAAATTGGACAAGTGTTTTTCGGCAAAATTTTAAGTTTATTTTAGAAAAATGGTTGTAATTTTTCAAACATAAAGTAATTTTAATGAAATATGGTTCATAGTTTCTACTGTTTATTGAGGTTGTACTATCTACCAATTTTGACGTTTTTCATTCCAAAAAGACTTATTTAAAATTAAAAACATTTTAATGAAAATTCACATACCATAACTCAGTTGCTGCGTCCAGACTTTTTATGCATTGTTTTAATGATAATGAAACTAACAGTCGATACAAAAAGCTCTTTACGTATTTACATGATATTATCTGATTAATAAACTCTCCATTTATGAAAATTGTCCTTTGTGTCTCGCTTTTATAGACCCAATTTCATACTCGTATTCTTGTTTGCTTTATGCCATTATATTATTTCCTCATATGATGTCCCTTGCAAATAAAGGAAAATCCTGTACATTATTATCCGGAGACTTGAGATTTTGATAAGAGTATATTCCTATTATAAAGATATTTGAATTTAGGGAATCTTTGGATGTGGATCCGGTATCGCGGACTAAATTGAAAACACAACCCTAGGCTAAGATTCATATCTCGGTTAAGTCAACACAATGTTTACCGAGCATCACGTATATTAAAATCTATTGATTTTTTTCAACATTCAAACAAAGATGCATCGCATCGGATACTATTGCTTTTTTTGATGTAAAGTTTATTCAAGCTTATTCAAGTTTTCTATTTCAGAAAATAGATTGAAACTTGCACGACTGGATGCCATGTAGTTTTGTTTACGTAATTGAAAAATCACGTTTTTAAAACAAGTTGGCGCTGTGATGAATCTTTGCATGAGAATTGTGTCTGAGGCGTATTAAAAAACTTCTGGACGCAGCAAGTGTGTTATGGTGGTGAATTTTCATAAACATGTTTTTAATAGCAATCATGTTTTTTTATGAAAGCAGGATCAATCGGTGACGGTCGACTTTACTGCAACTGGAATCAAGCAAAACGGCGCACACCACAAGAAAGAGTACGTAACGTAAATAAATAATCAGCAAAAAAATTTACGGAAAAACCATAAATAGCAGAATAAATGATAATTAAAGTTATGAAAAATGCACTATTTTCAAGTTTCGAACTGTCACTTTTCAACAGCGTTGCCACATTTAATATTAAATTCCAAGAGTGTTTTGCCGCTTGAACACAACAAAAGATCTTAAATGCTTTTTACACACACTCCTGCCGACCACCTGACTTTCTGGACCTGACAAGAGACCACTTTATCAAAATAAAAGCTGAAACCGTTTAAAGTTTTATGTCATTGTGCCATAGTTACCACATAAAATTTCCATAAAGAAAAAAGAAGACAAATACTACCCTGTAATAAGGAAATAGATTCGAAACTGACAATAACGCCTATCTGCATGAAATATGTCAACAAAACAACAGTCTTAACCTCTGGTACAAAAATATAGGTTTTTATTGTAAATCTAAATGTTTTAATTGATTTTATCACTGAAAGGTTATTAAAAACGAAATATACCACATTGTTCAACTTTATCAAGGTATGTACAACTGTTTTTAGGCCATATTCTATTATAATCACGTTGAAATGTAGTTGCGGTAAAGTCGACCGTCACCCATCAATCTATATAGCTGAAACAATGTGCCATGTTTCATCAAAATAACTTTATTGTTTGAAAATGTACAAAAATTTCCGAAAGTAAACTTAAATTGTTCCCGAAAAAACTGGTTTCCTGGTCAACCTTATAGGTTAATAGCAAATTGAGCTATTCAAATTTGAAGCATTTAATGAAAATTCGTAACCATAACGCACTTGCTGCGTCCCAAATTTCTTTTCTTACAAAGATATATTATATTTCGATGGAAAATGCAAAAATGCAATAACATAGGGCGTGCTTGATTAAAAAAACAAGAAAATTTGAATCACCAACGACTTATGGGCCAGCCTGTAATTGTGGAAATATTTTTTAAGATGTAGCTCAAGACACCCTATAATTAATGTATACCTTTTTTTCGTAACTTGCATAATAACGGATATATTGAGCTTTAATGATTTTTTACGAAAATTTGACAAAAATGATATACCATTAAACGATAAACTCTATAGCCAACACTACTGCCAAAGCATCAGAAAAAGGGTCTATTTTAAATGAATTTTCTGGGAATATTTTAGTAAAATGAAGGACAATGACGATTGAAACTAAGAGTTCAGGCTTTGTAAAGCGTTCTTCTTGAGACATTTTCTTTCCATAGCTCATATTAATTTCAGGTTCATTGCCTAAATATTACCAATTTTGACATTTTAAATCGCGACTTTGACGTTTTGAGGAAAACCCAAATTTATTTTTCTTTAAATGCCTGTAACTTTTCGTCTCTTAAGATACAAAGCTAAATTTTGGTAGGTAGCTTACCTATGATGATATGAGCGTACCAAATTTAGTTGCCCTTACTTTGTTAATTCCGAAGATATAAATTTTTTTCGAATGAAAACTCAAAATTTTCCCGGAAAACTTCGTTAAATTACTTGACTAACGAACTTATCCAAGCCATTTACAAAAGAAAGGTATGTGCCAAATTATATATATATATATATATATATATATATATATATATATATATATATATATATATATATATATATATATATATGTATGTATGTATATAAATATATAAACATATAAAAATTGAAACTGACCCCGGATATGGGTTCTAGGGGTCGTAGTTCGCGCTCATTTGCAAAAAAGTTTTCAAAATTCAAAAGTCGGGATCTCCCCATTACTGATTTTTTTTTTTACAAAAATTCACTAAAAAGTCATAACCAATTTTAAGGAAATTGGAGTCATGAAAGTTAACTCATTAAATGGTAAAAGCTTGGACGCAGCAAGTGTCCTGTTTTGGAGCCATTTTAAGAGGTTAAGAAACATGACTGAAAATGAACTTTCAAGGCCTCAATTTTCTTACTCCCTAAGCAGTGGATAAGGTTGGGTTGGGTTGTTGTAGCTTGATTGTGACCTCAGTGTGCCTAGTCCCCAAATTTCAACGGAGATTGTCTCTAAAGTCTGTTCATCATTGGGCCTGAGAGATGAGAGAGATCTGACCGTTCGTCACAAGTCTTGTATTATTCACACCATTTAGTCTACCTGGCTCGTTATTAGTTCAATTGTTAATCGGATCCGTGAGGTTTATTGAATCAGGTACTTTCATAATGATATTTAGAAGATTAGGCGGGTTAGAGAGGAGCCTCGGTGGTCCAGGGGTAAAAACGTGTGCCTCTGAACCAAAGGGTAATGGGTTCGATTCCCAGGGTTTCCGTTTCACTTTTTCAGTAGAAACTGTAATCAATAAACATCAATCGAGGTTCTGGCATTGTATTTGAGCAAGTTGAACGTCTCCACGTTCCGCCCTTCGGAGGAGGTGTAAAGCCGTCGGTCCCGTGTCCATGCAATGTTAGGCACGTTAAAGATTTCTACCCTCCTTACAGACGGTTAGAGTATATAGTCTGTACATATATATATATATATATATATATATATATATATATATATATATATATATATATATATATATATATATAACTTAACATAAAATTCGATGCTTACCATGGAGATCTCGGAAACTGTAAGATTTACAAAGTCGATTAAATTCGTGAAAGGTTGTGTATTTTAGTGCCCAACGATTTGAGGCAAAGGGACCGGACCGAGGACATTTTGTTCCTGAAATATCCGGGAAAAACTGAAATTTTGGAATTTTTATTTCTGTTTTACTTTTTTATCAATCACCCTATGGAAACTTCGTTTTTCACATTCTTTGGACATTGTTAGATTTAAGTGAAAATGGATTTTTCGAATTAAGAAAATTCAGGTATGTTGATACTTTATTCTAATCATAGAAAGAGCGAATTTTATCTCTGACTATATACAAGAAGAATACAAGATTATCGTACTGTTTTCAAAAAATGGACAAAAATATTGAAGAATATGGTTCTTTTAAGAAACGAAGAACGAATTAGAATTAGAAAAATGATTGAAGAAGAGCTTACACAAGTTATACAGTTGTGGTTATACAGTTAGGTATTATTATAATCCCGTCTCCTGAACACACACACACAATTGGTAAACTGCTCAGTTAACTGAACAATATAAATTTTAAATAAGGTCAAACTAAATAGTGGCACTCTGGTTGAAATAAAAAAAAATACTAAACAAAGTTTTTAAAACCCTCTGTTCAAACAAAAACAAACTGGTTTCACTTATTAGAGAATACAATTGCATTCTAAGATATTCAGTTAAGAATTCTTATGAACTAACACAACATTGAATAAATAAATAATTCCGACAAATAGTACATTAGTCTCGTTTGATGTTTGTATCATGTATTCTAAGATACCTCCTAGAGAATATTTAACTCTATTACAAAACGTTTTAATAGAAAAGAACGTAAATGCCATAAAAAGACAAGAAACAATGAATCTTTTTAAGGAATGTATAAAACAAAACTACGTTAAATTTAATGATAAAATTTATATGCAAAATAAAGGCCTACCTATGGGTAGTCCGTTGTCTCCTTTATTAGCCAACATTTTTATGGAAAACTTAGAGAACCAAATTTTAACATCAGAACTTTCAGATAATATTTGCGTTTGGTACAGATAGGTAGATGACATTTTAGGATATTTCACGGTAGCCATACAAATGAATTTTTAAATTTTATTAATAACCTTCACACAAATATTAAGTTTACTTTAGAAGAAGAAGCTAATAGTTGTATAAATTTTTTAGACTTAACGATTAGAAAGTTAGAAAATAATTCATTTGACTTTTCAATATATAGCAAACCAACTTACACTAACACAACCATATCCTACGATTCATGTCACCCTTTTTCACAAAAGCTCTCAGCCTATCATTCTATGATACATCGTGCATTTTCAATACCTATGTCACAAAACAATTTTGAAAAATAAATTTCAATAATTAAGCAAACAGCATTTAATAATGGCTATTCTGTTAAAATAATATATAAAATGATAGGGGGGAAAATAATACAAATTAGCGATTAATTTAATTTATGCAAATATTAGAGACAAAAAAGACAACAGGTATGTTTCTATTACTTATTTTGGAACCATTTCAGAAAACATTTCAAAAGTTTTAAATACCAATACAAATACAAAAATAGCTTTTAAATCTTACAACACGACGCGTGATTTGTTATTTAACGCGAAAGAAAAATCTTGTTTGTTGACAAAAGCGGGAGTTTATAAATTAGCTTGTACACATTGTAACGCAATCTACATAGGTCAAACTTCTAGAAATTTTAACACCCGATACAAAAAACATATTTCTGCAATTAGAAATACCCACGCTGACAAATATACATTTGCAAAACATATCATTGTTACTCAACATAGACCCACAGTAAATAACCGCATAAAACAACTATATGTTTGTAATAGCAAGCGTAAACTAGACTTTTTTGAAGCTTTAGAAGTCAAAAAGCACACATAAAACAAAAGCTGCCTTGTTTTAAATGAACAAACTGATTTAATAAATTCCCCTTTCTTGGATATTCTTCTTTCTGATTAAATAAACCAAACAAAATAAATCTAACAATTTTTTATTCAGTTTTAATAAGAAAATGAATTGATGTATGTTGGTATTTTTATTGTATAGAGTGTAATTTACTACTATTATTGTTTAGTGATTTTATTGTTGTAACTGCTATTATAGTTATTACTGTTATAGGTTAGTTCTGTCTTCATGTTAAATATTGACATACATCACGTAGACATTTTGAAGGCCCATCCGTCATTTGTGTCTCATTTTATTTTCAATTTTAAAGAATTTGTTGATCGAAACATCATAACATGGCAACAGATCTTTATTTGTAGTTGTCATTATTTCGTATTAATTCAATTTTAATCTGTCTGAGGATGCTGTCAAGCACTGAAACCGGTTACAGAAACGTTTAAGAACATCTTAGAACATCTAGAATTCAGAAGGGCCACTTGTTCCAGTTAGCTTACGCGCTGGCTACGTCCTTCACTTACAAAAATGAAACCCAACAGTGGAGCCAGATAAGTAGCTTCCAAGTCTGTATGTAGTCTGTAAATAAGATCAAATCAGCCTTCCTTAATTCTGGAGAATCGCTGTTTGCCTGAGGTCGAGTTCGCTGGCTGTATTCCTGTGTCTATTTATTTATTCACTTAATACGGAAGATATTTATTCAGCACATCCCACAAAAAATGTAATACTTGTGCTTGTAGAAGATGCAATTTATATCACTTTCGTCCAAATGTTGACGTACCAACTTCTGTCATTGACTCGTACAAATTTTGACTCAAACTAACAGGCCTATTTTTTTATTAAGTAGGCACCTAAACGAAATGTAACAATTCCAAATAATTTTTATTGTTTACACTTCATTCTGGAACAGAAATTATAGTTTTTTTCTACATTATTTTCAATAAATATTTATTGGTTTTTATACAACAGTATATTTTTTCTAATATGACATTATTTTGACACTTGTTATTGGCGATGATTACAGTAATAGTCTCTCGCTTTTCGTCATCCGAAGAATCCATTTTCTCCAGTGCAGTTTTTGCATTTTACAAAGAATTGTCACAATTTAACGTTAGGAGTATCATCAAATTATTTCAAAATTTCGACGGTCAAGGCTACTGCATTCGCCTTTTTCTTTTGGAACATTTGTCTCTATCTCTACCATTTTGAATGTTAAAATCACTAAGTCACCTATTTCAGAGGGTAAAAATCGACAATGCGTTCCATATGAAAAAATGAAGTTGAAGATGTCCTACGAGAATCGGAACGTTGCTCAGGAGTTTTGACATCACCAGAGTATTTAAAATAAATTAATGACTAAATAAGATGAAACTGCATCTCCATATTGATAAAAAAACGTTACAATAGAGATTCAAAATTTCAAAAATTCAGTTTTTTCAGGATATTTCAGGAACGAAGTACCCTTTCAGATTCCTTAGCATCAAATACACAACTTAGCTCCAACGCAATCTACATTGTAATTGTAATAATTGTTCCCGGGTCAGAAATTGTGCCTCAGAACCCAAGCATCCCGGGTTCAATTCCCAGTAGAACCGTCAAAATATTTTTAGTACATGCTGTAAATTAACATCAACCGAGATTGCGGCATTGTGTTTAAGCAAGTTGAATTTCTGCGCGTCTCGCCCTTAGAAAGGTTCCTTAAGCCATGTACCGTACACGTTGGGCACGTTAAAGATCCCTACCCTCCTTACAGAAAGAAAGGGATTCGGCAAAATTTCCAGGCTGGTTAGGTGAAACTTCTCCCTGGCGTCGGTGATTGGCCATAGTCGCGGAAATAGACCTACGTTAAAGAAAAAAGAAAAAATATATTCTGAGATCCCAGTGGTGAGCATCGAATTTGACATACCCTGTATATGTATCCAACCGATAAGTTAAAAAATAATTAAGCAGTCGTGGTGCAGCTTGGCACTAGACTGTATATTGCTAATAGCTTGGTTTAGTCGTTAGCCATCCCAATCCCACCAATTAATTTTAAAAAATTCTTAAAAAACTGTTTGCGTCTCAGAAAATAAAAATCTTACATCCATAAAATTTGGTACATTCATTACCCTGATAGATTCTTTACTATACGTATACAAAAAATAAAAGTTTGTAGGATGATAGAAAATACTATATAATGACAATACGGGACAGTCCTATGCTTTAGAATCGGTGATATTTGTGACAAGTACACTAGCGCCACCTCGCGTGAAGTTCTGACAACTGAGCGGGTAATTTGAATTGTATATTTACCTGCATATTCTTAATTTAGACAATAATTGGTTTATTATAGATGAATATAAAATTTTGTACATGGCAAAACAGTGAAAAGTTTCTGATTACATAGTTATAAATAGAATTTGTGTCAACAATCAGCTTGAAACATAAATGAATTCAGCATGAATAATTTTGCAAATTTCTCTTACCCCTAATCTTATTTCATCATAATTTAATGTACTACCTTGAAACCGCCGTTAAACTACTATTTCAAGGGTGGGTATAGGAATATAGTGAAAGTTGTTTCTGAGGATATTAAGTCTGTACTTACCTATAAATAATTGTTCTAGGTATAAATGGTAGCACAGTACTCAATTTGCTATATCTCTACACGAAAACTGTCTTATTAATCTAATATTTTAAAATATGTAACTGATATACTTAGTACATAATTAAGAAATTGTGCAGATGAAAGGTGAGACTAACTCTTACTTCCGTGAATAAATCTATTATAGGGCTGAATCTTCTATTTCTACTTGTCTCTTTAAAAACTTGTCTTGGGAAGATAATTAAAAACCTTTACCAAGTAAAACACTTTTAAATGTGAAAAAATGTGACAATTTATCCCATACTGAAATAAAAAAAAGGACACAGAAGAATATATAAAAACAGTTTTCTTATATGATTTATTATTAATGCAAAACTTTTTTTGCATTCATTTTTTTTTGATGCACTGGAAGACAAGTTATGATTGAATTCTTTGAATCATCCGTTTACGAACTTTATCTATAAATAGGTACATGATGGTAAATATTACACAATATATTATCTTCTGCGAACTGTACATATTGGCATAACACTGATTCTGAATTTGTCTTCTGCTTTAAATCATATTCACGTTTCTCCATCCTTTGGAAACCTATGAAATGTCTTTGATAGACTTAGCACGTTATAATTCGAACAATTATAGATTGCACACACCCAACCACTAACATTTATTGTAAAAAACACAGCTCAAACTTAATTATACACAGCTAAACACCAGCAATTGCTAGTGTTAAACGTTCTCGAACGACGTAACATAAGTACCGCTATGGGCGCTGATATTCTTGAAACACGAAATCAGCTGGAGTGTCCTGTATTGTCATTATATAGTATTTGATGTTAGTCTCCAGATTTTTTGGCACTATTCAACAAGCAATAGCAAATAAAGCCGTAGTTTTTGTATCACGTGGTAAACATGTTGTGTTGCGTGGGAACTATAAATCTGTGTCAAATCTAATAAAGGTCTAACTAAGTGGCAAAGTGTATAGAAATTATAGACTAAATGTAAACCTTAACAAACCAATACCAAACAGCTCAAAACGCGGTAAAAAAAGAGCAATTTCATATATAGGTTCCTCGAACACACTATTGTAAATCATATTCAGTAGGTATATGAAATAATATAAGATGCCTACTTTGTAGGAATATTTTAGTTCCAGTTTAATACAGCAGTTATGCAAATTATAAAAATGATGCAAAGAAATAATGATAACAATTTAACTGAGCCTTTAATGTATGTTATGAAGTGAGATAATATATTGACCGATAATTTATTATCACTGACAACTGTCAACTTTGTACATGTAGTTACTTGATCAAAATGTAACAGGTTATTGCATTACTGCAATCAAAAGATAATAATGTGACACTAATGGATAAATTTAGCAAAATAGTTTTTGCTATTAATTCACGGCAATATGAAATGACAATCTTTGCGCTTGCAGAATAATAACCAAGAAACCGTTTCAAAGTTTTCGACGTGTGATATACACTGTGTTGATAAATTAACGTATAAATTTAATAAAATAAAATTGAAAGTGACCATTATTAAGGAAAATTCAAAAACAGGTCGATTTTTATTGTCAAAAACTAACTTTTTTATATGAAAGTCTCACCCCTATCGTCATACCTCTTAAAAGGGTGGCTACCCCTTCGACATTTTGAAACTGGATGGTGGGTAGTGTGTGGTACCTCTTTTTAAAGCTAATCCAATTATCTATTCAGCAACACCATTATTTTTTTGGAAGGGATAAAATAAAGTAAGTAATAACATTTTTATTATCAACACCTAATTTCCACAAGGAAGAGCAGCGGAGGCCTTTGCAGTCAGCAATTCTTTAGCGAATATGGTTCAGCAACCTACTTACTTTCCTCGCATCCCAACACATAGCTCAAATCCCTTGGATCTCCTTACTACAAATCCTGACTGCTATAAGATATCAGTCACCGCCCCCTGGGTCGCTTAGACCACGCCATGGTCACTGCTTCCTGCGCAATGCAACCCGAGGTCACACAGTCATCACACCCACGTATCGTTTGGCACTGCAACTCCGCGAACTGGGACGAAATGCGGTATTACTTTTCCTCATTTCCATGGGCGTCTGTCTGCTTCTCTCATCCTGACCCCTCTGATATCTCACAAAGCGTCACCGAAATTATCCAAGCTGGCACGGAATTATTTATTCCACGTACACAGAAAACCTCTGCAGCCACTCAAAGGCCCTGGTTCTCTAAATCATGTGACAAGGCCAGACTTGAAAAGGTCAAAGCTCACAAAAAGCTTCTACACAATCCCAGTCAAGAAAACCGTCAAGCATTTAACGACGCAAGAAACCTCTATGCCCGCATTTTTTCTGAGGCAAAAAAAAACTCGTTTAATAACCACATCAAAAACAAAGTCCTCTTAAGCTCCAGCGGCAGCAAACTCTTCTGGACTCTTGCTAAATCTATTGGGAATAATTTCTGCACGAGCACGTTCCCACCTCTTGTCTCAGGGGATGAAATTGTTTCTACCGCCCTGGGCAAGGTTGAACTTTTTGCCTCGTTGTTCGCCGGCAATTCTACTCTCAACCCACCTCCAAATGTTCAACCACCAACAGTCCCCAATGTCGCGCATAAAATGACAGATATCATTTTCAAAACTAAAAAGGTACGAAAGATGCTCTCTTCTCTTAATACCAGGAAACCCTCTGGCCTTGACGAGATCCCAGCAATTGTTCTCAAAAAATGCGCACCAGAACTTGCTCCTGTCCTGACTGTCTGTTTCAGACATCTTACAATAGAGGCATATTCCCTAGTAACTGGAAAACTGCTCGAGTACAACCCGCCCCCAAGAAAGGATCGAAAGCGCTTCCTAGCAACTACAGGCCTATTTCTCTCCTTTCAGTCATCTCTAAAGTGATGGAAAAGTATATAAACACCGAATTACTAAAATTTCTTGAAAAGCACAGTCTAATCCACGACAGGCAGTATGGATTCCGTCAGCGCAGATCAACTGCCGACCTCCTTTCCTTTGTCACCCATTCTTGGAACAAGTCTATGGAACTACACGGTGAATCCCAGATTTTCGCTCTAGACATATTCAAAGCATTCGACCAGGTCTGGCACGCAGCGCTGCTTAATAAACTACCGGCCTATGGCCTACCACCAAACTCTGTACGTGGACAGTAAATTTCCTCTCCAACCGGAGCATTTCTGTTGTCGTGGATGGCCATTCCTCTAAACTGTATCCAATTAATGCAGAAGTTCCTCAAGGTTCAGCTTTAGCCCCTACTTTGTTTCTTCTCCACATCAATGACCTCCTCTCTAGCACATCCAACCCAGTTCACAGTTACGCGGACGACAGCACCCTTCACTTAAATATACAATATTATAAGCCTGTCTCTTTAGCCCAACTAGATGAGGATCGCAGACTCATGGAGGGTTATATCTCCGTGGATCGCCAAAAAATATTAGACTGGGGAAGTAGAAATCTTGTACAATTCAACCCCACCAAATCACAGTCTTGATTTCTTTCTCATAAGAGATACACCAGCCCTAGACCCATCACAATAAATAACCAAGTTATTCAAAGTAATGAGTCCTTTTCACTTGTTGGCATCTCTGTGGATCGAAATCTCAATTGGCACCAACATGTCACATCAATTGCAGAAGCGGCTGCTAAGAAATTAGGTTTCCTCTTCCGGGCTCGCAAATACTTTTCACCAGCTAATCTCTATACCTTATATACTTCACAAATAAGACCAAACCTCGAATACTGCTCCCACATCTGGGGTGCTGCTGCCGCTTCTACACTCGCTATCCTGGACTCCATTCAGAAGCGAGCTATACGTCTCATCGGTGACCCTACCCTCACCCAAAGGCTGCTATCCCTTGCCCACCGACGTGCCGTTGGTGACCTCTCGCTCTTTTATAGATATCTGCTTGGGCACTGCTCAGAGGAGCTTTCTTCCATAGTTCCTCCACCTGCTGCCCCCAACAGATCTACTAGGGGAACAGAGCGAATGCAACCTTTTACTGTCCAGGTCACCAGACATAGAACATCTTGTTATGCCCGCTCTTTTGTCCCGAGGACTTCCAAGTTGTGGAATTCCTTGCCGGCACATGTTTTTCCTTCTCCCCCGAACCTCCAAACCTTCAAGTCCAGAATTAACAAGTTGCCTTTTTCCTCCTTGTCGACACCCACGGTACGATAGTATTTAGGCTGTAAGCCCTCGGGGTGTGTTATTGAAATTAAAAAAAAAAACTTAGATAGTCCAGTCTTATGATACTGATATGATACTTATGATATGATAATTCAATATCTCAAACAATGTTCAAAATGTTGGGCTTCTTGCAGGAAAATAACTCTGGAGATTTTGCTGTATACTATCTCGTATCTGTAACAATTGACTGATGATAACAATTATCTGATGTATGACATGTGTCACAAAAACTCATCAAGCATAAGCTTGGTAATATTTTGCGATACAATCTACAGATAATAGTAGTAAATTTCCGTTTTCGTTATCGTGCAAAGTGAATACGTATAATTTTCAACTTCTGCATTTTCAAATTAATTACTAAATTGTTGGTAAGATGCGTTTATCAGTAGCTCAAAGAATTGAAGTTCTGATGATGATCGGTTATGGTGACAGGATTCGAACTCAGACAGAGGTGTGTATTTTGTTTAATACTAAATATCCGGATATGTCTATCAATCAATCAACGATGAGTCGAATAGACAAGACATTTCGAGAATCGTCTAGCGTGGAAGATTTGCCAAAAACAGCTGGCCGGTCTATTAGTGCAGAAGTGAAATTAAACGTCTTATTGGCACTGGAAGAAAATTCCCACAGTAGTGTTCGGCAAATTGGTCGAGACAGTGGAATGTATTAAAACTTAAAAAGCCTTATCCTTATGAAATGCAGTTTTTGCAGGAGTTATTCGATGACTGTCCAGACCGAAGGATGCAGTTTTGTGCAGTATTAATGGATAAATGCAATGATAACTCTTTGCAAGTACCGAATGTTCTGTTTCCGGACGAATATTACACTACATGGAGAAGTTAAAAAAAGTTAAAAATTCACTAATGAGATCTCGACTTTTGATTTTGAAAAAAAAATTCAAACGAGCGCGAACTAGGCCTACTAGAACACATATCCTGGATCAGTTTCAATTTTTATATGTTTATATTTATATTTTATTATATATATATATATATATATATATATATATATATATATATATATATATATATATATATATATATATATATATATATATATCTTGGAATGTTGCACTACACTGTAATCACTTTTAAATATACGCTTTATTTGTTTGCTGTACTTTTTGTGATTTTTTATTGGTTTACGTGGACTGCAGTTTCGAACCGTTCATCATCAGCACGCAGTACTGTGGTTTATAAATGGTAAATATTGCATAAAATGTATATTAGGATGTTTTACATTTAAGCTACGCTTATCATTTGTTCAAATAATTGCAAAAGCTGCCTCTAAAGAGCTTACATATTACAAATAAATAACTATCTATCTTTCATTGCAGAGTGTGATACAAGGGTTGCAGTGGTGTAATTGAATTGTTAGATGCATGACTGATGAGTGAATGGAACGAGGTTCAAACCTCACGCTGACTGAATTTCTCTTTCAACTTTTTTAAAAAAAAATTTCGCCTTTGATTCAATTTTAACATTATATGATCACATTGTGTAATTCCAATATTTTCTAGCGACTTTTTCTTGAAAATGAAAGATAAGCACTTCTAAAACATCTAATTCGAGTTTAATAGCGGCTGTTGTTACCCTTAGTTGATAAAACCGTTCCACATTTAACATAGACCTAGAGGTGGTTGACATCATAAGATGTTGTTTTCTTCTCTACAACCGGATTCAATGTTTACACCATCTACACGCACAAGAATTTTCTCTGTGAAGCCACAGAAAAAGTATCTAGTTGTGTATTTAGATCATATTTTGAATATTTATTAATTTATTTAATGTATTTCTATTCGCTGATTTTCTTGTACAAAATGTTCATTTAATAGCGAATTTTCTTATAAATGACTTTAATGAATTTTCTTTGAAGAAACATTTGGTGCGAATTTTTGTATGAAAAATTATTGAATTGATGGAACATTTTTTAAACGAAATTCGTCGAATGGATTTTCGTGCAAACAAATTATTTTATTGTCAATTTTAATTACAGCTTAGTTATATAATTTGAATGATATGTATTCTTTTAGCAAAATGTTGTGTAAAAGATGTATGCTTCTTTGGCCAGGAAAATCGGACCAGTTTTTTTAAATTCATTTAATTTATTTTTATTAGCAAATTTTCTTGTACAAAATGTTCTTTTAATAGCGAACATTTGTTGAGAATTTTAATGTTTTAATTAAAAACAGAGATATTTGCCGTTAAAAACATTTTTATGAAAATTCACTACCATAACGCACTTGCTGCGTCTAGACTTTTTTCATAATTCTTTGACTTAGTTTTCTCCCAAGTCTTCGTATGAAAGAAAAGCTTTTTGCAGCACTGGACAACGTTGAATGATTATTATATTCGTTTTTGTTCAACATACATAAGTTTTAAAGTTTATGCTAAAAATAATACAGTATTGCATCGTACACGCTATAAGGCAAAAAAACTGAAGGCACGTAAAATAATTAACATTTGACTAATACTTTTTTATCAAATTAATTAAAACTATTAAGAACAACGGTTGTATCAAAGGGTCGCATCAAGAAACGTATCATAAAAACATCCCTGCTTAGCCAACTTAAATTGACTATCACCAACTAAATTAAACTATAGGGTGTTTCGAATCCAGCCTTGTTATTTAAATTGTTTTCGACCCCACACTGTTAGATCCCCCGAAAGCCAACACGATGTCTCAAGATACTCTTTCCACAGGGGCTAGAATAGCCCAATTTAATAAATGTATAGACCTGAACAGACACCTATATCTTCTGAACCTGTTAAGTCGATTGTAAAATGATCTTTAAAGTTCCGGAGTAGGGCGGTTTGTGGAGGTGTGAAAAATGTGACCGTTTGACCTAATGGATGCATTTGTATTCTTCTTTTAACAAGTGGCATAACAGAACTGTGTTTTATAAGTTGATAGCTAAACCATCTGGAATTCTTTTCTTTATCGAAGCTGGGTTCAGACCGTCATCTTTTTTAACAGTTAAAAGTTACATCGTCTCTGAAATAGTTAATTGTTATTCAGGACATAATATCGGGACAGGAATGAAATGTGTTGAATTGATTTGAAGTCTAGATCTTTTTGTTGTTTGTTAAATATTTCTTTAGATCACTTTTGTTGAATGGTCTAATTTTTCCAAATGTCAGATATACTTCATGTATACAGGCTGGCCCATCGAAAACTATCAAAGCGGGTTCTAGAGTATTTAAAATTAGATATCTGAAAAATGCTCGGACATCCCCCTAAACGGGCTGGCTATACTCATCAAATGTTTAAATAGCCAGTAGGTCCAAGTAACATATGCTACTCAATTATACAGTGTCCCACCGGAAATGGCATCGCTTGATTTCTCAAAAACTAGCCGTTGAAAATTTTTGAAAATTTGGTCATGTCAATATGCGCAATTCTGCTAAAATATTTTCAAAATGGTGGCATTTCCGGTAATACCGGAAGTGGGTGTCATCTTTGTTATTTGAAATGGACATAACCCTATATATTCTTAGATTTTTAGATTCTACGACAAATTGCAGATACATTTTATATATACCTATGTCTAACTGTTTTTAACACATTTCAAATTTTATGTCAAAATTGATCTTCGCAGGCCAAAACATAATAAGGACATTTTCCTATACGGAAGCTTTTATTAGTTAACTAGAGTTGGCTCACTTGTAGAAAAAAACATGCTTTAGTAGACCTCGTATGATATTTGGACAATTGTTATAACAGGATGGTCAAAAAATAAGGTTAGAAATTAAATTAATAAACCTCTAATAGTCATTATTTTCAAATGGAAATTCCCTATTTTACTGATATTATCTGATTTAGCATCAAAACATAAGGATAACTTTGTATATAGTTATCTGGTCCGAAAATTTGTAGTTTTCGAAGTAATTGGCATTTTCATATTTTTAGTGATTTTTCTTTTAAAAAAAATCACTAATGAGGAGATCCCGACTTTTCAAGTTTGAAAAAATTTCTTCAAATGAGCGCTAATTAGGCCCCCTAGAACACATATCCGGGGTCAGTTTCAATTTTTATATGTTCATATATATATATATATATATATATATATATATATATATATATATATATATATATATATATATATATATATATATATATATATATATATACCTCACCGATAACTAAAAAAAAGATTTTGATTAAATTTGGTGAATACCTTCGTTTTGCAAGTGGCTTGGATAAGTTCGTTAGCCAGAAAAATCCGCCCAGGTTTTCCCGGAAAATTTTGTTTTCTTTCGAAAAAAATTTATCTCTCCGGAAATAACAAAGTAAAGGCAACCAAATTTGGTATGCGAGTTTATATCGTTATATGTAAATTACGTACCAAAATTAGCTGTGTAGGTTAAAAGACAAAAAAGCTATATGCATTTAAAGAAAAATAAATTTGGGTTTTCCTCTAAACGTCAAAGTCCCGATTTAAAACGTCCAAATTGGCAACATTTAAGCAAAGAACCTGAATCTAATACGGGCCATGGAAAGAAAATGTCTTAAGAAGACATGTTGGCACTGTTGCAAATATAAATAAACATCTCTTAAATAGAAGTGACGAGTGCCTGCGAATCGCCAATGAATCTGAATGTCTGATGTTAACATTGTCTCTTTGCTGTTTTCACAATAGCTAGTTTTACATCATACAGCATCAAATCAAGGTCATAATTAGGTATGTCAACCAAATATCCGCGAAAGCAAATTACCAACAACTTACTAGCATTTAGGATAATGCTGAGATGAATCACATTTATTTGCTTAAGAACTACCTTAATAAGGTATTCTACAATCTGATATTTGTAGGGTTTGAAGTTTAAATACAACTGTGTGTCATCAGCATAACAGAACGGAACAGTGTTGGATAGCGCACAGGAGGTCGGAGGTGTACACAATAAACAAAAGAGGACCGAGTGTTGATCCTTGAAGCACACCTAAATAAACAAGCTGCGGCGATGACATCACATTGTCAACAATAACTCGCTGACATCTACCACACAGGTAGGACCTTGTTAAACGTATAGATGACATTAAATACCCGTAATATCTAAGCTTAGCGCAAATAAGCTCGTGGTTGATAGTGTTAAAGCCCTTAGAGTTTTTTAATAAAATTAGGGCAACCATTTCCTTCTTATCAGTATGTCTCGCTACCTCATCGACTACATCAGTCATGACGTAAGCAGTACTGTACCCCATTCGCAAGCCCGCGTGGTAGATGTTTGACTGACCCCTGATGCATTTGAGCATCTGCCGAAACATAATACTTTCCAAAATCTTCAACAAAGTGGGAAAAAGACTAATAGGTCTGGGATCGGATAGATTTTTAAGTGTCAAAGTCTTGGGTTAATGCTTTACAAGTGCTGTTTTGAAACGAACGGAAATACGTATCTTTCAAGACAATAATTTGCTAGGTGTGTTATAGACTTATCTACGAAAGGGCTAACCAAGCGCAACATGCCAATAGAAATTTTGTCAATACCACAGCCAACACCAGACATGGAAAACAAAACATCGTGTACTGCCTTTAGGCTAACCAGCTTAAAATTGAAGCAGTCCCCACTTATGGGCGCAAGAGTACCATACAATTAAATAACAGTTGCAACTAATCTGGTGCTTGGAACAAAAGGGATCATTTATAGTGTTAAGTGTGGGATCCCGCAGGGTACAGTGTTGGGTTCCATACTGTTTAACATATATATGAATGACTTATTACACTTGCCTACGGCAGGGGAAATTGTCAGTTATGCTGACGACACAGCTATTATATACACTGCATCAGACTGGAAATCCATGAAACAAACAGCAGAGGTGAGCCTCAGATTCTTGAAAGCTTGGTGTGACCAATATGTTAACAATAAACTGGAACAAAACAAAGTATGTACCATTTACATCGTATGCCAGTGGTTAACCAAATCTGGGTAATTTAAACATTGGCAGCAGTCCAGTAGATGAAGCAAAGAATATGTTATATCTGGGATTAAACATAGACTGTCATCCGAGATGGGATATACATACGGGTCAAATTGTTTGGAAGTTGAGAAGCTTTCTGTTTAGATTTAGGAAACTGAAACAATTCATAGAGGAAACTCACCTCAGAACTGTATACCTTGCCCTTATTCAATCCCAACTGATGTATGGAATGCTCGCTTGGGGCAGCGCTTCAGAAATATATTTGAGAAAGGTGGGAACCACACAGAGATGGATACTAAAAATATGATTTACCCCAGCGATCTGATCTATTCTGAAAACAAAGTAATGGATATCCAGAAGTTGTACTGCCGTGCAATTTTATTGTACACACACAGCGAGAATAACACCATAAGTTTCCTGGAGCACACCTAGCAAACACGGTTTAAAAATGTGGTAACGGTAAAACAGAGAGCGAATAAAAGGATTGGCCGAAAAAACTTTGTTTACATTGGTTTGGGAGCGTACGATGTGTTGCCACTGGATATAAGACAAGTGCATTCATATAGATTGTTTAAAAAGAGAATGCAGTCCTGACTACTTGAAACTCCGAGAGATGTTATCTACAGACTGGTTAATTTAGGTTAAGATTTTGGAGATGTAGTGCATCCAATCCTGTGTTTTAAAATCTGATGTACATTTTTTTCAATGTGTGTTTGTATTTTACTTGTATTGTATATTGGCTGCTTAACTTGCAGATATATTTTTTATGGTTTTGACTATTATTTTACGTCTGCATATATTTCGTGAGCGCATTCGTATGGTGTTTTATAGCATTATTTTTGTTGTTTTTATATATTATCGCTTGTTTTTAGTACAGCTGTACATGGTTTTAGAATTTTGGTGTTGTTTGGGGAGTGCTCGATTGGGGGGTGGTTTTGTGTTGGTGGGAGAGAAGGATAAGAGGGAGGAATGAGACTGTTGTTGTCGGATGCAATTGTTTTTTTTTCTTTCTCTCTTGTGTGCGCATTGTGTCTGGGGTGTCCTCATTGACAAGCTATTTTGCTTCTATGGAGACATGCTGTATAGAGGTTGGTGTGGGAGAGAGAAGGGAAGGAGGGAAAAAATGTGTGGTATTTTAGTGATCCAAATTGTTGGGCACATATGCTAGAAATCGGTTTTAATAATATGTAGCTTGGTTTTTTTTTTAGTTGAATTGCTTCACAATTGTTTTTGATTGTGTGCACCAGGCATTTTTGGGAAACAAATTATATTGCTAGTATCCCCAACAAGTCTCTGACTTAGGTGATTCTTATCTTATGGAACAATTAGCTCTAATGGATTTTATAAGTTATTTGTAGTAAAAAAAATGTGTATATTGTTCAATAAACTATTATTAACTATTATTATTATATCGTTAAGACTTGATAAATGGAGGAGGTATTTACTCATCTTCGCGGCCTCTAACGCAAAATCATCATTAAGTGTTCTCCAAAAATGTTTTGACTCAACGTCGAAATGCAAGCTCCAAGAAACACAGCTTCTCTTGTCTTTGACATTAAAGGTAAAATTTCGAAGGTCTTTGTATATGTTGCAATTATTGATATCTCTACATCCCCTGCGTTTGAATAAAGCCTCATGTCTTTGCCTTATTACAGTTTAAAGGTGATCTGTCAGTCAAGGACATTTTGGCCTAGTAAATATAATAGTTCTTATGGGTGCTAACAAGTCAAAGCCATGCAGAATACATTCGGATCATGATTAAATCGAATATAATTTATTTTCCTTTCAATGCTTATAATTTTTTCTTCTTTCAAATTAGATATGTAAATTCTGGACTGTAGGATATGTTCTGTAGTAGAAACTTGCGTAAAAAATTCGGTTGCTGTAACTTTGTTATTTTCAGCGATACAAGAGTTTTCAGAAAGAAAACCGAAAATATTCCCGGTAAAATTGTTTCGATTTTTCTGGCTAACAAACTTATCCAAGCCAATTACAAAAGGAAGGCACCTCTCAAATTTCATCAAAATTGACCTATTATTTTTTGTTATCGGTACGATATTTATAACACATATCTCCCCATAAGCAATTTTTTTCTGCGAAAATTCGCTGAAATGAAACTGGTTAAATAATGACAAAAGAATGTAACAAATGCCTGGTTTGTGTTCTTTCACCTTGTGTTTAAATAATAAACTTTCAGTGACACAATTCTTGTTATTTTTTTGAAAATATAAGACCTCGTGT
Source organism: Tillus elongatus (assembly GCA_964006375.1). NCBI lineage: Eukaryota > Metazoa > Arthropoda > Insecta > Coleoptera > Cleridae > Tillus > Tillus elongatus. Next base: position 57,722,294 of record OZ023263.1, on the reverse strand, counting down.
CATATTGTCTGGATACATGATCTTTTCAGATAAATACAAAAGACATAAAACACCTGTTCTTGTCGGAAAGTGTTAAAATTACCTAACTGTATTCTCATGTTACTTAAGCGAATCTGTCTAAGAGTGGAGAAGTGGTGACGAAAGGCTGCTAATTCGGCAAGACGTAAAGCATTTATTTTGATTAAGATGAAATGCTATCTGAAATGGAGTCGATGGATGAAGAGAAGGGTAAAAAATATCAGCTAATTCGTTTCTGTATAAATTGACCCTTCTTGCACTTCTCGACGTTGCTTCTTTCATCGTTCTGTCTCGGCCAATCTCAAGTTGTACTTTGCGCCCCCCAGAGTGAACATAATTAACCCCTGTAGAGTCACAGACTTGCAATACAAAAAGTTCAACCTGAGCTGCAATTTTAAGCAGTAAAAAAAGTTAACAGACTGCGTTTCCCATAAACAGGACGGTTTCGTTCTTAATATTATGATATTCAATATAATTTAAGACAGAAATAATAATTATAAAACCCCCGACGTACTAAGGGTGTTGAGCTGGCGCGTATCCAAAAATTTTACAATAATTAATGTAACCCAATTTTACATTTACCATGACTATGTGAAAACTGGAACCTGTGATGAGCACTGATAAGTATACTTGGAGAACCCAAATCACCAGAACACGTATTTTAAAAAGACATCCTCTGATGATGCTGACGTGGTCAGTAAAACGATCGTAAGGCCTTTTTAAAATATGTGTTGTGGCGATTTGGGTTCTCCAAGTGTACATATGTACATTTACCAATAATATTTGAGTTTTGATATACTATATTTTATATATAGGAATAGTTTCATTTACTCTGTTATTGGTGAATTTTCGTTATGAGGAGAACGCGACTTTACTAGGCCCCTAAGAACACATATCCTGGGTCAGTTTCTATATATATATATATATATATATATATATATATATATATATATATATATATATATATATATATATATATATATATATATATATATATATATATATATATATATATATATATATATATATATATATTTGTGTGTGTGTATGTATGTATCACACCGATTACTTAAAAAAAATGGGCCGATTTTGATAAAATTTGGTGGGTACCTGCCTTTTACAAATTGCTTGGATAAATTCGTTAGCCAGGGAAATCGGACCGGTTCTTTCGGGAAAATTTTAAGTCTTCTCTCGGAAAATTGTTATATCTCCAAAAATAACAAAGATATGCCAATCGAATATAGTACGCAGCTTCATAATATAAAATGTAAAGTACATCCCAAAATTTAGATCCAAACGTTAAAAGGAAAAAAAATTATAAGCATTTTAAAAAAAATGGTGCCACTGGTCATCAGACACACGCAAGACCAAAATATTGTGTAGTAAACATAATCTACTGAAAAGTACAGACAAAGACTATATTTCGTTGACTCCAAAAGGTCAAGAAGCGCGACAAAAATTCATTAGAAAATTTTACAGTTTTTCTTGTGAAAATGTCAAAATGACGATTTAGAATGTCAAAAGTGACGAGTTTTAATAAAGATTCTGTGAATGATGCATGAAAAATATTAAATAAAATGTTTTTAACAAAGTCCTAGATTTGTGTCTCAGGTGTTACACTTCTTCATTTGATAAAATATTGGCAAAGAAACCACTTGATATAATAGAAATGATTTAAGTTACGTACGAGCCTAGTACTCGTTCATTACAATGAATCTGTCATGTCCTCCATAGCCGAGTTCGTTATAGCGGGCGTATGATACTTAAGCTCAATTTTTTAAGTGAATTCTTCTAGAAAAAACTGATTAATAAGTTGAAAACTCTTAGGACTCTTTATTTAAATTTTAATAGCAGATCAGGTTGTTTTTTTTTGTCCTCTAGCATGGTTAAATCATTTTATTTCTTCACGTGGACTTCAATTTCTAACCATCCTGGTTCATCATCAGCACCTTTCCTCGTTCGCCATTATGGAATCATCATAATACAAATAGCACAAAGAAGTGGATACAACAAGAACACCTAGTAAAAAACCTAGTAAAAGAAATGAAAAACAAACAAATCAACAAAACCGAAAACAAAATACACAACATTCACTTATAACCACCACATCAAAAAAATAACATAAACACTCAGACAATATGACTTAAAAATGAGCTACAAAACCAATGACAAATTAATAAACAAAATAAATAAAAAACAAGAACACAACCCACATGAATTAAACGGAATATAACAAATATAATGTAACACATGCAATAAAAACAATATAGGAATGACAAAAAATGCAATAGAAACAAAATTCAAGTATATGACAGCATTAGCTAAAATCCACATACCTAGCTACAAATCAAACGTAACTACACACATTCACAACAGAAAACACCAAAAACCAGATATTAACCAATTACAACCAATAAAACACATTAAGGACCAAAAAAAATGGAAATCTGGGAACAATACTACATTCGACAAACAAACAATAAGGAACAATTAATTCCAGAACAAATCCAAATACAAACATTTAAACAAAACATAATAAAAGCCATACAAATAGACAAATTATCAAACCACAATAATCCAAACAGGAACCCGATACACTCGACACAATCCGTAAACACAACCAACCAGAGAACAGTAAACCGACCAATAGAAGCTCAACGCGCAGACGTCACGTACAATTTCAGACATAGACCACACAGGTACGATAATAGTCAGTAGCATGCTGATGATGAACCAGGACTATTCTAAACTGCAGTCCACGTAAAGAAATAAAAAATCACAAAAAGTACAGCAAACAAATAAAGTATATATTTAAAAGTGATTACAATGTAGTGCAACATTCCAAAAGATATATATATATATATATATATATATATATATATATATATATATATATATATATATATATATATATATATATATATATATATATATATACCTCAAAACATGCCGATTTATTATATAACCTTTTTCTCTAAAGCCCATGGTTAGTGAGATATTGACCTCGGAGATTCTTTAATAATTACAAGAAACAACCTTATTGCAGCAATGCGTCAACATTGAACAACCAAATTTGGTATATGGTTTTCTTTTATCAACATCGTTTTTTGACAGATATTTTAAGTGGATATAAGCTCAACAAGAGGGGAATGGGGGGTGGGTCACCCTTTAAATGACCCCTATGATTTTTTAAGCCCTAACCTAATTAAAAGCTAAAGTCCATCAGTTTTATAGCATATTCAACTTTGTACCTTTTTCTCCTCTTGTCGATTGTTCGACAAACCACTCGTTTTTGACAAAATTGAGTTCATCTGTTGCTAAGTTATAGTTGTTGTCAAATCTGCCATTATTTAAATTTATTAAGTTTTACAATAATTATTGTCTTGCTTTCTTTTGTGATAATATTTTGTTGCTCAGAATTGCTGAAAAATCCTCGGTTAATGAACGAGTTAAGATGGTATTAGCGTTTTGCGAAGGTAATTGGTGCAGAAGTGTAGAGGTATATCGAAGATTTTCTAATCGTAATATACCGTTTGCCAATGTTAAACGTAGACTTCGGGAAACGGGTTCCTTTCGAATAAAAACTGCTGGAGGACGCGTCATGCAGTGAACGCACGAATTGAGGAGCGTCTTCTAGACAGTATTAAACGTGAGCCTCGTACCAACACCAGACGACTATCCAGACCGTTTCATATACCACAGTCGACGGTCCATAAAATTATCAGACCCAATCTGCTGCATACCTATCATCTTCAAAAAGTGAAAGAACTGCTACCGCAGGATTTAGAGGCAACACTGTTTTTTTTTTGTAATTTCATTTTTTATCAGAACATTGATTTTCCCAAGACCATTCTTTTGACGGATGAAGCTTGTTTTGGAAGTAAACGGTGTGGTTGAGTGTGTCCATTAGGATTACTCACTATTGATTAAAAAAAATTAAGTGGTATGAAGTTCAAGGTTTAAGGAAGCAGTTTGACGTTGTAGTAAAGTATAAAAGTGGGTTCTTGAGAAGTAATAAAACAATCTTGAACTTAGTCTGTATAATTTTGTTACAATTACGACCCGCATTTTCGTTATTGATTTTTTGAACGTAATCCAGAGAAATATACAAAATGTAAAAGCTTATCTGTACGTTCATTGAATGTAGTGGATTTTAAGTAGGTAAATGATACGCTGGATAATAAATAACAATAACGAGCCAATCTTGATAAGTATTTGATGAAATTAACAGCTCGTGAAGTGCTTTTCTTCATTGAGTTGGATTGGATATAAAGTGGTTTCTTATTAAGCTGTATGGAAATATTAAGTATACGTTTTAGAATAATCAATTTATGGCTTGTAGGGGATCTATTTACTTTACAATTAAGTGTGGAATGTAGCAGTCAACAGGGCTTAGCTCACTATTACACTGGGGTATTCTCTTTCCCTTTGTTATTTCAACAAAATGGTGCGCACTGACTTGCTACAGCGTATCTGAAATATGTTATGTTTTAAAGATTTTCTTTAGAGCAGACAAATGTTTTTAAAAGCTTTTTGATACCGTAGAAAATTTGGCCAATGACAAATTGTGACTATCTTAGACTTTAAGGATATTATTTAAACTGATACTTAAGCTCTCCTAAAACACACTTACTGCGTCTCGATTTTTTTTCTGACAAACATGCATCATATTTCGATAAAAAACGCAAAAATCCAATAATATAAGAGATGTACGAAAAAAAAAGTAGGTCTCACCAACGACTTATGGGGAAACCTATGATTGTCAAAATAATTTTATAAGATGCAGCTTAATATACCCTATAATTAACGTATATAATTTTTATCGTATCGTGTAGAAGTGTGTAGAACCCTGTATATATGTAAACAGATAAAAACTGAAACTAAACCCGGGTATGGATTCTAGGGGGCCTAGTTTGCACTAATTTGGAGAAATCTTTTTAAAATTCAAAAGTCGCGGTCTCCTCTTTAACGAATTTTTTCTAGGAAAATTAGCTGAAAATTATAGACCGTTAAACCATACACTTAACTAAAACTACTGTCGAAGCATCAGAGAAAGGGTTTATTTTAAATGAATTTTCTGGAAACATTTTAGTAAAATGAAGGACAATGACGGCTGAAGCTGAAACCTAAGGGTTTGTAGAACACTCTTCCTGCGACATTTTCTTTATATAACCCGTATTCGTTCCAAGTTTGCCTAAATGTTGCCAATTTTGACGTTTAGAATCGCCACTTTGACTTTTTGAGGAAAGCCCCATTTTCTCTCTCTTTAAATGCATATAACTTTTTGTCTTTTAACTTACAGACCTAAATTTTGGTACCTAGTTCACTTTTTATAATACAAGCACACGTACCCTTAGTTGTTATTTCCGGAGATATAAAAATTTTCCGAAAGAAAACGAAACATTTTCTGGGAAAACCTTGGCTAATTTTACTGGCTAACGAACTTACCAAAGCCACTTGCAAAAGGAAGGTACTTGCCAAATTTGATCACAATCGGCCTTTTATTTTTTGAGTTATTGGTTATATTTTCGCCTATATCTCGGAAACAATCATTCATATTCTTTTTGACCTTCTCACCATAATTTTAGCTAAAAAAATTTCCTACAAGAATGATTCTGTACTCTTTTGCCATAGAACTAGCCGCAGTCGGGTTATAGCGGAACCAAAAAAACATTATTTTAGAAAATGTGCATGTGAAACCGAATTAGGCTTGTACTGTACAAAATTAATAATACTGGATTTAATAGATGATTTAAATAAAAGTGACAGCAAACTGAATTTATTGGGTCCAACACTTCATTAGAGATAGAGGGGTCATGGGGATCCATGACGTCTTCCATATGCTCCATTTTTGCCTTCAACCTAAACATTAAAAACCAAATAACAGGTTTGTTCAGTACATAATTAATAGATAGTTGATAAATCTTGTACAATTCAACCCCACCAAAACAAAGTCTTGCTTTCTTTCTCACAAGAGATACATCAGCCCTAGACCCATCACAATGAACAACCAAGTTATTCAAAGTAATGAGTCCTTTTCTCTTGTTGGCATTTCTGTGGATCGAAATCTTAATTGGCACCAACATGTCACATCAATTGCAGAAGCGGCTGCTAAGAAATTAGGTTTCCTCTTCCGGGCTCGCAAATACTTTTCATCAGATAATCTCTATACCTTATATACTTCACAAATAAGGCCAAACCTCGAATACTGCTCCCACATCTGGGGTGCCGCTGCCGCTTCTACACTCGCTATCCTGGACATTCAAAAGAGAGCTATACGTCTCATCGGGGACCCTACCCTCACCCAAAGGCTGCCATCCCTTGCCCACCGACGTGTTGTTGGTGACCTCTCTCTCTTTTATAGATATCTGCACGGGCACTGCTCAGATGAGCTTTCCTCCATAGTTCCCCCACCTGATACCCCCAACAGATCTACCAGGGGAACAGAGCGAATGCACCCTTTTACTGTCCAGGACACCAGATATAGAACATCTTGTTATGCCCGCTCTTTTGTCCCGAGGACTTCCAAGTTGTGGAATTCCTTGCCGGCACATGTTTTTCCTTCTCCTCCGAACCTTCAAGTCCAGAATTAACAAGCTGCCTCTTTCCTCCTTGCCAACCCACGGTACGATAGTATTTAGGCTGTAAGCCCTCGTGGTGTGTTATTGAAATTTAAGGGGTATATCAAGTTTTCCGGGTGTTCCTCATATGCCGAATTGTCGTCTTCAACCGGAGCTCCGTTAGAGCACGCTCCCTCACAGTTACCGGATACTAACTAGCAATGGATACCTGTCTTGTGGCACCCACAACGTGCACCACAGCCTTTGGTGAAGCCACAGGATATTATTGAAAGATGGCAGCTGGGGCAGGTTGATCTACTGTTGTTAAGGGTTGAAGATTTCCATCTGCTCAAACCCAATCAATAGGTTCCGGTTTGTGGCTCAGCCATTCTCGAACTTGCAAATAGACTTTGTATGAGTATTGCAGTACTGAGCCTTTAGTTGGTAGTAGAGAGGGGAGGTCTGGATTCACACTTGTGGTGGATTTTAGGAATGCTGCGTAGCGCTGTTTGTCCAGGTGTGTTACTCTGGTGTTGTACATTGCTAGGAACATCTGTGTTCCCGGGCGTTTCCCACAACTTCATCGTGTGTTAAAGTCTTTGTGTAAAGTACGTTGAAGATAAAATGCTGGGTGCTGTCTCCCATGGGTAATGTAGCAACTTTTGACTTTCCTTTTCGGAAAATTGAAGACGTGGTATCGCAGCCACTAAAACAGTGAATGAACAAAAGGATCGTGACAAATTGAAGGATCTGCAGTTCCTTGGAGGAATAAGTTTTGTCTTCCTCATTTCCCTTCCCAGCTTTGAGAAACTTTATTTCTCGTTCCCTTGGACCCAAAGTGGTCAGAAGGACCCGCAAATCCACATCCTCGCCGATGACAGCCGTTGAACAACCACATTCTGATTTTCCAAGGCGCACTGTACAATGGTTGTATCTGCATTATCTTCAGCCTGTCTAACTTTTATCCCCTGTGCAATCTTTTTCCGAGACAGCATACTTATGAATCTGTCCTTATTTCTTTCATTACCTAAAAAGTATTGTTGCTGGGTCGTCACTGCCATATCTTCAGTGAAATGAATGTCGACTGATGCGGTGTTGGTGGTCGTGCGATGTTTCTGTTCTGTACGTTTGGTGCTATGGGCAGCGTCCAAGTAGCGATCAAAAGCATTCACCATAGTGTTTTTTATGTAAGTCATATATTGATTGAATATCACTGAGAAGATTGATCCTGTACACCACCTGACTCGATGTAACAGGAATCAACCATCAATCACATTAGTGTGAACCTTGAGGTCTAGAGTAACGGGGTGAACAAAGAAAATATCATATAAGGCACACTTCTTTGTCTTGTAGATCCTCGTCGTTCTTCTTGGAAATATCTATTCGTTGGAATATGAGAAGGGAGTCAACCACCTCCAAAACGTTGTCAATTTTGATAGTACTGCTTATTGAGGCCGATGATGTGACTTTATCTTTTCGAGCCAGTTTTATCTCCCCAAACTTTTGCCCTATCATCTTCCTCATCGTAACCTTGCCTTCTTCTAGGGTTTTGTGGCAATTTACATCAAGGGTAGCAACGGCACAGTCTACTGAATAAAGATAAATCGCAGCACTCGACCTTACTCGTAAAATTACTTTTCATCGCCCCGCAACTCCGTTGGCTCGCGGGGTCTCAGTCGTCCACCAGGGAGCTTAGCGGCAGCAGGGATACAATGTTTACGCAAGAAGTGCTGCGTTGCCAAATTGTCGCATAATAGAGTAATATTCCCTCATCTGCGGGGGAAGAAGAGCCCCCCTTCAGGCAGGCTAGTTTAGTTGGGGGACGTCCTACACACACTATTTTCATATAAATACTTATACTAATACAATTAATTGTGTAGAATCCAAACTTCAGAGGCTGTAGCTCGCTTACGGTTAGTCCGACGACAAAAATGCATAGTATTATTTCTGTAGGAAACTGTTAGCTTTACTTATGGTACCGTGGTAAAATGATAGGAGTGGTCGTTTCTGAGACATAAGCGAAGAACTGAAAAATTGTAGCTGCAACGCCACACCCCAACACCCCCCCCCTCCTCGAGCTCACACCCCAACTTCGAGTACTTTTGATATGTGTCTACCCAAGTGTAAAGGAAGCGTTTCGAAAAAATGTTATAATTCTCTAGGAATTTTTTCGCCGCTCGCCCCGTTTTTGTCTAATTTGACTGGGCTATAAGAGATGGCGCAGATTTAATTTTTGCAAATGCAATGACATTATGTATTTCATTTGTAAGATAGTGCCATATCTTAAGAATATGAGGGGGTAGAAAAGGATGAAAGAATTCGGCTCACGCCTCCGTGAAAATGATTTTAAAACAATTTATTTATTTGTATCTTTAAACTTAAAATTAAAACGTCATCTAAGATCGAAACAGTCCAGTTTATTTCAGCGCCCAGCCAATTATCAAGTCACAATTCAAGGAATTCTGTAATTAGCTGTTTACTTACATTTACTTTTCCGATATACTATAAGATTTCCTGGGGCAGAAAGTTGCCGTCTCCCTAACTGTCACGTAGAAAACCAGTTTATTAGCTAGTATCCGTGATTAAGTGGTAGAATACTAGCGTGAGACGCAGGTGGTCCGGGTTCGATTTCCGCTCAGTGCATGTAACATTTTGTTTTGTTTCACTAACTTAAATATTTGGTAGAAACAATAGTGTCCAGCTGTCATACTTTTGAACCAACATCTCATTTTTCTTTAAACTTATACGAAATTTTAAGTTTCCTTAAAGAATAGTTTTGGGCATTTAAATTTTTTTGTTTAAGTAATTATTTTTTAAGAATGTACAAACATTTTGCTGGCCAACGAACTTATTTAAGCTATTTAATCCCAAGAATCTTTTCCACAAATCTGGCAAAAAATGTTTGCATGAAAATTTAGCATTTTTTTACGGAAATCCGAAAACATTTTTTTTTACAATAACTTATTGAACATTATTATATTATATTATTATGCCCTTCACTTCTGAAACACAGAACCCGCGGAAGAAAAAGAAAAATATAAGCTGCACAATACTCATATTTTCATTTCACAAGCTGTCAGAAGTGAGAACGTTATTTAAACATGTTATTTTGAAGATTCATTTGACATTTGTGAAAACATGTGAAAACAATTTGTGAACCAAAATGTAAACATACATATTCCTATCAGATTAATTGTTCGTTACGTTTTTTTTTTGTGCCAAAGTTAATTTAAATATTTTTATATTTTTCTTTCAACATTTGCTAAATAATCACATAATGTAATCTGTTATTAGAATTAATTATAAAACTGAAAAAAAAAAATTTGACCCCTACAAGGGAGTTATACAATTGAACCAGAGGGCATGCGCTTCTCTTCTAAAACATAAGGGATGTTCCATTTGAGACAATTGAGTTACGACAGTTTGACCTTTATTAAAGGCAATCATTATTTGAGAGCGCCCTGTATACGGTATTTCGATTTTTTGACGAATAATATAAACGAAGATCTCTCTAAATGAGTCAGTTTTATGGAACTTTGTTATCTATTTTTTAAAACGGCGTATCATAATTTTTGATATGTGCCAAAAATGTGAAAAGTTGCAAAACAATTGAAATAACTTTAAACCGATGAACTCAATTTTGTTTCTCCACAAACATGCATTATAATTCGATAGAAAATGCAAATATGCAATGATATAAGGATGTTCGAAAAAAAAAAAAAGAAAATGTATCATCAACGACTTATGGGCCACCATGTGATTGTTAAAATCATTTTATAAGATGCAGCTCAAGACGCCCTATAATTAACGTTTATAATTTTTTCTCGTACCTTGCATAATAACAGATATATTGAGGTTCACCGTAGAAATACATGGGGTCTATTTGAAATGAATTTTCTGGAAACATTTTACTAAAATGAAGGACAATGACGATTGAAGCTGAATCTTTTAAGTGTTTGTAAAACACTCTTCTAGCAGGATTCTCTCTACATAACCCGTATTTCTTTCACGTTCTTTGCCTGAAAGTTGCAAATTTTGACGTTTCAAATCGGGACATTGACCTTTCAAGAGGAAAACCACAAAAATGTTTTCTTTAAATGCGTATAACTTTTTTTCCTTTTAACATACAAATCTAGATTTTGGTACATAGTTTACCACATACAGACTTGGAGACAACTTCTCTGGCTTCACTTTGAAGCCAGAGAAGTAGTCTCCAAGTCTGTATGTAGTATGGACAAGTTTCACCAAGTAAGGGCAACAACAATCAATGAACATAGTTTACCTTTTAGTGAATTTTTATTTTTAAAAAAATTCACTAATAGAGAGGTATCGATGGTGAGACTTTGCAACATTTTTTTCAAATGAGCGCGATTTAGGACCCCTAGAACCCATATCCGGGGTCAGTTTCAATTTTAATATGTTTATATATATATATATATATATATATATATATATATATATATATATATATATATATATATATATATATATATATATATATTTATGTATCCGTCTGATAACTCAAAAAATAATTAACCGATTTCAATGAAACTCGGCAAGTGCCTTTCTTTTATTAATGGCTTGGACGAGTTCGTTAGGCAGGAAAATCGGACGGGTTTTTCCGGGAAAATTGAGTTTACTTCCAAAAAAAATTTTTTCTCCGAAAATAACAAAGCTGTTTTAATGAAATTTACTACATATATTGCCTTGGGAGAGGACTTACTAAGTACCAAAATTCAACTTTCTCAGTTTATAGAAAATTGAGTTATTCAAATTTTAAATTTTCTTTTGAAACAATTTTTTCTCCAAAAATTACAAAGTTATTTTAATGAAATTTGGTGGATATCTTGTCCTAGGAAATACCCTACTACCTACCAAAATTAAACTTTCTAAGATTATAGAAACTGAGTTAGTCAAATTTTTATAGCTCACTGCAGTGTTAAAATCAATGCTATTTTCCTCACTATTTTAAACACGTGGGTGGGGGACTGACCGAATTCATTCCCAGTTGCTATTGGTCTACTCATATTCTCTGAATATGTTAGAAGACGTGGTATCTACTTCATTCCAAGTCACTACTAACCGACTATTTATGAAATAAAATAAGTAAATTAAATCGATTGTCATAAAATATGTAGTGTATTAAGACTAAGGGAAAAAGAAATAAAACATATATAATGTGCACATTTTGAGTATATTTTATAATATAAACCCTCGCACCAGTTTTGTTATTTCCTGAGACATAAAACTTTTTCGAAAGGACTCCAGATTTTCCGAAAAAATGGGCCAATTGTCCTGGCTAACGAACTTGTCCAAGCCATTTGCAAAAGGAAGGTAATTTTATCAAAATCGGCATATTACTTTTTGAGTTATATATATATATATATATATATATATATATATATATATATATATATATATATATATATATATATATATATATATATATATATATATATATATATAAACGTATACAAATTGAAACTGGCCCCCGATATGTGTCCTAGGGGCCTAGTTAGCGCTCGTTTGAATAAATTTTCTGAAATTGTCAAAAGTCGTGACGTCCTCATTAGTGAGTTTTTAAAGAAATTCGCCAATAGAAACCAACAAATGAACCGTAGTCTACCGGTCTTAGAATAACTTCAGATCGTTTTCACGTTTTTAATTACGGGTGTTTTATGCGCTATGGCTTTGTGTGATGGAAGCTCGGACTATCTTTTTTAAACTTAGTGGGGCTCCTAGTGCACATTATTTTCTTCAAACATTACTGTTTCTTGTGATAATATTTATAATAAGAAACTTATAAGAATAACAATAATAATAATAGTAATAATAAATTTGTAGACATTCACCCACCCAATGTATTCACATCACCTGTCCGTTTATATAATATTATCAAACAGCCGTAACCATAAGCAAAGCCAGTGTGACAAATCAGTGTAAAGCTCGTTTGAGAAACCTGTCGTTCAGAAAGTTCAGCAAGCTTCGTGAATAAATTATGAAAATGCAGAATTAAGAATCATGGAGAGAAGGTAATGATGCAAACGTGAAACACAACAAAAACTGTGGGTGTAATTTATGTTACAGCACAACGAATACAAAATGCCCAACTATTTCAATGTACTATACACTTGAAAGATTTATTTCTCGCAACACTTCAAAACCAAACCGCAGATTCTAAGAGTAAGCCGCATAAATATTATTTAATTTCAATTATTAATGCCTTTGTTAGTGAGGTTTAATCAGGAATGTATACAGGAATTATAAGATACGAAAGGCCACACACATTTTGCTATCACTAAAAGCGTAAATAAGAAATCAGATAGGCTATTCCAATGATTTATTTACGTTTCGCAGATTGCAAGATGTTATAATGTAAAAAAAGCGAGTTCTATTTTAATGGATGATTTGATTAATTTCTATATATTAAATTAATTTATAGATATACATACACACACACACACACACACACACATATATATATATATATATATATATATATATATATATATATATATATATATATATATATATATATATATATATATGTATGTATATAATGGGTTTTCCAATAGCAACAACAACTTTGTGTTTTAATACCAACGCACACGTCAACTTTTTTCAGGATACGTCAATTTCAAACGTCAGTAGAGGTCTACATTTTTATCAGGGTGAAGTTCACGAACGAGCAGTGTTTGCAAATTGTTAAAAATTACTATCGAAATTCTGGATCGGTGGTCGCAACCTTAAAAGCGCTTACTCCAATTTTCGGTCGTAATAATCGTCCCACTAGACAGGCTGTGCATGCTATAGTGGAAAAACCGAAAATATCGCAGCTGTTCTTCAGTTCAAAATGATCCAAATCAGTTGATTCCACGGCGTTCACAAGAATTGGGAATCTCCCAAACCAGATTGTGGCGAATTTTGAGTAAAGACTGATCTTGACCTACACCCTTACAAGATACAACTAACTCGAGAATCATTTGTAGCGTCTAAAGTTATCCAATTGGGCACTGCAAGAATTTGAAGAAAATCCTAAATTTCATCGAAAACTCATCTTCAGTGATTAAGCTCATTTTCTGGCTGAATTGCTTTATCAGCAAACAAAATATGCATTATTGGACAGCAACAAACCCACAGATGCTTGAAGAGACTCCATTGCGTCCACAAAAAGTGACCGTGCGGTACGGATTTCATTCTGGAGGTGTGATTGGGCCATATTTTTTCGTCGATGATAATGAGTGCCATGTTATGGTCATTGCAGTTCGCTATCGTCCATGTTGGAAGACTATTTTTGGACAGAGTTGGATGGAAAGTTGGGTAACCGTGTAATCTCGAGAAATGGTCCGGTCAAATGTCCACCTCGCTCATATTACTTTACGCCATTGGATTTATTTTTATACGTTAAGGGTTACGTTAAGCCCTCTGTTTATGCCAACAAGCCAACAATGATAGAGGAGCTCAGGAACAATATCACACGTAAAATTGACAACATTTTGGCCGATATGTGTGAAAGAGTGATGGAAAATTGACTCCAAAGAATCGATCACTGCAAATGTGCTCGTGGTGGTCATATGAATGAGATTACATTCCCTACTTAAATATAACATTTGTACTGCACCCAAAATAAATTTCAGCACCATACCTCAATTATTCTATGTTTTATTTAAATACAAAATTGTTATGTCCTTATTGAAAAACCCTTTATATATATATATATATATATATATATATATATATATATATATATATATATATATATATATCATAAGGAAGCATAAAATGAGTGCAAACAAAAATAAAGTTTAAAATCATCATAGAAGTAGATTCCAAACACTGTCAAATAGAACCTCCACAGAATGGTGGAACAAATATTTCTAAATAATATTAATATTTTTTATTAAATTTAATTGATATATGTCAAAATGAACGTGCTTAACAAGACAGAGTAGGTAAAAAGAGATTGTGATTTTGTGATTGAAAAAATACTTGCTATAACTATATACTATATACATACATACATTATAAAGATATATATATATATATATATATATATATATATATATATATATATATATATATATATATATATATATATATACATAAAAAACACTACCTCCGCGGAAGCTAGTCCTTCCAAATTTCATTACCTGTGATACTTTTGCTTTCAGACCAGATGCTGGTGGATGTAAAAGCGCATAGTCTAGTTTATTTAATCCTCCACCGTTTAAGGCATAGAGAGGATAACACCACGTCCAAATAAATTTGCGAAATCCATTCTAATGCCAGTATACTTGAAAATATACAAAATTTCACTCACATCTCGGAAAATTTTATGGTTTAAAAACAGCTATAAGAAAGTGTAAAGCATACTAGTTTGTTTAGAATTTCATAGGGAACAACTAACACAGCTTTGATTAAGAACTGTTCTATATAAATATAAAAATTATTTATTATATTATAAAATAGGGACCTAAAAATTAGAAAATTTAAAGCAGCTTTCTAGGTCTAGTGCTGAACACACGTAGAGCTTAGAGACGTTATCCATCGAGATTTGTAGAGTAGGTAGATTAAGGCCCCGTAATCGAGCTACAACAACCCAACCTTCCTTATCTACCGCTCTAAGGAGTAGGCAGATTGAAGTCCATTTGCTTTCATATTTCCTTAAACTCTTGAAAATGAAATGCTTCTAAAACAGGAGCCGAAACGTCGAGTCTTATAAGCTCTGGACGCGGTTCAGTCCGAAAACCAAGCGTATCATACGCACGCACGCACGTACACACACAGGTTTCATCGGTGTGACGAGAAAGATACCTCCTCACTGAGGCTATATTTTAAAATGCGGTTTTTTCGAGGCGATAGATGTTCCACGAGTGCACATTAAAAAATTATTTACATTTGTACAGGCTGTTGATATACAGAGTGTTGCACCATTCTTTTTTTTTTTTTTTTTTGATGGAGCACCCTATGGATTATGGCATTTTTGGAAAGCCACGTTGATGCTGATTAAACTGATACAATATTGTTTTGGGTGATTTTCAACCATTCTCCAGCTACAGGGAGTTAAATGTAAAGTGCTCTACTTCAGACTTCGTAACCATCGGTATCTTTGAGATATTAATATCGGGTTTTGTCACAATAATTGTTTTTTTAGTGCATATTGCGTTTATGCACCTTAAAAATCACTATTTATTTTTGATATACAGGGTATTTATCTTTTGCAAAATTTTAAAATACTTTATTTTTTCAAATGGAACACGATGTTTCGATTTTGGTAAATGCAAAATTTTATAAGCTTTCTTTTGATACTATACTTGTATAAGTTAAGCTAAATACGAAAGAAGGTACAGCCGTTCAAAATATTTATTTGTGCATACTAGAATTCCTATTTTATTTGAATGCATGAAAACATTAAGAAGTGAAAGATTTACTGCAAAATTTTGTTAAAATTTATACATGTTCAAAAACGTTTTCGCCTCCCTGAATGCAAACGCGAAGTCGTCTTGCTAAGTTTTCTTTGACTTTGTTCAACATCGGAGGGGTAATACTTCTAAAAGCTGTTTGTATATGGTTTTTTATGTCTTCCGCACTTGTTGCCAATTCTTGATATACTATCTGCTTTGTATATCCTCAGAGAAAAAAGTCTTAGATCGGGGTATCTTGCTGTCCATGGAATGTTATCTCCTCGACCTAGCCATTGGTTTCTTAGCCAATGATTTAAATATTGCTTTACGTTTCGGTGCAAATGGTCAGTAGCACCGCCTTGCTGTAAACACATTAATCGATGTGTTTCAAGATCGATATCTTCCATTTAATTGGGTAAAGCCGATCGTGCTCATTGGTAGAAAATTTCGCAAAGTTCAAAAGTAGCAATTTCTTCCTACAAAAATCTGCCCATGGAGCTGTATTTGATTAACTGAATTTATTTCTAGTTTCAAACTTGCACTATATGTTATTTCTTCAAAATTTGACAAAGATGTCTAGAGATCTTGATGATAGTGATTTTTGGTGAATTTGCTTAGAAAAAAAATCACCAATGGGGAGATCCCGACTTTTGAATTTTAAACAAACTTCTTTAAATGAGCGCGAACTAGCCCCTCTCGAAACCCATATCCACGGTCAGTGTGAAATTATATATATAGATCCCCACTTTTGAATTTTAAAAAAATGTCTTCAAATGAGGCCCCCTAGAACACATATCCGGGGTCAGTTTGTATTTTTATATGTTTATATATATATATATATATATATATATATATATATATATATATATATATATATATATATATATATATATATATATATATATACATTATTTTATGTATGTACCATACCCGTAAGTAAAAAAATAATCGATCGATTTTGATGAAACTGGGCAGGCATGTTCCTTTTGTAAGTGGCTTGGAGAAGTTCGTTTTTATCTCCGAAAACAACAAAGTTATGGTAAAAAAAAATTGATACATAGGTTTACGTTATAAAAGGTAAACGTACGTGTCAAAATTTCGATCTCTACGTTACAAGAAGAAACATTTGTAAGCATTTAATTTTAGAAAAAATGTTTGGTGGCAGATCATTTCTATAAAATTTACTACCATAACGCACTTGCTGCGTCAAGATTTAGGTATTTTTCCGGCGATATCTTTTAGTTGATACATATACGCTATTAGTGAATTTTCGTAGAAAAAATTCACTAATGGGGAGATCCCGACTTTTGAATTTTGAAAAATTTTTTGCAAATGAGCGCGAACTAGGACCCCTAGAACCCATATCCGGGGTCAGTTTCGATTTTTTTATGTTTATATATATATATATATATATATATATATATATATATATATATATATATATATATATATATATATATATATATATATATATATATCACACCGATAACTCAAAAAATAATACGCTGATTTTGACAAAATTTGGCACGTACGTTTCTTTTGTAAATGGCTTGGATAAGCTCGTTAGTCAAGAAAATCGGACGAGGTTTTCCGGGAAAATTTTGAGTTTTCATTCGAAAAAAATTCTTATCTCAAAAAGTAATAAACCGATTTTAATAAAATTTGGCATGTGCCTTCCTTTTGTAAATGGACTTGACAGGTTTGTTATTCAGGTAAATCAGACGAGGTTTTCCGGGAAAATTTTGAGTTTTCATTCGAAAAAAATTCTTATCTCAAAAAGTAATAAGCCGATTTTAATAAAATTTGGCATGTACCTTCCTTTTGTAAATGTACTTGACAGGTTTGTTAGTCAGGAAAGTCTGACGAGGTGCCGGGAAAATTTTGAGTTTTTATTCGAAGAAATTTTTTATCTCAAAGAATAATGGTCCGATTTTGATAAAATTTGGCATGTACCTTCCCTTTGTAAATGGCTTTGATAAGTTCGTTAATCAAAAAAATCGAACGAGGTTTTCCGGAAAAATTTTGAGTTTTCATTTGAAAAAAATTTTTATCTTAAAAAATAGACAATCTATGATAACCAAATTTGGTAGGTAGGTTAACGATATTAAAAGTAAACTATACACCAAAATTTAGATTTCTATGTTACAAGAAAAAAAAGTTATAATAAAATATTTTGTGCCAGATCATTTCTATGAAAATTCACTACCATAACGCACTTGCTGCGTCCAGGCTTTTTTATTTATGATCTAAAATATAAAGAGGCGGTCTCACCAAATAATAATTTGCTCAACGTATTTTGTTTGCTTTCTAAAAGAAAACTAATAAATTAGCGACTAGTTGACTTATTAATTAAATGCATGAATGATTTATACATAGCTTGCATTTTTTAATAAATTAAATGGGTTTGTTGTATGTGAATACAAACATGTATCCATGCACCATGCATAACAAATTCATAAAGTTATTAACAGAAAAATTGAGTGAATTATTAACGCAACATTCCCAAAACCATATTTAGTAATGGACATTTGTACACGACCATGTTTCTTGTTCATTTAATTGAAGCTATCATCCACATAAACATTGTTATAATGGCTCGAGTTGTTCGAGAATGTAACTGTACAATTATTATTTATATAAGTTATCATATTTTCATTATGTCATTATTAATTGTGTAAATCTTAATTATTGCTTCTTACAGCGAAATGTCGTTGTGATTGTTTTATTCTGAAACCCATCTCATATTTATATATAGTGGGTAATTAACCTTTTTTTTTCTCAGTGGAGAATTATGACTTCTTACTTGCTGCCTTGTGGTAAGCCTTTTTACTATTACTTCTAAGTGCACACATTATGCCTTTTGTATTCATAAAATTTGGGAAAAGTTACTTTTATAAAGTCTTACAACAAAATCTAAGGTTTTAGTTCAAATGAAAAGTTTATTATCTTTTTTTATTTTTTTATTTCAACAACACACCACGAGGGCTCACAGCCTAAATACTAATGTACCGTGGGTGTCGACAAGGAGGAAAGAGGCAACTTGTTAATTCTGGACTTGAAGGTTTGGAGGTTCTGAGGAGAAGGAAAATATGTGCTGGCAAGGAATTCCACTCGGGACAAAAGAGCGGGCCTAACAAGATGTTCTATGTCTGGTGACCTGAACAGTAAAACAGTAAAATGGTGGATTCGCTCTGTTCCCCTGATAGATCTGTTGGGGGCAGCAAGTGGAGGAACTATGGAAGAAAGCTCCTCTGAGCAGTGCCCGTGCAGATATATATTAAAGAGACAGAGAGGTCACCAACGGCACGTAGGTGGGCAAGGATGGCAGCCTTTGGGTGAGGATAGGGTCACCGATGAGACGTATAGCTCTCTTCTGAATGGAGTCCAGGATAGCGAGTGTAGAAGCGACAGAGCAGTATTCTAGGTTTGGCCTTATTTGTGAAGTATATAAGGTATAGAGATTAGCTGGTGAAAAGTATTTGCGAGCTCGGAAGAGGAAACCTAATTTCTTAGCAGCCGCTTCTGCAGTTGATGTGACATGTTGGTGCCAATTGAGATTTCGATTCACCGATATGCCAACAAGTGAAAAGGACTCATTACTTTGAATAACTTGGTTGTTAATTGTGATCGGTCTAGGGCTAGTGTATCTCTTATGAGATAGAAAGCAAGACTAAGATTTGGTGGAGTTGAATTGTACAAGATTTCTACTTACCCTCCATGAGTCTGCGATCCTCATCTAATTGGGCTAAAGAGACATGCTTAGAATATTGTATATTTGAATGGAGGATGCTGTCATCCCCGTAACTGTGAACTGGGTTGGCTGTGCCAGAGAGGAGGTCATTGATGTGGAGAAGAAACAAAGTAGGGGCTAAAGCTGAACCTTGAGGGACTCCTGCATTAATTGGATACAGTTTAGAGGAATGGACATGCACGACAACAGAAATGCTCCAGCTGGAGAGGAAATTTGCTGTCCAGGTACAGAGTTTTGGTGGTAGGCCATAGGCCGGAAGTTATTTAAGCAGCGCTGCGTGCCAGACCTGGTCGAATGCTTTGGATATGTCTAGAGCGACAACCTGTGATTCACCGTGGAGTTCCATAGACTTGCTCCAAGAATGGGTGACAAAGGAAAGCAGGTCGGCAGTCGATCTGCGCTGACGGAATCCATACTGACTGTCATGGATTAGACTGTGTTTTTCAAGAAATTTTAGTAATTCGGTGTTTATATACTTTTCCATCACTTCAGAGACGCCTGAAAGGAGAGAAATAGGCCCGTAGATTCTAGGAAGCGCTTTGGATCCTTTCTTGGAAACGGGTTGTACTCAAGTAGTTTTCCAGTTACTAGGGAATATGCCTCTATTGTAAGATGTCTGAAACAGACGAGTCAGGACAGAAGCAAGTTCTGGTGCGGATTT
The DNA here is from genome assembly GCA_964006375.1 of Tillus elongatus. Classification (NCBI taxonomy): domain Eukaryota; kingdom Metazoa; phylum Arthropoda; class Insecta; order Coleoptera; family Cleridae; genus Tillus; species Tillus elongatus. Next base: position 57,701,900 of record OZ023263.1, on the reverse strand, counting down.
TTTGAGAACAATTGCTGGGATCTCGTCAAGGCCAGAGGCTTTCCTGGTATTAAGAGAAGAGATCATCTTCCGTACCTTTTTAGTTTTGAAAATGAGATCCGTCATTTTATGCGCGACATTGGGGACTGTTGGTGGTTGAACATTTGGAGGTGGGTTGAGAGTAGGCTAGAGACCAACGAGGAAAAGAGTTCAGTCTTGCCCAGGGCGGTAGAAACAATCTCATCCCCTGAAACAGGAGGTGGGAACGTGCTTTTGTAGAAATTATTCCCAATAGATGTAGAAAGAGTTCAGAAGGGTTAGCTGCCGTTGGAGCTTGAGAGGGCTTTGTTTCTGATGTGGTTATTAAACGAGCTTTTTGTCTGAGAAAGAATGCGGACATAGCGGTTTCTTGCGTTGTTAAATGCTTGACGGTTTTCTTGACTGGGATTGTGTAGAATCGTTTTGTGAGCTTTGACCTTTTCAAGTCTGGCCTTGTCACAGTATTTAGAGAACCAGGGCTTTTGAGTGGCTGAAGAGGTTTTCTGTGTACGTGGAATAAATAGTTCCATGCCAGCTTTGATGATTTCGGTGACGTTTTGTGAGATATCAGAGGGGCCAGGAAATAAACACGACGCCGTTCATTACCAAGCAGAATTTTTGAACACTCTAAACTCATCTGGTCTTCCATACCATCGGCTATTGTTACGTGTGGGCACCCCCGTAATGTTGCTCAGAAATTTAAATCCACCCCAAACTTGGCTATGGTACTAGGCTAAAAGTTTTGCATCGTAATGTAGTTGAGGCAACTATTATAACCGGGTCTGCTTAGCGAGAAATTGCTAAGCATATTTTACGTATCCCTTTGATTCCAACTGATCTCCCTTTTGCGTTCAAGAGACTGCAGTTTTCCCTTAAACTATGCTTCGCTATGACAATTAATAAGTCACAGGGGCAAACTCTAAAATTAGCAGGAGTTGACTTAAGACAGGACTGTTTCTCCCATTAATTTTCAATCAATGTTTATGAAATGTTTATGAAATTATATATTTTTTAGCAAAACTATTTAGTCCTAAATAATGTGTAACTGTCTAAGTTAAGAGAAACACATCTTTTGTGAACACATTACCATATTTAGAGGCAATCTGTTATCTAGAGAATTTCAAGTGCTCTTGAAGGGGTGTAAACATAAAATATATTTGTTCTGTCTCGCCAGGAAGCAGAACCCTCTGTTGTAGATTAAACGACACGGCAAACATTTGTTAAGGATTCGGAGAAGAATAACTTTTTTTTTAAATAATAAAAATAAAGCTAATTACGTTCTCATTACTAGTCAGTTAGTATTTTAGCATGAATAATTCAGTACATAGAAAAATTTCAATTAGAAAAATTTCCTACAAATAAAAATGTGGTGGCTTATGAAGGATTGCGTCCAAGTAAGAGAAGAATAAATATACACAAATATAAAAAATAATTTGTTCTTTTAAGGAAATTTAATAGTATTATTGTATATGTTTGAGTAGTTTAATTTGTCTATTCTTCATTTTCTTGGGCAGCTGTCAGTGTTCTAAATTATAATCGTACAGAGTGCCCCAACTCATTTATTGAAATTAAATATTGTTTGTCTAAATAAAATCCAAGCAAAACCTTGTTACAATAAAGCTTACCGTAAAGCACTGGTTACTTAAAATTCTACCTACAATTTAAAGCACTGGTTACTTAAAATTCTACCTACAATTTAAAGCACTGGTTACTTAAAATTCTACCTACAATTTTGGGCTCAGAAATTCTAACGGCGCACTCACACCGCTTTTGTGCCATCGCCTAATCGATTAAACAAAAAAAGTTCGGGACGCAGCAAGTGCATTATTGTAGTGAATTTTCATAAGAATTGTACACTATTAGTAAGGTATATTATTAAAACTAATTCTTTAAATTTAAATGGATCTTGGAGATTGGTTTTGGAGGTCCCAGTAAGCGATGACTTGAAGAAATTTCTATGTTCTATGGGGCTAGAAAATTAAAATTTGGTACATATATGTAAATACTGCAAGTCGCTTTAAAAAATGTGTTACAAGTTTCATCAAAGTTACATAAGTTTTCCACAAAAAATTAATTATTTACAAGCGGAATGTACCTGCCAAATCAAGGCAGGTATTTTTCCTTGGATGGTTTTGTTTTAGTCAACCCAATCGAACTAGTTTTTGCAACCAAAACAACGAAAAAGGTATTTTACATATGTTTCACTATGACTCAAGCTTGAAGATTATAGCTTAATAGGAAATTGGGTCTCGGATTTCAAATATTTTTACAAACATTGTCTGCCATAATGTATTTGCTGCACCCAGAACTTTTTCAACACTTATTTACTGTTGCTGTATCCACTGTATCCACACTTTTTGAAATATGAAATATTGTAGCTCTGTATGTAAAAGTGAAAAACAATTCAACCTAAATTTCATTTTTAGAAAAATATTTTAAACAAATGCAAGGAGGTAACAATTTAAACATAAATTGAAGGTCTTGGTTTGCTGCTTTGTCGCAGGGGTTCCCCTTCTTATTCCGCATGCCTGTAATCACCCCCAATGCATAAACAAGAACAATGTAAACAAGAAAAGTTTCTTGGGAACAATACGCAAGGAAGTTACGGGACCTGCGATGATTATAGGGGTTCTGGGCGGGATAAACATAATTTTAAGGAGGTGTAGCTGCAAAATGGGATAAAGGCAGCTTACAGAGGTCCAACTAAGCCATTTTTTGCACTTTCCGCTCACATTTCGTTTTATCTTCTTCACCGCCAACCCCCTATTCAGTTCTGGTCCTGTAACTTTTTTTGGGGCTGTTTGTAGTAAATATTTCTTGTAGTATGTGCATCCAAAAAGTGTTCTAAGCATGTTTTCAATTTATTTCTAAAAGTCCCCCGTGTGTTAAACTGCAAATTTACCGAAATTGTAATTTTTATTTCCAAAAGGAATGTACCTGCCAAATTATAAACGTGGCAGGTATTTTTCCTTGTTAATCGCTTGGATGATCAATTTTAGTCAACTTAATCGAACCAGCTTCAGCAAACAAAATAACAGAAAAGGTTTTTTAAAGGAAGTTTGTAGTTATTTTTCAAATATAGTACCCACGCCTGACAATAGAGAGCACACTATTATTTCTCAATGGATTCAAATACTTAGGCACGGTTAGATTAGCTTCAATAATGGTCTAACTACATTATTGTTTATCATGCCCGCTCCAACATTGATTTTCTCTGGATCCAAAGTACGCATTTGTCGCATCCAACAGAAATCACCTCTAGACCAAATTTTGTAGCTATGTCTGTTGAAAGAATGTTGGCTCCTCTGGTAACTCAATTTGTCTGACAAAATTTGAATTTGGTTCTCATCAGTTCTACATGTTTTCACACATCTCTAGTCAGCCATCTGGATCGTTTTACCTTAATCGTGAGAGAAGTGGAATTTATAGGGTTTCAATTTTTTAGATTTCAGTGTGTTCATAATGGACCTCTGGCATTAATTATAATCAACAGCCAATTGTGCATTCGATGTTTGCGGGTTTTCATCAGTTGCTAATAGCACATCCACCTCCACGTTGTAATTTTCCGTCGATTTTAGTCTTTATCATTTTACGACGATTTTGGTCTTCCTGACCTACGTTTATTTTTTACATGATAAGTTCGTACATACCGTCGTACAGTTCTTACCACTGAAAATCTTGTAATCTAAAGATCTAAATTAAGTCATTGAACATGTTCAAAACTTCTGCCGAGGACCATTGTGTTTCTCCATAGACCAGCAAAATTAAGATTTCGATGCGTTCACAAAAGGGAAATAAAATTAACAACACTTGACGCTTGTGTATTTTTTAATTAAAACAACTGTACTGGAAGCTCTTTTTTGAGAAGGTAGTCGTACGTTTTATTTTTACGTTTGCAATAAGCTGGAGTTGCTTTAAAAATCTATTTTTAATATAGGATGACCTGTGATTTACAAAATACATTCTTTTGACATCGTTATCCTAACAATAACCGCTTCTCTAGAAAAATTAGCCTCGTGCGTGAATAAAACCTGCTCTAGGAAGTATGTAAGGACACTCTAAGGCCTCAATCTGCCTACTCCTTAGAGTGGTGGACAAAGGTGGGTAAAGGAAATATGTAAGGACACTCTAAGGCCTCAATATGCCTACTCCATAGAGTGATGGAGAAAGGTGGGTAAAGGAAAATATGTAAGGACACTCTAATGCTTCAATCTGCCTACTCCTCAGAGTGGTCGACAAAGGTGGGTAAAGGGAATGTGTAAGGACACTCTACGGCCTCAATATGCCTACTCCTTAGAGTGGTGGACATAGGTGGGTAAGTTACCATACATTAGAGGTGTCACCGACAAAATCAGCAGAATTTTTAGAACCCATAGTATCAAAACCATATTCACAACAGAGCAAAAACTGTCAAATCTAATAAAAACTCCCAAGGATACGATTCCAAACGAATCCCACGGAGTTTGCGAAATTCCTTGTTTCGACTGTTCCCGAACTTATGTAGGACAAACAAATAGACGCATCCACAATAGAATATATGAACACACCCTCGCAGTTAGAAAATCCGACCCCTCATCGGCGTTGGCCATATTCATCCAGGGCACAAAATAGACTTCGATAATGCCAAAACAATAGCACCGGTTTACAACTTCAAAACGAGAATTATCCGCGAAGCAATCGAGATCGAAAAACGTCCCGATTGTTTAAATAAGAGAGATGATGGTCTTCGCCTTCCGACTACTTGGAAACCTATTATATCTTCTTTACAAACACACAAAAAGAAAATAAATTCCACAGACAATTTTATTTCCCCATTATCTGCCTCAAAAAATGCCGGCGACCCTCTTAATCCTCCCCATCCTCTAAGTACCGTGGCCAAAGCCCCCCACCTAATTGACGGTGACCCCACTACTTTCACTGATAACGAAGCAGGTAGGCGGAACGACATATATAAGACAAGTCTTGCAACAAACTGCCAGATCGCTCTGAGGCCTAGGGTTGAACACACTGAGACCTCACAGACGATCTCCGGCGAGATTTGGGGAGTAGGAAGATTGAGGCCCCGCAATCGAGCTACAACAACCCAACCGACCTTTGTCCACCGCTCTAAGGAGTAGGCAGATTGAGGCCTTAGAGTGTCCTTACATAATTCCTTTACCCACCTTTGTCCACCACTCTAAGGAGTAGGCAGATTGAGGCCTTAGAGTGTCCTTACACATTCCCTTTACCCACCTTGGTCCACCACTCTAAGGAGTAGGCAGATTGAGGCCTTAGAGTGTCCTTACATATTTTCCTTTACCCACCTTTGTCCACCACTCTAAGGAGTAGGCAGATTGAGGCCTTAGAGTGTCCCTACATATTTCCTTTACCCACCTTTGTCCACGACTCTAAGGAGTAGGCAGATTGAGGCCTTAGAGTGTCCTTACATATTTCCTTTACCTCTTGAAGATGGCTCCAAAACAGGAGCCGAAACGTCGAGTTTTCATAAATTCTGAACGCCGTTCAACCCGAGAAGCAAATATGTCTCATATATGTATATATATATATATATATATATATATATATATATATATATATATATATATATATATATATATATATATATATATATATATATATATATATATATATATCCTGTAGTTTAATGGCAATATATGGCAATAATTTTTCAGTGTAATATAAAAGTCTGGACGCAGCCAGTGCGCTGTGGTATATAAATTTCACCTAACCGCGGATATGTGTTCCAGGCGGGCCAGTTCACGCTCTTTGACGAAATATTTTTAAAATTCAACAGTCGCGCTTATGCATTTTCATTTTTTACTTGATCAGTTCGTACGTAGCGTCTTGCAGTTTTTACAACTGCAACTCATGTAATTTTAATATTTAAATTAAGTCATTGAATATATTCAAAACTTCTGCAGTGGAACATTGTGTTTCATATCATAGTCCAACAAAATTAAGATTTCGATGCGTTCACGAAAGAGAAATAAAATTAACAACACTGGACGATTGTGTATTTTGTAATTAAAAAAACCTGGAAAAATGCACCATACTAAAAATTCTTTATCCTTTTTCGACGTGATTAAAAATACACACTAATTAATTGTCAATTTGCTTTTACATAGAAGTAAGGTGTGTCTCTTTCTCTTAATAAAATATAAGAGAATATTCCCAGAAAACTACAAATAGATATTTTTGTCTAATAAAAGAAAAACAAGATGATGGAATTCTTTGTGACAAAGGGTAAGTGTTTGTATCAGATAAAATCTTTCATTTTGAAATATAAAACCACCGCCAGACTTGTCTCATAAAATCCACACACGTTTTACTTAAAAATATGTGTCCTCCTGGTTGTAAAATAAAAACATATATATAATATCTCTCCAAGTAAATCTAAGTTTGCATTTTATTGTTCATAAAGAAGTTATTGAGCCAAGGATTTATTACAACCACGACACTATGTCTGGTTGTTGCATAAACCTGTTTGTTTGTGTTTATGTTTGCGAAATCATGTAGATGATGTTTGTGTTTACTTGAAAATTATTGGGGATCTAAAATAAAGCAGCTTGCATGTACTTACTGCTACATTGATGTATAATTCAATAATTCTTCTTGCTGATACTTGGTGAGGTTGTTCTATACTAAATACAGATATATAAACTCCTTTCCTGGATTTACAAATGTTAGTTTTCATCTCTGTAACTGGTTTTGCCTTTTACGTAGTGATGGGAAAAACAGTTATTTTCTGTTAACAGTGGAAGCCGTTAACGTTATTTAATAATAACCGCTGAAAATAACGGCTTCAGTTATTTTAAACTGGATAGTCGATCGATAGTATCCTACATTCCCAAAGCTGTGAGCGAGAGCGAGCACACTAGTATAAATGCATTGTATTTTTACCCCGTTATTTCACGTAGTGTATAAATCTCAAATTTTGTCGATATGAAAATGAAACAAAGGGTTAAGAAATTATAATAAGCGTGTCGTAAATATTTTGCCACTCTGAAGTGAAACTTTTAGAAATCAGAAAGGAGTCTTCTATAAGAATTTACTTAGATGTTTTAGGAATTATAAACTAGTCATTTCTCACAAATTTATTTTATCAGGGTCTTTACGTAAATGTCAATGCCACAGCAAGAATAAATATCATTATTTATCACGCCTTGGGACGTTAGACGTTAGAACTTTTATTGCTACACAGGGAGTGATTCTAAAAACTCCATAACATAACGCAGCTAATAAAATTTCGGTAAAGAAACAGTATAAAAAATTGAGTTTGAGTTTTTAAAAAAAATTGGAAGATATATAGTATTAATTGTTTATTTACCTATTTTAATATTCCTTGTTTTAAAATTAGTTTCAAAAATTTCAAAGGGCTGTAACTTGGAGGAGAAGGGGTTTTAAGAAAAACTTAATAAAAAGACACTCCTTATTTTTCGCCAAAGAATCACCCTGTTATATATATATATATATATATATATATATATATATATATATATATATATATATATATATATATATATATTCATTTAATTTTTTATATTGAAATGTAGGTATATAGATATTAAAAAATGTTGTATCATTATATTTTTTTACTCAATTTGATAACTATTATCAGACAAACGAAAATGACGTGTTAACTGTTTTCTTAGGTAATGTATATAAATTTAAATAAATAAGTACTTTAATTTCACGTGAAATAACCCTATTTTGCGTTGTCTATAGTGAAAGTAATAACACGTTTTTACAGAAATTCATCTTTTGACCCAACATTTTTGATTATTAAATATTTGGCTTTACATACTAGTGGGAAACTCAACTGTTTCAAAAATAACAGCTTCTCAGTTTAACAGAATAACTCTGTGTAGTAGTGTCGGTATGCCGTATCCCCATCAACAACCGGTTAAAGTTAAAATTAAAATTAAACCGACCGTTTTATTGTACCGAAGATCGTACGTCGCTAAAGCTGTGAGCGAGAGCGAGCATTCCCAATCTCAAGGCTATTCATCCCGTTAAATGGTTAAATAGCAGTTGCCGATGCCAATGAAAACCGATGTTTATTCATCGAACCTAGTTGCAGTGGAAGTGGAACTGAAACAGACACGACTCCGAATTCTAGCTTAGTGTAAAAAGCGTTATTTTTTAAGCCGTTAGTTTTATAAGTCGGTAACTGGTCGTTACCGTTACGTCTCGTTAGCCGTTAAAAAATAGCTGACAGTTAAATAACGACCCATCACTACTTTTACGCCATTATCAGGCAAAACCGATTGCAGAGGCGAAGACAAGCATTTGTGAAGCCAGGAAAGAAGTCTCCACATCTCTATTTTAAAGCATAATGTAAAAATCTTAAGTAATTTTTATGTTTTATATACAGGATGTAAACAAACAAGTGCAAAAACATTTAGGGGGGTGATTCCTTGTTAGTGAATTTTCTTTTAAAAAAATTCACTCATGAGGAGATCCCGACTTTTAAATTTTGAAAACATTTCTTCAAATGAGCGCTTTTTAGGACCCCTGGAACCCAAATCCGTCACACCTATAACTAAAAAAATAATAGACCGATTTTGATAAAACTTGGTGAGTACCTTCCTTTTGCAAGTGGCTTGGACAAATTCTTTAGCCAGGAAAATCCGCCGAGGTTTTCCCGGAAAATTTTGTGTTTGCTTTCGAAAAAAAATTATATCTCCGGAATTTACAAAGTAAGGGCAACCAAATTTGGTGTGCGGGTTTTTATCATTATGGGTAAGTCACCTACCAAAATTTAGCTCTGTAGATTAAAGAAAAATAAATTTGGGTTTCCCTCAAAACGTCAAAGTCGTGATTTAAAACGTCAAAATTGGTAATATTTAGGCAATGAACCTGAAACTAATATGATCTATGGAAGGAAAATGTCTCAAGAAGAATGTTTTACAAAGCCTGAAGCCTTAGTTTTAATCGTCATTGTCCTTCATTTTACAAAAATGTTCCCAGAAAATTTATTTCAAATAGACCCTTTCTCTGATGCTTTGCCGGTAGTGTTGGCTATAGAGTTTATCGGTTAATGGTATATCATTTTTGTAGAATTTTCGTAAAAAATCTTTAAAGCTCAATATATCCGTTATTATGCAAGATACGAAAAAAAAATGTATACATTAATTATAGGGTGTCTTGAGCTACATCTTGAAAAATATTTCTACAATTACATGGTGGCCCATAAGTCGTTGGTGATTCAACTTTTCTTTTATTTTTTTAATCGAACACGCCTTATGTTATTGCATTTTTGCATTTTCCATCGAAATATAATACATCTTTGTAAGAAAAGAAATTCGGGACGCAGCAAGTGCGTTATGGTAGTGAATTTTCATTAATAGCTTCAAATTTGAATACCTGAATTTGCTATTAACCTATAAGGTTGACCAAGAAACCAGTTTTTTCGGGAACACTTTCAGTTTACTTGCGGAAATTTTTGTACAATTTAACAGGGCACATTGTTTCTACTATATAGGTTACACTGGTAACCAAATTTGATGCCTGCTTGCTTAAAAAAACATTTGCTATTAAAAACATTTTTATGAAAATTCACTACCATAACGCACTTGCTGCGTCCAGACTTTTTTGAAAACTAAAGAGGGTCTTTCGTATAACAAAAATTATTTACCCCTATCCTGTGAAGATACCGCCGCTTAAAAGGGATGCTGAAAAATTTTTTTTTCTAACATACGAAAGAAGTAACAGAAATGAAGTTAAGTAGGAGTTGTGTGCCATTGAGACGACAGTTAGTGAACAATTTGTTAATTTTTTGTAAAGGTGTAAGAGATAGAAAAATCCACCCCTATAATTTGTTTCACCTATAACTTTTTTCTTACACCTGTAACGCTATTAGTGAATTTTCTTTAAAAAATCACTAATGAGGTCCTGACTCTTGAATTTTGAAACAAATTCTTCAAATGAGCGCGAAATAGTCCCCCTAGAACCCATATCCAGGGTTAGTTTCAATTTGTATACGTTTATATATAAATATTTTTGTAAAGTGAAGGGCAATGACGATTGATACTGAAACTTAAGAGTTTGTAAAACACTTTTTTTGCGACATTTTCTCTACATAACCCGTATTAGTTTCAGGCTCTTTGCCTAAATTTTGCCAATTTTGACGGTTCAAATCGCGACTAATGTTTTAAGAGCAAAACCCCACTTTCTTTACACCTACAGACCTACATTTTGGTACGTTACATTTTCCGAGAAAAACTGGGCCGATTTTCCTGGCTAACGAACTTATCTAAGCCACTTATAAAAGAAACGGACAAAATCGGCAATATATATATATATATATATATATATATATATATATATATATATATATATATATATATATATATATATATACTATATATATATATATATATATATATATATATATATATATATATATATATATATATATATATATATATATATATATAAATTGAAACTGACCCTGGATATGGGTTCTAGGAGAGCATGGTTCGCGCTCATTTTAACATCTTTTTCAAATTCAAAAATCGTCGTTTGCGAATTTTCATTCTACGAAAAATCGTTTAAAGTAAAATGTCTGTTTTAAACCTACTTTCAGTGGGATATACAACGTTTACACAAAGTTGCTAAACTTTTCCTGCAATTTTCATCGAATATGGCATTTTAAAATTTGATTCAGAAACGTTTATTAATGTTACTTTGTTGCCTTCAAATATAAAGTAAACAATATCTCATAAGAGCTCTGCGTAAGGCAATTTTATGATCAATCGCGTTTTAGAAACGACATACCAAGTTAATGCTTACAAAATCTTTTGTAACATACATACAAGAACATTTTAATTACCATTTGTATTGTTACGCTTCACTAGATCAGAAAAAACTGATATTTGCTTCAAGTTTCATCTTAACATTTCAACGTTACTTTATTTGTATTGACGTATAAAATCTGTACGCAGATGGATTATGTATAAGTGGTAAAATACAGTTGAGATAGACATGTGGGGTTGACAGACTAGCCTGAGGTGAATCCAGCTTTCATTACAACCCTGTATGGAGGATGCTGGCCTGAGGGCTACAAAGCATCAAACCACTCCTGTCTCTGACATCGCATATTATACCTATCTCATACCTACACGAGTAGGTATTATATATCGGAGTGTATCGGGGATTCCACCAGCTCGTCTCTCAATAGACGATTACTTTTTAAAAGTCATAGGCCAATGGAGTTATCGGATTTACATCCACCTAACAAATATGATCGTTTCTTTACATTTATTTTCAAAGTTGACCTTATTTTATTCCGAGTCACTAGATATTTCATTAGAAATGGTTCATAAAGAAGTAAAAAAAAGTTCGGGACGTAGCAAGTGCGTTATGGTAGTGAATTTTTTATTAAATGCTTCAAACCTGGATAACTCAATGTTCTATAAACTTAGAAAGTTGAATTTTGGTATGTGGTAAGGCCCTTCCCAAGGCAACATATGTACCAAATGTCATTAAAATAACTTTGTAATGTTCGGAGAAAAAAATTTTTTTCGAAAGAAAATACCAAATTTAAATAACTCAATTTTCTATAAACTTAGTCGTTGAATTTTGGTACGTAGTAAGGTCTTTCCCAACGAAACATATCCACCCAATTTCATAAAAATAGCTTTGTAATTTTCAGAGAAAAATTTTTTTTTGAAAGAAAACTCAAAATTTTCCCGGAAAACCTTGTCCGATTTTCCTGGCTAACGAACTCATCCAAGCCATTATCAAAATAAAGGCGCTTGCCGAGTTTCATCGAAATCGGTTAATTATTTTTAGTGAATTTTCTTAAAAAAAATTCACTAATGAGGAGATCCCGACTTTTGAATTTTGAAAAAATGTCTTCAAATGAGCGCTAATTAGGCCCCCCAGAAAACATATCCGGGGTCAGTTTCAATTTTTATATGTTTATATATATATATATATATATATATATATATATATATATATATATATATATATATATATATATATATATATATATATATATATATATATATATATATATATATATATATATATATATATATTTATTTATTTATATATATATGTATCACACCGATAACTCCAAAATAATGGGCCGATTTTGATCAAATTTGGTGAAAAAATTCCTTTTGCAAATGGCTTGGATAAGTTCGTTAGTCAGGAAAATCTGCCCAGGTTTTCCCGGAAAATTTTGTGTTTTCTTTCGAAAAAAATTTATATCTCCGGAATTAACAAAGTAAGGGCAACCAAATTTGGTACGCAGGTTTACATCCTTATAGGTAAGTTACCTACCAAAATTTAGCTATGTAGGTCAAAAGGCAAAGAAGTTATAGGCATTTAAAAATAAATAAATTGGGGTTTTCCTCAAAACGTCAAAGTGGCGATTTAAAATGTCAAAATTGGCAACATTTAGGCAAATAACTTAAATCTAATACGGGCTATAGAAATAAAATGTCTCAAGAAGGATGTTTTGCAAACCCTAAAGTCTTAGTTTCAACCGTCATTGTCCTTCATTTTACTAAAATATTTGCAGAAAATTCATTTCAAATAGACCCTTTCTCTGATGCTTGGCAGTAGCCTTAGCTATAGAGTTTATCATTTAATGGTATATAATTTTTGTCGAATTTTCGTAAAAAATTAATAAAGCTCAATATATCCGTTATTATACAAGATATGAAGAAAATTTGTATATATTAATTATAGGGTGTCTTGAGCTACATCTTAAAATAATATTTCTGCAATCACAGGGTGGTCCATAAGTCGTTGGTGATACAAATTTCCTTTTTTTTAATTAAACACGCCTTATGTTATTGCATTTTTGCATTTTCCATCGAAATATAATGCATGTTTGTAAGAAAATAAATTCTGGACGCAGCAAGTGCGTTATGGTAGCGAATTTTGATCAAATGTTCATATTTGAACAGCTCAATTTGATATTAACCTATAAGGTTGACCAAGAAACGTGTTTTTTCGGGAACATTTTAAGTTTACTTTTGGAAATTTTTGTACATTTTCACACAATAAAGTTATTTTAATGGAACATGGCACATTGTTTTTACTATACAGGTTATACTGGTAACCAAATTTGATGCCTGCTTTCTTAAAAAAAACACTCATATTTGTTATTAAAAATATTTTTATGAAAATTCACTACCATAACGCACTTGCTGCGTCCAGAATTTTTTTTAGTTATCGGTTGGATATATATATATATATATATATATATATATATATATATATATATATATATATATATATATATATATATATATATATTGAAACTGACCCCGGATATGGGTTCTAGGAGTCCTAGTCCGCGCTTATTTGAAAAAATGTTTGCAAAGTCTCACGACCGATACCTCTCTATTGGTGAATTTTTTTAATAAAAAAACTCTTCTGTACTAAAAATTTACATTTTCATTTAGGTGGTATTTAGACTTTTACTATTTTCTTAACGCGTTGCCTACAAGAACTCGGGTACTTTTGTAACAGATAACTCTGCAGTATTTCTTCCTGCGTTCTTCTCTGGTTCTGTTTTTTTTAATGTTTTAGTGAATTTTCTTACAAAAATCACTAATGAGGAGATCCCGACTTTTGAATTTTGAAAAAATTCCTTCAAATTAGCACTAATTAGCCCCCCGCCCTTTTTTTCCTTTAGATGTTACAGCTCTTGAATGTTAATTTGCTTGTGTTCTGTTTTCTATAAATACAGCACTCTGATATTTTTAGCTTTATGAGTTTTTCCTTTTATCGGATATAACAGCACTTTGACTATTTACCTTGTTTTGCATTTTCTTTGATCTAAAAATGCAGCGCTGGCTATATTTTTAGGTTTGATAATTTTGGATATAAGAGCACTTGACTGTTTTAATCCGACTTTGACTATTTTTTGATTTGAAAATACGTCTCTCTGACTGTTTTTTAGTTTTGATTATTTTTTCCCTGGTTTCAATGTTTACTTGACTTAAAAATACAGCTCTGGGACTGTATTTTCAGCTTACATTATAGGGATTATATGGGTAATGACTAGCGATACGCAGTCTCAGGAATTGAAATTTTAAGACTTGTTTCTGGTCGGATAGGAATAGTACCGTAAGGCACTAGTTCAAAAGAATCGAAGGACCAGTGTGGTAACGATTCAGTTTTTACGTGGAATCATTACTGGTTTAAAAACACTTAGAAAACCCTCAAGCATAATAAATAATACCAAAAACCCTATCTATATTAAATATTTCAAGTTTTGAAAATAATATTGATGAAAATTCGCTAAAATATTCTATGTCGTAAGAAGCGTACTAAACTCCCTATAATATACGTCGAAATCTAAATATTGAAAAACGTTGCATTTTGTTGGGGAAAATAAACATCTCTATTGTCCTGAAATTCTAGGTAAAAGCTGACGTAATTATGATGAAATCTAGAAAAACGGTTAGCAAATGAACGGACGAGTCCATTATTGTGGAGGTGTGTATAGAAGACGTTGTGACATCGCCAGCGATTGGAGGTCTCGTTTTATCTCATTCGAAGAATGAAGGCGAGAAAGACCTTGCACATAGCCACTAACGCTCATGACTCTGAAAATTTCGTGCCGGGGTCAGGAGCAGCAGAACGCTCTCTACCTCTAGGAGTCTGGCACTGACGCCTGTGGCGTAAACACGTTGACTTTGGGTGTCTCTCGAACTGTCTTATAGACTGAGTTTTTAATAGTCTTTCTGTTACATATACTGCCTTCTAACAATATTCAGTGGTTATTTGAAGTGTTAGTGATTTTCGAGTTTAAATAAACATCGTAATTAGCATAAAAACGGAACTTAAGTTGTGGTTCTTTGTTTCAATCTGTTGATTTGCTACTTTAAAAATAATTCCGGGTTATCGCCGAAGTTCAAGTCAATTCGCAGTGAATTTCGCTAGGGCAAATTCAACGTTTTAATTGTAAATCGCGAAGTTTCTACGAAGCGACTTCAGAATATCGACCTGGTTGTCAAAGGGTTTTGTACACGTGAGACAATAAATCCACCGACCTAGTAACCATCAATGGGAACCATCACTGTTTCTCCCAGCTTCTTTTCTCTCGTTTGAGTCACTGAGACTTGTGTCAGCTACCAGTATTTGATTCAATTTGGAGGTCGTCCCCATAGAGTAACCAGGTAATTCAAGGCAGAAGATTCGAGTCAATAGAATTTTTCTCTGAACTAGCAAACTTGGTCTTATGCACTCATCTGGCAACTGAACTTTTATAATCTAAACTTTCAAAGACACTCAATCAAGTTTAGATTTTGAGCAATGTCAGGGAGTTGCTATTAGAATAATTATGAATTTCCTGTTTTGATCTCTGAAATCTCATCAGTTAGTTTTTTTTGTTGTAAATTTAAACACGTAGTTTTTGAAATTGTAATCAGTGAATCTTGTCTGTAAAAATATCTAACCTGTACATTGTCTTTAATATCACCTGTTTTTCAATAATTAGTATAAAGTTTTCACGGAGATATACATGTATACATACATATTTTTTTTTAAAATTAAGCTTCACTTGAAACTGGCCAGGATTTGAGTAAAAGATTAACAGAATTGGTTGACAAACGTCAAATAATTTACATATTAGTTTGTTTACTTTTGGGCTGCAACACACAGCGTCTGATTTTTAACATATATCAATATATAAGTGCTTAGATTTCTTTAGTAATAAACAAACCACATTTGTCTCACTATTCTGTCACATGTATGTAAATTAATAATTTCTTGTTATTGAAATTCTTGCTATTCATTTGATTTCTATTTGTGTACAATTAATGTTCATTTTGAGAGTTACCAACCATTTAATTTTATTTTGTTCACCATTTCAAATTCAATTCATGTGATTAAATTTAATATTTTGTTACATTAACATGTCTGTCTAATTTGAAAATTAATTCCTCTTTAAACCCGTTTGACCTTCCGTGACGACGCTTATAAGAGCTCTTGATCTCGATTTCCTAGAATTCGAAAATAAACTTTTAGAAAAATCATCGTAACCAGGCACTAGTTTGGAGCACTGATAAATATGAGACTTTAGGCAGTGTAACAACATAACAACAGCGTAAGTAGTAAACAATAATAAGATCTTCAAACCTTATAAAGCATTTCTAATCCTGCTAATTATAAATCTGATAGATAGAAACTTTTTAGAGTAGGACTTATAGGAAATAGTGACCTTACTACTGACCAGATTTGGGTTCACTTGAGGTCCCGCATATATTACTACTACTGTTTGACTTTTATCGAATTAGCTAAGATAGAAGTTATATATCGAGGTTACAGTGTTAGTACACGGGAGGTGTATAATCGAGGGTACTCTGGATACTGGGCATTGGAAGAATTGACCAATTGCAAGAACAATATTTCATAAGAGGTTCAAACAAAAGGTATTTAGAAAAAGAAATAAAACATATACATGCGAACATAAACATACACTTAGGTCTAAAAAATAGGTAACCTTGTATGATAAATACTGACACTATTATTTAAATTTATCCTAAAAGTTTTTGCATTCCCTGCTTGACGGCATTAGCGATTTTTGTGTTGTAATCAAACTGGAGCAAGTTGAGTTTCCTGTTTACTTGATTCAACATCTAGGTTTCTAAACCAGCTTATCTTAGCAGAAAATCCCTGATCGCATTTGATGATGACCTGGGTTACACAAGCTAATGTCAGGAGCTTGTTGACATTGTTTTATTTATACATTCTAAAGGAAAAATACCCGCGATTGCAAATCGAGATTAGGAATAAATAATACATGAGATATTATTGTTCTTGTTTAAACAGTCACCTTAATTTTTTGTCCCTTTTTCAGCTATATTAGAATAATGGGATGGTTTTATTTTAAAGGGTACATCCTGTTTATATGCATCAAATAATTGTACACAGTTTATTAATAAAACTTATGGGCTAATCTTTAATGAGTTAGAGCCTCGGTGGTTCATTGGTAAGAACGTGTACCTCTGAACAGGAGGGTACTGGGTTTGATTTCCAGGGTTTTCCTTCTACTTTTTGGATACGTACTGTAAAAACTAAACTCAAGCGAAGCTGTTGCATTATATTTGAGCAAGTTGAATGTCTGCACATTCCGGCCATCGGAGGGGGGCGTAAAGCTGTACATCCCGTATTCATGCGATGTTGGGCACGTTAAAGATCGCTACCCTCCTTACAGAAAGGCAGGGGTTCGGCTAAATTTCCAGGATAATGAGGTGAAACTGCTCTCTGTCGTTGGTGATTGGCACTAGTCGCGTAAATAGACCGACGTCAAAGAAACACAAACACACGCACATCTTTAACGAGTTAATCTAAATGGTGTTTAGCATTTTTAAGGTAGTTGGTGCCGATTTTAATTTATTATAATGTGTACTAACTTTTTAATTAAGCTTTCCTTTAAGTTAATTTGTTCTATATTAATTTTCAGCTTGCGAGTGCAACGAGCACGCCAGACGTTGCCGTTTCAATATGGAACTGTACAAATTGTCTGGTCGTGTGTCTGGAGGCGTGTGTCTAAAGTGCCGCCACTACACCGCCGGAAGGCACTGCCACTACTGCCGAGAAGGATACTACCGCGACCCCACCAAACAGATTACACACCGCAAGGCATGTAAACGTAAGTAGAAATACAGGAAAAAGTTTATTATCATTTTAAAGTTTAATACTTTTATCAGGTTTTTAAAAATTCTACACTTTCGGATTTGTAATTTTTATCCTGGCAACAACGGTTTGTAATCTCTTTCGAGGTTGTACGGTATACATTTTAAGAGAACTACCCCTTACAGATTTTGTCCCCCAATCATAGCATTATATAAGCATTGCTTACCATTAAATGATTATTTTACAGCCCAAAGCTATAAAGAATAAATGATACAAACATCTTGTTTATGATTTTGGCATTTACTTGAAAGCGTTTTCTATTAATAACTGCGTCTCAACAAGGTTTATTGTAATTACAATTATCTATTCGGAGCTGATATCTTATTTTTTTAGTCTATATCAAAGCTTAATTCGGGAATTAGAACTTCAGTTAAAGAAATTATTAGAAAATACGTACCAAAGAAAGAAATCGAGAACTTGTTTAATATAGGAACATGGTATGTCTGAAGCTTGTTGAGAACAGAAACAAAGAACATAATGGAAGAAATATATATATATATATATATATATATATATATATATATATATATATATATATATATATATATATATATATATATATATATATATATATATATATATAAATTGTGTCTAGAGATTTAACGTGGTTTTTAGATAAAAATAATTATAAAAAAAAACTAAATACCTGAAAGTACATAATCCATGTTGTTGTCACAGCTACATTCAGAGTCAGGGAGTAAATTACAGACTATTATCCAACTGAACCTGAAATTTTAAATAATTAACTATATGCATTTGCCAGTGAATGGATCATGACACTATTTAAAGTTACCTGATAAGCCATAGAAATTTTGTATTGCACCTATAACGAACAATTAAAGTGAATAATGAACTGCAATAAATACAGAGTTTAAAAGTAAAATGAAACCCTGAAACAAAACGTTATAAACCGATATAAAACAAATCAGTGAAAGAACAGGTTTAATAAACTGTTTTGACAAAGTGCAAACTAACGAATTTCAAGTGTTTTGTTTAGTTGTAAGTTTGATGAAAATTTGTTAATATGTATTAGGAAATTAATATAGGAAAAGGTAAATTAGCAATAAGGAAAGAATTTGTTAGTAATAAGGATAAATAGGCAAGTTTTGATAATTGATGAAAATGAATAGGTTAGAAATTTGAAGATACAAACAATTTTTTGACTAACCTGACTTTAAATCCAATTATTCAATTAAATATGATAAAAAGGGAAGTAGCTTTCTGTTGACTCATTTTGTAAAATCTGTTATGCCATTGGACCCATCTGAAACAGAAACATTGATTCGTTGAAAAGCAATTTGAAACACTAATTAGCAGATTTGATTCGTCATATAAAACAAAAGAAAGGAATTTCATATAAAACAAAAGAAAGGAATTTCAGTTTCCGGGAGGAGGAAGACGGGACTGTTAACGAAAACCTGAAGGAAACAAGAAGCTAGTAGCGCGCAGATTAATAAAATACGTTTAAAAATTTAGAAAAACCAAGGTTTACCAAGTTTAATCAAAATCAGCCCATTATTTCTTGAGTAATCGGTGCCATATATATATATATATATATATATATATATATATATATATATATATATATATATATATATATATATATATATATATATATATATATATATATGAACACAGATCTCCTCATTAGATAAGGAAATTTTTTTTGTCTGTATGTCTGTCTGTAGCCACGATAACTTTAGAATGAATTAAGATATCGTCTTCAAATTTGGTGCACAGCTGGCACCCGAGAAAGGATAGGGGATGAATGGGTGGTGATTCGGTGAAAATTGACGTTTTTTCATTACAGCGTAAGTAATATAACGTTTTGGGGTTTGTTTATTAGAAAACTTTAAATTTCTTAAAAAATGTGGTATTCTCTGCTGAAATTAAATTAGTGGTTGAATGTGTATGATGGGTGGAATATCGGTGAGAGAAATTTCGAAATTTTTGTTGCTAAAACGGCGTAACATTCTCAAAACATATAGAAAACTTGTTTCTGGAAATTCTAACCGAATGCCTAATCTTCAAATTTGGCATTCGGTTAGCACCTGGCAAATGAACGCTTCGAATTGTTTTTGGGTAAGATAGCCTAAGGAAGTAGGGGATAAACGAGGGGTGATTTGGTGAAAATTGATATTTTTTCGTTAAAGCTCGAGTAATATAACGTTTCAAAAGTTTATGGGTACCGGAATACGAATATTTTCTTCGTGTTCAAACCATGGACTATAAATTAGTTTCATCAGAATGTCGTTCTGAGGAGAGTAGATTATCACAGCTATGTGGAAGTTATGATTGAATTTGCAGGACTATTTCAAATGTATCTAGCATACATTATTTTGTGATTTTTGTATGGCACAACGAATGTTTTCAAACTTTTGACAAGCAGATTAACAAGCATCACCTTACTGTAGATAATATGATTTAAAAAATGATATTGTGTACGTGTTTATATAAACTTTCAAAAGTAGACAGATACCTGTTGCCTGAAACATAAGACTCTAATTCCGTTCGTTTTAGTCGATTTGTGTTACTAAAATCGAAAGTATTATGGTTTGTATCCGATTACAGATGATCATAAATGGCTGTAAACTATAACAGAAAACATTCAAATCTGAAACAAGACAAAAGAACGATATATGTAAATTTAATTGACTAGGATGTAACCTGATATATTGTAATTATACGTGTAAATTATGGTATAAGGTTTTGTGTTCATATCAGTGTGAATGTTTGCGGTCTATGTGCGTAGGAAGGAGGCACATATACGCTGTACATAATTAATGAAGGAAGTCTTAAATTAAACGTATAATTATGTATCTGGATTGGAGGGTATTTTACAAATTATCCCTGCTGTGTTTTTATTAATTAATTGCGGGATAATATCTCGTAGAAGCTAATCTGATAATCTGATAAATTCCTTTAAGCTGATAGTAGACACCATTCATACAGGTGTCTCTAAAACGTCTTTGCAAAATGAAAAAAAACTCTAGACGCAGCAAGTGCGTTATGGTAGTGAATTTTTATTAAATCATTCAAATTTAAATAACTCAATTTTCTATAAACTTAGAGAGTTTAATTTTAATACGTAGTGAGGTCTTTCCTAAGGCAAGATATGCACAAAATTTCATTAAAATAACTTTGTAATTTTCGGAGAAAATTTTTTTTTTCAAAAGTAAATTTAAAGTTTGACTAACTCAATTTTCTCTAAACTTAGAAAGTTGAATTTTGGTACATAGTAAGGTATCTCCTGAGGCAACATATATAGTCAATTTGATTAAAACAGCTTTGTTACTTTCGGAAAAAAAAATTTTTTTCGAAAGAAAACTCAAAATTTTCCCGGAAAACCCCGTCCGATTTTTCTGGCTAACGAACTCATTCAAGCACTTGCCAAGTTTCATCGAAATCGGTTAATTATTTTTTGAGTTATCAGACGGATACACTAATTCACTAATTATGCATATTGTGCTTTCTCAATATTTTGTGTATTGCCCAGATAGACAAACCCAAATCTTGAGACCTACTTCTTAACGACCTTTGTAGACATGCTTCAAAATATGCAAGAACCATAATTTCATTCATTTCATTGTCTTCAATTTTGAAACGTTTAACAACTCGTCGTGTCAGTATTATTCCATGACTTGACGACTTACTTTTATATCTGCTGAATTTTGTTCTAATTTTGGAGCCAAATTAGGGAATCTGTTGTTAAATGTTCGAACTGTTGTCTCAACTATTCTGTTACATTCACCATATATTGAAAACAAATTGAAAACCTCATCTGCAGAATAACAAACTAGCATGTACAACATTAGTTTTAAACACTGCCACTGTCTATCCTCTCATGTGATCCTGATACTAGAGACGTGAAAATCGTCTCGTCGTTTCTACGATTTCTGT
The DNA here is from genome assembly GCA_964006375.1 of Tillus elongatus. Classification (NCBI taxonomy): domain Eukaryota; kingdom Metazoa; phylum Arthropoda; class Insecta; order Coleoptera; family Cleridae; genus Tillus; species Tillus elongatus. Next base: position 57,680,312 of record OZ023263.1, on the reverse strand, counting down.
GGTAAAAACTTCATGTTAAATATTAAATGCTGCAAATTTGAATAACTCAATTTTCTATAAACTTAGAGAGTTTAATTTTGGTGTGTGGTAAGGTCTCTCCTAACGCAAGATATCTACCAAATTTCATTAAAATAACTTTGTAATTTTCGGAGAAAAAAAAAATTCGAAAGAAAATTTAAAATTTGAATAACTCAATTTTTTATAAACTTAGAAAGTTGAATTTCAGTACGTAGCAATATCTCTCCCAAGGCAACATATGTAGTAAATTTCATTAAAACAGCTTTGTTACTTTCGGAGAAAAAAATTTTTCGAAAGAAAACTCAAAATTTTTCCGGAAAACCCCGTCCGATTTTTCCGGCTAACGAACTCATCCAAGCCATTAATAAAAGAAAGCCACTTGCCAAGTTTCATCAAAATCGGTTGATTCTTTTTTGAGTTACCAGACGGATACACACACACATATATATATATATATATATATATATATATATATATATATATATATATATATATATATATATATATATATATATATATATATATATATATATATATATATATATATAAACATATAAACATATAAAACATATAAAAATTGAAACTGACCCCGGATATGGGTTCTAGGGGTCCTAGTTCGCGCTCATTTGCAAAAATTTTTGCAAAGTCTCACCATCGATACCTCTCTATTAGTAAATTTTTTTAATAAAAATTCACTAAAAAAAGACTCTAGACGCAGCAAGTACGTTATGGTAGTGAATTTTCATAAGAATTGTACACTATTAGTAAGATATATTATTAAAACTAATTCTTTAAATTTAAATGGACCTTGGAGATCGGTATTAGAATCCCAGTTAGCGATTATTTGAAAAAATTTATATTTTATATGGAGGTGCTAAATTAAAATTTGGTCTTGTACTGTAAGTACTGCAAGTGCCTTAAAAAAATGTGTTACAAATTTCATTAAAGTTACAAACGTTTTTCAGAAAAAAATAATTATTTACAAAGGGAATTTACCTGTCGAATTATAAATATGACAGGTATTTTTCCATATTAATTGCTTGGATGGTTTTGTTTTACTCAACCCATCAGTTTTTGCAAACAATAAACAACAAAAAAGGTTTTTTATGTTATGGCAGAAAATGTTCGTAAAAATATTTCAAATCCGATAACTTAATAAATTTCCCATTAAGCCAGAATCTTTAATCTTGAACCTTAGTAACACCTATGTAAACGCACGTGGGTAATAAATTAAAGAAAAATAACATATTGAGCTTCGTTTTGTTTTAAAAAACCTTTTTTGTTGTTTATTGTTTGCAAAAACTGGATGGGCTAACTAAAATAAAACCATCCAAACAATTAACAAGGAAAAATACCTGTCATATTTATAATTTGACTGGTACATTCCCTTTGTAAATAATTAATTGTTTTCTGAAAAACTTTTGTAACTTTAATGAAATTTGTAACACAATTTTTTTTAAGACACTTGCAGTATTTACGTATTATATCTAAGACCAAATTTGAATTTAGTAGCTCCATATAAAACATAATTTTTTTCAAATAATCGCTAACTACGACTTTAAAACTGATCTCAAAGGTCCATTTAAATTTAAAGAATTAGTCTTAATAGTATATATTACTAACAGTGTACAATTCTTATGAAAATTCACTACTATAACGCACTTGCTGCGTCCCGAAATTTTTGTGATACTGGAACCAATAAGTATAAGTTAGTATTTGTTTCACTTGCCGGGTTATTAAAAATATTGAAGAACACATAACGATAAGCATGTGCTACTTACCTTTGATCAACAATTGTGTCAGAAACTTTAGGACCAAATCAAAAGAACACTTTTTAATAACAAATCTAACATAATATGTAGAGATATAATAATAAAGAGCTTTATAACAACAAACGTGGCCAGTCGCTAACACTTGATGTAAGGAAAGGATGCTTTGCAAAATAAAACCATAAACAATAATAACAAATCTTCGAATGTTTTGAGGTTATATTGATATTTAAAACTGAATATATTTCTGGATTATGGATTATAATGCTACTGGCGCTGAAGCGTCGGAAATTAGTACTGAACTTATAGTTTTAAAGCATTTCATTGAAGTGAAACTTCTATTTGGTATATTCTGTAATAGGTATAACAAAACATTTCAGTTTTAATAAACGTAAAAACACGTTGAGTGTCTCGCGTTTCGGTGTCGGCAATCGGTGGCTCCCGTTTCGCGATGAGAGTTGGCCTACCATGCAGCGGTGTCAGATTAAGTAAATTAGAATTAATGATAAATCGAATGAGAAATTATTGGTAACTCAACATTTATTAATATTAAGCCACATTTATTGGATGGATTGATTTTTGACGAACTTTTATTTGTCATGAATAAGTACCTATATGTGTTAGTAGTATATGTTTTAGATTTTAAGATTCAAATGAAATTTCATTAAATCTGACAACCCGGCTCCTCTATATTTAATTGTCAGGTGACTGTTTCTATTTGAATTATCTACTTAAAATCAGGGTTGGCAATGTAATTTACGTGACGTAATTTACACGTTTTTTACACGTAAAATACTATGTAATTTACTCAGCCTAAAGCATGTAAGAAACGTAAAATGTAAAAAAAGGTAAAAAACTAGCCATGCAATAAAATAAGTTTCTTTATTGAGAAAAATAATTTATTAACAAGCTCTTTATTGGAAAAATAGTATTTTAACAAACCTATTAAATTTTTTCCTTTATAAAAACTAATATCTCAAAATATTTTATTAACAAAACTAAAGCATTTTCTCTTTCATGAAATGTAACGTATCAACAAAAATAAAACATTTTTTCTTAATAGTATGTAAGAAACAAAGAACAGTCTGTATTTCAGGAAGACCAGAATAACCTGATTTACATTAATGTTCTAGCTAGTTATCTTCTCCCTCATCAAAATCAGTATCTTCCTCATTTAAAATGGGATTATCTTTCAATTTTAGATTGTAATATACATGTACAAGCTTCTTTGAATTGTCAAACGACAGTCTATTACGGATTGGTCCATGTATGTACCCCCAATTGGAAAACACACGTTCAATTTCACCTGAAGAAGCAGGTATTTGCAAAAGTCTTAGTGCCAACCTGGGGCCAACTTAGGTAGTTCTTTACAAGACATTGCTGCCATACGCCAGTACAGCAAAGGTTTTGTTATATTTTTGTCATTTAATTCGTTGAAAATATTAACATTTCGTTTGTAAATGTCCCATTCATCACAGCCAACATTTGAGAGTGATTTAAATAAGAAATGATTTATTTCAGTCACATTTTGTAAAGATAGCTTCTCGTTGCTGTAAACCGGGTGAAGATAATAAGCTGCAAGTGCATACACATTGAATGCCATGTTTTCCTGGCCTCTAGTTTTTCAGAAAACCTTTCACGGACATTTTCAGGTAGTTCCAACTCCAACCAGTAATGCACAGCATCTGTAATGAATGCGCTTTGTGACTGACACTTATTAATTAAGTCACAGATAGGCTCATACAAAGTGAGATTGTTGCGAACTTCCTCCACAAAATCATCATTGAAAATGATCGAGATAATATTTGGTTTAATTTTTTTATTATTCCTGGCCTCAGCAGCAATTATTCTCATATGCTGAAGATTGTTTAAAAAACATTTATAAGTATCTCTATACGTACACCGAGTTTCGCATGGAAGTTGTATTCTTGAACCTCCTTTGTCAACTAATGATTTCTCTAAATCTGATCTCTTGAATTCTTTTAAAATCATTGTAACTTTGTTTGAGCAGTTTATATCCTGTATGTCCTTTGCTAGCAGATTTTCCGTGTGACTGTTACAAGTAGAATGCCATAAACAATGTTTCATATCCTTACCTTTTTAGTGAATTTTCGTAGAAAAAATTCACTAATGGAGAGATCCCGACTTTTGAATTTTGGAAAAGATTTTGCAAATGAGCGCGTAGTAGGACCCCTAGAACCCATATCCGGTGTCAGTTTCAATTTTTATATGTTAATATATATATATATATATATATATATATATATATATATATATATATATATATATATATATATATATATATATATATATATATATATATATATATATATATATATGTATCACACCGATAACTCAAAAAATAAGGGGCCGATTTTGATAAAATTTGGCATGAACCTTCCTTTTGTAATGTGGCTTGTATAAGTTCGTTAGTCAGGAAAATCGGACGAGGTTTTCCGGGAAAATTTTGAGTTTTCATTCGAAAAAAATTTTTATCTCATAAAATAAAAAAGCTATGATAACCAAATTTTTTACCATAGCACTGGCGTTATCTGACACTACAGCGTAATTATTTGTGTTATATGTGTCCTTGGCTAAATCAATTGCTTCGGAGATTATTGTACACAGCTTATGAGCTGTTTCTGGTTCGCCTGTCACATCCCATGCATTGAGAAAAGCCTTTGCACCTGAAAACATTTTTATTATTCAATAATTTGCGGCGTTCATAATTCTTAAATTATTACTTACCATCAACTGTATGTAAACTACAGGTTACAGTCTTAGTATTGCTGGAAGTATTCTTCCAACCGTCGACTAAAACTACGGAATCAGGCTCCAAGTGACTAGTAGAAATAATCTGGTTATAGGTAGCGTTAAGAAGGCGGGTTGCAAGGGCCTTTCTATTTGGATTTTTTTTGCATAGGCAGGTCGAAGTTTTGTAACCATATTGATAAAATATTTTGACTCAATTACGTTAAAAGGATTATTGCAGGCAAAAAAGAACTCTGCAATGGCCTGTGTAATAATACCTTCATCTTTTTCAGAAAGATTATCAATATAGCTTCTTAGCGAGCCTTTTTCTTTTAGGGGCGTTCTTAATTTATTCAATAGTTTTTCTGCAGCCGTTCTCGTTACTGGAACATCGCTTTTATGTGTGCTGCTTGAAGGTGTTCTAGGAATAGATATGTTCTCCACTACTAAATCATTTACAATATCTGATTCAGTAAAATCAGTGTTTTCTATGTCGATATCATCAACTATAAGTACTTCCATTGTAGATATATCTAATCGGTCATCATTTTCATTATTTTTATTCTGATTCTCTGGTAAAGTTAACATTTGGGAATGTGGTTTTTTCTCTTGGGACCGTATTTCTTGAGCCTGTACCTCTTCAATTTCATTGTCAGAACTGTGATCCATCTGTTGGCTTTTAGGATTGTGACAAGACTTTCTATAAAAAATATTACATATACAATGTCGTCAAACAGAAAATGCATAGTGTTAATGCAAATTACCTGTGTATTTTTAGCCGGCTGAGAGCCGTATTTTTTAAGACTGACCCACAGAAGTTACACCTTGCGTTGTACGATTTACCATGTTGGATGTATTCAAATCCCAATTCGCCATTTTCTTGTCGCCGCGGCCTACCTCCAGAACCTTTACCACTACACTTTATATTGATTTTGGCATTTTGTCCAGTGAAAACAACACAGAGTGGCAACTAAAATTCACGTTCACTAGTAAACATTAGAACATAACCCCACTTTCATCTTGTTTTTTTACATATTTGACATATTTTACAAATTTTACGTTTTTTACACAGTTTTTACGGTTTTTGTGTAAAATATGTAAAAAACTTGAGAACACGTGTAAAATACCAACCCTGCTTAAAATGACGCATTCACAGTCTAATCATCCTTATCAACATTGAAGGTGTGAAATGCTGTATCAAATTTGAACTGATATCTTAGACTGTTTATTCATTTATAATTTTGATTTTTCAATAACTCCTTTCCTCGTATGCCATTTAATTTGAAATTTGGTTAACAGCTATATTGTAACGTCTCCTATATATGTGCAAATTTTCATTCGAAACACTTTAATATTTCAAAATATATATATATATATATATATATATATATATATATATATATATATATATATATATATATATATATATATGTATATATATATATATATATATATATATATATATATATATATATATATATATATATGTATATATATATATATATATATATATATATATATATATATATATATATATATATATATATATATATATATTGTTACAAAGCACTTCAATAGACGTAGGTGCGGTGTTGCCACATCTCCAGAATTTCCCCAACATCTGGGAATTTTTGCACAGTCTGGCAACACCGCCTCCCCACCCCCTGGGGGTGCCTGGGGTGACCCCCCTCAGGCGAAGTCTCAACCCTCTAGGACCAGAAATAACGAAGTTACCAACTTGTACCCCGTCGGAACGGATAACTGAGGTCTGCACATTCCGAACACCCTGTATATACACCCTGTATACGCAGAGAACCCTTACACCCTGTATACGCAGAGAGATCTTATAGTTCGAGAAACACCTCTTGTGTAACATAGGAGTGGTGACCACATTTGGATCATCCTGTATATACATCCCCCTGTATACACACGGGACCGATCTGTATTCACAGAACCTTCTAGTAAAAGAAGGTCCTGGAACGTTCTGGAATGGAACGCTCTAGAAAGGAGGGGAAGGTACGGCGAGTATATAAAAGCGAAAGCAAGCCAGCCCGGGTTAGTTCAGTTCAGTAAGAGAATGTGGTAGTGACTTGAAGAAGCAGTGTAAAGTGTTAAGAGAGTAGCTACTGTAGTACCAGTGTAGAGACTTGTGTGCAGATTAGTAATTGTAGACAGTAAATTAAGTGTTTTGTGAGAGAGACATTCTAGAAATTTTATTGTATCCTTATTTTGAGTGTAAATAAAGTTGTTTTGTTAAAATTTAAAGTCTCACTTATCCAGAACCCGGAGAAAACGCAACAATTTGGTGTCAAAAGTGTGGGATAAGTGAGTGAAGAAGTGGACAACTAAGCTAGCTGTAAATGGTAAACACTAGATCGACTGACTACGACAAGATGGCTGAAATCAAAGAGTTGATGGACTTACTGAAAAGACAACGCGAAGAAGACGAGAGAAGACGACAAGAAGATAAAGAAGACCGTAAGAGGCAACGCGAAGAAGACGAACAACGGCGACAAGAAGATGAAAGAAGGCGTCGCGAAGAAGACGAGAGAAGACGACAAGAGGAAGAACAGAGGCGCCTTGAAGATAAAGAAGAACTCAAGAAGCAACGAGAAGAAGACGAACAACGGCGACAAGAAGATGAAAGAAGACGGCGCGAAGAAGAAGAGAGAAGACGACAAGAGGAGGAACAGAGGCGCCTTGAAGATAAAGAAGAACTCAAGAAGCAACGTGAAGAAGACGAACAACGGCGACAAGATGAAAGAAGGCGGCGCGAAGAAGAAGAGAGAAGACGACAAGAGGAGGAACAGAGGCGTCTTGAAGACAAAGAAGACATCCGAAGTATGTTCCATGATATGAGAGTCGATGTAAAAGAAGAAATTGAACAGATTAACGAACAAATAGAAAATGTGGACAGGAAAGTAGATAATGTAACAGAGGATTTGAATAAACGATGGGAAGAAGTTGAAGGATTGAAAGAACAAATGAAGATGATTATGAAAGGCACAGAAATGAGACATAGAGAACTGACAGAACAGGTGATGGGCCAGACGGATAGAACTCAACCAAGAGGAGTTACTGGAATGTTCCCAGTTAAAAATCGTCCGGAAGAAGATATGCCAATCGTGCAGCAGCTTCATGGAACCTTGAAGCCGCCGACTTTTGACGGAGAAACATCGTGGCCCATGTACAGGAGGCAGTTTGAGGCGGCAGCTCTCAGCAATGGGTGGAGCGAACAACAGGCAGCAACTGCTCTAATTCTCTCGCTTCGAGGTAAACCCTAGAAATCCTCCAGAACATCCCGGAGTCGAAACAGCAAAACTACTTAACAGTGATACAGGCCCTAGATTTGAGATATGGTAACAAGTACATGAGCCAGGTCTACCAGACACAACTAAAGTCAAGGGTCCAGAAGCCAAATGAGACGCTGCAAGAATTTAGTGCTGAAGTGGAGAAACTTGTGCGACTGGCATATCCCCAAGCCCCAGAAGAATTTGTCAACCAGATCACCGTCCAGACCTTCATCGATGGGGTACTTGACAATGAAATGCAACAAGCTTTAAGACTCGGAAGGTTCAAAATACTTACAGACTGCGTAATTTATGGCTTGGAATTTGAAGTAGCGAAGAATGCATCTCAACCTCGCCGCAACAGGCTGCGCGAAGTGAAGGAGATAGAGGACTTTGCAGACACGACAGCGGAACTAAGGCAAGAAATGAAGTTGATAAAAGAAGCCATAAGCAAGCTCACTGTACCGGTTGGGGCACGTAGGACGAAAGCAGATGGGTCAGACATAGAATGTTACAAGTGTGGTAGGAAAGGGCACATAAGTAGACAGTGCTCACAAACCCAACAGGTGGCTCGCAGAAGACAAGAATACACCAACAGGGAGCGCCATCAGGGAAAACGACCTGACGCCAGTGTAGGTGGGCGACACGTGGCATGCGAGACCCAAGGCCCCAAGGTCAGGGTCTCCACTATCGACGCTACCGCGAGAGCCTCGTTATACCTGGCAGCATAGACGGAAGACAATGCAGTTTCACCATCGATACTGGTGCCACTAGATCCGTTGTACGTCCAGACATGTTGCCAAACAGGTCGGCACTCACGACCAACAAACAGCCTGTGTTGGAGACGGCAAAAGGAGATAGGATACCCGTGCATGGAGAGGCCACTGTTTACATTAGGCTGGGCGGTACTGAGCTACATGTAAGGGCTGTCGTCGCAGAAATCGTCGACGAATTTATTCTGGGCCTGGATTTAATGGAAGATTTCGATGTCCTGTCAGTAGACTTCCAGAATAAGATCTTGAAAATCGGTAACGAAGAGTTGTATTTATCTCCAACAGCAGGCGAAGCTAATCCGTGGGTGAGACTTATTGTCGACGAGGATACACGGATTCCTGGTAACAGTGAGAAGATTGTCAGAGCCAGACTAGAGAAGAAACTTGATGGTATGTCTGCTCTCATAGCGGAGCCCCTAAAAGATAGACATGATGGTGCCCTCGTCGCACGATGCTTAGTAGACCCGAAGAGGACAATACCCATAAGAGTGGCTAACGTGCACACTAACAGGGTCACATTGAAGAAAGGTGAGGTTATCGCCACTTGCGAGCCCATTGACCGAGTGACGTTGTCAAGAAATGTGACACCCACTGCATTAGACAGAAGACTGCCAGTAGAAATGGTAGAGCGGTTCAAGAATTCTTGGGGCCAATTGAACGACATGGAGATGGAAATGGCCCTGAAATTCGTATTGGAAGAGGCCGATATTTTCGCTCAAGATAAAATCACAGGTCGTACGAGTCTAGTGCAACACAGAATTAATACTGGCGACGCAAGACCAATTAGACAGCCGCCGAGAAGACTGCCATATGCCAAGCAATCAGAAATCAAGGCGATGGTTAACGAAATGCTGGAAGATGGTGTGATTGAGGAGTCTAATAGTCCTTGGTCGTCCCCAGTAGTTTTGGTCACCAAGAAAGACGGCACTATGAGATTTTGCGTGGACTATAGGAAGCTGAATGATGTCACCAAGAAAGACAGTTATCCCCTGCCCCGGATCGACGACACTTTGAACACTTTGGCCGGATCAAAGTGGTTCTCTACATTAGACCTGAAAAGTGGCTACTGGCAAGTAGAACTCCATAAAGACGATAAGGAGAAGACTGCTTTTTCCACCGGGAATGGGTTGTACCAATTCAAGGTCATGCCATTCGGCTTATGTAATGCTCCTGCCACCTTCGAGCGACTAATGGAGTTAGTGCTGAGAGGACTTACATGGGAAACATGCCTGGTGTATCTCGACGATGTCATGGTGATTGGAAGGACTTTCGATGAACACCTGTCGAATCTGAACCAGGTTTTCTCCAGGCTGAGAGGTGCCAATCTGCAACTCAATCCCAAGAAATGCGTCCTCTTCCAGAAGAAAGTGAGTTTCCTCGGACATGTCGTTTCTGAGAAAGGGATAGAAACTGATCCAGAGAAAATAAAGGCAGTAAGAGACTGGCCTGTGCCGAAGAACAAACATGAGGTCAGAAGTTTTCTGGGACTTTGCAGCTACTACCGACGCTTTGTGAAGTACTTCAGCAGCATTGCGAAACCTCTGCATAGCCTGACTGAAAATAAGGCCGAGTTCATCTGGTCACCAGATTGCCAAGAGTCTTTTAGAGAACTCAAACATGGTCTTCTCACTGCTCCTATACTGGCTTATCCTCAGGACGAAGGACTGTTCATACTGGACACCGATGCTTCCAAGTATGGCATTGGGGCAGTACTCTCGCAGCTCCAAGCCGGAGAAGAAGTTGTGATAGGCTACTTCAGCAAAACGTTCGGAAAAGCAGAAAGGAATTACTGTGTAACCCGGAAAGAACTGCTGGCAGTTGTAACATCCATCGAACATTTCCACAGCTTCCTGTATGGAAGAACATTCCGCGTGAGGTCGGATCACTCTGCTCTGCAATGGCTTCTGAACTTTAGAAATCCCGAGGGTCAGATAGCCCGATGGATAGAGAAACTGCAGAGCTACGACTTCCGGATTGAACATCGAAAAGGAAGAAGTGACGCCAATGCAGACAGCCTGTCAAGAAGACCATGTTCAGTGCATGAATGTAAATTTTGCGAGCGACAAGAGAACAAAGAGATCGACAAAGTAACTCATCAGATCAAACAACTGGTGGCAGGACAGGAGAATAACACCGATCTAGACGTAAATCTTGAATACATCAGAGACGCACAGAAGACAGATCCAGACTTGAAAAATATTAGAGAATGGCTACAAAAGGGGAAAAGACCTGAGTGGCACGATGTGTCCCGGTTTGGGGCGGAGGTTAAAGGCTACTGGCTACAATGGGACTCATTGTGTCTAAAGAATGACATGATCACTCGAAAATGGGAAACTGCCGATGGTAGAGACTGTATATACCAGACCGTTGTGCCAAGTGAGTGCATAGACAGTATTCTTCAAGAGTTACACAATAGTAGAAGTGGAGGCCACTTTGGGGTCAACAGGACTCTTGCCAGAGTGAGAGACCGCTTCTATTGGATAAACTGCCGAAGAAGCGTGGAAGAATGGTGCAAAAGGTGTGACCAATGTGCTTCAAAGAAAGGACTAAAGACCCGATCCAGAGGAAAAATGATGCAGTACATCTCAGGTACACCGTGGGAGAGAGTTGCCGTAGACATCGCAGGACCTTTTCCCATCACAGAGTCTGGGAACAGATACATAATGGTGGCGATGGACTACTTCTCGAAATGGCCTAAAGTTGCGCCGATCCCCAACCAAGAGGCAACGACCGTGGCAGAAGCCCTGATGGAAAATGTCATATCACGGCACGGCGTACCCTTGGAGATTCACACCGACCAGGGCCGGAATTTCGAATCAGAGGTCTGTAGCCTAATGGACTTGCTAGGCATAAAGAAAACGAGAACAACGCCACTCCACCCTCAATCAGACGGCATGGTAGAACGGCATAACAGGACCATCAATCAGTATCTTGCTATGTTTGTTGACGAGAATCAGAGAACCTGGGACAAGCTGATACCTCTGTTCCTCCTAGCTTACAGAAGCTCTCAGCATGAATCTACCGGCTACACTCCATCCATGATGTTGACCGGCAGAGAGATGCGGCTACCAATCGACATGACGAGACCACCACCGAACGAGGACATAGCGGACCTAGCTACGTTACCTGAGTATGTCGCCGACCTAGAAGGAAAACTGCGCACTATACACAGATGTGTCAGAGATAGGCTCCTCTTAAGCAGTGACCGGATGAAGATGCGCTTGGATCGCAGAGCAACACCCCATACATTCAAGGAAGGTGATGCAGTGTGGCTGTACCAACCAACAAGGAGAAAGGGCCTCAGTCCAAAACTTGAGAAACCATGGGAAGGGCCATACTTGGTGACTAAGAAAATTAACGACCTAGTCTACAGAATCCAGCTGTCTCCAAGAACTAAACCCAAAGTTGTTCACATAGAGAGGTTGAGTCCCTATCATGGCAACGAACCCCCAAGTTGGCGGCCGGTAAATACTGTTCGGGACGAACAGTCTTAAGGAGGGGGGCAGTGTTACAAAGCACTTCAATAGACGTAGGTGCGGTGTTGCCACATCTCCAGAATTTCCCCAACATCTGGGAATTTTTGCACAGTCTGGCAACACCGCCTCCCCACCCCCTGGGGGTGCCTGGGGTGACCCCCCTCAGGCGGAGTCTCAACCCTCTAGGACCAGAAATAACGAAGTTACCAACTTGTACCCCGTCGGAACGGATAACTGAGGTCTGCACATTCCGAACACCCTGTATACGCAGAGAACCCTTACACCCTGTATACGCAGAGAGATCTTATAGTTCGAGAAACACCTCTTGTGTAACATAGGAGTGGTGACCACATTTGGATCACCTGTATATACATCCCCCTGTATACACACGGGACCGATCTGTATTCACAGAACCTTCTAGTAAAAGAAGGTTCTGGAATGGAACGCTCTAGAAAGGAGGGGAAGGTACGGCGAGTATATAAAAGCGAAAGCAAGCCAGCCCGGGTTAGTTCAGTTCAGTAAGAGAATGTGGTAGTGACTTGAAGAAGCAGTGTAAAGTGTTAAGAGAGTAGCTACTGTAGTACCAGTGTAGAGACTTGTGTGCAGATTAGTAATTGTAGACAGTAAATTAAGTGTTTTGTGAGAGAGACATTCTAGAAATTTTATTGTATCCTTATTTAGAGTGTAAATAAAGTTGTTTTGTTAAAATTTAAAGTCTCACTTATCCAGAACCCGGAGAAAACGCAACAATATAAACATATAAAAATTGAAACTGACCCCGGATATGGGTTCTAGAGGCCCTAATTCGCGCTCATTTGAATTTTTTTCCAAAAGTCTTATCATCGATACCTCTCTATTAGTGAATTTTCTTAATGAAAATTCACTAATACCCCTCTCCAAGATTTTGAGGAACAGTTTATCTCCACAAATCCTACCACGTATTCCTTACATCTCAAGCAGATTAAGGTGAAGTTACCTTTGCACAAATTTACTTATTTTGAGCGGTATGGGCAGCTGAAGTTACAAATCTGAAATCTTTTTCTTGTTATAAATTCAACACTGCTTATGCGAATTTTCTAAAATCGCTACGTTGACATGGTTTTGTAGGACAAAGAAACCAATTTTAAAATGATGACTAATATCAATCCATGGGTGTAGATCTTGTGCTTTTTAGTAATTGAATATTTTTAATATCTAGGGGATGGGAAAAGTGTTTTAAGTAAAGAATGTAGGAAAACAGCTAAAAATATAACATAATGATCGTTTCACTAAAAGAGTTAGCGCCTTTAGTGTTATTTTATTGATCTTACTGATTTATTTATTTATGCAACCCTCTCTCTGATGACGCTAAGTTTGTTAGTTAAACGATCGTCAGGTATAAAAATGTGTTGTGAGTAAAGTGTACTTATCAATGCTCATCACAGGTCACAAGCATCTGTGTAGCCAGATAAGAAGTCTTTGCATCTGTATTTAATATCGTCCATGTGTATTTTTCATCCCACAGTTTGATTTTTGCGTTAATCCTAAAAGTTCTGGAATGCAACAGTAATTTTGACTGCAAAAAAGAAATACTCAGGTAAAATCTGAAATCTGTGTATGGGCTGCTACACTTGGTTTCCCCGTCTGCTGGAGCGAAAGACTCACAGTGCGTAACGAGAACTGCGTATATAATGGGGGTTGATTCAGTGTCACATTTTGCTGGATGCGTTTGCGTTTTCCCCTCAAAAGAGGAAACGAAAGGCTCAAGGTTGCGGCCGGAGATGCAGCAGACACTCGTAGACTGCTGACGAGGTTGCCAAGTCTTGTTTCACAAATGTGCCAGTTTTAAGGAATCAGGTGTACAAGCGACTCAGCAAGCTCATTTTTCTAAATTCGCAAGTTGCCAAAAAAAGAAAATCTCGGGACGCAGCAAGTGCGTTATGGTAGTGAATTTTCATAAAAATGTTTTTATTGCAAATATCTGTGTTTTCTTTTTAAGAAAGCAGACATCAATTTTGGTTACCAGTATAACCTATATAGAAAAAGCAGGCATCAAATTTGATTACCAGTATAACATATATAGTAAAAACAATGTGCCATGTTTCATCAAAATAACTTGATTGTTTGAAAACGTACAAAAATTTCCAAAAGTAAACCAAAAGTGTTACTGAAAAAATCCGTTTCTTGGTCAACCTTATAGGTTAATAGCAAATTGAGCTTTTCAAATATGAAGCATTTAATCAAAATTCGCAACCACAACGCACTTGCTGCCTCCAGAATTTCTTAACTTACAAACATGCATTATATTTCGATGGAAAATGCAAAAAAATAAGGCGTTTTCGACAAAAAAAAAATTATTTGTATCACCAACGACTTATGGGCCACCCTGTGATTGTCGCAATAATTTTTTAAGATGTAGCTCAAAACACCGTATAATTAATGTATACAATATTTTTTCATATCTTGTATAATAACGAATATATTGGGCTTTATTGATTTCTTACCAAAATTCGACAAAAATTATATACCATTAAACAATAAACTCTATAGCTAAGGCTACTGCCAAGCATCAGAGAAAGGGTCTATTAAAAATGAATTTTCTGCAAATATTTTAGTGAAATGAAGGACAATGACGGTTGAAACTAAGAGTTCGGTGTATGTAAAACATTCTTCTTGAGACATTTTCTTTCCATAGCCCGTATTAGATTCAAGTTATTTGCCTAAATGTTGCGAATTTTGACGTTTTCAATTGTCACTTTGACGTTTTGAGGAAACCCCCAATTTATTTTTCTTTAAATGCCCATAACTTTTTTGTCTTTTGACCTACATAGCTAAATTTTGGTAGGTGGCACACCTATAACGATATAAACCAGCTTACCAAATTTGGTTGCCCTTACTTTGTTAATTTTGGAGATATAAATATTTTGCGAAAGAAAACACAATTTTTTCCGGGAAAACCTCGGCGGATTTTCCTGGCTAACAAAATTATCCAAGCGACTTGCTAAAGGAATGTACTCACCAATTTTGACGTTTAAAATCGCAATTTTGACGTTTTGAGGAAAATCCAAATTTATTTTTCTTTGAATGCCTGTAACTTTTTTATCCTTTAACCTACGGAGCTAAATTTTGGTAGGTAACTTGCCTATAATGATATAACTCCGCATATGAAATTTGGTTGCCCTTACTTTGTTAATTCCGGAGATATAATTTTTTTTCGAAAGAAAACACAAAATTTTCCGGGAAAACCTGGACCGATTTTCCTGGCTAACGAACTTATCCAAGCCATTTGCAAAAGGAATTTATTCACCAAATTTAATCAAAATCGGCCCATTATTTTTTGAGTTATCGGTGTGATACATATATATATATATATATATATATATATATATATATATATATATATATATATATATATATATATATATATAATATATATATATATATATATATATATATATATATATATATATATATATATATATAAACATATAAAAATTTAAACCGACCCCGGATATGTGTTCTGGGGGGCCTAATTAGCGCTCATTTGAAGAAATTTTTTCAAAATTCAAAAGTCGGGATCTCCTCATTAGTGAATTTTTTTTAAGAAAATTCACTAATAATGAAAAAAAAATCAGATTCACTTGAAATTTTGATTCTTATTAGGGTATTTTGGTTAGTTCCTTTGCGAGAAGGTGATTTGAAATGATATATAAAGTAAGCATCTAATAATACGTAATGTCTTTTCTCACATAGTTCCAAGTTTCTTGTCACTAATCAAAGTCTTAGAGGATTATCCTGTAGATTCACAGTATGCTCCTACGAACTGAAATTCACAACTGTTTCTCGGCTTACTCATTTGCTTCTTCCTAGCCTAAATGTAAAAGGCCGGTTTCGATTCTATTATAATATAATTTAAATATTTGTGCTCCCTATCACACATATAAATATTTTAATGTCTATGTTACTTAATGTTTAAACAGTAATTACTTAAAAAATAAAATGAACATACACAACTAATTGTAACTGTAATAACCAACTACTACTACTACTACTACTACTACCAGTTACGTCATTCCCATAAAGAAGTAAGCACACCACAAAGCCTGTGTTCGCTTCCTCTGAATTTATACATCTCCGCATACACACTCCCCTATTACGTAAACTTCTGACCTCTTTTTTCTTTAATATATTGCCCACAACATCCGGCCAAGCGTTCCTGGGTCCTCCACGGTCCTTCTTCTCATTATCCATTTGTTCTATGTACCCAGATCTTCTAGGCATACTGGTCGCATACTTACTTTCAATGTACTTTTCTACATTGCATTTACTAAGAATTGATTTCTAACTCTGCCTTTTCTTGATTTGCCTGCTACTCGTCTCATGTAGTCCATGTCAATTGTATTTAATTTTCTTGCATGCTTTGCCTGAGACCCGCGACTTTCAGATCCGTATAGAATAATCGCTGCCACTTTGGCCTCTTTAGATATACATTCACTCCCAGCTACAATGGTCATAGCTCCAGCACCCTTTTGCCTGAATTTACTCTACTTTGTATATCATTTACTCTTCAGTCGTTTAAAAGCAGTCTTCCTATATATCTAAATTCTTTTACTTTTTTACTAGATGACTATTTATCAAGAGACTGCAATTATTCGTTCCACACACTTTATCAAACACCATAACTCTGGCGGCTTCGTTGCGTTCACACATATATTCATTTTATTTGTTACTCTCATCAGTCTCTAACACCCACTGCATTTCTCCTTCAGATTCCCTAAGTAGTACTGCATGATCAGTGTACAGTAACACTTTTACCTCAGAAGCATTTATTTTTATGCCTTCTGGCTCTCTCCTAGCAAACTTCTCTTATACATTTATCCATAAATATGTTGAATAACCATGGAGACATCACACACACTTGTTTGACACCACCATAACAACAGTCGCAATAATTAAGAAATTAACGATATTATTACATCAATTACAACCACAAGTTCGCAACTTTTATGCAAGATGCAGTGTAGAATTTTCCTGCATTTAAATAACTAAATAAATGTCAAAATTATAGTTGGAAAAGTTGCAATATTTGTTGAAGATTTCTGGAACCAAATAAATATGGATGAATTGTAATTTGAATATTTGTTTGGAATAAAGAAAGGTCGGAGACATGTTAGCGATTAAAAAAATTTTATTGCAGCAAGATTTAAACATGTCTGTCTGAAGTGAGAACTATGGGATATCATTTTTTACAGTTTCATTTAGAAGGCATCCTTTATAGAAATTGTGTCTTAATCAAGCCACAAGCCAAGCTTCTTTGCATGACCCTTTGTATAATTATAATAAATAAAATAAAAATACAGGATAGGGTGTTTCCTCTAAAGCGCACATTAGAACTTTTTCAACTTGTGAAAATGTCACTAATTTGAAATTTTGTATGCAGGAGTTATCGATTAATTCCTCTTCAGTGAAAATATTTTCAAGATGGCGGAGCTTCCGGTTATACCGGAAGTGAGTATTAACTTCGTTATTTTGAATGGAAACCCATATTTTTTAGTACGTTTTTAGATTCGTAGAGTCTTTTTGAAAGGAATCTCATGAGCCTTATCTATACCTAAGTTCAGCCGTTTTCGAAATATGTAGACTTTTTTGAAATGGTTTGCATATCCCTTTTCAAAAATCGATAACTTCGTCGTTTTTTATATTAAAATTTTGATTTTAATAATACAATTCGAGAATTTTAAAGAGGGAGGTTGGATTTTTCTTTTGGTGTAATCAAAACTGCACAAAAATTAATCTAACCTTCAAAATTTTAACATACAGTTAGGAAAGTTCAAATTCTCTCAACTCAATTATTTTAAATGAAATGCCCCAATTTTTTCTTTATCAAATAAAGGACAATTAAATGCTGAATCTATCTGTATTAATATTCCCTATACCTATATTTTAGTTTTCAAGTTATTTAGATTTTTTGATAATATAGCAGAAAATTATTACTAGCGTTAAAACTGCACTTGTTGGATGTGCTAGAGAGGAGGTCATTGATGTGGAGAAGAAACAAAATAGGGGCTAAAGCTGAACCTTGAGGAACTCCTGCATTAATTGGATACAGTTTAGAGGAATCGCCATTCACGACAACAGAAATGTTCCGGTTGGAGAGGAAATTTGTCATCCAGGTACAGAGTTTTGTTGGTAGGAATTTTATTAAGCAGCGCTGCGTGCCAGACCTGGTCGAATGCTTTAGATATGTCTAGAGCGACAATCTGGGATTCACCGTGTAGTTCCATAGACTTGTTCCAAGAATGGGTGACAAAGGAAAGGAGGTCGGCAGTTGATCTGCGCTGACGGAATCCATACTGCCTGTTGTGGATTAGACTGTGTTTTTCAAGCAATTTTAGTAATTTGGTGTTTATATACTTTTCTATCACTTTAGAGACGACTGAAAGGAGAGAAATAGGCCGGTAGTTCCTAAGAAGCGCTTTGGATCCTTTCTTGGGGACGGGTTGTACTCGAGCAGTTTTCTAGTTACTAGGGAGTATGCCTCTATTGTAAGATGTTTGAAACAGACGAGTCAGGACAGGAGCAAGTTCTGGTGCGCATTTTTTGAGAACAATTGCTGGGATCTCGTCAAGGCCAGAGGCACTCCTGATATTAAGAGAAGAGATCATCTTTCGTACGTTTTTAGTTTTGAAAATGATATCCGTCATTTTATGCGCGACATTGGGGACTGTTGGTGGTTGAACATTTGGAGGTGCGTTGAGAGCAGAATTGCCGGCGAACAACGAGGCAAAAAGTTGAGCCTTGCCCAGGGCGGTGGAAACAATTTCATCCCCTGAAGAGGTGGGAACGTGCTCTTGCAGAAATTATTCCCAATATATTTAGCAAGAGTCCAGATCCTTTGCTGCCGTTGGAGCTTTAGGGGACTTTGTTTTTGATGTGGTTATTAAACGAGTTTTTTGCCTCAGAAAGAATGCGAACATAGCAGTGTCTTGCGTCGTTAAATTCTTGACGATGCTGTTACGTAAAAGTTCCTGTCTTTAAAAAATGGGGTTCCTAAGTCCAAATTAGTGAGGTGAAGCTCCCTTCTGGCGTCAAGAATTTACCTTAGTCACAAAAATACAAACATTTATAACACAAAGAAGTAGATTTTAGTGAATTTTCGTAGAAAAAATTCACTAATGGGGAGATCCCGACTTTTGAATTTTGAAGAATTTCTTGCAAATGAGCGCGAACTAGGACCCCTAGAACCCATATCCGGGGTCAGTTTCAATTTTTATATGTTTATATGTTTATATATATATATATATATATATATATATATATATATATATATATATATATATATATATATATATATATATATATATATATATATATATGTATGTATGTATCACACCGATAACTTAAAAAATAATGGGCCGATTTTGAAAAAATTTGGCATGTACCTTCCTTTTGTAAAGGGCTTTGACAAGTTCGTTAGTCAGAAAAATCGGACGATGTTTTCCGGAAAAATTTTGTGTTTTTATTCGAAAAAAATATTTATCTCAAAGAATAATGGGCCGATTTTAATAAAATTTTGCATGTACCTTCCTTTTGTAAAGGGCTTTGACAAGTTTGTTAGTCAGAAAAATCGAACGAGGTTTTCCGGAAAATTTTTGAGTTTTTATTCGAAAAAAAATTTTTTCTCAAAGAATAATGGGCCGATTTAAATAAAATTTGGCATGTATCTTCCTTTTGTAAATCTCTTTGACTAGTTCGTTAATCAGAAAGATCGGTCGAGGTTTTCCGAAAAAATTTTGAGTATTCATTTAAAAAAATATATATCTTAAAAAATAAAAAAATCTATGATAACCAAATTTGGTAGGTAGGTTTACGATATAAAAAGTAAACTATACACCAAAATTTAGATTTCTATGTTACAAGAAAAAAAAGTTATAATAAAATATATTGTGCCAGATCATTTCTATGAAAATTCACTACCATAACGCACTTGCTGCGTCCAGGCTTTTTTTGAATAACATCTAGTCTCGCTCTTAATGAAACATGACAGATTTTACCAAGCCGGCAACATTGCGTGATAACCTTAATTGAAACAAATTCGTGCCTGTGTAATATCTTGAGGGTGACTTTATTAAAATTATCTCTCATGTTGAAATTAATTACGTCTGACGACGAGCTAAAAATATTACTCTACTTGAATTAAAATTAATGACCATCGTAATGCGCTTGTGTGATACATTTATTCATAAAACATACATTCCTCCCGGAAAATGAAACTTTAGTGATTAAAAAAAGCCAGGCTAATTTGTCTTTCCTCAGTACATATAAATCATGATATATGTTGTCAAAGGAAAAACATACTGTTTTATTCACTTTGAAGAAGAATAACCAAATAATGATGTAAATGTAAAAACTAGAAGCCTTAGTGGATAAGTTGAACCAACGGGGATTTACAAATGTGAGATTTTGGGATTTGATTTATGGTTAAATCGGTGGCGCTTCCGGTTATAGCGAAAGTTTATATGATTTCGTGATTGCTAATAATCCGCTATTGAATTTTTGAATATAGCATCAAATTTCACGCCAAGTTGGTTGCATACCGCGTGATATATCCTAGATTTAGTTTGCTTATTCCGCTTTTTTCGAACTATTTGACAAACTTGTTTTTAGTGAATTTTCTTTAAAAAATATATAAATATATTGAGAAGATTTCGACTTTTGAATCTTGAAAAAATTTCTTTCTAATGAGCGCGAACTAGGCCCCCTAGAACACATATCCGGGGTCAGTTAAAATTTTATTGTTATATATATATATATATATATATATATATATATATATATATATATATATATATATATATATATATATATATATAGTGTGACACACTTAAGATGAAGACACGCCTGGATTTTCTTTATTTTTGGAGATAGCAATTTCATTTTTTTGTACAGGTGCAAAACGTCGTTAGGATGTTTGAATAGCATACCCACTTCAAATGTCAGATGTCAAGCCAGCCTACTATGATTTCAGAAATAGGACCGGTTGTCTATATTTCGCGATGAGTTAGAGAAATCAAAAAAAGTTACTTTAAAAAGTTATTCAGAATTCAATTCTAACTGCAGGTATTGAGTTTCAAGTCTAAATTCGAATTTTTACTTTTTTGTAAATTTTTAAACAGAGCCCAAATTTGTCATCAGATTTTAACAGGTAGATTGCCATGGAAATTGTAAATTGTAAAATATTGCGATAAATGTCAAATTGACATTAACTGTGAGTTTGCCAGCAAAACGACTGTTGAACGTCTCAGTGTAAGAGAAAAAAATTAATTAATAAGATTGTTTGCGGATGGTGTGAAATAGCAGAGAAGTTGCTGATGAATTCAATCAGAGACATCCACAGAGAAAGCCAATTAGGCTCGGTATTGTAACAGCTCTAAGTACACGATTTTCTTAAACGGAAAGTGTAGTGAACAATATCTCGGCTGTTAGAAGTCGAAGAAGTAGTGATGATGGCATAATCTTATCTTCAACTCAAGCCAATCCCCAGATGAGTTTACGTCAAAGGGCTGTTGCATTCGGATGTAAGTAAAGAAAAAATCAGAAGATGCCTTGTGCGTCATAAAATAAAGCCTTTTAAGCCAAAGTTTCTGCACTCGTTGAGAGAAGGCGATGAGCTGAACGATTACATTATTGCATTTGGGCCCAAGGTAACTTTCTGAATGATAGAAATTTTTTTAACAAAATTGTATTTGCGGACGAGGCAACATTCACTACCAATGGAATAGTATCTGCCCAAAATTCCAAATATTGGTCTGCTGAAAACCCTTACTGGGTTATCAATTGTAAAGCCCAGTATCACAAAACGTTAATACGTGGTGTGGAATTTTAGGGGATAGAATAATTGGTCTTTTTTTTTTGGCAACACCTTGAACACAGATCGATTGCTTCATTTTTCTAATAATGAATTATGGGACTGTATCGATGGTTTGCCTATCAACGTGCGACAATATATGTATTTTCAACTAGACGGTGCATCCATTCACACCTCTCAGTTAGTCAGAAATTGGCTAAATCTACATTTTCCATCAAGTTGGATTGGCAGGCATAGTCATTTTGAACACAGGCCTCCTCGGTCTCCTGACATTACGACACTAGACTTCTATTTCTGGGGTTCTGTCAAGAATAAGGTGTACAAAGAAAGGCGCCAAAGTCGCGAGGAACTTTGCGAGAAAATAAGGCAGGCTTGCCGTGAAATAAATATAGCAGAACTAAGATAAGTTGCCAGCAACAATAGTAAACGGCTCGAAAATTGCTTCAGGCTTGAAGGTGGGCTAGTTGAAGCAGACTACGTTTAATAATTTTATATTCAATTTAATTGTACTTTTGTTAGAGTTCATGTTTGAGTTGAGTTGAATAAATCACGTACCATTGTTTTCTTTTGATATTGACGATGTTTGTTGTTTTCATGGCAATCTGCATGTATCTGCAGTTAAAATTGAATTCTGAATAACTTTTTAAAGTAACTTTATTTGATATCTCTAACGCATCGCAAAATATAGATAACCGGTCCTATTAATCATAGTAGGCTGGGTTGACATCTGACATTTGAAGTGAGTAGGCTATTCAAACAGACTATTGACGTTTTACATATGTACAAAAAATGAAATCGGTATATCTAAAAATACAGAAAATAAAGGTGTGTCCTCATCTTAAGTGTGTCACCTGTATATATATATATATATATATATATATATATATATATATATATATATATATATATATATATATATATATATATATATATATATATATATATATATATATATATATATATATATATATATATATATATATATATATATATATATATATATATATATATATATATATATATATATATATATATATATGCGTATGATAAGTACACTTGGAGAACCCAAATCACCACAACACATTTTAAAAGACCTGACGATCGTTTCTCTAGCCAAGTTAGCGTCATCAGATGATGAAAAGTTTAGTTTAGAATTTTTAACCCTCTGATGACGCTAACTTGGTTAATGAAACGATCGTCAGGTCTTTTCAAATGTGTTGTGGTGATTTGGGTTCTCCAAGTATACTTATCAGTGCTCATCACAGGTTCCAATCTTCACTTTTATGTGAGTATGTGTGTGTGTGTGTGTGTGTGTGTGTGTGTGTGTGTGTGTGTGTGTCATACCGATAACTCAAAAAATAATGGGCTGATTTTAATTAACTTTGGTGTGTGCGTATCTTTTGCAAGTGGCTTGGATAAGTTCGTTAACCATGAAAATTTTGGGTTTTCTTTAGAAAAAAAATTCGTATATCCGTAAATAACAAAACTAAGACAACCAAATTTGGTACGCAAGTTTATGTTATAAAAATTATACTATATGTCAAAATTTAGATCTCTGTATAAAAGAAAAAAAGTTATAGGAATTCAGAGGCAAAAAAATTGGATGGTTAGAGAAACGCATAAAATCAAATTATTTTGTGGATAACAAAATCTATTGTATAAGGCACACCAAGATTAAGTTTTTTGGCTCAAAAAGGTCAAGAAATGCCAGAAAAAAGATTTTGAAAATTCTATAGTTTTTCTTCTTGAAACGTCAAAGTCGCGATTTAAAACGTCAAAATTGGAAACATTTAGGCAAAGAACCTGAAACGAATACGTGTGACGTATTTTTAAGGTAAAGCTCAATATATCCGTTATTATACAAGAAACCAGAAAAAATTGTATACATTCATTATAAGGTCTTTTGAGCCGCATCTTGAAAAATTGTTTTAGTAATCACAGGGTGGCCCATACCTCCATACTAGCGAATTTTTATTACTAAAAATTCGCTTATATCTCGGTATTTAAAGGCGCTTAGCCTACAGTAAAAATTGCAAGAATATTTTAAAGCAAAATTTAATTTATTGAATAGATTCTTTCCCCTCTAAGACATTCACATTTAGCATAACATTCATAAACCAATTGTAAACTCTTTAAATGAATCCTTATCGTGGTCTTCAAGCCACTCCTCAGCAACATATATGGTTGCTAAATTCAGAGGTTAGGGTGACTGATCAGCCAATTTACCAATTATATCAATTGTTTGCAGTAAAATGACCGACTTGTAAGCAGTGGCGTTATCTTGCAAAACGAGCACACATTTGGCCAGTTTTAGCAGCGTTTTCCCACAACTTCCTAGTCTAATTTAGTCAGCAACTCACTAAAGTACGCTCCCGCTCTTGTTCCAGAAAATCTATCAAACTTGACCCACATTTTTCGCAGAAAACTAGAGCAAGAACCTTTCAAGCCGACTTTTGAATACGAAATTGTTTGAGTCGTGTAGAACGCCTCCCCTTTTTCGACAGCTCTTAGTTTCTGCATTATAGTTAAAGTGACTCACGTTGTTTGAGAAAAATTCCACGGAAATTCGCTAAAAAAAACCGCTGTAATCAGTTCTAAAGTCCTAAAATTTAAGCGAACCCTTGACGTAAATCACCGTCTGTATGTTTTGTTTATTCTTCTGATGGCGTTTTGCAGGGTGAGCCTTTAAGTCATCTTCTTTTTGTCCTTTTTCTGACAGATATCGACGACTATTTCCGGTCCCAGGGGGTTTCAGGATTAAATGTTGATGGTAACTTAGATATTCTTATGTTACTGTATTGTGGATGATTTGGTGTTGTTGGCTGATTCTCCTGTTGACATGTAGAGAAAGCTAAGCAAGGACAATGAGCTAGGGGTGAAACAACTTAAGACGAAAATTATGTGCTTTTCTCCTGGGGGTCTGCTAGGCATGGTGGCCTTAATCTATATTATGACGAGATAAAACTAGAGATAGTAAGAAAGTATGCCTATCTTTGAGTCTGTTTTTCTTCATCTTACACATTTCTTCAGATGGCGGCGTAGGTCGTATCCAAAAGCGATCAAAGCAGTAGCTCAATCATATCTGTTATGACCCGGTCAAAAATCGATTGCTGGGAGGACAGAGTCAGACTACGAGTCCATCGTTCTGGGCGGTTGGCAGAACTCTTGTGTAGTCTGGGATAATAGGTATCTTGATATGATTGAAAGAAGACAGGTGCGTTTCGTCAAGATGCTGTTTTCGTTGCCGAGAAACTGTCCTGACCTGACTGACTTTAGAGCTCTTTCTTTGTTGGTTTTTAAACATTGTATTACGTGGCCTGAGAGGCACTTAAGATTGGGCTCGGGGAGGTATCCAGCTGCTTGCTTCGCTAGGTTGAGAACTGTCTCGGTGACGGACCCTAAATACAACTGGGCTGTCCAGGTTAAATATGCATTTCATTACATCGACGAAGGTTTACTGTGGGATTCTCTCACCTTAGGTGTGCTAAAGCGTATGAAACGTAGTCTCTTCGATAGATTAGAGTCCCAACTTATCTCTGATGATCTTGATCGCTTACAACTCTCTTGGTACCCCTATTTATACCATCTATTTACAACACATCACACTGGACACATTATTTGCGCCTGCGTTCCCCAATGCCATTGATCAGAGTAATTGTGCAGATGCGTCTGTCGTCCAAATTTTAGTTAACGTTTACATACAAGGGTGTGTGTTTCAAGATTGACACTGACGCAAACTGTTTAATTTATAACTTAGAGGAATCTGAGACGTTGAGGCATATACTCTTTAGATGTCCTATATATGCACCTGTTAGACCTCCTCTTCTAAGGGCGGGTATTGAACACCTGGTGGGTGTATTAAATAATCTGGATGCTCCAAATATAAAATTCTTAGGTTACTTTTTGATAAACTGTTACAGAATAAGAGCATTTATTATAAATAAATAAATTTGTTTTTAATGTGTCACGTTATTTAAAAATAATATTTGCACAATTTATTATTCCAAGTTAAGATGTGTGACACTGTGACAGCTTTTCTTCGGAGAGCAGTTGGGTAGTGGTTATTTGAAAAATTTACAATCTGAGGGAGACGATTTTAAGCGCCACCTACTTTTGCAGGAATCACCTCTCAAAAATGCCCTGCTAAAGAAAACCTGTGAAAATTGTCTTGAGCAACACAAATTAAACACTGGTGTGTCTCCATCGTGATTTAATTAGCTATACATTTTGACATATGGAGAATTGATAGAATGGATAAAATTGACAGTTCTTTATAAATAAATAAAAATATGATATTTGATAAATAACTTTGATTAAAATTGATAATTGATGAGTAATGTTAACCAAAATTGACACTTGAGGAGTAATTAATTAAATTTTAAAGAGTAACTTTTTTATATTCTAATCCTTAAAAATGTCGTCTGTTATTACACATCATTTACTACCTTATTACATTAGATTGTCTTAATTTTTTTTTAATAAAATGAACACACATGATCTGTCAAAAAAAAGGGAAACATACGTTTGTAAATTAATTTTTGTTAAAGAAATAATATTTAAAATTAATAATAATTTTATATCTGGCCTGCATAATGGGGTATGTCTTTCCTCTCGTCCGTCCTCTCTACGATGCATTACAGGGCAGTGGATCCCGTCGAAATCTCGGACGTCCTGGAGAACTCCAAACGTGACATAACCTCGTTTACTGAGGAGGGTGGTATGCTTTGGAAACCATCGAGGCCTCTGATGAGACAAAATTTTAAGGGATATCAACAAAATGGATAGATGGAAAGGTGTGCGATCGCCGGCAATCAAAAAGGGAGCGCCCTGAAAGCGATTTACAACGTGACTTCTGAAGCGGGTTTCAATTCGTTCGTTTCTTACCTTGGTCCAGCACAATAGTGGGTCACAGAAATACAGGCTAAGGGCTACTCATGTCATGAAGACAATGTGTGCACATGAACTAGAGGAAACGCGCGTACGCTCCACGACAGCTGAAGGAAAAACGCTTGATTGAAAACGAAAATGAATTCATAAGAATGTTGCTGCCAACCTTCAGAGAGAAACTCCTTCTCGAAGACAGCTGGGGATTCAATTCAATCGAAAGCATGCGAACTTACAGTCGGAAATGTTTGACAGCCAAAAACAATGGACGATCTAATCAATGAATACCTGATATGCCGAGAGAAATTTTCAGAAAAAATAGTATGTGCACCTTGTAGTAAAAGCACACCACCAGACGCCGGCCGGTCGACGATGTAATAATTTACAACGTCGTCCAGGAATGTATTGCGTTTATTTCTAGATACACAATGTAATATTTTTTTATTATCGTCTACAGCTGGAGTTGATGAAGATAGCGATAAGAGAAACGAGAACACAGATGAGGAAGTTCCAAGCTCCTATTATGGCAAAATCGGTTCAAGTGGTCCAGTAAACCCGCTGTTTCTAGTGGGGGACGTCGTTTACAGGAAAATATCGTTGTCCATTTACCTGGTTTACGTCCGTCAGGTACAGCAAAAGCACTGTGAAGAAAAGCAAGTCCTCTTCAAATCTGGAAACTGCTTTTTACAGAAGAAATGTGCAATATAATACTTCAGTGGACGAATCATAAAAATAAAGGGAAAAGAGACCCGTACAAAAATAAAAATTTGCCACATTATAGGACTTGGATAAAACAGAATTGTATCCATTCTTGGGTCTTCTTGCATATACGGCCCTGTTCAAGTCAAATAATGAGAGTATACATACGCTATTTGCTACAGATGGAACTGGTAGAGAAATAATCATGTGCATCATGAGTAAGGAAATATTTGCTTTCTTGCTCATATGCTTTAGATTTGACAACCCTGACGATAGGCTAATGAGAAGATTGGGTGATCCAGCGGTTGCCATATCCCAAGTATTTGACCTCTTTGCGCAGAACTGTCAGGGTTGTTATACTATCGGAGAATCAGCTTGCATCGATGAGATGTTGGTCGGCTTTAGAGGGAGATGCAAGTTTAAAATTTATATCCCGAATAAGCCTGATACATACGGGATAAAAATAATGTGTTGTACAGACGCTCGTACTGGATACGTTTACAAAGGCTACATTTACACAGGCAAAGACTGATGGAAGAAGTTTGCCAAATGAAGATAAAAAATATAGTACACCAGCCCAAAGTGTTCTGCGTCTTACACAACCAATCTACAAAACAAATACAGGTGTCACATTTGACAATTGATTTACATCCGTTGAACTTGTAACAGTAATGAAGGAAACGGGATTGACCTGTATCGGGACAATACGGAAGAATAAAAAAGATATTCCACCGGAGTTTTTACCGAAAAAAACAAGACAGTCTGGTGCGGTACTATACGGCTTTACCAAAGATATCACATCAGTTTCTTATGTACCAAAAAAATAAATAAAGCAGTTCTTTTGCTATTCTCTTCGCATTACCATGAAATCTACGATCCAGAGTCTGGAAAACCACATATTATACTCGACTATAATTCTACAAAAGGCGGGGTGGACGCACTTGATGAAAAATGTTCAAAATTGTCATCCAGTCGCAGAAGTCGTCGATGGCCGATGACAATATTCTACAGAATTTTTGATATTAGTAGTGTCAATTCCTATATTATTTACAACTCTTATCCAGAAAATCCTAAAATAGAAAGAGGTGAATTCGTGAAACAACTTGGTTTACACTTAGTGACACCCCACTTACAAAGGAGAGGAAATAATCCATCTGTAAGCCGAAAACTGCGACTCAGTATTTTTGAGATATTAGGTAAAGATAACATCGAAAATGTTCCCCAAACAAGAGTGGAAAAGTTGGAAAAACAAATAAATTGCTCTCTTTGACCATACCAAAAAACGAAACAAACGGCATATATTTGTTTTGACTGTCAAAGTCCTATATGCTTAGAGTGTGCCAAAAAAGTTTGTCCAGAGTGTGCCTCATATACATAGTTTTAGGACGTTGTCAGTTTTTTTATGTATAATTCTTTTTCTTTATTTCTGTCACATATACTTAGTTCCATTATTATAGTGTACTAAATAAAATTCGTATATTGCAAATATTAATGTTTTAATTTTACTTTTAGTATTTTAAGAACTCGATGTCGATATACAGAAATTTCGTCACTTCTTAAACATAACATGTTTTTTTAATAACTTTTGTTATTGTTTTAATGTTAACCGACATTATCATATTGCCAAATTTACTAAAAAAATTCAAAAAGACGTTAACCCTAATAACCTAAATTTTGAAAAAATATAGTACATACATACATACATATATATATATATATATATATATATATATATATATATATATATATATATATATATATATATATATATATATATATATATATATATATATATATATAGCCGTCTGTGAGACGTTGGGTTAGAAACAACGTTACATATTCAAGACGTTAGTAGTTAAAGGTTAAATACAATAAATATTATTATTATTATTATTATTTTTATTTATTCTTCATTTTGGAATTACCTAACATTTCCTATTTTATATCCATTTAATGAATAGACCTGCGATGTATTTAAATTTGTCCGGCCGTCTAGTGTCTGTCTACTTCTACCTCACTCGAGTTCACATCTCCTGATGTTTTCAGTATATTTTAAGAAATCTTACCCAAATAATGCGATCTTATCAGGCAGACATTAATATTAAACTGTCTTGTGTCGCGGAATTCAGATACGTTACCCACCAGACCTTCTAAATTATAACATAAAAGAAACAAAATGCCAAAGAACAACACTTTTAATAAACTATAGTCACACTTCTTTGCACTGCGCCGTTTTAATCTTATTAAGTTACAAGTAATTAAAACCGTCTTTTGAGATAATGTTCAAGACGTAAATAAATATAGCCTGAACAGCGTGTTCATGTAGAAAAAATAGCAGCACCTGGGTGAACGTATACAAGTTTCATTATATAAAAAACCTCTTTGAGTTTTGATATCCCAAGTAAGTTAAAGTGTAAGAAAGGCAATCGAGACCGATGACGAAGTATTGAATAGCCATAGATAAGCATATAGATTGCCGCAAGGAGGGTATGAAGCCATTACCACCTACTAAGTGAATGGTGGACGTGCCGCCACCTAGTTGCGGAACTAAGTAGTATATTGCCACGCCAGCTCCAAATAGCACAAAGTGTTAAAAAAATAGAGACTGTATACAACTAACTAACAATTTAGCAAATTGTTAGCCCTGGCCCATTTCTACCCTAATATAGGGACAAAGTATGTAAAGCTAGATGCATTCTCGAAACAATTAGAACCGTAGACCGGTTTCGCTCTCATTCGAGCTCTTCAGTGCGGCATACCAGTTGTAGCAAAAATATACCTATAAAGTAATACGGCTATTGTAGCCAGCTTTTCAATATTAAGTGAGTGGTGGTAGAATAGGTGGTAATTATGAAGCCCCTGTGGCAAGCGTCTAACTTGCGCCTCCCCGTAACCCAATAATGACAAAACAAATTAAAAATTTTAATGTAACAAGTTAGAGTTTACTAAATGCAATACATAGTGGCGCATTAAAAACGAAACAGACCGATTTGCGTCCAGTGAAATTTTTTTAAGAAACGCTGAAACACGTCAATTTTAATATCGAGGGGGGCATGTTTTGACATAAAACTCAATTTTGTCACATTAACTCCTTAAGGGTGGTGATAACAACCCTTATATTTTAAATAGGGAACATGGGTCGAGTGTTACATTATTTGAAAGCTCTTTCTATTCTGAATTCAGCACACTATTTTTTTTTTTGAAGTTTTATCAACTCGTTTAAAAATTATTCACAGTTGGAGTTGCAAGAACGTATTGTGATAAAAAATGCACTAAATAGTCAATTTTTCGTTAAAAAAAAAACTAAAACCAAACGTTCAAAAATGTTTATTCAGTTAAGTAAGTGTTCAAATTGTTGACCACCAGCTTCTATACAAAAGTACAAATTTTATTCAAAACGAGCTCTGACATTCTGGAGCATTTGTGGAGTTATTAGACGGCATTCTTCAACAATGCGTCGTCGTTATTCTTCCAGAGACTCCGGTTCTGTTGCGAAAATTCTACTCTTTAAATGGCTTCATAGAAATAAGTCTAAGGGAGTTAAATCCGGTGATCTAGGGGGCCACTCAGTAGCTCCTCTACGTCCAATCCATTGCTCTGGAAACTCTCTGTTCAAAAACTACCTAACGCGTTGTGAAAAATGCGGAGGAGCTCCATATTGTTGAAACACTAATTGATTTTCTTGATAGTGATCATTAGTCAACAATGTCAATTAGTAGAGGGTAAAGGATATGTTGTAGTAACTCCAAATAGGTTTCGCCAGTTGAATTGCCATCAAGAAAAATTGGTCCGATTAAACGGTCTCCAAAAATGCCAGTCCAGACATTCAATTTCTGTGGAGTTTGAGTGTGGAGTTCGTGAAAATTTCTTGGATTATTATCTGCCCAATAACGACAATTATGACGATTGACTGTAGAGTTTAATAAAAAACGTACACTCGTCTGAAAAACAGATATTGAACAGAAAGTTCCTGTTATCAGATATTCGTGCAGTCATAACTTCACAAAACTCCAGCCGCTGATCAAAATCATCTTCATTCAGTTGTTGTAGAAGATGAATTTTATACGGGTGAAATTTATGATGCTTCAATATTCGCTGAGTAGTTCTTTTGATGTTTGAAACAGTGGCCAATTTTATCGTGCTCAAAGTTGTGTCTGCAGCAATTTGTGCTAAAACTTCAATCTCAGTAGTCTCATTTCTAACCGGAAATTCACGTTCATGATCCCGTTTTTTGTTGACTACTGAACCACTTTGTCGAAACTTTGCAACTCCAAAATATATTTTCTGTTAACATGTCTGTTCTAATGTCGTTCATTAAACAAATTTGCGGTACGGTTGGCACAGTCATCGTTTTTGAAAAAAAGAGTAATTATTTCAACTCTTCTACAGAATACACCATTGTGAAATTAATTTTCGGTAGTACTATCAAGTATCAAACCGACCGATAAACTGAAATAATAAACCGCATTTCTCTCATTCCGATAAGAAATGTTCTGATAGTCAATTTTTTGTTTACAAACCAACAAAACATTGACTATCAGCACATTACTTATCGGAATGAGTGAAATGCGTTTTTTCATCTTCAACTGTGAACAATTTTTAAACGAGTTGATAAAAATTAGTGTGCTGAATTCAGAAAAGAAAAAGCTTTCAAATAATTTAACACTCGACCCATGTTCCCTATTTAAAATATAAGGGTTGTTATCACCACCCTTAAGGGGTTGATGTGACAAAGTTGAGTTTTATATCAAAACATGTCCCCCTCAATATTAAAATTGACGTCTTTCAGCGTTTCTTAAAAAAAATTATCTGGACGCAAATCGGTCTGTTTCGTTTTCAATGCGCCACCCTCTATATCCTGGTCCATTGACAACGGACTGGCAGCCATAACTGCCAGGAAAAGAGTTTGTCAAAAAATCCTGAAACACGTCAAGTGTGCTTGTGGGCGGGGAGGGGTGAGGTGGGGGTGGACAACTTTTGACGCAAAAAGTATAGCCCAAACTTTACTCTCCTAAGCGAGGGTGTCATCCCCAAATTTTTTCAAATGGGATGGGAATTGAGGTTATGTGATAGCTCGTTGAAAAGAGCTTGTGATTCCTCATACACTGCTTTTTTACTTTTGAAATTTGGTCTATTTGTTTAGAAGATATGGTTTTTGAAATATCACTAATGCATTTCCCGAGAAATTCTTAATGCCTGAGTTGGGCCTCATCAGCGTCCATCATAAGATGAAAATGTTGTTAAAGGTTTACGTAGGTAATAAAAAATCATTTAGATTAAGGTGATGGAGCGAATTATACCTGAAATTCTTGCAAATGTTAGGCAAAAATTTCAGGAAAAGTTATACAAATGTATGGAAGTTGGTGGTGCTCAATTTGAATATTTATTGGATTAAAGCTTAATTGGTTGGTATGTTGGTTAGTTGGTTTAATAGTATGATTGGTCCAAGTTATTTTCAAGGTTTGCTTCAATATTATGCAAAGTCATTAAGCTAAACGATTTAGTTTTAATTTCTTGGGAACTTCATTAGTAATATTTTAAAATAAACGAATAGACCGGGTCTCAAAAATAAAAAAACAATGTATAGGGAATGACAAGCTCTTTTTAACGAGTTATCCAATGACCCCTATTCCCATTTAAAAAGGGTATAAAGTTTGGATTATACATTTTGCGTCAAAAATTGTCCCCCCTCACAAGTAAACTTGACGTGTTTCAGGTTTTTTAGACAAAATCATTTCCTGGCAATTATGGCTGCCAGCTGGTTTTCAATGGGCCAGTCTGTATTAAATAATATTATCCTCATTCAAATGAGTTGCCTTTATATACAATAATGTATGTGTCAAGGTATTTGTATGAATAAATCATCTAAAAATCATCCAAATAAAAATTCATTTTTATTCATATTCAATGAAGACAAAATAACAGAAATACAAAATATAGGTATAATATACTAAGTTAGATGTAAGACACGAAGCACGTGCCGCCACCTCTTTGCGGAACCAAGTAGTATGTTGTCACGGCAGCTCCAAATTACACAAAGTGTTAAATATTAGAAACTGTATACAATCAACTACCAATCAGTAAATTGTCAGCCCTGGCCCATTTCTAGCCTAATATAGGGACAAAGTATGTAAAGCTAGATGCACTCTCACCACAATTAGAACCGTAGATCGGTTTCGCTCTAATTAGAGCTAGTCAGTACGGCATACTAATTGCAGCGAAAATACACCTACAAAGTAATACGGCTATGAGAATGCATCTAGCCTTACATACTTTGTCCCTATATTATGGTAGAAATGACCCAGTGCTGACAATTTATTAAATTGTTAGTTTTTTCCCCCAAAGGCTCGTCCGCGGCCTTGCCGCCCCGATAGCACTGCAACCTTTGGTTGATTGTGCATACCCTTGGTCTTACTCCACCCATTCCAAAATCATTGTGCCTTGAACTAGTCTACACAGCGATTGGTAGGGTGAAGTTTTATATTGCTCTGTCTCCGGTGTAGACTGACCGTAGATCAGTTGTCTTTTGCGGTCCAGAGCTTTACACTCGCACAAGATGTGCTGGGCTGATTCCTCCCCCTCGCCGCAGAGTCTGCATGCGAGGTCCCCTTCGAACCGCCCCAGTTTATGCAGGTGTTTCTTGACGGCCATGTGTCCCGTCAAGATACCTGTTGTGTTTCTGTGCTGTCTTCTGCTAAGATTTAACAGATCCTCAGCTGTCTTTGAACTGGGTTCGTCAATTATTGACTTCCCATGTCTGAGCCCTGGACAGTCTTCCCAGTACACCTTGTGTTGGCTTCTCCAAAACTTAATGGCTCCCCTTGCAGTGCTCTTTGTCACGCCCAGAGCCGGTTCTGGTCGCATAAATGGTTTGCTGACCCTCTCTTCGCGAGACTGTCTACTTCTTCATTGCCCTTGACCCCTGAGTGACTCGGCACCCAGATGAGGGTCACCTCATTCTGCCCATCCAGGTCGCTCGTCTCGTCTCGGCACTCACTCACCAGCCAGGAATTTACCCGTGGGCTACTTAATGCCTTAGGTCCTGCCTGGCTGTGGTATAAAAAAAATACGTTAAAAATAATGAGCTTGTTAGGTTTACATTCACATCACAGGTTTTGCCATTGTCAAGAGCAAGATCAAATCCATCTCTATACATTTTAAAGATTTAAAGTGACTGAATGAGCCTGTTCTCAGTCAAAATTCTGTTGCTTTTTCTGTTTTTTCCATTAAAAAAAGGGGGAAAAATAAAGAAGAATTGTTATAAATTTATATAATAATATATGTCTTTATAAGTACAATTTGGAGAATCCAATTTATCACAATACATTTTTCGGATCTGACGAGCGTTTCGCTAACAGAATTAGCGTCATAAGATTGATGGATAAACTAGTTTGGTGAATAGTATGGTTTGTTTATCGCTCTGGTGTGCCTAACTTTCTTAGCGAAACGATCGTCAGGTCTGAAACTGTATTGTGATGACTTGGGTTCTCCAAATTGCACTTATCAATGCTTATCTTAGGTTACAACCTTTACTCAGTGATATGTCTTCATATCGTCCTACTTCACTATGGCATCCTCGGTGGTCCAGTGATAAGAACATGTGCCTCTGAAACTTAGGGTCGTGGATTCGATTCCCAACCAAGGAAGCGCCATTTTAGTTGTTTAGTACATACTGTAAAATTAACATTAACCCAGGTTGTAATTTTGTGTTTAAGCAAGTTGAATTTCTCCACGTTCCGCCCTTTAAAGAGGGCGTAAAGCCGTCGGTCTCTAACACCATGCAATGTTGGACAAGTTAAATGGATACCTACTTAACAGAAAGAAAGGGGATTAAGCAAGATTTTCAGGTTCACACTACTTCCTAACGTGGGTAATTGCCACGCCACAATCGCGGAAATATGACGACGTTAAAGAAACAAAAAACTTTACTATACCTTTTTGTTGAAATCCATGAATATTCTCAATGTAGTTAGTTCATGATTGTCATTCTGTTAGTTTGAAACTAAAATGGTTTCTAGTAGAGACAAGTTGTGTCTTTTATAATATAATTGCGGCCAGAAGCCGTTAAGTCTATTTTATGGGACTAACCGAGAAACAATTATACAGTATTTTCACTGGCACTAGCGGTTGTTTCTCGACTGTCGTAGCAATGCGCTAGACCGAGTAAATTTACTTTTTATTGGCTCTTTAACTAAAACTCTATTTAAAACACATTCAGACTAAACGATAATTAAAATTACATTAGATGACACCAGCAGATTATGTTTCAATGGATTTATTTTAGACACAAATATCCCTTACTTAAAGCGATTACAAGTACTCTGCTAATGCATTCACTAAGTCGATTCCGTCGTATATCTTTATAAAGACTTACTTTTCTGTTTCTACCAAAACAGTGTAACCAGCATTTTACAGATAAACCCACCATTTTATCACGTATAGTGGCTACTAGTCGTCTCAATTTTAGAATCAACTGTTTATGCTTATTGTCTCTTTTCAGAAGTAACGATTCTTTACCTAATTTTATTATCTAATATTTATTCCACGTCCAGACTTGAAAAGGTCAAAGCTCACAAAACGCTTCTACACAATCCCAGTCAAGAAAACCTTCAAGCATTTAACGACGCAAGAAACCACTACGTCCACATTCTTTCTGAGGCAAAAAACTTGTTTAATAACCACATCAAAAACAAAATCCTCTCAAGCTCCAACGGCAGCAAACCCTTCTGGACTCTTGCTAAATCAATTGGGAATAATTTCTGCAAGAGCACGTTCCCACCTCTTGTTTCAGGGGATGAAATTGTTTCTACCGCCCTGGGCAAGGCTGAACTTTTTGCCTCGTTGTTCGCCGGCAATTCTACTCTCAACCCACCTCCAAATGTTCAACCATCAACAGTCCCCAATGTCGCGCATAAAATGACGGATATCATTTTCAAAACTAAAAAGGTACGATAGATGCTTACTTCTCTTAATACCAGGAGCCTCTGTCCTTGACGAGATCCCAGCAATTGTTCTCAAAAAATGCGCATCAGAACTTGCTCCTGTCCTGACTCGTCTGTTTCAGTCATCTTACACTAGAGGCATATTCCCTAGTAACTGGAAAACTGCTCGAGTACAACCCGTCCCCAAGAAAGGATCTAAAGCGGTTCCTAGAAACTACATGCCTTTTTCTCTTCTTTCAGTCGCCTCTAAAGTGATGGAAAACTATATAAACACAGAATTATTAAAATTTCTTGAAAAACACAGTTTAATCCACCACAGGCAATATGGATTCCGTCAGCGCAGATCAACTGCCGACCTCATTTCCTTTGTGACCCATTTTTGGAACAAGTCTGTAGAACTACACGGTGAATCCCAGATTGCTACTCTAGACATATTCAAAGCATTCGACCAGGTCTGGCACGCAACGCTGCTTAATAAACTTCCGGCCTATAGCCTATCACCAAAACTCTGTACCCGGACAGCAAATTTCCTCTCCAACCAGAGCATTTCTGTTGTCGTGGATGGCCATTCCTCTAAACTGTATCCAATTAATGCAGGAGTCCCTCAAGGTTCAGCTTTAGCCCCTACTTTGTTTCTTCTCCACATCAATGACTTCCTCTCTAGCATATCCAACCCAGTTCACAGTTACGCGGACGACAGAACCCTCCACTCAAATGTACAATATTATAAGCCTGTCTCTTTAGCCCAATTAGGTGAGGATCGCAGACTCATGGAGGGTTCTGTCTCTGTGGATCTCCAAAAAATATTAGACTGGGGAAGTAGAAATCTTGCACAATTCAACTCCACCAAATATGTCTTGCTTTCTATCTCATAAGAGATACACCAGCCCTAGAACCATCACAACGAACAACCAAGTTATTCAAAGTAATGAGTCCTTTTCACTTGTTGGCATTTCTGTGGATCGAAATCTTAATTGGCACCAACATGTCACATAAATTGCAGAAACGGGTGCTAAGAAATTAGGTTTCCCCTTTCGGGCTCGCAAATACTTTTCACCAGCTAATCTCTATACCTCATATACTTCACAAATAAGGTTAAACCTCGAAGACTGCTTCCACATCTGGGGTGCAGCTGTCGCTTCTACATTCGCTATCCTGGGCTCCATTCAGAAGAGAGCTATACGTCTCATCGGTGACTCTACTCTCACCCAAAGGCATCCATCCCTTGCCCACCGACGTGCCGTTGGTGACCTCTCTCTTTTATAGATATCTGCACGGGCACTGCTCAGAGGAGCTTGCTTCCGTAGTTCCTACACCTGATGCCCCAACAGATCTACCAGGGGAACAGAGCGAATGCACCCTTTTACTGTCCAGGTCATCAGACATAGAACATCTTGCTTTGCCTGCTCTTTTATTCCCGAGGACTTCTAAGTTGTGGAATTCCTTGCCGGCACATGTTTTTCCTTCTCTTCTGAACCTCCAAACCTTCAAGTGCAGAATTAACAAGTTGCCTCTTTCCTCTTTGTCGACACCGACGGTACGATAGTATTTAGGCTGTAACCCCTCGTGGTGTGTGTTGATATATATATATATATATATATATATATATATATATATATATATATATATATATATATATATATATATATATATATATATATATATATATATATATATATAATCTTTATCTCTTACTGCGTGTCACATTCCAGAATTGGTGTGTGAGTAAGCGCAAACAAATATGTTTCGGTGATTTACTCTAAAGACATTTTAGAAAATATTTCGAAATTATTAAATTCCAGTACAAATATAAATACAGAAATATGTTTTCGTACAGGGCGTTGAAGCTTCTAGAATTTTGACAGATGTAGACTGCATTAAGCTTATTACAATCTCAGTGATACATTCTAATATTGCGGTGAGAATGCATCTAGCCTTGCACACATAGTCCCTATATTAGGGAAGAAATGGGCCAGGGCTGACAATTTACAAAATTGTTAGTTGATTGTGTATAGTCTCGATTTTATAACATTTTGTGTTATTTGGAGCTGTCGCGACAACATACTACTTGGTTCCGCAACGAGATGGCGACTCCTGTCCTACATCTCACTATGTGCTGTGAGGTTGACTACCATAGCCTTTATAAGTGTATTCTCCCTGCAATATGTATACCGTACCGACGAGCTCATATTAGAGCGAAACCGGTCTACTGTTCTAATTGCGGTGAGAATACATCTAGTCTTACATACATTGTTCCTATATTAGGGAAGAATAGGGATAGGGCTGACAATTTACAAAATTGTTAGTTGGTTGTATACAGTCTCTATTTTATGACATTTTTTGTATTTTGGAGCTGTCGTGACAACATACTACTTGGTTCCCCAAGAGATGGCGACTGCTGTCTTTCATCTCACTTTGTGTTGTAAATTCCAGCTTTCGCCAGGAAATACGACTTTTCTTTCGCATTAAGTAGTAACTCACTAGTTGAATTGTAAGATTTGAATAAATAGTTCAATTCGACGCGTGGGTGACAACTTATTGTAAACTACAATCAATTATTACAATCTCATTAATAAATTCCAGCCTTTGCGACGATATACCATTTTTATTTCGTATTAGGTAGTAACTCACGCCCCGAATTGTAAGATTTAAATAAATATTTCAATTGGACGCGTGAGTTACTATTCAATGCGTAAACTGTATTGAATTGTTACAACCTTATTGAAAAAAAGATATACAGTCGAATTGAGGACCTGTTTTTTTTTTAAGTCGGTTAAAAATCCAACCTGTGTCAGGAAATACGATTTGTCTTTCGCATTAAGTAGTAACCCAGCCGTTGAATTGTAAGATTTGAATAAATCTTTCAATTGGACGCGTGACTCACTACTTAATGCGTAAACTGCATTAAATTATTACAATCTCATTAATAATATTCCGCATTTGCCAAGAAACAGGATTTTTGGAATTTTCAATGTACTGGAACCTACTTACATACAGACATAACCATATCCTACGATTCAACTCACCCCTTTTCACAAAAACTGTCTGTCAGCCTATCATTCATTTTCAATACGTATGTCCGAAACTGATTCTGAATAAGGAATTTCAACAATCAAGCAAATAGAATTTCATGCCTACCCTGTTTAAATAACAGGTGATAGAGAGAAAAGAATACAAATTAGCGCTTGATTAAATTTATCCAAATATTGGAGACACAAAAGATAACAAATATGTTTCGATGACTTATTTTGGAATCATTTCAGAGAACATTCTAAAAAAATTTTAAATACTTATACAATTGTAGCTTTAAAATCTTAGACCACGACGCGTGATTTGTTATTGAACGCGAAAGAAAAATTATGTTTCCTGACAAAGCTGGAGTTTATAAATAGCTTGTACACACTGCAGCGCAATCGCAGCGATCAAACTTTTATAAATCTTAAAACCAGATACAACGCACATTTTCCTGCACTTAGAAATAACCACGCTGACGACTCTACATTTTCAAAATGTATTATTGATACTCAACATAGACCCGCGGTAAATAACCGTATAGAGTCACTACATTTTTGTAATGATAGGCGCAAACTTTACTTTTTTGAAGCTTTAAAATTAAAAAGCACACACACGACAATAGCTACCTTGTTTTAAATGAGCAGGCTGATTTAGTGGATTCCCCATTCTTGGCAATTTCGCTTTCTAATTAAATACCTACATCAAACAAAATACGTCTAACTATTTTTCAAAAAAGTTTGAATGAGGTAATGAGCGAATATGTGTCGGTATTTTAATTGTATGGAGTCTGCTTT
The DNA here is from genome assembly GCA_964006375.1 of Tillus elongatus. Classification (NCBI taxonomy): domain Eukaryota; kingdom Metazoa; phylum Arthropoda; class Insecta; order Coleoptera; family Cleridae; genus Tillus; species Tillus elongatus. Next base: position 57,640,054 of record OZ023263.1, on the reverse strand, counting down.
ATTAATGTTATTGTTTAGTCATTTTATTGTTGTAATTGTTATGAAAGTTATTATTGTTATAGGTTGATTTTATTGTTATAATGTTTTGATCAAAACGGAGCAACGTATTTTATTTTTGGTGGACGTAAATTCGTGTAACTTAATTCAATTTTCTCATGTCTAGTGATGCTCCCAAATAGCTAAACCGTTTACAGAGAAGAAAAGAAACATTATTTTTGAAGGCAGCAAAATAGTCTCTACGTCTGTATTTAGTATAATTGTAAATATTTCCACAACTAGAGTCTTTAGATATAGGAAATGTAATACAAAGGTTGAAACAGAGGACATGCCCTTCACTTTTAAAACATAAAATTATAGGTATTTCTATTTGAAAAAAAAATGAGTTAGGGCAATTTGAATTTTTTTTTCAAATTAAGTCATTATTTGAGGCCTGTATATGGCATCTCGATTTTTTCAACGAATAATATTAGCAAAGACCTCCAAATGGTTTTTTTTTGCACATGACTTCGCGACCTATCAAGAAAACAGCCGGATCACAATTTTTATATGTGTCTGCGAGAACGTGAAAATTGTCAAAATAATTAAAATAACTCGAAAACAGTAAACAATATCATATTTTCCCCACAAATATGCATTACAATTCAATGGATATATAGGGTGGCGCATTGAAAGCGAAACAGACCGATTTGCGTCCAGAGAATTTTTTAAGAAACGCTGAAACACGTCAATTTTAATATTAAGGGGAACATGTTTTGACATAAAACTCAACTTTGTCATATCAACCTCTTACGGGTGGTGATAACAACCCTTATATTTTAAATAGGGAACATGGGTCGAGTGTTACATCATTTGAAAGCTTTTTCTTTTCTGAATTCAACACACTAATTTTTTTTGGAAGTTTTATCAACCCGTTTAAAAATTATTCACAGTTGAAGATGCAAAAACGCATTTCACTCATTCCGATAAGAAATGTGCTGATAGTCAATGTTTTGTTGGTTGGTAAACAAAAATTGACTATCAGAACATTTCTTATTGGAATAAGAGAAATGCGGTTTATTATTTAAGTTTATCGGTCGGTTTGATACCTGATAGTACTACCGAAAATTAATTTCACAATGGTGTATCCTGTAGCAGAAAGAGTTGAAATAATTACTCTTTTTTTTCAAACACGATGACTGTGCCAACAGTACCGCAAATTTGTTTAATGAACGACATCTTAATAGAAAATACATTTTGGAGTTAGTTGCAAAGTTTAGACAAAGTGGTTCAGTAGCCAACAAAAAACGGGATCCTGAACGTGAATTTCCGGTTAGAAATGAGACTACTGAGATTGAAGTTTTAGGACAAATTGCTGCAGACCCAACTTTGAGCACGAGAAGATTGGCCACTGTTTCAAACATCAAAAGAAGAACTATTCAGCGAATATTGAAGCATCATAAATTTCACCCGTATAAAATTCATCTTGTACAACAACTGAATGAAGATGATTTTGATCGGCGGCTGGAGCTTTGTGAAGTTATGACTGCACGAATAGCTGATAACGGGAACTTTCTGTTTAATATCTATTTTTCAGATGAGTGTACGTCTTTATTAAACTATACAGTCAATCGTCATAATTGTCGTTATTGGGCCGATAATAAACTATAAAATTTTCACAAAGTCCATACTCAAACTCCACAGAAATTGAATGTCTGGACTGGCATTTTTGGAGACGGTTTAATCGGAGCAATTTTTCTTGATGAAAATTTGAGTGGCGAAACGTATTTGGAGTTACTAGAAGATATCGTTTACCCTCTACTAATTGACATTGTTGAAAATGATGATCGCTATCAAGAAAATAATTAGTGTTTCAACAAGATGGAGCTCCTCCGCATTTTTCACAACGTGTAAGGGAGTTTTTGAACAGAGAGTATCCAGGGTAATGTATTGGGCGTAGAGGTGCTATTGATTGGAGCCCTAGATCACCGGATTTAACTCCTTTAGACTTCTTTCTATGGGGAAATTTAAATAGTAGAATTTTCTCAACAGAACCGGATTATCTGGAAGAATTACGACGACGCATTGTTGAAGAATGCCGTCCAATAACTCCACAAATGCTCCAGAATATCAGAGCTCGTTTTGAAAAAATATTGTACTTTTGTATGGAAGCTGGTGGTTAACAATTTGAACACTTACTTAACCGAATTAACATTTTTGAACGTTTTGTTTTGTTTCTAGTTTTTTTAACGAAAAATTGATTAACTAGTGCATTTGTTATCACAATGAATGAAATACGCTCTTGCAACTTCAACTGAGAATAATTTTTAAACGAGTTAATAAAACTTCCAAAGAAATTAGTGTGCTGAATTCAGAAAAGAAAGAGCTTTAAAATGATGTGACACTCGACCCATGTTCCCTATTTAAAATATACGAGTTTTATCACTACTCTTAAGGGGTTGATGTGACAAAGTTGAGTTTTATGTCAAAACATGTCCCCCTCAATATTATAATTGACGTGTTTCAGCGATCCTTAAAAAAAATTCTCTGGACGCAAATCGGTCTGTTTCATTTTCAATGCGCCAGCCTGTATGTATATATATATATATATATATATATATATATATATATATATATATATATATATATATATATATATATATATATATATATATATATACATATATTAATATATTTGTGTGTGTGTGTGCGTGCGTGTGTATATGATGATATGCCAGCACATTCTAGTTTTGGATTACTAATACAATAGTATTTGATCTATTAGCGAATACGTTAACAGATACCTACATATACCGGATACATCTCTCTCCTACGTCAGTTTCTCCAGCTAAGCTCACTTTGATAAGCTCTACAAATTTCCAAGAGCATGAAATATGACACTCTGAATGTACCTAATATGATTACGGTAATATGTACAACGAATGTGTTACAGCAAATATGTCATGCCGTGTGTAAGTCTCAGATATTTATATCCGCCATATCGTATTGTCATGCACGTCTCTGCCTACTGCAACGACATTTACGTATATGTATCCTTATCTTCATACGAATTTGTCACAATATGCTAGTGAATGCCAAGCAGAGCGTGAATCTTTTATCGTGATTATATGTACCACCTGTCTCATATTTCAAGTATTTAAAGTAATTTATACACCACTTGTGTACTTGTTCTGACATGGAAAGTAGATTTATCTCGCGGATTTGGAAAATATTAGTTTACCTGGCTTAAACTGCTTACTTTCCTAAAGTTGGATGTTTATGCAGTCAGAACTGTGATAAACGCAAAACAAACAAATTAGACTTCCGTTGATGCTGAACGATAAATTATAGATGCAAATTTAGTGAATCTCCGTTTAACTTTGTGCAGCATATGAGCTCTTAATAGTAATATATTATACAGAGAGTTTAAGTAGCTCTTGAGGCAGTTTATACGTTATGGTAGACCAAATAAGCGCTATTTTTCTCTTGATGCCTTATTTACGATTTGATATCTAGATAGCCTGGAAACCTTCCAGTAAAAAAAAAATAATTTAGTTGATATTATTATTAACAGTTTACTGGTTGAAATTATCACAGTACGCTGATACCATAGATTACATTAAATTCAACGTTAGTGGTCTATTCCAGTCCCTCCACGGCGACTTCAGGTTTATTGTCGCTCACGTCTAATTGCTTAAATTTCACTTATCAAATCCAGCTCTCTGCGGGAGTCGATATTTTTGAGGGTGAAGTTGGGTTGACAGGTGTACTGCCATTTGAGTGAAGTTGCTTGTCCGTTTCAAAGCCCACAGAGAGAAAACCTCTATCAGATTTCGTCTGGACCCGACATACGTCAGTGTTTGACTCGAAGCGGTATCAGGAAGTCTCGCTTCAAGCGGGGTCGTTTACGGGTTTTAAAGCACACATAGGAGGCCTTAATACCCTGGTGTAATCCACTCATAGAGATCTCAGCTCCCCTCCAGGTTCGTCCAGACCCAATACCTGCCAACAAATCGGGCCCCCGGCAGGAGACGGTCTCTTTGAGGGTGAAAGTACTGCCATCTGAGTGGAGTCGCTTGCCCATTTCGAAGCTCGTAGACAGTAGGCTCTGTCCGAGTTTGTCCGGGCTCGACATCTGTCAGTATTTGATTCGACGCGGTACCATATGGATCCCGCACCCGAGCAGCATACGAGCGAGGTCGGTTGTCCGTTTCTAAGCTCACAGAGGAGGCCTCAATCTCCAGTTGTAATCCACCCCTAAAGATCTCAGTTCTCCTCTGGGATCGTCTAGACCCGACAATCACCAGTGCTAGACTCAAGGCGGCATTCCACTGAGCCCCGCTCCCGAGCATCATCCAAGCGAGATCGTCTGTCTGTTTCAAAGCAAGCAGTGGGAGCCTCAAAATTCGGGTGTATACCACTCCCCAGAAATCTCAACTAGTGCTCGGAAGTTTTGAGATTTAAGTATTCAAGTATGTGTTCACAATTTTATTCAAATATTCGAAAAATGCAGTATTACAATATTTTAACATATTCGACTATTCGAAAATTCAAATATTGGTTGAATATTCGTAAATATTTTAATAATCGATTATTTGAATATTCGAATATTTGAATATTCGAAGATTTTAATATTCGAATTATCCGACTTATTGAATACTTGAGTATTCGAATATTAATTTTCTTCGACTATTCAGATATTAATTAACTAAAAGCTAAACTGTTAAACAAATAAAACACAATAGGATATTATTAAGAAAAGCGTTAGTTTATTTGTGAAAACTTTAATACTAAACATATTAACTAAACCCGTCATTATATTTAAATTCGAAATCTCAAGAAATCTACACGTTATGATGGTAGTAATACGAAAAAATAAAATAAAATAAAGTGAAAGAATTGCGAACTTAAAACTGCCACCAACAAAACTTACCACTCTAAAAATTAACAACAGTTATAAAATAAGAAAATGAAAATAAAAAACGAAGATATAAATTAGCACAGAGAGAGCAATATTTTTTTACTCTATCTGATTTTAGACAAGAGCGGTTTGCTGTTGCTATATTACCAGCCTTAGAGAAGGCTCTCTCTGAAGGCACACGTGTTGCGAGTATACACAGAAAACTCTTTGGGTATCTTAACAGTTGAGGATATTTATTTTGATTTTTTTTTTCCACCACTGCAATGGACGCATATTTTTTCGCAAAGCACTTTCACAAAAATACATGCCAATTTCATCCTACACTGCCGTTTGTTCATTAGGAAACAAAATGTCTAAGGCAGTTTTTTTGCAGGGTCTTCTTCATTGGTTTCCTCATCCTGTGAATCTTGTTTGATTCTAGAAGATTTTTAAAATACCTTTTTGTTTTAAACATAGACCCAATAAACCGCTTTTTATTTTTAAATCGCGGGTCCAAAAATCTACTTTTATCAAAATATTTAGATATTCGAATATTTGGATATTCGTATAAATAAATATTCGAATGTTTAGATATTCTATTTTTTTTACTATTCGAATTTAGAATATTCGAATATTTGAATACTGAATACTTTTTTTCAACTGTTCGAATTAGAATATTCGAATATTTGAATTATTCGAATAGGATTTCGAGCCCTAGTAGTAGTAGTAGTAAATCTGCTGTATAGACCAGGAACAGCAGAGGACCAAAAAACAGATCGCTGGGGTATCATGTTTTGTAAATAAAGTGCTACAAGATAACAGAGCAATACGGCCTAAAATTATTATTTAGAATTAAAGTTTTCCATGCATACCTTATTTGATTGATCTTAATACAAAAATTTACGCTAGTCGGGTAAAAACGAGTAATCTTATAATTTAATTTATATTTTTGGTAAACGTAATAGACTAGTGTTAATACAATCGTAGTTTTTTTTTGATTAGAGTTTTGACTTTGAGAAGTGGCTCATTCAGTCACTATCAATCTTCAAAAAGAACAAGGATGCATCTGACCTTGCTTATTACAATGGCAAAACCTGTCTTAAGAATGTTAATCTAACAAGCTCTTTAACTTTTTTCTTTTATCTTCTTTTATCTCCCTACACACTTGCTGTTTACTAAAAATATACATTAAAATTAAAACTTACATACATATCCACCCACACACATACGCGAGCGCATATACACTCATGTATACGCACTCACGTCAATAGGCTTTATACGTCCAGTACTTAACACTAGGTGCAGGACATAAAATGCACATCATTTCTTCATGTGCACATACACATACATACATATGCATGCACACATCTACGCTACAAGTTCTTGCAGGAGAAACATTGGGACACTTTTCACACCAATGGAGCCTGTCATGGTGACTTTTTAACATACTGGGGAGGCTGCGGTCAAAAGAGGTTAACACAAGGAAATACACAAAGAAACTTACTTTTATCTCTCTGACTATACATTAATCTGTTAAGTTTATTTAGTATCCCTTAAGACTATATAGTATATTGCAACTAGTACAATATTTATTGGAACAGTCCAATTTTCAGAATATCATCTTTTTAGTAAGATCTATATAAACCTAGCTAACTTATAGTCTTTACCAAAACACATGAAAGCTACCATGACACTTTTATTACAAACAGCTTCATACATAAGTGATGTCACATCAAGTGAAATGGAAACATTGTATTCTATCAAATTACAAAATAATATTTTTCTTTGTTCATGGTGCATAATACAGGAAAAAATCAAGTGATTTAAATAAGCTGGGCTGGTATTGTCGCATGAGCAAAATGGATTGTCTTCAACTTTTATTTTATACAAATGAGACTTAAAAGCACCATGGCCTATGATAATTCTGTTAAGTGTCGTAGCCAAGTACCTAGGAAGCAACAGTTGTTTGTAAATGGGCTGTTTTCTTAGATTAGGGATGATACTACTGAAGTGCTTGTTACAGCTACTTTTCAACTTATTCCAATGATCCTGCTGTATTATATTATACACATGTTTTACTTGCGGAAGTAGATCTCTGTTACTGTAAAAGTCATGTTTACAACCTGTTATCGTTGCTTTTTTTGGCAAAATAGTCGGCCTTCTCATTACCCTCAAACTTTGAGTGCCTTTTTGCCCATATGAAAGTAACTCTTTTCTGCTGTTGTTCCAAGACCTCCAATTGATAAGCAATATTCCATATTACCCTGTTACAGTGAAAGGGAATCGATCAAAACAACAAAGCTACTCATATTTTGGTTACAGGCTAGTACTAACGCTTTTTGTATGGCAACAGCTTCAGCAGTGTAAATTGAAGTGAACTTTGGCAGACTAAATAGCTCAACATAATCTAATTGTTTAATGTACACTGCACATCCCACTGAATCTTGAATTTTTGGCCCATCAGTATAAATTTTGACCGCTTCTTTATATGGTTTTAACGCTTGTTTCAATATACAAGTATTTATATCTGGTGTGTTTGTAAATATGGGTATAATAATGTGAGGTTTTATCAGTTGTATGTTATAAGAGAAATCAAATCTTAAATTAAGGATTTCTTTCGCATACCAGTGAGAATTTTCGCTTTCCAAAGAAGCGTCAAATAATGGTGGTGAAGTTTTGTTTCTCCATTAGTTGTGCGTAAGATGGATCACAGCTAGCTGTTGAATTTTCATGAACGTGTCCTGAGAGTCTGAGCTAAAATTTTTAATAAGAAATTTACAGGATAACAAAAATCTTCTAGCAAAAAGTGGTTGTTAGTTTGTTAAAACTAAAAGAGATTGTACAGGAGAAGTTTTGATTGCTCCTGTTATGATTTTAAGAGCTTTATATTGGATTCTGTCAATTTTTGTGTTACAAGCAGTACCATAAAATATAGAGCCATAGTCTAAAGTAGACCTAGTGTATCCTCGATAAAATGTCATTGCAGTTGACATGTCTGCACCATGATTTCTGCGTGTAGTGTATTTTAAAATATTTAAGCTTTTCTATGCTCTATTTTTTAGTGAATCTATATGATTTTTCCATTATCGTAGTTGAATATAGAATCTAAGTACACTATTTAAGTAATCTATCAGTCGACTAGGCGACTGAACGATAAATCGCCTGGTCCACTGGTCGACTAGTCGAATATTAAAATCCCAGTAACCGCGAATATCGACATTTCAATTGGCCGATTAATCGATTAGTTAATATTCATTCCGAATCTTACTTCCTAGTTCTATTTTGATAGAATATTTAAAAACTGTAGACGCAGCAAGTACGTAATGGTAGTGAATTTTCATAAGAATTGCACACTATTAGTAATATATATTATAAAAACTAATTATTTAAATTTAAATGGACCTTGGAAATCGGTTTTAGAGTCCCATTTTTTATATGGAGCTGCTAAATTAAAATTTGGTCTTAGATATAATATGTAAATACTGCAAGTGTCTTTAAAAAAATTGTGTTAGAAATTTCATTAAAGTTACAAACGTTTTTCAGAAAAAAATAAATGATTTACAAAGGGAATGTACCTGTCGAATTATAAAAATATATAAATACTGCAAGTGTCTTAAAAAAAAATCTCCAAGGTCCATTTAAATTTAAAGAATTAGTTTGAATAATATATCTTATTAATAGTGTACAATTCTTATAAAAATTCACTACCATAACGTACTTGCTGCGTCTAGAGTTTTTTGTGATACTGGAACCAATAAGTATAAGTTAGTATTTGTTTTACTTGCCAGGTTATTAAAAATATTGAAGAACACAAATAACGATAAGCATGTGCTACTTACATTTGATCAACAATTATTGTGTCAGAAACTTTAGGACCAAATCAAAAGAACACTTTTTAATAACAACTCTAACATAATATGTAGAGATATAATATAAAGAGATTTATAACACAAACGTGGCTAGTGGCTACTACTCTATGTAAGGATGGATGCCTTGCAAAATATAACCATAAACAATACTAACGAATCTTCGAATGTTTTGAGGTTAGATTAATATTGAAGAAATATATTTCTGGATTATAATGCTACTGGCGCTGAAGCATCGGAAATTAGTACTGAGCTTATAGTTTTAAACCATTTCATTGAGGTGAAACTTTTATTTGGTATAATATTCTGTAATATAACAAAGCAGTTCAGTTTTAATAAATGTAAATAACACGTCGAGTGTTTCAGCGTCGGCAGTCGGCGACTCTCGTTTAGCGGTGACAGTTGCCCTACCATGCAGTGGTGTCAGATTGAGTGAATTAGAATTTATGATAAATCAAATGAGATATTATTGGTAACTCAACATTTATTAATACTAAGCCACATTTATCAGATGGATTAATTTTTTTGACGAACTTTTATTTGTCATTAATAAGTACAAATACGTGTTATTACCCTATGTTTTACATTTTAAGATTTAAATGAAATTTTATTAAATCTGACAACCCGGCTCCTTTATATTTAATTGTCAGGTGACTGTGGCTCTATTTGAATTATCTCTTCAAAATTACGCATTCACAGTCTAACCATCCGTATCAACACTGTACCTGGGAAATGCTGTATGGAATTTGAACTGATATCTTAGACTCTTTATTCATTTATTATTTTGATTTTTTAATAACGCCTGTCCTCGTATGCCATTTAATTTGAAATTTGGTTAGCTGTTATATTGTAACGTCTCCTATATATGTATGTGCAAATTTTCATTCGAAACACTTCAATATTTCAAAAAATATTGCGTTTTCAAAATTTTCTTTACATTTTTTTCTAAGAAAAATTAGACGCACGGTGCCCTTCTACAAACACATCCAATCCATTAAGAAAATCAAGGTAATTCCCAAATTTGGTCGAAATCGGTCAAGTATTTTTTGAGTTAGCGGTTGGATACATATATATATATATATATATATATATATATATATATATATATATATATATATATATATATATATATATATATATATATATATATATATATATATATATATATATATATATATAAACATATAAAAATTGAAACTGACCTCGGATATGGGTTCTAGAGGCCCGCATTCGTGCTCATTTGAATTTTTTTCCAAAAGTCTTACCATCGATGCCTCTCTATTAGTGAATTTGCTTAATGAAAATTCACTAAAAAAACTAAATAAAAGAGGATACAGGAACAGTCGATAACTGAAATATGTAATTATACAGAAGACAAGTGAAAATTCAATCGACACATCAATTAGCGTTCCATGAATATTAATATTTTCAGATCCCGCCATGTGCGCATTTGACTTTACCAGGCCTGACACTTACATTCACAAATACACGTAACACAGCGTCAGCTATTAAATAAAATCCACCATCAGGAATGTGGATAGTATGTCTTGTCACAGTCTGAGTACTAAGCATGAGCTTTTTAATTTACATTTATAAATAGCACATTAGGGCGGCGTTCTTAGCATGTGAAGCGATAACGTAGAATAAGCGCTCTATCTTACGCTATTTAGCGCCATTTGTCCTGGCAGCTAATTTATATTCAGCAAAAGACATTTAATTCCTGCTGCATGCCATTTTACATTTCCTCCAGTGAGCGAGGCAATTATTTGGTCTATTTTATTACAATTCATACACACGTTATTATGTGAAGCCACATGGATCTCGTTATGTAGCGTACGTGAGTGTTGTGATACAATAGATACGTCTCGCTAAATTACCTAAGTGATGCTGGTATGGCTGGTATTACAGATTTTAGTGGCCAAAGAAATAAAAAGTCTAGACGCAGCAAGTGCGTTATGGTAGCGAATTTTCGTTTAAATGTTTTTAATGTCAAATATGTATTGTTTTTAAAAGCACATTTGGTTAGCAATATAACCTAAATAGTAGTAACAATGTACCACATTTCATTAAAATAGCTTTGTTGTTTCAAAAAGTACAAAGATTTTCCAAAAATAAACTCAAAACTTTCCAGAAAAAATTCGTCCAATTTTCCTGGCTAACGTACTTCTGCAAGCTATTTACACATCTGCCAAGATATAATTATTGACAAACAGCTTTATGACCCAAGTAGAAAACAATATAATATATATATATATATATATATATATATATATATATATATATATATATATATATATATATATATATATATATATATAGGGTGTTTAAAAAAGATGGGGCAATATTTAATGGGTTGATTTCCCAGGTCATTTTATGACAAAAAGTTCAAATAAACATATGTGCTAAAATGCATTGTTTCCAAGATACAAGATGTAATTTTTTTTGTAAAATAACGATTTTTTAAAAATAATTCAAATATCTCTTCACCGATTGTTTTGAAATTTTAGAGTGTCCTTACATATTTCCTTTACCTCTTGAAAATAGCTTCAAAACAGGAGCCGAAACGTCGAGTTTTCATAAAGTCTGGACGCGGTTCAATTCAAGATATATATATATATATATATATATATATATATATATATATATATATATATATATATATATATATATATATATATATATATATATATATATATATATATATATATATATATATATATATATATCAATATATATATATATATATATATATATATATATATATATATATATATATATATATATATATATATATATATATATATATATAAACACATGAAAATCGAAACTGATCCCGGATATGCTTTCTAGGGGGCCTAGTTCGCGCTTATTTAGATAAATTTTCTAAAAATTCAAAAGTTGCAATCTCCTCATTAGTGAATTTTTTAAAGAAAATTCACTAAAAGAATGAGATTTGCCTGCGCGAGGTGTGTAATTTTTCTCAGAAAGATACAACTAGTTGATTAGTCGATCTCGTTTATGTAGGAACAGTTTTTTTTTATTAGCAGAAACATAGAAAATGTGATAGTGGCAGGGTGTGGTTTTCTTCGAATTGCTTTAGAGTGGTATGAAATTAAAAAAAACTGTACATTTTTGCTAATTTAGGTATCCCCCGCGCGCTCTCTCTCATTTGGAAATTAGTTTGTAGACATCTTTGGGTGATGATTTTTAAAAAATCTCAAGAGAAATTAGCTTTTCTTGTGTTTCAATTTGACTTGTAGTTGTTTTTCATTTTTATTGCATGTAGTAGTTTATGACTGTATACTTGTGATCTTTTATAGCTTTGTAGCTTGACATTTTAACCATTAATCTGTTTGACTTAGTGTTGGGGTTAGATGTTGTTGCCTCATTTTAACTTATATTCCTGCGTTGTACCCTCGCAGAAGTAGCCTACCGGAAAAATCAGTTTTTCTGACAAGCTTTTTGTAAATTATAGATTCCCCTGAGGATGACCTGTTAAGGAGGGTCGAAACGCGTCGGGACAGCCTACATTGCTTAACTCCTAGATGTTTTAGTATTAGAAACAAAGAATATATTTCTCCACTTTGACGTAACAACGTTGACAAATCTACATTTGCAAAACATATTTACTCAACATAGGGCCACAGTAAATATAACTGCACAGAGTCATTTCATTTTTGTAATGACAAACGCAAAGTTGGGTATTAAGCTTTAGAAATTGATAAACAAAAAGAAGTCTGCGTCGCTGTTTATGGAAAGTTCGTTATCCAGGAAAATGGGACCAAGTTTTCACGGAAAATTTTGTGTTCTCTTTCGAAAAAAAAATTATATCTCTCGAATTAACCATGGAAGGGCAACCAAATTTGGTACGCGGGTTTATATCATTATATGTAAGTTACCTACCAAAATTTAGCTCTGTAGGTCAAAACACAAAAAAAGTTAAAGGCATTTAAATAACAATTAATTGGGGTTTTCCTCAAAACGTCAAAGTTGCGATTTAAAACGTCAAAATTGGCAAGATTTAGGCAAAGAACTTGAATGTAGTACGGGCTATGGAAAGAAAAGTCTCAAGAAGAATGTTTTACAAACCCTGAAGTCTTAGTTTCAACCGTCATTGTCCTTCATTTTACTAAAATCTTTCCAGAATATTCATTTCAAATGGACCCTTTCTCTGATGCTTGGCAATAGTCTTAGCTATCGAGTTTATCGTTTAATGGTATATAATTTTTGTCGAATTTTCGTAAAAAATCAATAAAGCCCAATATATCCGTTATTATACAATATATGAAAAAAAATTGTATACATTAATTATAGGGTGTCTTGAGCTACATCTTAAAAAATATTTCTACAAACACAGGCTGGCCCATAAGTCGCTGGTGATACAAATTCTCTTCTTTTTTTAAAATCAAACATGTCTTATGTTATTGCATTTTTGCATTTTCCATCGAAATATAAGGCATGTTTGTAAGAAAAGAAATTCTGGACGCAGTAAGTGCGTTATAGTAGCGAATTTTGATCAAATGCTTCATATTGGAATAGCTCAATTTGCTGTTTACCTATAAGGTTGACCAAGAAACGAGTTTTTTCGGGAACACTTTAAGTTTACTTTCGAAGATTTTTATACATTTTCAACAATAAAGTAATTTTGATGAAACATGACACATTGTTTTTACTATATAGGTTATACTGGTAACCAAATTTGATGTCTGCTTTTTTTTTAAACACACACATATTTGCTATTAAAAACATTTTTATGAAGATTCACTACCATAACGCACTTGCTGCGTCCAGACTTTTTTCTCTTTGAGTGTATCTGAGCACGTCTACACTATACGATCTTCCAAACTGTACGTACATACAGACTTGGATATTAATCATATTAACGTAGGCAGTTATACATTTCGGTAGCATTATAAATTAATATTAACCCATCAAAACTTTACTAAAAAATAATTAGACGAACTGAACTTTCTTAGCACTAATCAAATATCCTCTACGGTGTTAATTAAAAGCGCCATGAATATTATTATGTACGTGGGTTTTAATTAGCTGTTAAAATAATTTTATGCATATGAAATGCTAATATTATTCTGTAGGCTATTAATAGCTATAAATAAAGTTGCATTGTAAACATTGAGCTCGGGTTTAATGTATTAATGTCTGTTATCCGGTCCAGTTATCCAGATTTACTATTATTTTATGCAAGCCATTACAGAAACCGTAGGTGTCGATTGCAATTTGTATCTTAAAAGTGTTGGAGGAAAATCAAACAGAATTATTTATTAATTTACAGGTTGGACGACTATATTATTAATTAATTGATCTCGACAAATTCAAAACCCTGCCTCATATAGTTGGAGTTCATTTTCATTTTTTTCACAAAAAGGAGGGTTCGTTATAATTAGCAATTAAAAAAAAAGTAGAGTCATAATAAATTCTCAAAGGGCGAAAATCTGAATATCAAAGAACAAATGAATAAAAGTTTTGAAGTACTAGTTGTTAAAACGTTGAACGTATTGTATTTTATTTTGTTTCTTCTATAATTAATTAGTTTTGAAAGTTTTATTGGTATGCACGGCTTCTCAAACATTTTAAACCATGGGCTTATGTTTAACCTTCCAACCGGGGCACCATGTCTGTGAGACCCGACGAGTCAGAACTCTGTTAGCAAAGCTAGGAGTTTTGTTAGGAGTAGGGCAGCTGAGTAGCTTCACCAAATCGCCTCTAATAGCTGCGTGGTGAGAGTGTACTGCTTCTAGTTAAAAGTCTGTGAGACCCGGCGCCCCGACTAGTGGTATTATTTTCCCGGTTGATATATATATATATATATATATATATATATATATATATATATATATATATATATATATATATATATATATATATATATATATATATATATATATTCGTTATGTAAGGCTAGATGCATTCTCGCAACAATTTGAACCGTGGACCGGTTTCGCTCTCATTAGAGCTCTTCAGTACGGCATACTAATTGTAGCATATACTATAGTCGTATTACTTTTGGTGCATTTTTGCTACAATTAGTATGCCGTACTGAAGAGCTCTAATGAGAGCGAAACCGGTCTACGATTCTAATTGTTGCGAGAATGCATTCAGCCTTACATACTTTGTCCCTATATTGGGGTAGAAATGGGCCAGGGCTGACAATTTTCTTAATTGTTAGTTAGTTGTATACAGTCTCTATTTTTTTAACACTTTGTGTTATTTGGAGCTGGTGTAACAACATACTACTTGGTTCCGCAACTAGGTGGCGGCACGTCCACCACTCACTTAGTGTTTTAGGGCTGGCTGTATTATAGCCGTATTACTTTTGGTGCATTTTTGCTACAATTAGCATGCCGTACTGAAGAGCTCTAATGAGAGCGAAACCGGTCTACGGTTCTAATTGTTGCGAGAATGCATCTAGCCTTACATACTTTGTCCCTATATTGGGGTAGAAATGGGCCAGGGCTGACAATTTTCTAAATTGTTAGTTGTATACAGTCTCTATTTTTTTAACACTTTGTGTTATTTGGAGCTGGCGTGACAACACACTACTTGGTTCCGCAACTAGGTGGCGGCACGTCCACCACTCACTTAGTATATTCGTAATATTGGATTAGAACTTCCCCAGAGTTGAAGCTTTGTATGTATTTTCGTTACACCTTTGTTATTTAATCACTTTCGTTGTATTATTGTTATTATTATTCCTTGCTGGCATGAATTATTATGAAAAATAACAGAAAAGACTGATTTGCTCGTGGGAAGTATTTCCAGTTAATGAGGAAACTGATAATGAATCAGAGCAAGAGTGTGACGATACAGAATATAGCGAAGGTCCGAAACATCCTGAAAGTATCACAAAAGCGGCGATGTTTACTGGAAAAAAAAGAACTACAAAGGGGACGAAAATATCGTTTCTTTATCAGGGGTAAATGCTGTTATAAAAAGTGGGCTTTAGAATGCTGGTCTATCTGTTTCGTCGAGAATATGTTACAATTAATAGTAGACAATACAAATGCATATATTTCTAGTATATCCGAATGTTATTCAAGGAAAAGGAGAGTTGAGCCAACAGATATCGGCGAAATAAATGCCCTTTTTGAGTTATTGTGCTTGGCAGGGACTTTGAAATGTAGTAGGCTGACTACAGAATAATTTTTGGAAAGGAATAGGACATGTATTGAGCGATTTTGGTAAGTAATGTCACGTGATGGGTTTTACTTTTTGCTCAGATTTCTGCGTTTTGACAACCTAAAGACAAGAGAAGCAAGGAGGCAATTCGAAAAATTTGCACTCGTACGAAACTTATTCGATTTTTGTTGTTGAAAACTGCGTACACAATGTATAGTTCCTTTTACCTTTAAACTGAAACATAAGACGTCATATAAGACCGAAACCGTCGTGGAATGTGTTTGAATGATAATTTTACCAATTCTATAATCAATTGTTACGTATACTTTAAATATAATATCCCGGGCATGAAGCCGATTTAATGTATCATGCAAACAAAACGTTACTTGACGTATGCTTAAATGGCTAAGAGGTGTCGCGCTTGCCTCATAGGCAGAAGGTTACGCGATCGAATCCAGCTCGTTGAATGTATGTTTTTTTATGTTTTATTTTGACATTTGGAGAAACAATAGTTCACAGATTTCATACGTTTTGAACAAGATCTCATTTATGTTTAAAACGCCTAAATAAGCTTTGGTCCGAAAGTATAATTTTGTTATTGTTGATATTGAAAAAACCGGTTTGATTAGGTTGACTAAAACGAAATCATACTGGCGATTAATAAGGAAAAATAACTGCTGCGCTTATAATTTGGTAGATACTGTACTTTTCTAAATATGAATTAAGTTTCCTTTTGGAAATCTGTTGTATAACTTTAATGCAATTTGTAATACAAGTTTCATTTAAAGGGACTTACACTATCTACAGATATAGCAAAATTTAATTCTTTAACTTCATAAAAAATTGAGTTTTGGGCATTTTTCTCAAAAGAAGTATATATATATATATATATATATATATATATATATATATATATATATATATATATATATATATATATATATATATATATATATATATATATATATCCCTTCGATAATTTAAAAAATAATTAACAGATTTCGATGAAACTCGGCAAGTGCCTTTATTTTATTAATGGCTTGGATGAGTAGCGTAAGCTAACTATGAATTCTGGATGTTCTAGGATGTTCTTCAACGTTTCTGTGACTAGTTTCGCTGCTTGACAGCATTCTCAGACAGATAAAAATTGAATTAGTACGAAATCATGACAACTACAAATAAAGATCTGTTGCTATGCTGTGATATGATGTTTTGATCAAACAATTTATCAAATTGAAAATAAAATGAAACACAGATGACAGATGAGGCTTTCAAAATGTGTACGTGATGTATGTCAATATTTAACATAAAAAAATAGAATTAGCCTATAATAACTATGATAACAGTTACAACAATAAAATAACATCCAGAATTCATAAGGGCCACTTGCTTCAGGTATCTTACGCGCTGGCTACGTTCTTCACCTACAAAAAGGAAAACCAACAGTGAAGCCAGAGAAGTAGTCTCCAAGTCTGTATGTAGTATGGACCAGTTACACCAAGTAAGGGCAACAACAATCAATAAATTATTTTTTATTTATGAACTTTTTCTTCTTCAGTGTATAGAAAATATTTATTTCTATGATATTTAGTAGTTTTACTTCCACATATGTTTGGAAGGATGGCATCGACGACAAAAAATTTTTTTGACTTAAACGTCGTTAAAAGTGCCAAAACATATAGAAAACATGATTTGGAAACGAAAAGTTTTTCTATATCGGTCTTTCGGCTTGTATGTCCGTCTGTTTGTAGCCACGATAACTTTAGGACAAATCGAGATATCATCTTCAATTTTTTTATACAGTTAGCACCTGACAAACGAACGGTTCGAATTGTTTTTGGGCAAAATCGCTCCAGGGGCTGGTGCATGAATGGGAAGTGATTTGGTGAAAATTGACATTGTTTCGTTAGAGCTTGAGTAATATAACATTTTAGAGTTTGCTTATTAGAAAACTTTCAATCTAATCAACCATCTGGCATTCTGTGCTAAAGTTATTACGGATCGAATGTGTGGGGGTGGAATACCGGTGACACAAATTTCGATTTTTTGTCTGCTAAACCAGCGTAAAAAGTCTCAAAACATAAAGAAAACGTGATTCTGGAACGAAACTTTTTTTGTCTGTTCCTTCTGTCGGTCGGTCAATGTGTCCGCCTGTACGTCTGTCTGCGCAATAACTTACGAATGAATTGAGGTATCATCTTCAAATTTGATATTCAGTTAGCACCCGACAAATGAACGCTTCGAATTGTTTTTGGGTAAGATCGCTTCAGGAGGTAGGGAATAAATAAGGGATGATTTGGTAAAAATATTTTTTTTTGTTCGTTAAAACTCGAGTAATATAATGTTTCAGAAGTTTATGGGTACAGGAATACGAATCTTTTCTTTGTGGTCAAGTCATGGACCCTAAATTAATCTCATGAGTATGTCTTTCTAAGGAAAGTAGATTATCACAGCTATGTGGAAGTTATGATTTAATTTGCAGGACTATTTTTGCTTTATCATCACGACAATTAGTTAATATAATTGTGTGGAATTATATTTTGTTTCTTTCTATTTCCACGACTATGGCCAATCGCCGACGCCAGAGAGCAGTTTTAGCTATCCTGAAAATATTTCCGAGACCATTTTTTCTGTAAGAATATTATCCAAGAAGAGACACATGCCACAATAACAGCTTCTTAAAGGAAACATTAAGGGCTATAATCATGTTCTTCTTGGTTCTTTTTGCCATTCACCAAATAGCATAGAGCACTATTCAATTTGGAATTGTGCCAAACTCGTTTTCAGGAACTACACACGTTTTTGTTTGTCTGCTAATGATGGCCGTAGAAGATGGTTTGTTATTCTACGATGTGTACTATCACAACAACATTGTTTTCCCCCTGAGATCATTGGGTGAACCTGTTGTACAATAAATAAATAAGTATAGATGAATAAATAAATAGCGGTGGCGTAGGGAGTTGACCACTTGGTCTTTGTCACCGTGACCTTTAAGATATATTGTGACGCTATCATGGTGTAAATCACTAGAGAGCACCCTGTCTACCTATATTAGCTCTATACTACATCTTGTATTAGAGTCCACAGACTAGGCAGAAGTTGCTTTGTATAGATTACTTTTGCCCAACTGACTGGAACTTCAACCTCGTTTGGGCCGCACATTCATATAGTCTATGGAGTGAAGTTTCGTCTTCTTCTGACATAATCTTTACAGTACTTTTTTTGCCAAAGGTAAAGGCAAAGGTAAGATGCTTACTGCCAATTAGGCCATTGCTGAACCTTTTTGCTCATCTAAGCTAACCTATCCTCCAATTTGAGCTCGATATCAACGACGACAGTGATTTGAAAAATCATCCGCCCTCGGTGAGTCTCAAACCGTCGTCCCCCGAGTCCGTATTGGAAAGTCTGAACCGACTTTCCCGCACGGCCACGGAGGCGCTACTTTTTCTGCCAAACTCATTAGGCTTGTGCTTATTGAATCGGCAGAGCATCCTGTTCATAGACCTACTTTTATTATAATGGCATTTCTGCCCCCTCTTAGTGGGTCCTTTGTAAATTTATACGAATGTCACATTATGGAGTCTTTGGTTAGTCTCTGTCATGGAAAGTTTTGCCATCACCACGGTGTTTTGCTATGGGTTGAATCTTCTTATGCTTGGCCTCGCAGGACCGCAAAAAAGTTCCTTGACCACTTCGTCTGGCTGGTCGCTCCCTTGACCTGGGTGTCTGAAACCCAAGGCTTCGCATTTTGTTTTGACATCTTAGCTCTGTGTGAAACCGTTATCAGTTGGCGAAGTGTGTTTTAGAAAACCGTATTTACAATGTATCCAGTTAGATCTGGATATAAAATTGGTTTTTGTTTCCTTAGAAGCTTTCGGTTGACACGATAAAAGAATCCTTGTGACTGGCGTATTATTTGTTCTTTGATTTAATTAGATGTTGATGTATATACAATTAACATTTAAATTACATTGATTTACAGCAACTTTCATTTTATTTGTAAATTCACTTACATTTCGATCGCACCTATTTCAACATATCTGATGATAAATTACACGTTTTCACGTGAATATAATAACACCAGTAACAAATAATAACCGGCTTCCAGCCATTCATTTCAATGCATGTGTTAAATACACACACTAAGGAATATGTAATCGCCTGTCAGTGAAGGTTAATAATCGTACAAATTATTATGTTTATCTTCTTCACACGAAGGTGTTTTATTAGAGCAGCGATTCCCAAACCAAGATCAACATCCTCATTGGGGATCAAAAAAGAGGCGTATCAAATTGATTTTATAATCGTATTTTTGTTAACTAACATAACCATTGATCAGCAAATGTTTAGTAATAATAATAATAATGTTCCCCTTTGAGGGAGTGTGAAAGCCCTTCAGCTTTATTGATGGAAAATTACACAGCCTGGTGTGATTTGCATTTTTTTTTAAATAAAAAATATATAAAAAATAATAATATTATGTTGTACACAGTTATCTATAATGATTAGACAAATGTAAGCTAACTGATCTAGTGTTAAGTTTGACCGATAATACATTGGTAAAGACATTAATGTATGATAAACTGGTCTGTGTCACTCTGGCTGGATCTGTGAGAATAATGACTTCATACCAAATGATTGTGTTGGACTGTGTAATTTACTTTTTTTTCCTGTTGTTAGCTGTGAAAGGTCAACACACAATCGTCAGCTATTTAGTTGTTAGAAGTAAGAAATTGGGAGCATTGTTGGTATGGGGGAAGCCGGTTTTTCAATCAGACAAATTTCCGACCGAATAGGACGCAGTGCGTAACAGTGGTTCAATGTTGGTCTGAGAAAGGAATCCATAACCATCGTCATGGATTCGGACGACCTCGAGTAACTTCAGCACAAGAAGATCATCATTTGATAATTGCAGTTTTACAAGACAGAGTTCCCACAACACAACGAATGTAAATGCTTGGTTGAGAGTTTTATAACAAAGAGTCTCTATGGCAACGTTATATCGCATAATACGCGCTTTTGGGCCTCGTTCGTATCTACCATTTTTATGTCTCCCACCTCGACATCGAGCTGCTCGGCTTGGTTGTTATAAAGGCAGATCAAATTGGGATGGTGGATGAAATTGTGTGGTGTTCCCGTCTTTGGGACCCCGATGGTCGCAGAAGACAATACGCGGAGAGCACAAAACCAAAAATGTTCTGTGGAACAGCATACTGCCGTTACAGGGGGGATTGTGTGGCGTGTAATAAGATACGGTAGCAGGTCACCTACGGAATGGAAACGTACTACAGCCTGCCATACCTACGAGGGTTATTTCAACCCTTTTTTCAATAAGACAGCGCACCTCGACATACAGCAAGGGTTACTACAAGATTCTTATAAGAAAATAATGAGCCTCTGCCTCCCTTCTCGCTGCCCAGACTTGTCACCAATCGAAGATGCATGGGGTATGACTGGAAATAAACTGAGTAATATGCCGCAACCACCAAATAACCTAATTGACCTTTTTCACCTAATTCAAGAAGCTTGCGACGGCATTCCTCAGGATATCATAAATCATTTATTTTTAAGCATACATCGAAGAGTTATCGCATGCATAAGAAGCCGCCCACTCATTATTAAATACTTTGTTATTTTTAAATTCTTTGGCTTGGAAATATAATCATTTTTTAAGGTGGATGAAACACATACCATGTAAGACTAGATGATTTCTCGCAACAATTAGAACCGTAGACCGGTTTCGCTCTCATTAGAGCTCTTCAGTACGGCATACTAATTGTAGCGAAAATGCACCAAAAATAACACGGCTATCGTATAGCCAGTCTTAAAACACTAAGTGAGTGGTGAACGTGTCGCTACCTAGTTCGGAACCAAGTACTATGTTGTCACGCCCGCTCCAAATAACACAGAGTATTAAAACTAGAGACGGTATACAACTAACTAACAATTTAAAAAATTGTTAGCCCTGGCCCATTTCTACCCCAATATAGGGACAAAGTATGTAAGACTAGATGCATTCTCGCAACAATTAGAACCGTAGACCGGTTTCGCTCTCATTAGAGCTCTTCAGTACGGCATACTAATTGTAGCGAAAATGCACCAAAAATAACACGGCTATCGTATAGCCAGTCTTAAAACACTAAGTGAGTGGTGAACGTGTCGCCACCTAGTTCGGAACCAAGTACTATGTTGTCACGCCCGCTCCAAATAACACAGAGTATTAAAAATAGAGACGGTATACAATACCATGTATAAATGTTACTAAAATTGATCGACTCGTGCTGGGTATTCGGTTTTTTTGAAAGTCAGTATAAATACCCGTGTTTTAAAAATGTTTTTCAGGCGAAGCAAGTTGGAACCTGAGAAGCTCTACGAGGGTATTTTCTTTGCTTACTATTAACACACCTCAGTGTTTTTGTTGTTTTCTGAGATAGTGGGCAGAGATGTTAAAGTTATCAACTTTTAATGTTTTAAAGCAGGTTCTTCCAACCAGTGTTCTGTCAAGCACAAAACAGACATGTCTGTCTTTTGGATTAATTTTTTACTACATATATATCATTATCATTTATCCAGTTACGCCATTCTAGAATCTAAATAACATTTTTCGTTCCTTCCCCAGAAATCCAGTATTGTTTCAATTCTCAGAGACCATCCATCACCCCCCGGCTGGTTATTTAAACTGACATATTAAGAGTTAAATAGCTAAAAAATAATTATATTTTACTCAAACCGTCAACAATAATAGAAACAACAAATTGTTGAACAGTCAATACTACACAAACAGAGCGCCTAGATCTCAATTTGCTATTAGTAAAATTGAAATATATATATATATATATATATATATATATATATATATATATATATATATATATATATATATATATATATATATATATATATATATATATATATATATATATATAGGGATTTTGGGCATGTGAGAGATGATTATGCAAAACGCCAGCCACTATTTTAGAAGCTGTGCAGTTGAATGTGCTATTATCCTTCTAAGAGAACAACCATAAAGTTAGTCGCACTATTGATGACGTGAACAAGATTAGTCAAAGATCAGTATTAGACTATTTCTATAAAAATTAATGGCATCCCTATAGAGTCCAGTTAGTTTAAGAACTTAGTGAGGACGATCCGGATGGAAGAATGCAATTTTCTGAAATAATGTTGAACAGATGCATTGATCGCAGTTTTCACGCAGAGTTGTGTACTTGGATGAAGCAACGTTTTGCGTTATCGGAAGTATGAATAAGCAATATTTTCGACATTGGGCTACATAAAACTAGTACTAGATAATGCGGTTCCACAATATTCCCAAAAAGTAAATATTTGAACTGGGATTGTTGGAAACAGAATTTGGAGTCCCTTTTTCTTTGGAGGTACTGGAAAAAAAGATATCTGGAATTTATAGATTCGATTTGATACATCTGCTTCCTGTATTGTATCTAAATCCAGAAGATCCGGACTTTCCCAATGATACTTTATGATAACAACGCGATCGAGCACCAGCCCATTACACTCGCCCGGTGCGTAAATATTTAGATACTGTTTTTCCTGGGTAGTGGATTTGTTGACGGGGTCCAATAGAATTGCCGGTCAGATCCCCTGATTTCACCCTGTTAGATTATTATCTTTGAGACTGTCTACAATATAAGGTGTATATCAACAGGCTGAACAATATTGACGACCTTAAAGGACGAATATTACAGAAAGTTAGATTGATTGATGCACCCTGCATACAGGTAAATTAGTTTTAAAATGCCTAATTAAAAATATAAATCGACTGGTCCGAGCGTTTTTTAAAAATAACAGCAAATTTTAAATGAATTTATTTGAACCTTTTTGAGCTGACGGTACATACATATTAAAAATGTAACAAACTCTAAATATGGGTTCTAGGGGCTCTAATTGCGCTCGTTTGGAGAAATTTTCCAAAAGTCTTATCATGGTGACCTCGCTTTCAGTCATTTTGTAATGAAAATTCCTGGAAATTTTGCCAAATCACTGCCTTTTGAAAATAGGTTATAAATATTTTACGTTCCTAACATCGCATGGTACACAGTACCGATGTCTTTACATTACTTTTCGGATACCAAGGATTCAGGCGGTGTTATTATTTGTAACTGAATATATATATTTTTTGTAAAAGTGCTCGTCTCGATTGGAATGATGCGAATCCGAAATTTACGCAGCGAGCCGACGTTCAACCTGCTGCGCTACAGAGACCGCGCAGGTAAATATTAATAATTATTGTCAATTGCTTGTTAATTGTACAATGCATAATTTATTCCATCATATTATTGTCGTTTCAGCTTAAGCACTTGCTTTAAAAAGTTTGAGAAGCCCTGTTTTAATGTAGCACTGTGGCAAGACTAGTTAATTATGATCGTACCTTATAATTTTACGATTATAAAGATATGTTAAAAAGGAAACTAAAATGGCACTGCAGGTTTACTTAATTTTTTTGTACTAATTGCTTCCAATTTCGGAATGTTAAGTAATTTATTTGCCATTTTATCGTACATTGTGACGTACTTGACTTTACCTATTTCGATCATCTAATAATAATTGTTATAAACGGATTGTTAGATTTGGCAAGTCATTTATTTATTGTATGTTAATTATTTTTTTAATTGATTAAAATGATATTTCGTGTGATCTCGCCGTATATAAATGATTGTTAAATAATCAAAAAGCGATACTCTGACCTTCCAAAAATGGAAATCTCATATAATAACACTTAATAGTTGTACACACAAAAAAAAAACAAATTATATCGGTCGCTGTCTAGATGCTGAGGCTATTGTATCTCTATAATATAATTTTATATACATTTTGTTATTTCGAAATGTTATGCAGGTTACACTGAAATTAATATGACATATGGAATCGATTCAAAACTGTTAAATAAGCTATAAAAATATATAAATGTTATATAGTTAATAGTTATTTTTGATAAAAAGTTTATACTCTTATATTTTGAGGCTTATGATTAATTCAAAACGCTCATTTGAATGCTTTTTATCATTTCGCTAAGGAAATTACGACTTTCGAATGTTAAAAAAGTTTCTTCAAATGAGCGCGATTGTTAAGGTTTAGAATATATATATATATATATATATATATATATATATATATATATATATATATATATATATATAGTTTCTTTGTGGACGAGAAACAGTTCGTTCGTTACACAATGAAGTGCTAAGATTATTGGTATTTTTAAGGGCAATTATGACCAAAGCCTGCGAGCTTAGAACTTAAAGAAAGTCACTATGTACTAAAGCTTAATATATTTCAGTTTCTCTTGAAACCGAAATAAAATATATTGAGTGTAAGTACAAAGTGATTTAAAAGCGCTATCTTCAGAGGACTCTAGCTCTCCTAGCAAACACTTTTAAATTAATGTAAACTGAGTTTAATCTACATAAAATCACGTCTAGTATTCGAGGATTCAGTTTAACAGGAGCGTTTCTGGATAGCCTGTATATATATATATATATATATATATATATATATATATATATATATATATATATATATATATATATATATATATACATATATATATATATATATATATATATATATATATATATATATATATATATATATATATATATATATACATATATATATATATATATATATATATATATATATATATATATATATATATATATATATATATATATATATATAAGAGACACCACTTAGAAAAAGTTTTAAAATACTCGCTTAATTTTAAAAAATTCAATCCGACGTAACTTAATTTTTGAAATGAAACAGCTTGTATTTTGTGTTTCAGAAGTGAAGGGCATGCCCTCTGATTCAAGTTTTGTGTAATACTTTCAAGTATTTGTTATTAGTTTATTGATGTGTAAATTTTACATCTGGTTTTGGAAATATTAACATTAATAATCGCATACCATGATTCAGGTAGGGATCAGTTTTGATTTGGTTTTTTTTTTTTAGTTTTTTTATTCAATTCTAATAACTCATCAGATTATGTGATTCTTTAGCAAATTTTCGATAAACAAATTAATTAACTTTGGTACAAAAAAGGTAAGAAATAATTAATTTGATAGGATTATCTATGTTGACATTTCCATACTATAGCGGTAGTGATAAATTGTTTTCCCAAATGTCAAATGAAAATTTAAAGTGACTGACTATGGTAATATTCTTATTTAGAACAGCTTGTGACATTTTCCTTTACTTCCACTGGTTCAAAAAAGTTTACATTTTCTTTCTTTTTTTAATTACAGATTGGGTATATAATTTGCATTGTATGTATTCTTTTAGCAAATTTTTGTGTGAAAAACGTATAGTCAGTTTTCGCAGAAATGTTTTCTTGTTTCCGTAGAAATTATTGTTTGTAAGAGTTTTGTAAAATTTTTAAATGTTTAATAGGTTACGGAAAAAAATTTATTTTCAGATTTTCGTGAAAAAAGTGTGCAAATGTTTATGCAAAAATTTTGTTGCAAGTTCGTCGAAAAGCTTTTTATGAATCATTATTTTTAGGCAGGTGAGTAAATAGCTTGAACCCAGGGTAAGTCACAGTATTTCCCGCGGACCTTATTTAGCGGTCTTTAAGGCGGAAATTTACACCAACCTGCACTGCGTGCGAAAGAACAAGAGGAGGGGCTACACCAACAAGCGGATCCTCATAGCCACAGACAGCCAGGATGCCTGTGGCCGTGGCCTGTGTGGCCTCTGAAGTAGGCCACGGGTAAATTCAAGGCTGCTAAGTGAATGCCGAGACGAGACGAGCGACCTGGCTGGGCAGAATGAGGTCACCCTCATCTGAGTGCCGGGTCACTCGGGGGTCAAAGGCAATGAAGAAGCTGACAGTCTCGCGAAGAGAGGGTCAGCAAAACCATTTATGTGAACAGATCGGCGTGACGATTATTAAATTAAGTCCTGGGTCAGAAACGCACACAAGGTGTACTGTGCAAACTGTCCAATGCTCAAACACGGGAAGTCAGTAATGTCGGAGCCCAGTTCGAAAAGAGCTGTGTAGCTGCTAAATCTTAGCAGAGGACTGCCTGGAACATAACAGGACTTTTGACGGGACACATGGCCATCAAGAAACACCAGCATAACATGGAGCGGTACGAGGGGGACCTGGCATGCAGACTCTGCGGCGAGGGGGAGGAATCAGTCCAGCACATCTTATGCGAGTGTAAAGCTCTGGACCGCAAAAGACAACTGATCTACGAATAGCCTAGACCGGAGACAGAGCAATACAAAACTTCGCCCTACCAATTGCTGTGCAGACTAGTTCAAGGCACTGTAATTTTGGAATGGGTGGGGTAGAAAACACAAAGGGCATGCACAATAAGCCAATGGCTGCGGTGCTATCGGGGCGGCAAAGACGCGGAGGAGCCCTAAGGCAAAAAATAGCTTGAAGAGATACAAGTGTATTTTGCGAAAATGTACTTTTTCAAATAATAAACTAATTTTTATGAAATATGGTACATTGTTTCTATTATATAGGTTATATTGTTATACCAAATTTCATCCCTGTTTTTATTATAAAAAGACATATCTGCTATTAAAAACATGTTTATCAAAATTCACTACCATAACGCACTTGCTGCGTGCTGACTGTTTTTTATGTTGTACAAATATAAAAATTGAAAGAGCTCGGCTTCGCACTTATTTAAATATTTTTTTTTCACTCGAAATAAAATACAAAGCTCATACATTTTAATACCTATCGAAAATTGTTAAGTAATACCTAGATTTGTTTTAAATGTATTATTGCTCATTTTCAAATAAAAATGATATCTTAATTTAATTTACAAGGAATAATGAACTGAAAAATAGGTTGAAACATATCAATTTTCCATTGATTCTGCATATAATTAATTAATTAGTTATTACTTCTTAAGTCTATCAGATAAAACTTTACGTTTCAGTAGTGATCTTAAACTCCATAATTAATCCCTAATATTTGATAATGCCTGTACTGTACTTATAAATGAGAAATTTGAAGTTCACCTTACTGAATATCAAAAAAGCCTGGACGCAGCAAGTGCGTTATGGTAGTGAATTTTCATAGAAATGATCTGGCACAAAATATTTTATTATAACTTTTTTTTTCTTGTAACATAGAAACCCAAATTTTGGTGTATAGTTTACTTTAACATATAAAAACTGAAACTGACCCCGGATATGGGTTCTAGGGTCCTAGTCGCGTTCATTTGCAAAAAATTTTTCAAAATTCAAAAGTCGGGATCTCCCCATTAGTGAATTTTTTCTACGAAAATTCACTAATAAACCAATGATAAGGAGCGGGAGCGAATACTAGCTGTTTTGTGTGCATTCAATTACCGTTTATTTTAAAGTCGTGTCCCATAGTTGACAAGCTGTCCTCAGATTAAATATATTGGTTCGTAAATATTAGCAGACAAGAAAAAATGGGTAGGTTATATATTTTGCTGTGTTCAATGTTGATACATTAATCCAATTATCCTCACTGATACAACACATATCATCTGTGACACACAAAAAAATGAGATTAATATACTTCCCAAACTCCCAAACGTAAAATAAAAAAGCACATTTCACACAAACACATAGTGACATTCTCATTCTGTATGATATCTCTGACGTAATAGCTTTAATGAATGAACCTACTGATACTGCAGAATGAAACTACAAATTAAAACTGTCATAGAATACCAGAAATTCTCGAATAAATCCTGTGTAAAATCAACAGTGCTCAATGAGAACCTGTGCGCGAGGGAGGCTCTGATTAACAAGCGAGCATCAGGTCCCCTAACGTGAGTCAACAGACAAATGACTGGCGAATTACTAGGGTCGCTTCCAGTGCGTTACGAGGTCCTCTTCAACCCCCAGTAGAGAAGGCCGCTGTGTTATAAATCTTATAAATAAAAATATGAAACAGTTCTTTAGGATAAGACGATTAGAAATCAATAAAAAAGGCACTTGCAATCGAATGTTTTGTTATGATATGTACAATTTTTCTTTATTATAAGGCCACCACCAAAATAAGTTTTAGTCGCCACTGGTGATCTTTATTTAAAGGCTTAATTTAAGCTTTATCGCCCTAATTGATGTAATACGTGTCTACGATAAGTAAGTTTTGGTAATAGGCTAATCATACGACAAAAGGTCAATTTTTATTTTGGGCGTATTATACGTACGTTTCAAAAAATCCAAACACCTAGTAAGAGTCGAACAATTGCAATGAAATTTTCTATACCATTCTGTTTTGTCTCTGATAATAAACGATAACAATATGGACAGAAAACAGGTGGACAGTTTTTAAATTTTGTTTTATCAAAAATTTATCTCTTTAAATTTGCGCTTCCTTCAGTTTGAAACAATATTTCGTAGCGACTTTTATTAAGCCATTAAGTCATTTTGCCCAGGCGCCGTTTACTAAACAATTACAATCATTGAAATGAATTCCAAACGAGACGCATTGTTGAAATGCAGGAAGCCGGTCAGACAAGTTTTCGACCGCATAGGTCAGACAAATTTTCGACCGCATAGGACCCAGTGTGTTAATTGTGTTATAGATTTGGTCCAGGTGGTCTGAAAAGGTTATAACCGGATCGTCATCGATCCGGACGACCTCGAGCAACTTCAGCACGGGAAGAGCGTCATTTGATGAATGCGGCGTTAAAAGACAGAGTTTTCACAACACTATCGATTGGAAATTCTTGGTTGGGAGTTTTACAACAAATAGTCTCTATGATAATGATACATGGCACAATACGCGCTTTTGGGCTTCGTTCGTCTAGACCATTTTTATATCTCCCACTGACACCTCGACATCGTGCTGTTCGGCGTGAGTGTGGTAACATCAGATCAAATTATAATGGTGAATGGAATCGTGTTGTGTTCTCAGACGAGTCCCGATTCTGTCTTTGGGTTCACGATGGTCGCAGAAGAGTTAGACGAGAACGTGGAGAAGACAAAAATGTAGAATTTGCTGTGGAACGCCATACCGTGCCGGGGTGTAATTGTATGGGGTGCGATAACATACGGTGGCAGGTTAGGTTAGGTTAGATTGTGAGTGGTCCATATCGGTCCCTCCACCGCGACCATAAGGTCTATTGTGGCTCACGCCTAATGTCTATATTTCGCCCAACAAATCCAGCCTCCTACAGAGGTCGATAACCTTTGCGGGCGAAAGTTGATCCAGATCCTCTGGAGCAAGCTTTACCTTGCCAAAGAGCAGGTGTCTAGTCCTCTCCGCTGCCGGACAGGAACACAGCACGTGCTCTGCTGTTTCGTCATTCTCCATACACAGCCGGCACTCGGTCTCCTGACCGATTCCAATACGGTGCATGTGATGCCGCAAGCGACAGTGTCCTGTATACAGGCCGACTAAAGTACTCAGTTGTTGTCTGTTCAACTCTAGAAGTTTCTTAGCCCTTGACTCAGACAGGCCATTTATGAAGGCCTTAGAGTGAGCTAATCCTGGAAGATTTTGCCAATATTGAATTGTCCTTCTATCTGTCCAGGTCTTTAAGGTGCGTTTTGCTGTGCAAGATGTTATTCCCAGCACCGGTTCTGGTGCGACAAAGTCACACTGGGTGGCAGGTCACCTCTAGTTTTTATTGGCAGAAATTTAAATGCAAATGATTAGATATGAAACTTTCTGTAGCCTGTTGCACTGCCATACCTACGAGCGTTAATTGGACCCTTTTCCCACAAGACAACGCACGTCCTCATACAGCAAGGTTTACTACAATGCTTTTACAAGAAAATAACCTGAGCCTGCTTCTGTGATCTTCTCGCTCCCCACACTTGCCACCAAACGAACATGTGTGGGATATGATCAACAACTGACTGAGTAACTTACCCCAACCACCAAATAACCTAGTTCACCTTCATCACCGAAGCCAAGAAGCCCGAGACGACATTCCTCAGGATATCATAAATCATTTCATTTCAAGGATGCCTCGACGAATTATTGAATTCATAGGAAACCGTGGCGGATGCACTCATTAATAAATAACTTTGTTTGAGTTTGAAAATTTAGTTATTTTTTAAGTTTGATTAAACACACATTATGTATAAATTTTATTAATTTTGATCAACTTTTACTTGGTGCTCAGATTTTTTTTTGAATGTCAGTATGTATATATATATATATATATATATATATATATATATATATATATATATATATATATATATATATATATAGTTGGACTACTCTGGACTAATATAAAACACGCATTGACATCGTGTGAAGAGAGTCAACAATCATCCGAATCAGCATCTTGTGTAATTTTAATCCATGGTAAAAAAAACACAGCCAATCATTATTGCAGAAAAGAAATTCCCGTAATGTTCAGTTCACTGTAATATTCACATGTCTTATTTTTATAACTAATGTAATTTGTCTGTTTATGAACCTAAATAAAACACTTTTTTTTAAAACGTACCTATATTTTTGTAAGGCTATATATATATATATATATATATATATATATATATATATATATATATATATATATATATATATATATATATATATAAAGGTAAAGGTAAGATGCTTACTGACAATTAGGCCATTGCTGACCCTTCACCCTCAGCTCGATCTCAACGACGACAGTGATTTGAAAAATCATCCGTCGCCGGTGAGTCTCGAACCGTCGTCCCCCGAGTCCGTATTGGAAAGTCTGAATCGACTTTCCCGCATGGCCACGGAGGCGGAATATATATATATATATATATATATATATATATATATATATATATATATATATATATATAAACAATTTAATAATTAATTTGTTTAAAAGTTTAAAATTATACGTATTCACTTTGCACGACAACCAAAACGTAAATACTATTATCTGTAGATTGTATCGCAAAAAATTATCAAACTTATGCTTGATTAGTTTTTACGACACATGTCACACAGCAGTTAATTGTTATCACCAGTCGATTCTTGCAGATACGACATAAGGTAAAGGTAAGATGCTTACTGGCAATTAGGCCATTGCCGACCCTTTTTGCTCATCTAAACTAACCTACCCTCCATCTTGAGCTCGATCTCAATGACGACAGTGATTTTGAAAAATCATCCGCCGCCGGTGAGGCTCGAACCGTCGTCCCGCGAGTCCGTATTGGAAAGTCTGATACGACATAGTATACAACAAAATCTTTGGAGTGCTTTTCGTACAAAAAGCCCAACATTTTGAACATTGTTTACAGACTTTGAAATATTGAAGTATCAAATCAGTATCATAAGACTGGACTATGTAATTCTTTACAGGCTTCACTTGTGTTGGGTGTTGTATGATCATAAAAATATTTTATTCCTATAAAAAATTGATGTTGCGGCACAGATAATCAGGTTAGCTTTAAAAAGATGTATCACACTATCCACCATCCAATTTCATAATTTCGAAGTGGTAGATGCCCTTTGAAGAGGTATGACGATAGGGGTGAGCCTTTTATATCAAAAAGTTACTTTTAACAATAAAAAAATCGACCTGTTTTTGAATTTTCCTTTACAAAGATCACTTTCAATTTTATTGAATTTATGCGTTATTTTATAGACAGAGTGGATATCTTTTGCATTAGCATATATTTGTTAGTGGATCTTTAGGTTAAGTTCTTTAGGAAAAAATGTTTTAACTCTTTTGATAATGATTTTGTTTTTTTATAGAAATAAGTTGTTAGCAAAATTACATTATAAATTAGACAAAGAGAGAACAGTAAAATTCTTCTTAATTTTTGCACTAGGTACCTCTTTGTGAAAACAAGCTGGGACATACAGTGTAGAACCGCCAAATGGAATAAATTAAGTATCTCAATGATTGTTCATATTTATAAAAAATCTCGAAACAAGTCAATTTTAGAGTAAAACATGACATCCTGCGATGTCTACCCCTACATTTGGCCCCCTTCGAGTGGCAGTTGCAGCCACCAAATTTTTAAATAGGAAGTAGGGGTTTGTAATACCTTGTTTCAAAGATCTCTTAATTCTCTATACAAAAGTGCAATGATTTTAAAATTCATTGCCAAAATTAACAGTAAAAAAAAGAAAATCAGCCGATTGACAAACAACAATACACTAAATAACTAATAACTAATTGCCTTTCATTCTGGATAGTGACGAAGCAAGCAAAAACAATTTTACAGTGTCCTTGTTGGACGGTATCAAATTAAAAAAAGGCATAAAACGTTATCCCCATTCTTCATAGTTGGCAATGTTATTTTGTTTAAAACACCCTAGCCACTTACTGCGTGTTTGCAACCGCGCGGCAGTTGTTAACTGCAATTCAGAAACATGGTCAATTCAACAGAAATGCACAAAATAATAATTCTACAGATGATTTGTTAAAGAGATAAAACACGATCACAGATCAAAACAAAATTGCTCGCCTAGTTCAAGAAAAAATTCCCGATTTGCCGCCTATTTTCCAAGAAACAAGTAGTAAAATTGAAAAGCAGTTTCGCGTGCTTGGACATGTAAGGCATATACAAAGAAAACCTTACAATGCACTTAGCAATGATACCAAATTGGATGTAATGCTTAAGTTTAAAAAACCTACATGCGTCGAGTCCACAAGCAGCTACAATATTAAATGGTATCCATTCATCGATTATTCGAATATTAAAAGAAAAGAAAATGCATCCTTATAAATTCATACAAATTTGGAAGCTCATGGAAGACATTTTGATAGAAGAATGTCCTTTGTGATTGGAAATGTAAGATAACAATGTTATCCAACTAGAACATGTCTTGTTTTCTGATGAGTGCAGTTTTACACTGCATGACCATGCTAATTGTCAAAAGTGTCGCTAATAGTCAAAGGAAATTCCACACCCGATAGAACATACGCAATAACCTGAAAAGGTAAATGTTTGGATAGAAATAGTTGGACACCATGTCATTGGCCCTATTTTCATTGATGGCAATTAAAATGGAGATAATTATTTAGCACTGATCCAAAATAATGTCGTGCCAACTTTAGCAAGCTTACATTCTGCTTGAGTAAATCACAAGTTCCAGTGAATGTGATATGGTTTTAGCAGAATGGAGCACCAGCATATTATGAAATTAATGTCCGGCAGTACCTCGACTTAATTATTACAAATCGGTGGATAGGGAGGTTAGGATTGTTAAAATGGCCAATAGGATCACCCGATCTTACTGTATTAGACTTCTTCTTATAGGGACATGTGAAATGTTTGGTATACAAAACGAAACCACGCGATTTAACTGAGTTATGAAGAAAAATCACGATTGCGATTAGGTCGGTCACGCCTCAGATGTTGACTAACGTTAGAAGACACTTTTATTCACGATTAGGATGCTGCTAAGACGTTAAATGCATGCATTTTGAACATCTCCATTATTGTGAATGACACGCGATTAGTTATTAATTATATATATATATATATATATATATATATATATATATATATATATATATATATATATATATATATATATATATATATATATATATATATATTCCCCTAAAAATATACACAAATATTTTTGAAAACGCTATATTTTTGTAAGTATCAGAGTAACTGGAATGAGATTTTACATGTGGCTAGAAACGATGTAAATAAATCTATGTTGTAAAGTTTAGGTAATTTGGTACACAATATTTATAGTTTTTTCCAAATTAAAAATAAAATCTGAAAGACATCCATTGAAACGACTTTGTGGTTAAAGTTCAATGCCTGACAGAGGGAGTACTTAACAGCCATTCGTAGATTGATTCATACAACAGGTATAAACCATACATCAAGGGTAACCAAACTGAATAAATAACATGCATAAAACATACTACCCGAACCAATAATCGTGAAATCTTTGCCACAAATATCGCAAATGACAGACGACCTAAAATTAAAAATTTGCCCAAGTTAGCGTTAATTAACTGGCGGATTCAATCAATTTTTAAAATACACCATATTTGTAGCTTGATGAGCGGCCCCAAATACAGTTTTAGCACAGCATAGATATATTATGCTGTGGTTTTAGACTGAAAGTGTACTATAATATAGTAGAAATGTAAACAAAATCTAGTCAAGTCTCTATAAAAATGATTCTAAAATAGTTTGTTATATCTTTAAACTTCTTTGGGATTTTAAAAAAATATGCACAATAATTGAGGTACTGAATTTATTTGATTCCACGCTGTATAGTGCTGGAAGTTATCATTTTAGATTTAAACAATTGGAACGAAATTGTCAGGTACTTCAGCATTCTAATTTTTAGAAGCGTCTTTTGTACTTGAAAATACACACAAATATAACATCAGTTTTTCGAGTGATATTTAAAACAGTAAATATTTACAATAATACTAGTTTAAATAATGCATATATTGTTAATTTTTTCGTGTTGCTTGTGAGTAATTCAACTCTTATCTACTGATAATCTGAACACAAACTTTTAAGTGGTTGAATATTATCCATCGATAATTGGAATTCCCTCTTTCAGAAAATAACCAAAAACTTATATTGCTGTTTGGTGTTTACGTAAAAAATAGGTTTTACGTAAAAACAGATTATGGCATTTCTACCGGTTTGTCATCAGTTTCTATATTACAGATTTGTTAACTTCATTATTGAAATAAGGACAATGTTTTGGTAAATAATTACAAATGATGACTTAAAACCACCCATTTAAAACAATCGATGCTTTATTCGTATGGACTTGCACATACACAGGTTTCCTCTTCCCACGTAAGCTTTGTTTTTTCTACTAAATTACTTCAGACATATGGAGAAAACACATAAATTTTATTGAGACCTCTCTTTGTTTGTTTAATTGTGGTAAATGGCTCCATAGAGTGGGAAACCTGTAGACAATCTCGAGTGGGATCGACTCGTTTGTACAATCCTTCAGCAGCTATTGCCTCCTGTTTCCTATAAAACTTAATGTAAATAAAAGACTATATGTAGATAAATTACTACAAGCCGGATTTATCATAACACCCCTTACCATGTTCAGCATGTTCACGACTGGAAATCCTAAGCTTTATTCCTAAAGATTTCTCTATTAGATAATAGTGAATATAAATCTTTTTAGACTTATAGTCAAGATAAACAAGGGATACATTTACTTTCTAATCTTATAATAAACACATGCTTGCATACATTAAAATATTTTTATTGAAGAAGTAAAAATATAATGTTATTTAGACTTATGAACCATTTTCAACACCTTCCATAAATAAACATATTCCACGGAATCCATAAAACAAGTTTAATTTCTACAGTTGTTCTTTGTGGTTTCTTCTCAATTGATACCAACTCTTTTTTAAATAGAACACCAATACTGATAGAGGGTGTTTCCTAACATACCTGACAAAATAAAGGAGGTGTGTCCTTACCAAATTTTAAGACCAAAATGTGTTATAAAGGTTTTTCGAATGTTGCTTCGTCTTATAAATACAGAGTGTTAAAACCTTTAATTTTTTTAAATTAGGGTCCAACCGAATTCTAGAAAATTTCTTTAGGCATGCCTAAAACCACTTCAGTATGCATAATCAAGAAGAAAAATGTTGTGGACCCCCCCCCCCCCCCCCCCCAAGTCTCGCCACCTGGACTGAACAGGGGTGCTGGGGGGACATTTTGTTTTAATAATGTTCGTCGCCCTTCTTCAGCGCTTCCATTTGGTCCAAGTCAGCCAGCTTGTTTAGTGGTTGAAGGCACCATTGTTTTCTTGTCGTTTATGCAAAAAAAAAAACACTCTACCAAGCAGATCTTAACTATCCTGCGAAATATTTTGGTGTTTGGTTGTCGTGTTTCTGGGTAGTTGTTTTGATATGAATTTGCAGCTGCCTCAGTATTTCGGTTAGAACGAATATAACATTCCAACATGTCAAAATATTCTTCATTACTGAACATATTGTTGAATAATATTTAAAATAAACAGGAAACAAACCATTTAGTACAAAATTTTAAGTAACGTGTTAAATACAACTTAAATTGTTCAGATAATTAAGAATGACAGTATTTTTAATTGTCGCGATAGTATTATATCCATAGCAACCTTTCTTGTGTTGTTTTTCAGTTGACTTACGTTTAAAAATCGAACAATTTTCAAAGGCGTCTTCGTAAATCATTAATCTGCTTTTTATTGAGTCCTGTTAGTAAATTTAGTTATTTACTAGGTTTACCTATTTGATTAAATTATAACAATTTTTAGGATAATGTTGTAATGTAAAATATCATTTGTAATAATAATGGGCTGATTCATCGGTGCCCTCAAAGTTCCTATTTTTTTTTATCCTGAATCATTACGGAAAATTATGTTAAAAGTAAAAGTCTATTGTTAGACTCCATGGTCTACTGCTTTTTGAACACTTTTTTTTTGTCATTTGCTTTCTGGTATTGGATTTTATAACCTACTATCCTCAAAACGGTTTTTCTCAAAATTGTCAGTGCAATTACAAGATTTTTCACGCATGTTGTACATCATTGGTAAGCTTTTTTCACAGGCTATCATTTGAGCAAAAAATACAATATGGCTGCCATTATAAAAACAAACGTTGATACCTGACTTTTTAGATAATTTAAGAAGGGTTGCAACTCCGATGATCACCATAGATGCAATTTCCGATTGGTACGCCACTGCTGAGGATACAAGGCGACATCGCCTTTCGTCTGTGATGGTGATTATAGTAACGTCAGTTTAATGAATAAATCGCTTAATCAACACATTACATTTTATTGTATACAATATACCTACAATGAAAAATATAATAGAGAGTGTATCCAGAGAAAAGAACCGCATATCTTTAACAATAACTTTCAAAGTAGACTTAATAAAGCAAGTTGCGTACCTACGTAACAAATGCAATTGAATATCTGTCGTCCTTTTAAACATTAAATAAGATAAATGAGCAGAACGAACATGAATGTATCTTGTGTCGAATGAGGTAATCACGTAAACGAATCGTAACATATGTCTGCAATCAATCACCTGGCTGAAGATTAGCGGTACAATAATAACAATAATAAACTTAACGCGCTGCCTCCTCTCGCATACATTTATAAACGCTCAAAGCTAATTACAGCAATAATCCTCTGTAACTTGGTAAGTTTGAAGTCAAGATTTATTTTGCAGAGTTTGTAGATTTACCATTGGTTGTGCTGTAATTTCGTTACCATTTCTAACTTGTAGCGAAAATATCTTTATGAAATAAAAGTCGAGGCGTAGCCAGTGCGTTATGGAAGTGAATTTTCATTAAAATGTTTTTCATAGTAAATGCGAGCAGGCATCAATCTGATTACCGGTATAGCCTATGTAGTAGAAACAATGTACTATATTTTATCAAAATTACTTATTGTTTGAAAATTTTTTGGAAAATAAACTTAAATGTTGATTTCCTACCCAACAAACCTTATGTTAATAGCAAATTGAGTTATTGAAATTTGAAGGATTTAATGAAAATTCGCTACCAAAACGCACTTACTGCGTCCAGATTTTTTTTCTTATAAACACGCATCATATTTCGATAAAAAAGTGCAAAAATGCATTAACGAATTTGTTTTACGAAAATTAGCTAAAAATTATAGGCTTTAAACCATAAACTCAACTAAACCTACAGCGAAAGCATTAACTTGACTAAATCGACAGTCAAAGCATCAGAGAAGGGGTCTATTTGAAATGAATTTTCTGTAAACATTTTAGAAAAATGAAGGGCAATGACGGTTGAAGCTGAAACTTAATGGTTCGCGGAACACTCTTCTTGCAACATTTTCTTTGAACAATCCGTATTTGTTTCACGTTCTTTGCCTAAACATTGCCAAATTTGACGTTTCAAATCGCGACTTTGACGTTTTAAGAAAAACTTAAAACAAATATCTAAGTGCACATAAATTTTTATGTTAAACTTAGAGACCTAAATTTTGGTATATGGTTCACTCCGTATAACACAAACACGCTTACTGAATTTGGTTGCCCTCACTTTGTTATTTTCGGAGATATAACTTTTTTTAGAAAGAAAACACAAAATTTTCCGGGAAAACCTAGGCCGATTTTCCTGGCTAACGAACTTATCCAAGCCACTTGTAAAAGGAAGGTACTCGCCAAATTTGTTCAAGATCGGTCTATTATTTTTTGAGTTATCGGTGTGATACATACATACATATATATATATATATATATATATATATATATATATATATATATATATATATATATATATATTTAAACATATAAAAATTCAAACTGACCCCAAATATGTGTTCTAAGGGGCCTAATTAGCGCTCATTTGAAGAAAATTTTCGGGATCTCCTCATTTCCATGGCCGTCTGTCTGCTTCTCTCATCCTGACCCCTCTGATATCTCACAAAACGTCACCGAAATTATCCAAGCTGGCATGGAATTATTTATCCCACGTACACAGAAAACCTCTTCAGCCACTCAAAAGCCCTGGTTCTCTAAATCCTGTGACAAGACCAGACTTGAAAAGGTCAAAGCTCACAAAACGCTTCTACACAATCCCAGTCAAGAAAATCGTCAAGCATTTAACGACGCAAGAAACCGCTATGTCCGCATTCTTTCTGAGGCAAAAAACTCGTTTAATAACCACATCAAAAACAAAGTCCTCTTAAGCTCCAACGGCGGCAAACCCTTCTGGACTCTTGCTAAATCTATTGGGAATAATTTCTGCAAAAGCACGTTCCCACCTCTTGTCTCAGGGGATGAAATTGTTTCTACCGCCCTGAACAAGGCTGAACTTTTTGCTTCGTTGTTCGCCGGCAATTATACTCTCAACCCACCTCCAAATGTTCAATTGTTCTCAAAAAATGCGCACCAGAGCTTGCTCCTGTCCTGACTCGTCTGTTTCAGATATCTATTCCAGTTACTAGGCATATTCCCTAGTAACTGGAAAACTGCTCGAGTACAACCCATCCCCAAGAAAGGATCCAAAGCGCTTCCTAGCAACTACAGGCCTATTTCTCTCCTTTCAGTCGTCTCTAAAGTGATGGAAAAGTATATAAACACCGAATTACTAAAATTTCTTGAAAAACACAGTCTAATCCACGACAGGCAGTATGGATTCCATCAGCGCAGATCGACTGCGGACCTCCTTTCCTTTGTCACCCATTCTTAGAACAAGTCCATGGAACAACATGGTGAATCCCAGATTGTTGCTCTAGACATATCCAAAGCATTCGACCAGGTCTGGCACGCAGCGCTGCTAAATAAACTTCCGGCCTATGGCCTACCACCAAAACTCTGTATGTGGACAGCAAATTTCCTCTCCAACAGGACCATATCTGTTGTTGTGGACGGCCATTCCTCTAAACTGTATCCAATTAATGCAGGAGTTCCTCAAGGTTCAGCTTTAGCTCCTACTTTGTTTCTTCTCCACATCAATGACCTCCTCTCTAGCACATCCAACCCAGTTCACAGCTACGCGGGCGACAGCACCCTCCATTCAAATATACAATATTCTAAGCCTGTCTCTTTAGCCCAATTAGATAAGGATCGCAGACTCATGGATCTCCGTGGATCTCCAAAAAATATTAAACTGGGGAAGTAGAAATCTTGTACAATTCAACCCCACCAAAACTAAGTCTTGCTTTCTATCTCACAAGAGATACATCAGCCCTAGACCCATCACAATGAATAACCAAGTTATTCAAACTAATAAGTCCTTTTCTCTTGTTGGCGTTTCTGTGGATCGAAATCTTAATTGGCACCAACATGTCACATCAATTGCAGAAGCGGCTGCTAAGAAATTAGGTTTCCTCTTCCGGGCTCGCAAATACTTTTCACCAGCTAATCTCTATACCTTATATACTTCACAAATAAGGCCAAACCTCGAATACTGCTCCCACATCTGGGGTGCCGCTGCCGCTTCTACACTCGCTATCCTGGACTCCATTCAACAGAGAGATATACGTCTCATCGGTGACCCTACCCTCACCCAAAGGCTGCCATCTCTTTCCCACCGACGTACCGTTGGTGACCTCTCTCTCTTTTATAGATATCTGCACGCGCACTGCTCAGAGGAGCTTTCCTCCATAGTTCCCCCACCTGCTGCCCCCAACAGATCTACCAGGGGAACAGAGCGAATGCACCCTTTTACTGTCCAGGTCACCAGACTTAGAACATCTTGTTATGCCCGCTCTTTTGTCTCGAGGACTTCCAAGTTGTGGAATTCCTTGCCGGCACATGTTTTTCCTTCTCCTCCGAACCTCCAAACCTTCAAGTCCAGAATTAACAAGCTGCCTCTTTCCTCCTTGTCAATACCCACGGTACGAAAGTATTTAGGCTGTAAGCCCTCGTGGTGTGTTGTTGAAATTAATATATATATATATATATATATATATATATATATATATATATATATATATATATATATATATATATATATATATATATATATATATATAGTGAATTTTTTTAAAGTAAATTCACTAAAAGTCGAGACGTAGCCAGAGTGTTAGTGTACCGGTATAGAAAAGTTAATTGCAATTTTTGGACTCTTACTGGGTGTTGGGATTTTTTTGGCAATGTATATATTTTACAGTATACGGGGTAATTCAAATTCTAACACCACCATTGGGATATCGCAAACTATAGGAGATAGGATGATGGTTGAATTGGGGCAAAGTAGCCCATTTATGTGCTGTATAAGGTTCCGTTTAGAAAATTTTCAAATTCCGAAAAAAACTGAAAATTAAAAATTTTTTTCTGGCCTGATTTGAGAAGCTACCACAAGATACAAAATCCATTTTCATTGCCGTTTTTGCCTGCTACACAATGGCGTTTTCTGATCTGTCATCTGACGTTTCGTCTTTTGACCACCATCCACAACTTTATTTTTTCCTATGGGCTCCATATTGGATTTTTACACAGAAAATTGGTGCGTTTTGTTCCGATTTCACTGATGTATGTTTTGCTATAATTTGCTATTCTTAAACCACAAAAATTTAAATTAAAAATGATTCCGTCTAGTTTCCCGTGACACCATTAGAAGTTGTTTTATAAACATGACAGTTAGTAAGTAGGTAATTGTCAAAGGAGATTTGTCCAAGCATATCTTTGTTAGAAATGTCTTTCTCAGATGAAGAAAAACGAGGTCTGTTGAATCTTTATTGCAAGTTCGATAGTAACATTACGAAAACAACGCAATGTATTTTGAATTATATCCGGAAAGGCAGCAGCCGTATAGAATATTATTTAAAATATTGGATGAACATTTATCTCAGTTTAGTGTTTTTGTAGAAAACAGTTTTCAGACACACATAAAATTAATGCGTTTTATTCTAATTTCGTTTATGTACAATTTGTAAAATTTACTTTTTTCAAACCATAAATATTTAAACTAAAAGTAATACCAACTAGTTGGAATTTACTTTATATACATACTTATAAATATTAGTGATTTCAAAGTAGGAGTAACAATAAAATAATACGAACAAACGTGAAAAATAAACCAGATAAATGAATACGAAAACATTACAAGTGCTCAAAATGATTACCTTTCTCTTGTATACATAAACGAGCACGTCGATTTAAATTGTTGACGGCTCTAACAACGTCCCTTCCTCTAATTGACCTAAATTGTTCAATTATATTTTCTCTAAGTTTTTCCGCGGTGTTATAGTGTTCCTCCCCATACACTGTGTTCTTTAAAGTGACCCACAAAAGGTATCCAGAACCGTAAGGTCGGGTTCAATTTTTATATGTTTATATATATATATATATATATATATATATATATATATATATATATATATATATATATATATATATATATATATATATATATATATGACCGATAACTCAATAAATAATGAACCGATTTTGATAAAATTTAGCATGTACCTTCCTTTTGTAAGTGGCTTGGATAAGATCGTTAGCCAGGAAAATCAAAAAGTTACGGTACCAGAACCCAATAGGTGTGCTTGGCGGCGAAAAAGATAGAAAGAAAATATAAGCCAAAAATGCAAAAAACAACCTATATATGCTGCCTTTATCCCACTTTGCAGCAACACACCCTTAAAACCCTGTTTAGACCGCAAGATAGAACGCCTATGCGCCGCAGGTCTCGTAACTTTCTTGGGGTTCTTCCCAAACCATTTTTTTAGTTGCTTCATCCTGGGGGTTTCCCATCCCTTCTACATGCATACAACCACCCCCAATGCATAAACTACAAGAAAGATTTCTCGGGAACAACCCCTAAGAAAGTGACGGAATCTGAGGCGAATAGGGGTTCTGTGCGGGGTAAACAGGATTTTAATGGGGTGTAGTGGTGTAGCTGCAAAATGGAATAAGGGCAGCCTATATAGGTCTAGCTAAGCTGTATTTTAGTGAATTTTCTTAGAAAAAATTCACTAATGGGGAGATCCCGACTTTAGAATGTTGAAAAATTTTTTGCAAATGAGCGCGAACTAGAACCCCTAGAACCTATATCCTGGGTCAGTTTCATTTTTATATGTTTATATATATATATATATATATATATATATATATATATATATATATATATATACATATATATATATATATATATATAATATATATATATATATATATATATATATATATATATATATATATATATATATATATATATACATATATATATATATATATATATATATATATATATATATATATATATATATATATATATATATATATATATATATATATATATACATATATATCGATAAGTCAAAAAATAATGGGCCGATTTTGATAAAATTTGGCACGAAAATTTTGAGTTTTCATTCCAAAAACATTTTTTTTTCAAAAAATACAAAAGCTATGATAACCACATTTGGTAG
Source organism: Tillus elongatus (assembly GCA_964006375.1). NCBI lineage: Eukaryota > Metazoa > Arthropoda > Insecta > Coleoptera > Cleridae > Tillus > Tillus elongatus. The sequence continues at coordinate 57,596,374 of OZ023263.1, read as the reverse complement.
GTGGGTTTATGATATAAAAAGTAAACTATACACCAAAATTTAGATTTTTATCTTACAAGGAAAAAAAGTTATAATAAAATATTTTGTGCCAGATCATTTCTATGAAAATTCACTACCATAACGCACTTGCTGCGTCCAGGCTTTTTTCGTTTCTTCTTCCCCCACTGCTATTCACTCCATATGCCGTAATTATTTGTGGGTTGTTTGCAAGAAATTGTGGTTTATGCATCCAACGGGAGAAACGGGGAAAATTTTGGATTTTCTTTCGGAAAAAATTTAATCTCAAAAAATATAAAAGCTATGAGAACCAAATTTGGTACGTAAGTTTACAATATTAGAAGGAAATTATATAACAAATCTTATATTTCTATGTTAAAAGAAAAAAGTTATAAAACAATATTTGGTGCCAGATCATTTCTATGAAAATTCACTACCATATCGCACTTTGGTGCGTCCAGACTTTTAAATAAACTGCCCACTCCCCTTTTGGATTCATCGGGTAAAACATAAAGCTTATAAATTGTCCGTGTTTTATCTCCTTAAATATAATTTATTTAATAATGAATTGTCTGTGTACTCAGGTATGTTTACCTCTATTGACTGTACAATAGCTTTAGACGATAAATTAAGCGATACTGGTGGTGCTATATGTTCGTGATCTAATATGCCTCAGTGAGTGTTGGTCTTACTAATCTAATATTTGTTTGTCCATGGTTCAATAAATAATGTTTGTAATTGATTTACTAACTCTTGATCTCTATCTCTCAATTTTAGAAGGAATTAATTTAAACTATATAATACAGATCTATGTATCTACGTGTTTTTGTTTGTTGAAAATGCAGCATTTTTCGTGCCTCTGAAATAAAATTTTTATTTTAATACAACCCAATATTTGTTTATTATCAATTGTACCGTCACTTGAATCAATCAGGCTTCGAAACATGAGTTGTTCTTCGTCTAATTCAAATTACACATACTGTTTTTGAATTCCGATATTTCATGTTTTTTTTTTCACAAATAAAATTGGAAACACCGTCTAAATGCAAACTAGACAATATTGAAGGAAAACCGTTTACAAGAAACTACCGACCCCAATAGCCTCTCCAGTGGAGATTACCCTGTGGACTGTTTATCCCCAACTATAAAATCTGAATACTGCCCCTTAAAAAACATTGGATATAGCTACTTTTAAGATGAAAAGTAAGTGACAAGTTCATCAATATTTTTTAGTGTTACCTACGAGGCTTGTTTTTTAAGAAGTCATGTTTTGACATAAAAAAAACTAGTACATATTTTCAATACTTTTATTTTAGCATGAAAGACCAGACCTTAGTCAGCTTCTTAATATACTTTTCATTTTGACATCGGCATCGTCGTCGTAGGGCCAACTGGGAAGGTGATTCTTTAAGCATAGAACAAATATGTAAGACTAGATGCATTCTCGCAACAATTAGAACTGTAGACCGGTTTCGCTCTCATTAGAGCTCTTCAGTACGGCATACTAATTGCAGCAAAAATGCACCAAAAATAACACGGCTATCGTATAGCCAGTCTTAAAACACGAAGTGAGTGGCGAGCGTGTCGCCACCTAGTTCGGAACCAAGTACTATGTTGTCACGCCCGCTCCAAATAACACAGAGTATTAAAAATAGAGACGGTATACAACTAACTAACAATTTAAAAGTCTTACATACTTTGTCCCTATATTGGGGTAGAAATGGGCCAGGGCTAACAATTTCTTAAATTGTTAGTAAGTTGTATACCGTCTCTATGTTTAATACTCTGTGTTATTTGGAGCGGGCGTGACAACATAGTACTTGGTTCCGAACTAGGTGGCGACACGCTCGCCACTCACTTAGTGTTTTAAGACTGGCTATACGATAGCCGTGTTATTTTTGGTGCATTTTTGCTGCAATTAGTATGCCGTACTGAAGAGCTCTAATGAGAGCGAAAACGGTCTACGGTTCTAATTGTTGCGAGAATGCATCTAGTCTTACATACTTTGTCCCTATATTGGGGTAGAAATGGGCCAGGGCTAACAATTTTTTAAATTGTTAGTTAGTTGTATACCGTCTCAATTTTTAATACTCTGTGTTATTTGGAGCGGGCGTGACAACATAGTACTTGGTTCCGAACTAGGTGGCGACACGCTCGCCACTCACTTAGTGTTTTAAGACTGGCTATACGATAGCCGTGTTATTTTTGGTGCATTTTTGCTGCAATTAGTATGCCGTACTGAAGAGCTCTAATGAGAGCGAAACCGGTCTACGGTTCTAATTGTTGCGAGAATGCATCTAGTCTTACATACTTTGTCCCTATATTGGGGTAGAAATGGGCCAGGGCTAACAATTTTTTAAATTGTTAGTTAGTTGTATACCGTCTCTATTTTTAATACTCTGTGTTATTTGGAGCGGGCGTGACAACATAGTACTTGGTTCCGAACTAGGTGGCGACACGCTCGCCACTCACTTAGTGTTATAGAACAAATGATAAGTTGTCCTCATAGGTAAAGTATAACTCCCATAGTAAAAAGTGGAAGGGAGTGTGGAGAGTTGGACCCGAGGTAGAGGGCTAAAAGCGTATACAAGGAACTATATATCCTTCTCCACTTTAGTGAACGAAAATATAGGGTTCTGTTATTGCCAATACATGAACTGTTTTGCCATTGTCTCCATTTAGGACATGAAAGTAAAGCAGTAGAAAAGTTTGATTGATTTATCTCATTGGCATTAAGATTATTGTTATTAGATAATATTATGTGACTGTATTTTTTATCTGAGTTATTAATAATATAATTTAACATCTTATTAAAACAGTAATCAACAAGAATATAATAGAACATCCATTTATAAACCAGAATACAAGGTGACTCAAATTCGAGCCTCAACATGGGGATCTTGCTTATTATCCAAGATAGAGAGTAGGCTTAAATCCATAAAAGTTGCTCGATTTTGGGCTCGATAATATGCCACAGAAATAATCAACGGCATATTGGATTCTGACGTTATTGAATTCCTGTTTTTTTTTCTTCTAAATTGAGCAACGTATAACATGTTGAGAAATGATTTTTAACAATTTGGTTTTATTGGTGAACAGTACAGAATCACGTCAACTTGTTTCTGAGGTTGGCTGTGGAGTTTCAAAACGTCAAAAAATATTGCTGTCTTCGTGATAGCGTCGGAAAATACTAAAATTCTGTTCAAGAATGAAGATAAGTATGAGATGTTACCTTAAATATAATTTATTTAATAATGGATTGTCTGTGTACTCAGGTATGTTTATCTGTATTGACTGTACAATAGCTTTAAACTGTAAGTTAAGCGATACTGGTGGTGCTATATGTTCGTACTTTAATGTGATCTAATATGCCTCAGTGGGTGTTGCTCTCACTCTTCCACTATTTGTTTGTCAATGGTCCAATAATAACGCATGTAATTGATTTACTATCTCTTGATCTCTACCTCTCAATTTTAGAAGGAATTAATTTAAACTATTTAATACAGTTTTTTTTCCAAGGTAAAAAAGAACAGAACAAGGCTATGCTCCAGACTGAATTTTTATTAAGTAAAAGCCCTACGCGTTTCGGCCCATAAATCTGGCCATCATCAGGGGCTTCGTTCTGTTTTTTATATAACAGGAACTGGACTTTACAAGATATCTATCATCGTGGCTATTTTCATCGACTGTCGCTTTTGTTTCCTTGCACTATATGGGTGAAGGCGGAATTAGAAACATTAAAACCTCAAATTACAGCAATGGACAAACGGCGATACAAATAAAATTTCGCATTTGAAATGGAGGACGGTTAAAAGCCGACTATCTGAATAGAACGTTCTATTTTATTTGTATCGCCGTTTGTCCATTGCTGTAATTTGAGGTTTTAATGTTTCTAATTCCGCCTTCACCCGTATAGTGCAAGGAAACAAAAGCGACAGTCGATGAAAATAGCCATGATGATAGATTTCTTGTAAAGTCCAGTTCCTGTTATATAAAAAAACAGAACGAAGCCCCTGATGATGGCCAGATTTATGGGCCGAAACGCGTAGGGCTTTTACATAATAAAAATTCAGTCTGGAGCATAGCCTTGTTCTGTTCTTTTTTACCTTGGAAATATGTCTAATCCAGACGTTGTGACGTTCAGAAATTATATATTTAATACAGATCTAGGTATCTACGTGTTTTTTTGAAAATGCAGTATTTTTCGTGCCTCTGAAATAAAAAGGTTATCTTTTAACACAACTCAATATTTGTTAATTATCAATTATACTGTCACTTGAATCCATGAGGCTGCGAAACATGAATTGCTGTTGTCTAATTCAAATTACACATACTGTTTTTGAATTCCGATATTTCATGTTCTTTTGTTTTTTCACAAATAAAATTGCAAACGCGGTGTAAATGCAAACTGGACAACATTGAACGATAACGTTAACAAGAAACTGCCCACAATAGCCTCTCCATTGGAGATTACCCCGTGGACTGTTTATCCCCAAGCACAAAATCTGAATACTGACCCTTAACATCGGATAGAGCTACTTTTAAAATGGAAAGTCAGTGACAAGTTTATCAATATATTTAAGTGTTAACTACCAGGCTTGTTTTTTAAGAAGTGCGGTTTTGACAAAAAGAAAAACGAGGGCATATTTTCAACACTTTTATGTGAACATGAAAGACCAGACCTTGGTCTGCTTCTCAATATACTATATTAAGACACTTATCGTATTTTGTATTCCATCCTCATAGACACAACCGTCTGATGTGGTAACGACTTGATCACGTCCTTTTTGACGTCGGCATCGTCGTCGTAGTGATAACTGGGATGGTGCTTCATTTAAGCATAGAACAAATGATAAGTTGTTCTCATAGGTAAAGTATAACTCCCATAGTAAAAAGTGGAAGGGAGTGTGCTTTAGCTTGGAGCCGAAGTAAAGCGCCAGAAGCGTATACAAGGAAAGATTTATCCTTCTCCACTTTAGTGAAGGAAAATATAGGGTTCTGTTATTGCCGATAAGCTTGCGCGGGATTATTCAAAATAAATTAGATGTGAAAATTAAGATTATTTTTTTATATGTTTTAAATTTCTGATACATTATCGTGAAGCCAGTTATATAATTAATAATAATGATTAATTACATTAACTGTTTTGCCATTGTGGGTTAACTCCGTTTAGGACATGAAAGTAAAGCAGAATTTTAAGCTGGCTATGTTAAAAAGTTTGATTGATATATCTCATTAGCATTAAGTTTATTGCTATTATGTGACTGTATTTTTTATCTGAGTTATTATTAATATAATTTCACATCTTATTAAAACAGCAATCAACAGGGGTATAAAATAACATCTATTTATAAACCAGAATGCAAGGTGAATGAAATTCGAGCCTCACAATGGGGATCTTGCTTATTATTAAAGATAGAGGGTAGGCTTAAATTCGGAAAAGTTGCTCAATTTTGGGCTCGTTAATATGCCACCGAAAAAATCAACCCCATATTGGATTTTGACTTTATTGAATTCCTGTCTTTTTTCTAAATTGAGCCATGTATAACATGTTGAGAAATAATTTTTAACAATTTGGCCTTATTGTTGAACAGTACAAAATCACGACAACTTGTTTCTGAGGTTGTCTGCGGAGTTTTAAAACGTCAAAAAATGTGGCTGAAAATATTGCTGTCATCGGTGATAGTGGCGGAAAATACTAAAATGCTGTTCAAGAATGAAGAGAAGTATGACATGGTACGTGTTTTTGTGCATAAAACCGAAATTAAACATAATCGGGAATGATATATTTAGAAATTTAGTATCCGAAACAACAACCACATCGTACTATTTTCAACAGGTGGATAGAAATTTATCCAAGTTCGGATCATTTACCCAACACCACAAACATCATGCGTAAACCCAGACAAGAGTGTTGAACATTACGTGAAAATAATTATATATATAAGTTTTACCTCAGTCAAGATTTAGAACCAGGGACTCAGACCACTGAGATATTGCAACTGATTGACAGAAAATTTAAATGAAGACGAAAATTTCCTAAATAAAATAATTTCGTCAGATGAGTCTAAGTTTACAAATTGTGGAATCTTTAATAGAAATAATTACTGGTTAGTGAAAAACGCGAGACCAAATAGAGAAAGGAAATCACAGTATCGTTTTGGACCAAGAGTTTGGAAAAGTATGTTAGGAAACCGCTTGATTGAGCCAGTTCTGTGCAAAGAAACATTAAGCGGCGAAAGATACCTCAGCTTTCTTCGTACGTATGTCTCCGAGTTTTTAGATAACATTCCTCTAGGCCAAGTTAGACACTTATGGTGGCACCAGGATAGTGCACCGGCTCACAATGCGGCAACCGCAAGGAATTACTTACACCAAGAAGTTCCAAATCACTGGGTCGGAAACGAGAGGGTAGTGAAATGGCTTGCTAGATTCCCAGACTTGAATCTACTTGTATAGTTTTGATGGGGAGCTGTCAAAAACCGCATAGATCTGCAGCAAACATAGAAGAGCTCAGAGCAAGGCTCCACCATGCATCCAATATAATTCCCAGGAGGACTGTTTGGAGAGTTGTGCTAAATGCTAGAAAACGTGCATTGCTATAGATCAATCAAAACAGCCAGCTTTTTGAACATGTGTTGTAGTTACTGTTGTTGTTATTATTTTCTAGTTTTTGATTTGACCATTTATTGTAGTTGTTGGTGTTGTTGTTATTTTATTGTTTTTTATATTATGATACCTTACTCATTACCATAACGCACTTGCTGCGCCAGTATTCCTTTCAAAGTACGCCTTAATATCTTACTCGTTGCCATAACGCACTTGCTGCGCCAATATTTCTTTCACAGTACGTATTGATATCTTATTTGTGACCAAAACGCTCTTGCTTCGACAATATTTCTTTTACTTTATTGATATTTTATTTGTTACTGTAACACACTTGGTGCGAGTGTTTTTTTTGTAATACATAATGATAGCTTATTCATTACCGTAATACATTTGCTGCGAGCGTATTTTTTAATCTAGTTTTTAATTAAGTACTTGTCTTATTTTTCACCATAACGCATTTGCTGCGTCCGTACCTCTCTCATAGTATGTATAGATATCTTATTCATTAGCATAATACACTTGTTGCATTAACATTTCTTCACAGACCTATTGAGATATTATTAATTACGGTAACACACTTGCTGCGTCCGTATTTTTCAACTTAGTTTTTATATAAGCCCGTATATAATCCGTTACCATAACTCGCTTGATGCAAGTCGCGATCACCTCATTAGCGAATTTTTTATACGAAAAGCTAAAAATACCAGACTATTAAATCACGAACACTATAACCTAACTGCCAAAGCATCAAAGAAAAGGTCTACCTGAAATTTGTTTTCTGCAAATATTTTAGTAATATAAAGGATAACGATGGTTGAAACAAAAACTGGCGACTGTAAACTATATTTCTGATCACCTTTTTTCTACTTTCTTTTCAGAATATCTATTTGAAAATCGCTACTTTTGACATTTGGAGAACCCAAATCATCACAACACATTTTCTTAAAGACCTAACGATCGTTTTGCTAACAAAGTTAGCATCGTCAGATGATGAAATATTCAAACCAATTTCTACTGCAACATGTATTTATATTGACTGTTAGGTGAAAGAACGAAACCGAAAGGGAGATTTAAGTCGCAAGCGTATCTTTTGTGTATTGTATCTTTATTGCCGGACGAGGTTATTGAACTTCCTTTATTACTTTACCTGGCAGCTTTAGTGTTTCTCTGATTCAAAGGCAAAATAAAGGGCTTGAGATGAGAAGTGCAGCTCGATGTAAGGAAGTTTGGTTTTTTATTGCTCTAGAATTATAACTGCTTTCGTACGCATCAAGCATCGATTGCTGTCTAATATTTTTGACAAGTTTCAGATTTTCTTTATCAATGTGGTGGTTATTATTGCATATATGTTGTGCCACGCATGACTTGCCTACACTACCGTATCGCCAATGTGCAAGATATTCACGCAATCTGGTCCTTATGTTTTTCTTAGTCTGCCCAATGTATTTAAGATTACGATCTTTACAACCTATCTCATATATACCTGACATTTTAATGGCTTTATCTTTATCTTTCGCATTACCTAACAAAGTTCTTTAATTACCTTTTAGCGAATAAGTTAGAAGCAAATCGGCTTTCTTAAAAATACACTCAGGACGCCTTGTGATACGCGGTTCAAAAGGTAAGCAAACAAATTATTTCTCTATTTTTTCTTTCCAGAATGTCGTGGATTTCGCTATCATTTTCTTTGTTCTGTATCTATTAATTAATGTTTCCACTAAGCAATCCGAATATCCATTATATTTAACCACGTTTTTGATGTGCTCTAATTCTATACTATATTTACTCTTACTTAAGGGAAAACTCATCAATATATTTACTAAGAAGTTTAAACCAGCCGTTTTTTGTGCAAAGGTATGATGTGAGTCATTTGGAATGTAACTTAGAGTGGTGGTTTCCTTCATGTAGAATTTGCATTCAAGAGAGTTATTATTTTTAATAACTAGTACATCTAGAAAAGGAAATTTATTGTTAACTTCTAATTCGTGGGTCATTTTTATTGAATTAAATTGACAGTTTAGTCTATCAATAAATTCGTCTACCTTGGACATATTTGTGTTAAACACTGCAATAATATCGTGCACATAACGAAAGCATACTCTAGGAAAATACTCACTCTCGTTTTCTAAATCCGTCTCAAATAAACTCATGAAGAGGTCTGCAATGAGTGGAGACAGTGGGTTGCCCATTGCCGTGCCTTCAGTTTGTTCAAAATAGTCATTGTTGAATTGCAAAATATTTTGTTTTATACAAAGGCTTGTTAAAGTCAAATATTCTTTAAAAACCTCTTCAGTTATGTTGGTCAATTTTAACAACTGTTCTAAATACGTTAGCGTTGTTTTGTGCGTACGCTGGGAAATAAAGACGCTACATCAAATGATAGCAAAATCTCGCCTTCCATCAATTTAACATCTGTAACTTTATTAATGAATTCAAGTAAATTTGTCACTGAATAACTTTTTTGTTTAATAGGCAAGCTTTTAAACTCATTTGACAACCACTTTGCTAGATTATATGTTGGAGAGTCTATAGCCAAAATAATAGGTCTCATTGATTTTCCCGGTTTATAAATTTTTGGGAGCCAATATTTTTGGGGATTTTGATTTGCAACCTGTAACCGTCTTCCTAAGTCATCTGTTATAAGATGTTGACAACTCTTTAAACTATTTTTTACCCCGTTAATCAGTTTTGGTAGCGGGTTTTTATTTAGTATTCTATACGGTCCTGTGTCTATTGCATTACTCACTCTCTCTCTTTATAATTATTTTTGTCCAATATCACAAGTTTATTGCCTTTGTCTGCTTTGACATAAAAGCAAACCTCCTTTCGCAATCGGTTAACTATTTTCATTTAATTAGAATTTTTGTTTTTTGTGTACTTATTTTCTTTCAAGTTTTTTGATATTTTCTTTTTACATGCTTCCCGAATAAAGTTTCTTGAAGATTCGGGTAATTTTTTAATTTGCGTTTCAATACTAGCCACGACATCTAAAAGTTCGTCTTTTTGTGACTGCAACCGAATTTGAACCCCTTGTTTAAGAGGTCAATTTAATTTTTGTTAAACGACTGCGATGAACGATTTTCTGCAAGGTCAATTTTCCGCAGAACTGGTTTTTCATTTGTAATCTAATCATTTACAATTTATTTTTTTTATTTTTTGATTCTGCATATTAACTTCATGACCTTTTTGCGCCAAGTACATATTCAATATATTTTGTTAACCACATAAAATATTTTGGTCTTCTGCCTTTGTCTGATCACCAATGTCACCCAAAATAGTTGCAGTAGTTCTCAATTTTTTTCCTTATATGCTTTTAGTTTTTTTTTCTCCTAACTTAGAAATGTGATGTAGGATACGTTTTATAGTAGAAATTTGCGTAAAGTAATCCAAATTTGGTTCTCATAGCTTTTTTTTATTTTCGGAGATACAAAAATTGTTAAACAGAGAAATCAAAGTTTTCCCGAAAAAACTGGTCCGATTTTCCAGGTTAACAAACTTATCCAAGCCAACTACAAAAAACTACAAAAGGATCCACTTCCAGAAGTTCATCAAAATCGATCCATTGTTTGTTGAGTTATCTTTACGATATATATATATATATATATATATATATATATATATATATATATATATATATATATATATATATATATATATATATATATATATATATATATATATATATATATATATATGGTGAATAAGACCACCCGTACCAGTCGTTTAGTAGCCTACTGGACGCCCCAAGGAAAAAACTAAGATATGTTTGTATACCCAAATCGGGTACGCTCTATCGATTGGTGGTGGAGTCAATTTCCGGAACAAACCGTAAATGGGTCGTGTGACCTAAATTTTGTATTTTTAAATGGAATATGGTATTTTTTATTACAGATTTAGGGAACATATAACAAAAATAAGAAACTCTTTTCCGAACGACTTTCCCGATAGATGTTACCATTAACCTTGAAAATAATTTTAACTGCTCTTTACACAAACCAGACCCAACGACAAAAACGTGGCTGTTGTGTGTGAGGGGACTGGAATGCAGAAAATGTAAGCGCTTATAAATGTTTAAAGTGTCTGCCACCTTGATTCACACATTCGTGGTTTTCAAAAAACGAAAACATATACCAGATGTAAATATGGAAATGTCAACAAGACATTTCTGTCAAACATTATCAATCATCTAGTGGCTACGCCGTGAACTCATTTAAGTGTCATTCTTGACAAGGCATATCTGTTCTCCAACGAGGAAGGTTTCGATATGCTCATGGTGTTAGGCGAATGTCTTCAAAATTACAGACAATCCGAAAGAATGTATGCAGAGAGGTACCCTGACCCTGTTCCTCAATCTCACAACGTTTTGAGGCGCTTGGCACATCGATTTCAAAGAACGTTTCAAATTCAACCCCAACACAATAAGAATCAGCAGATTAGGCAGCCGGTAAGAGACGAAATGGAACCTGACATTTTGGTTGATGTCGCTATGTTTGAACCAGGAGGATCGCATGATTTTAAAAGATATTAATTATCATCCCTACCACGTTAGCCTGCGACAGGCGCTTGAACCGAGGGATTTAAAAAAAACGTATCTATTTTTACCAATGGCTATTAACCAAATATCTTGAGTTTCACTGTCATGAGCGCTAGGAATCCAGTTTTTTGTAATCCTTGTAATTTCGTCTGTCCAGCGAGTTGGTGGTCTTCCTCTGTCTCTTTTATCGGATCTGGGTCTCCATTCAAGTAATCGTTTTGTCCAACTGCCACCTTGCATGCGAGCCACATGTCTCGTCTACTTACATTTGAGTTTTGCCACATGTACGACCACATCAGTCACGCCTGTTCTTCGGCGTAATTCTTCATTTCTAATGTGGTCACGTAACGAAACGCCAAGCAACGTCCTCTATTTTGCGCTGTGTTATTTTTAGTTTCTTAGCAGAAGCGTTGGTAAGGGTTAGTGTTTCGGCTCCGTAGGTCATAACCGGTAGAACACATTGGTTGAAAACTTTTCTTTTCAAGCATATTGGAAGGTCGCCTCTGAAAACGTCTCCAAGTTTGCCGTAAGCCGCCCAGGAGAGTATAACTCTTCTGTTTATCTCGCATGTTTGGTTGGCTTTGGATATGCTTATCTCGTGGCCCAAATATGTGTATTTATCTACCCATTCCACCCGAGAGTTTTCAATAATTAGGTTGTTACTAGGGACGAGGTTTGTCATAAATTTTGTTTTTCCGATGTTCATTTTTAGACCTACTGTTGCACAGGCCTCCTGAAAGCGTCACTCTAATATCTTCCAAGTTGTCAGCCAGTAAAACAATGTCGTCTGCATACCGTAAGTTTGACAGACTTTGGCCGTCTATTCTTAGACCTTTTTGGTCCCAATCTAGCTTTTTGAACACATATTCCAGGACGGTGCTAAACAGTTTTGGAGACATCGTATTTCCCTGGCGTACTCATCTCCAGATTTTTATAGGATTCGTGTTTTCATGTAGTTTTAGCACAAGAGTAGCATTTTTATATATTTTATAAATCAGTTTGGTGTAGCGATAGTCAATACGGCATGGCATGCTTCTAGGGACTGCAACACTGCGTCCAGCTCCACAGTGTCGAAAGCCTTATGGAAGTCCACAAAAGCAAGGACAAGAGGTCTGTCATATTCGATGGTCTTTATGCGTACTTTGTATCTATTAAAGTTGAAAAACATATGCCTGGTGGCTTTAGAGATATTGAGGAAAAAATATTTTTTTCTCAAATTTCAACACCCTGTATCTCATAAATTTATGTTTGCGGACCTATGTTCATATGAAGAATTAATTAAAATCATCCAATGATTATCACTTTTAAGGATTTGCATTCAATTATGAAACACCTTGTATATAAACACAGATCTTCTCATCAGCGAATTTTTCAACGAAAATTTGTTAAAAAGGAGAATGTTTTCTTATTGTTTTCTTCGTAACGTCGCATCGTGCGAAGGACTAATGGAATAAATATTATAATGTACACAAATTAGTTAGAAATGAGCTATTCACAAAATGTAATTTGGTGCATTCCAAACATATCCATTATCTCTCTTCTATGTTAATAATGTTAAGATAAACATCGAGCAATATTGTTAGATTTGCAACTAGCCTCCGGGAGATCGTAGTTCTGTGACTGTAATGTTGGGATAGTAGTCCTGGTCGTTGGCAGGATGCTGCCCCTATCAGTGACCACTCAGCACCCTGAGGCCCCAAGGGCCTCGTCTACTCACCCTGATGTTTGGTTACGTCTTATTGGCTCCGAGACTTCTGACCCCGCTTCGCGATAACACCGCAGCATAGTTGCCGGATGTTCTCTTATCTTATTGTAACCAATCAATTTTAAAAATAAGAAAATAACCACGATTTGCAGGAATTATTTCTTTCGAAATACATTTTATTCGAAATGAAGAATTATTGCAATGCCAGTGTGTCTGCGGTGAAAGCAAACTCCTCCCCTTAATCTTCCCGAGTTTAAAAGTGACTGATAATCCGGTGATATAAGGAACCAACCTCAGAATGAAAGATAATAAGCCGAAAATTAGCATTGACCTTCATTTTGACATTCCAAACATCCCGCTAAAACTCTCCTATAATCTCGTGTATGCGTCTTGATATCTTTAAAGTCAAAAGTTGGGAAAATCTCGGTTTTTTTGTGTGTGCAAATATCTTGTTTTCTGTGGGTCAACTCGTTTTTCAACTCAATTTTCTTTAAAAAAATTCACTAATAAGGAGATCCCAACTTTTGAATTTTGAAAAAATTTCTTCAAGTGAGCGCTATTTAGGACCCCTGAAACCCAAATCCCAGATCGGTTTCAGAATATATATGTTTATGTATGTACATATATATATATATATATATATATATATATATATATATATATATATATATATATATATATATATATATATATATATATATTATTGTTATATATATGTTATGATTATATATTTATGTGTCACACCGATAACTAAAAAAATAATGGACCGATTTTTATCAATCGTAGTGAGTACCTTCCTTTCGCAAGTGGCTTCGATAAGTTCGTAACCTATTTGCTGAAAATTTATTTAAAATTGACCTTTTATGTGATGCTTTGGTAGCAGTTTCAGTTATTTATTTAATTCTAATAATCAGATTACGTTATTATTTAGCGTTTTTTTTTCCAATTGGGAAAAGTGGAAGTTTTTTATGGAGAAACTGTGTTGGTAAGGAATTTCTCCTTTGTATGGACTTCTGTAAGGTGAGTTTATAACAGTTTGCATTTCTAGCTCCGTGGTAGTATGTTTACCCTGCACGGAACCTCAAATTTGCTCTAGGTCTCTTAACTGTATTGTGGAGTTGAGATCACAGCATTTGTCCTATGGTTAATGCATAAAGTGCTTCCTCTAAGTATGTTTGTGAATTATTTTATTTCAAAAAAGAATAATCTGATAACTTACCTATAAATGTTATTAATCACACCGATAACTCAAAAAATAATAGGCCAATTTTGATTAAATTTGATGAATACTTTCATTTTGCAAGTGGCTTGGATAAGTTCGTTAGCCAGGAAAATCGGCTCAGGTTTTCCGGGAAAATTTTGTGTTTTCTTTCGAAAAAATTTATACCTCCGGAAATAATAAAGTAACAGCAACCAAATTTGGTACGCAGATTTATGTCATTATAGGTAAATTATCTACCAAAATTTACCTCTCTAAGTTAAAAGGAAAAAAGTTAGAGTCATTTAAAGAAAAAGAAATTGGGGTTTTCCTCAAAACGTCAAAGTCGCGATTTAAAACGTCAAAATTGGCAATATTTAGGCAAAGAACTTGAAACTAATACGGGCTATGGAAGGAAAATGTCTTAAGAAGAATGTTTCACAAACCCTGAAGTCTTAGCTTCAACCGTCATTGTCCTTTATTTTGCTAAAATATTTCCAGAAAATTCATTTCAAATTGACCCTTTCTACCATGCTTTGGCACTAGTGTAATGGTATATAATTTTTGTCGAATTTTCGTAAAAAATCAATAAAGCTCAATATATCCGTTATTATACAAGATACGAAAAAATTGTATACATTGTATACATTAATTATATAGTATCTTTAGCAACATCTTAAAAAAATATTTCTACAATCACAGGCTGGCCCATAAGTCGTTGGTGATACAAATTTTCTTTTTTTTTTTTAGTGGAACACGCCCTATGTTATTGCATTTTTGCATTTTCCATCGAAATATAATCCATGTTTGTAATAACGCAGGACGCAGCAAGTGCGTTATGGTAGCGAATTTTCATTAAATGCTTCAAATTTGAATAGCTCAATTTGCTATTGTTTTGACTATAGAGAGAGCTATAGAGGTTATTGTTTAATGGTATATAATTTTTGGCGATTTTCGTAAAAAAATTGTAAAGGTCAATATATCCGTTATTATACAAGATACGAAAAAAAAATTGTATAGATTAATTATAGGGTGTCTAGAGCTAAATCTTAAAAAATATTTCTACAATCACAGGTGGCCCATAAGTCGTTGGTGATACATTTTTTTTTTTTAAATCGAACACGCCTTATGTTATTGCATTTTTGCATTTTCCATCGAAATATAATGCATATTTGAAAGAAAATGAAAGAAAATAAATTCGGGACGCAGCAAGTGCGTTATGGTAGCGAATTTTCATTAAATGCTTCAAATTTAAGTAGCTCAATTTGCTATTAAACTGGTCAACCTTATGACCAGTTTTTTCGCGAACACTTTAAGTTTACTTCCGGTAATTTTGTGTACATTTTCAAACAATTAAGTTATTTTGATGAAACATGGCACATTGTTTCTACCATGTAGGTTATACTGCTAACCAAAATTCATGCCTGCTCTCTTAAAAAAGGACACACATATTTCCTATTAAAAACATTTTTATGAAAATTCACTACCATAACCGCACTTGCTGCATCCAGACTTTTATTATAGTTTCGATATAGGGCACAAAATTCTCAACAATTTATGTCTTAACAAATTTTTTTTCACCGATCGTTTTTGAATAATCTCCCGGAGAGTAGGTATCCATATGCATTGTGTCTATAAAGTTAGGCATAAATTCAATAAAATTAAAAGTGACCATATTAAGGAAAATTCAAAAATATATCGATTTTTATTTTCAAAAACTAACTTTTTGATATAAAAATCTCACCCCTATCGTTTACCTCTTCAAAGGTTAGGTACCCCTTCGAAGTTTTGAAACTGGATGATCTGTGATACATATTTTTAAAGCTAATCCAATTCTCTATTCAGCAACGCCAATTCATTTTGTAGGAATAAAGTAAAGTGAGTAATAACAATTTTATTATCAGTTACACCTAACACAATTGAAGTCTGTAAAGAATTACATAGTCCAGTCTTATGATTCTGATATGATACTTATGATTGATACTTCATTATCTCAACGTCTGTAAACCATATTCAAAATGTTGGGCTTCTTGTACGAAAATAACTCTGGTTGGATAGTATGTCGTACCTGTAACAATCGACTGATGATAACATTTATCTGCTGTGTGATATGTGTCATAAAAATTAATCAAGCATAAGTTTGGTAATTTTTTTTTGATACAATCTACAGATAATAGTAGTAAATTTACGTTTTGGTTGTCGTGCAAAGTGACTAGGTATAATTTTAAACTTTCGCTTTTTCAAATATTATTACATTGTTGGTGAAATGCGTTTATCAGTAGCTCAGAGAATTAATGATGAAAAAATGATTGGTTAAGGTGACAGGATCCGAACTCAGGCAGAAGTGTGTATTCTGTTTAATACTAAATACTCCGATATGTCTATCAACAGTGAGTCAAATAGATAAGAAATTTCGAGAAACGTCTAGTGTGGTAGATTCGACAAAAACAGGTCGCCGGTCTATAAATGAAGAAGTGAAGTTAAACGTCTTATTGGCAGTGGAAAAGAATCCTGACAGTAGCATTCGGCAAATTGGCTGAGGCATTGGAATTCCATTTCAGACGGCACATAAATTATTAAAACTTTAATATTTTATCAATATTTCCAAGGTAAAAAAGAACAGAACAAGGCTGTATTTATTTAGTAAAAGCCCTACTCGTTTCGGCCCATATATCTGGCCATCTTCAGGGGCTTCCTGAAACATTACAAAAGGTGGTTGTGTCAGAAACAAAGTTTCGGGTAGGTCGGCAAGTATCACACGACACAAGCAGTTACAAAATTCTAAACAGTCTTACAAGCAAAGTCTAAACAGAAACTAAAGTCAACGCTAACATGCTCTACAACAGTTACATTAATAAAATCAAAGCTAAAAGCTAAAAGTTGAGAAATTTAAAACATCAAAATGTCCAAAGCTCGGTCGAGGCACCTCAAAGCAGCAAAAACAACAATGAAAAAGCAGCAAAAGTTGCTAAAACAGGTAGAAACCCGTGTAAATTAAGATTTAAAAGTGCACTGACACACCACAATCTAAGGTCTCTAAACAAATAGATAAAGAAGCTGCAAAGGCAGGCTGCACAACCAGAGCAGAACTTTCAGAGAAAACACTGAGTTAAACCTATGATACCTATAAAAAGTAAAACCAAAATGGCCAAAAATACTTACGTTCTGTTTTTTTAATAACAGGAACTGAACTTTACAAGAAATCTAACATAGTGGCTGTTTTCATCGACTATCGCTTTTGTTTTCTTGCACTATATGGATGATGGCAGAATTAGAAGCATTAAAACCTCAAATCACAGCAATGGACAAGCGGCGATACAAATAAAATTTCGCATTTGAAATGGAGGACAGTTAAAAGCCGAATATCTGAAGTGAACGGGACGGGGCAAACAAAAGAGCTACGACTTTTAGCTAAAAGTGACAAGTGACAGACAAGTGACATTGACATCTACCCGGCCGTGCCGAGCAGCACAGAACACGTAACATTTCCGGGCTCCTTGACTTCACAGAATACTTAGGTTTTTCACTGTAGATGGCACTAGTTAAGTATATTTCTATAAATTGGTGGAAAGTTAATTTCACTCGTATTCGAAGCATTTAGAACAGTGTTTTTGGAGTTTTAAGTGTATCTGTAGATTTTCATCTCTTCCAGGACGAACTGCTCAGTTCCAAAAGTGGATGGGTGAAGGATTTTAACATTGTTTTCCTTATCAAAGACATGACCAGTCTCTCTGAGGTGGCAACCAAAAGCTGAAGTGACGTTATCAGCATTGTTTCTGCTCCTGAGATGTTCGGAAATTCTCGTGTTTAGGGCTCTCCCAGTTCTACCAATATACACAGTGTTGCAATCAGGATTTTTACAGCTAAGGCAATAAACTCCTGACTTCTTCAAGAGGGGGATGTCGTCTTTATTGTGAACTAACATCTTGTTCAGGGTGTTCTTAGATTTGTAAGCGAATGTTAAATTTTCTCTCTTCAAGACTTTTTTGATGGAACTAGTAATGGGTCCACAATATATCAACAGAAAATAGCAAGTGTTGTCAGCCTGAGATACTGGGATGACTGAGCTGTCTTCTCTTAGAATTTGGCGACTTTTCTTCCTGATCAGTCTATCGACAATGCTGATAGGATAATTATTATTAATGGCTAATTGCTTGATAATATTTAGCTCATTGTCAAACTTTATCTGTGACATAGGGATTCTAAAAAGCCTGTCTATCAAAAACCTCAAGGATGCCAGTTTATGAGAGATGTGATGACATGATCTGAATGGAATTAAATGGTCTGTTTGGGTTGGTTTTCTGTAAATTTCAAATTCAATGTTGTTGATG
This sequence comes from Tillus elongatus, assembly GCA_964006375.1. NCBI lineage: Eukaryota > Metazoa > Arthropoda > Insecta > Coleoptera > Cleridae > Tillus > Tillus elongatus. Next base: position 57,578,000 of record OZ023263.1, on the reverse strand, counting down.
TATCTCGTCAATTTCAGGTCCAAAAAGCTAATAGAACCATTTTCTTCCAACTCCATAGTAAAGTTCACGTTGACATGTAAGCTGTTTAGCCAAATCAAGAAATGATGTAGCTGCTCTATGGAACCCGACCAGACAACAAGTATGTCATCCACGTAACGTGTCCAGGACGAGATAAAGACTTTAAACGCATTATAATCCTTGGAAATAAGATCCTTCTCGAAGAAGGTCGTGAAGACCTCTGCACAGAGGGGGGACAAAGGGTTACCCATGGGAAGGCCATCCTTCTGTAGGAATATTTGGTTATTGAAGGAGCAGAAGTTCTGTTCAAGACAAACCTTGACCAGAGCATTAAAACCCTCTGCATATCTATACTAAGTTGATGCAAGCAGATTCTTGAGTATAAGTGGTGTCTGCTTTACCGGAACACTGGTGAAAAGATTCTATATTCTTATCAAATCAAGATTTTGCAGGCGTTATCCGATGACGATCCAGACCAAAGGATGCAATTTTGTGCAATAATAATGGATAAATGTAATGGTAACTGTTTGCAAGTACCGAATATTCTGTTGTCGGGCGTATATACTTTTACACTGCATGTAAACGTTAACCGTCAAAACGCGGTTGTCGGACGAATATACTTTTGCAGTACATGGAGAAGTTAACCCTCAAAACGCAGATATTCGGAAAGGGAAAATCGAAGTTGGATGCGGGAGAATCATTCACAATATAAAAAGGGCAAATATTTGTGCGAGAATTGTTAGGACTAGGAATATTGGTCCCTTCTTTTTATGGAACTATAAACGGACCACAATATATACAAATTTTACAGGAATATCTCATTCCGACGTTATTGAACTTAATTACTGATGGACGCAAAGCTGGTATGGTAGATCATAACTTGTGATATCAGCAAGATAATGCCCCCGCGCATTAGGACGTCAATGTTTGATTAGAGAAACTGGAGAATGGTCCTGTTCTCAGCTGAGACACAGTTGTTGGTGCAGTGGTACCGATCAAAACTCATGCAAAAAGATGTGAACCAAAAGTTAACTGCAGCTCACTTGGTCCAGAAGGTGAGACATCAAGTCAAAATTATGTTTTGGGGCTGTCTTTCATATATGGGAACAGGGAGACTAATATACATCGAAAGCATGATGAACAGTGGAAAATATAAAGAGATGTTAAAAACGTGTTTGTCCAGAGAACTGAAAAAAGTTCAGGAGGTTGGCGAACCAATCTTATACCAAGATTCAGCACCGTGTCATGTTTCCAAGAAGGTGGTGAAATATTTCAAGGGCAAAAAGATTACCCTTCTAGACTGGCCTGGAATCTGACCGGACATTAATGCTATTGAGATCTCGTGGTCTATATGCAAGGCCAGATTGTAAAAAATTGTACAACAAAAAGTAATACGATCGAGGTTGTCATTCAGGTGTAGTTTCGAGATTACAAAATCAAGGAGAATAGCTATAAATTAATCGATTCTATGCCAAAACGAGTTGAAGCTATAATAAAAGTCCAAGCAGGACATATAATCTATTGAATAATACTAAAATATTTATAAACTAGTACTGTTTATTTTTCCTTGAATAAACTATATTTGCCTGTGTTCATATTTATTTGCGCAACACTGTACCTAAATAGTTAAAGTTAGTTCCAAAAACTTATATATTTTGTATTACGCACTAATTTTACTGACTCTTTTTATTGAAGTTTGCCTTAAAAATATATTTAAACAAAAATATTAGGTTAAATAAGGCAGCCATTTTGTTCCATGTGTCTTTATTGAGACTGTGTAGATGCAAACAATTAGAACAGCTCAACGTGTCTAGTTAAATTTAGGCATCCTTCTTTTAGATATAAGCTTGGGTTTTGATTTTGTTTTCAGTCCGCAGCAAAATAACCAAACAAGAGGAGAACCGTGGTTTAGTCTGGCAACGGAGTTCATTTGTTTTATACTGCAATAGCTCTCGATAAAGGAAACTCTCTCTTTGCTAAGGTTGTTAAAGCGAACTCTCACTTTACCAGAACATAGCTTCAAACTTCTAATTTATATTTCTTGGTAGTTTGCTCTTGATGAGGAGGTGTATACATTTCAAGTGACCAATTTGCACCCACCTCGCATACAATACAGATCGCTGGCTGATATTTGAAAGGTTTATCGTTAAAATTTTCCACATAAAGCAAGTACGAAAAAAGATTAAAACAGCGAAATATGTAGTTTACTGAGAATTGAGATTTATACTGAACAAAATCAAGATTTAAATTAAGTTTTGCTTGGAAATCACCTTGAAATTTTGTATTGGAAAGCAAAGTAATTTATTGTTTTGCTCTAAGTAATGTTTTTCTTTATTGTTGTTTCTCCTTGAACTTTTCAGTTTCAGTTTCGAATCGTTTCCACCAAACATAACTTCTGTGTATATCCCTTAAATAATTCCTTTCGGTCTGATATTTCCTAAGATAATTTTTACACCTTAAAAGAGCAGCTGTATTTTGCGATGCGATTTTTTAATGGTAAAAATTGTAAGAAGCTCCAAAAGTATTGTTTATATATAGATTAAAAATAGTTTGTTTATTTTTGTGAATTTTTATTTAAAAAAATTCATTAATAGAGAGGTATCGATGGTGAGACTTTGCAAAAATTCTTTCCCCATATCCGGGGTCAGTTTCAATTTTTATATGTTTATATGTTTATATGTTTATATATATATATATATATATATATATATATATATATATATATATATATATATATATATATATATATATATATATATATATATATCCATGTGTATCCAACCGCTAACTCAAAAAATAATTAACCGATTTCGATTAAACTTGGCAAGTGCCTTTCTTTTATTAATGGCTTGGATGAGTTCGTTAGTCAGAAAAATCGGACGGGGTTTTCCGGGAAAATTTTGAGTTTTCTTTCGAAAAAAATTTTTTCTCCGAAAGTAACAAAGCTGTTTAAATGAAATTTAGTATATATATATATATATATATATATATATATATATATATATATATATATATATATATATATATATATATATATATATATATATATATATATATATATATATATATGTTACCTCAAGAGAGATTGTACTGCGTACCAAAATTCAACTGTCTAAGTTTAGAGAAAATTGAGTTATTCAAATTTTAAATTTTTTTTCGAAATTTTTTTTTACTCCGAAAGTAACAAAGTTCATTTAATGAAATTTAGTATATATGTTGCCTCGGGAGAGATCTTACTACGTACCAAAATTTAGCTTTCTAAGTTAAGAGAAAATTGGGTTATTCAATTTTTAAATTTTCTTTCGAAAAAAATTTTTTTCTCCGAAAATTACAAAGTTATCTTAATGAAATTTTGTGGATATCATGCCTTAGGAAAGACCTTCCTACGTATTAAAATTAAACTCTCTAAGTTTATAGAAAATTGAGTTATTTAAATTTGAAGAATTTAATAAAAATTCACTACCATAACGCACTTGCTGCGTCCCGAGTTTTTTATTTAAATACAAACACTTTTTAATCTGAAATTTATTAGCTAAGTAAAATCAAAGCAGCCAATCGCTCACAACTAAGTAGGCACTCTAGGACTACCAAAAATTGCGAACTTCTTATGTATGTGTGTGTGTTTTGTTTCTTTAACGTCGACTTATTTCCGCGACTATGGCCAATCACCGACGCTAGGGGACAGTTTCACCTCACTATCCTGGGAATTTTGCCGCACCCCTACCTGTCTGTAAGGAAGGTAGGGATCTTTAACGTGCCCAACATCGCATGGACACGGGACCGATGGCTTTACGCCTCCTCCGAAGGGCGGAACGTGCAGACATTCAACTTGCTTAAATACAATGCCAGAACCTCGGTTGATGTTAATGTTACAGTTTGTACTGAAAAAGTGAAAGGAGAACCCTGGGATCGAACCGAGTACCCTTCGGTTCAGAGGCACACGTTCTTACCTCTGAACCACCGAGGCTCTTAAACTTCTTATGTACGAGCACATACTAAATAGTATTTATTGTGGAATGAAACCTTATTTATGAATTAAAATATTAGAAACTTTTAAGGTCCAAGTTAATATCGATGCATAAAATATAAATGATGTAAATATATTGTAATATATATGTGCCATCACATATTATAAGTATAATTTGGAGAACCCAATTTATCAAAATATAGTTTTTTGACCCGACGATCGTTTCGTTAACAAAACGGGCGTCATCAAAGGGATGAATAAACAGTTTATTCATCTCCTTGATGACGCTAACTTTGTTAGCGAAACGATCGTCGGGCCAAAAAACTGTATTGTGATTAATTGTGTTTTCCTAATTGTACTTATCAGTGCTCATCACAGGTCCCAATCTTGACTCATCAATCACATAATAATTAAATATGTGTATCTCGGGGTGTTGTCTTATACCGCTTGATAAGATAATGATAAATTCCAATCAACTATGAGATTTTTATGTATTTTTCAAACCATCCAAAAGACAGGGACTTACGGCGTGGCTCAGGTAATCGTCGAGCAAGACGGCTGACAGGAGGTACCCACCAATTCGTCCGTACTTCACAGCGTTACAAGAACCCTGCACCGAAACTTCTTTTAGTCGTTGGAACCATTTTTAGTTACCTTATTCGGCGCCACATTTTTATAGGTGAGAAATCGCTTGTCGTTATGAATAATTTGTGGTAAATTTTAAATTTAACTCCACAGTCCGGTTTTAGCAACCGCGGCTCGTCCGAGTTTTGTTATCTACCGCCATACTTTTATTTGGTTCTGTATGTTTCATTATCACATAATTTTTCCGCGAGGTTGCTGAGTAGTCACAGCCTACTTAATTGAGATATTTTATCTTGGCTTGATCCTGGTAGCGATTCTGAGCAGTCGTGGTCTCCCTTGGTCACTATAACAAAGACTACCGTATTCAGTGAATGCATTGATTCTTGCCATACTCTATCTTTCCGCCCAGTAGAGTTGGAGATCGTAGGTTGGTCGGCAACACAGATAATTTAAGTTAGTTCAAATAAATATATGCTTTTAATAACTGTGTGTATGATGAATACTTTTGACCGCAGAATAATAATAAATGCAAACAAAATGTAAAACTATATTGGTATGTTACACTTACTGACAAATCTCACCACCAGATCTAAAATAGGTCTTCTGTTCAGCGACAGGAACAAAAATAAGTTAAGCGGCAGCTCACAACCCAGTTTGAGCAGCTTCCGTACCAAAACTGTCGACAGTTCCCGAATTTCTGGCATGCAAAAAATATATGATTCAGTTTACCCATTGAGGAGTTGTAACAAGTAGCCCAGGCAAATTAGACTTTTGCTAACCGAAAAATATTACAAAGCTGGATATGATTTAAATTCACTTTTTATATCATAAATGAGAGCACTATAAGTTTGTGACAGTTTCTGGGTACGGCGTGTCTTTTGAGAGCGGAAAAACCGGGAAAATTTTGTCGTTTTTTCAGTTTTTTGCTGAGAACTGGAAAATTGTACATTTTACTAAAAATTGTACCTTTTTCATTAAAGAAGACAAGATTCTGCGCCTTACGGTTTTTGGACCGTCAAATTTAGTTCAGTGGTTTAGCCACAAGATCGGCAATTCTTACCAACCTGGGTAAAAAGTGAGTTATGCTCATGTTCAAACGCTCGTAACTCGAAAATCTACTACTCCAAATGAAAAATGTCCTATGAAAAGGTTATAGAGCATCAAATTCTGCATAAAAGGAGCTCATAACTTTTAATGAAGAACGTTTTTTATCAAACGAACTTAACAAGAAACCTCTACTATCAATGATTTCGGATAAACTGACTGGCGAAAGTTTTCAGGTGAAGCAGGCGATTGAGGACATAGATCCCTTAATTCTTAGTACAGCCATCGAAACATCTAATTAGGGCGGCAATGTGTTTTTCTGTCAGGGAGGACATGGACTTGGTTCTGATAACTACCCAGGTAGCAGACTGTAATGATCGGAACCCATCAGCAACATCTTCCTCATGAAACCTGGAAAAGAAAAAGAAAACACCTCCATTGACAGTCTCATAAATTCTGACTTCTCGGACAAGACTCAGAAAATTTGCTGTTTTACATGCCTTCAATAGCTGCGACAGTACATCTGCATTGTTTAGACAGGGCAAAATAACATTTTTAAACACTTTTCAAAAAGTGTGAGCCTTTAAAACGAAGTTGCCGTGTTTTTTGGATCCTGACGCCACACCTGATCAGGTGCTGTAGTAGGAGTGAAATTAATTGATTCATTACACACGGATGATATCAGATTTCAACATTTTCACACAAAAAAGCTGTCAAAAAATACGTTCAATTTGGCACCACCAACACTCTATGAGGGTTTACATACAGGTACAGATATGGAAAAATAATATACTCGACCAAAAGCATTGGGGATGGTAGACTGCCAAAAACTGTTTAATCTTCATCCCAACGACCCAACCCTCAGCGCCACAGTAACTGCTTAATACCACGCCCGAGGAGGTACCACCCCTTACATTAAGTGGCCGGTGAAGTCCCAACGGACTTTTCCGGTTCTGGTGTATGAGTCGGTTTCCCTTATAAGCAAAAATGATGATGTCTCCTCCTTGTACAAAAGATTCCGGAGGTAAAATACACCTCCGTTCAGATCTCCGGGAGAGGGTACAGGGGCGCCAGCATCAAAATTTAACATATCCTTCTCGAATATATGTGGCCTAAATTCTAACCTGAACTCCGTCCATCATTTCCTCTAGGCTAATAGGCCACAACTCCTCTTCCTCACCGAAACTCAAATCAGTGCCAAAACAGCCACTAATCACCCTAATTTCCCGGGGTATGATCTCCTTACTTCCTTTAGATTGCATGGAGGCGTGTGCGCGTGCGTCCGTAGCAATCTACCCTGCACCAGACTCCCCAATTTAGAAGCTGGAAGAAAAGACATACTATGGATAAAACTCTCTCTCAGGGCGGCAACTAAATTCAACTGTTGCATTTACCGGTCACCTTCTGACAACAACTTTGTCCAGCTCTTTGACTACCTTTCTAAAAAAACCGACCATCTAATTTCTGAATATCTTTCCTCCGAGGTCACTATTCTTGGTGACTACAATGTCCATAATAAGGAATGGCTAGGATCTTCAAAAACCGATCCACAAGGAAGAGCAGCGGAGGCCTTTGCAGTCAACAATTTTTTAGCCAATATGGTTCAGCAACCTATTTACTTTCCTCGCATCCCAACACCTGGCTCAAATCCCTTGGATCTCCTTCTTACTACAAATCCTGAAGATATCAGTCACCGCCCCCCTTGGTCGCTCAGACCACGGCATGGTCACTGCTTCCTGCGCAATGCAACCCGAGGTCACACAGTCATCACACCCACGTATCGTTTGGCACTACAACTTCGCGAACTGGGACGAAATGCGAGATTACTTTTCCTCATTTCCATGGGTGTCTGTCTGCTTCTCTCATCCTGACCCCTCTGATATCTTACAAAACGTCACCGAAATTATCCAAGTTGGTATAGAATTATTTATTCCACGTACACAGAAAACCTCTGCAGCCACTCAAAAGCCCTGGTTCTCTGAATCCTGTGACAAGGCCAGACTTGAAAAGGTCAAAGCTCACAAAACGCTTCTACACAATCGCAGTCAAGAAAACCGTCAAGCATTTAACGACGCAAGAAACTGCTATGTCCGCATTCTATCTGAGGCAAAAAACTCGTTTAATAACCACATCAAAAACAAAGTCCTCTTAGTCTCCAGCGGCAGCAAACCCTTCTGGACTCTTGCTAAATCATTGGGAATAATTTCTACAAGAGCACGTTCCCACCTCTTGTCTCGGGGGATGAAATTGTTTCTATCGCCCTGGGCAAGGCTGAACTTTTTGCCTCGTTGTTCGCCGGCAATTCTACTCTCAACCCACATCCAAATGTTCAACCACCAACAGTTCCCAATGTCGCGCACCAAATGACAGATATCATTTTCAAAACTAAAAAGGTACGAAAGATGCTCTCTTCTCTTAATACCAGGAAAGCCTCTAGCCTTGACGAGATCCCAGCAATTGTTCTCAAGAAATGCGCACCAGAACTTGCTCATGTCCTGACTCGTCTGTTTCAGACATGTTACAATAGAGGCACATTCCCTAGTAACTGGAAAACTGCTCGAGTACAATCCGTCCCCAAGAAAGGATCCAAAACGCTTTCTAGCAACTACAGGCCTATTTCTCTCCTTTCAGTCAAAGTGATGGAAAAGTATATAAACACCGAATTACTAAAATTTCTTGAAAAACACAGTCTAATCCACGACGGGCAGTGTGGATTCCGTCAGCGCAGATCAACTGCCGACCTCCTTTCCTGTGTCACCCATTCTTGGAACAAGTCTATGGAACTACACGGTGAATCCCAGATTGTCGCTCTAGACATATCTAAAGCATTCGACCAGGTATGGTACGCAGCGCTGCTTAATAAACTTCCGGACTATGGCCTACCACCAAAACTCTGTACCTGGGCAGCAAATTTCCTCTCCAACTGGAGCATTACTGTTGTCGTGAATGCCCATTCCTCTAAACTGTATCCAATTAATGCAGGAGTTCCTCAAGGTTCAGCTTTAGCCCAAACTTTGTTTCTTCTCCACATCAATGACCTCCTCTCTAGCACATCCAACCCAGTTCACAGTTACGCGGATGACAGCACCCTTCACTCAAATATACAATATTCTAAGCCTGTCTCTTTAGCCCAATTAGATGAGGATCGCAGACTCATGGAGGATTCTGTCTCCGTGCATCTCCAAAAAATATTAGACGGGGGAAGTAGAAATCTTGTACAATTCAACCCCACCAAATCACAGTCTTGCTTTCTTTCTCATAAGAGATACACCAGCCCTAGACCCATCACAATGAACAACCAATTTATTCAAAGTAATGAGTCCTTTTCACTTGTTCGCATTTCTATGGATCTAAATCTCAATTGGCACCAACATGTCACATCAATTGCAGAAGCGGCTGCTAACTAATTAGGTTTCCTCTGCCGGGCTCGCAAATACTTTTCACCAGCTAATCTCTATACCTTATATACTTCACAAATAAGACCAAACCTCGAATACTGCTCCCACATCTGGGGTGCAGCTACCGCTTCTACACTCGCTACCCTGGACTCCATTCAGAAGAGAGCTGTACGTCTCATCGGTAACCCTACACTCACCCAAGGGCTGCCATCCCTTGCCCACCGACGTGCCGTTGGTAACTTCTCTCTCTCTCTCTTTTATAGATATCTGCACGAGCACTGCTCAGAGGAGCTTTCTTCCATAGTTCCTCCACCTGCAGCCCCCAATAGATCTACCAGGGGAACAGAGCGAATGCACCCTTTTACTGTCCAGGTCATCAGGAATAGAAGATCTTGTTATGGCCGCTCTTTTGTCCCGAGGACTTCCAAGTTGTGGAATTCCTTGCCGGCACATGTTTTTCCTTCTCCCCCGAACCTCCAAACCTTCAAGTCCAGAATAAACAAGTTGCCTCTTTCCTCCTTGTCGACACCCACGGTACGATAGTGGCTGTAATCCCTCGTGGGGTGTTGTTGAAATTAAAAAAAAACATATCCTGTACTCGTACATGAGCATAACCCAACTTTTCTCCCAAATTGGTAAAAATTGTCGATCTTTCACGGTCGGTTGTGGCTAAGGAAAGAAACAATAGACACAGAATCTTGTCTACTTTAATTTTAAGGTACAATTTTTTGTAGGATGCACCGTTTGTAAGTTATGAGCAAAAAAGTTAAAAAAATTGCAAAAATTTCGCGGTTTTTCGGCTGTCGAAAGATACGCCGTACTCTGAAACACTCCCAAACTTGTAGTCCCTTATTTAGGATGCCAAAGGTAAATTTAAATCGTATCCAGGTTTGTAATAAATTTAGGTCAGCACGACCTTGTTTCGGTCTAATTTTCCTGGGCTAAAGTACATAATTGGGAGTACATAAAAGGTCACTAGGAAACTGACCGTGATTGAATCTCAGCCTTGTAATTATAACTGAATAAAAGCGGGGTTAATCGAATTCAGAAATATGTGCTATGTTTTTTGGTTTGTGTGTGTGCGTAGGTTTTGTTTCTTGAACGTCGGCCTATTTCCGCGACTATGGCCAATCACCAACGCCAGGAAGCAGTTTCACCTCACTATCCTGGAAATTTTGCCGAACCCCTGCCTTTCTGTAAGGGAGGTAGGGATCTTTAACGTGTCCAACATCGCATGGACACGGGACCGACGTTTCTACGCCCCCTCCTACGGGCGGAACGTGCAGACATTCAACTTGCTCAAATACAATGTCATAAGCTCGGTTGATGTTAATTTTACAGTTTGTACTGAAAAAGTGAAAGGAATACCCTGGGATAGAACCGCGTACCCTTCGGTTCAGAGGCACACGTTCTTACCCCTGAACCACCGAGGTTCTAATGTTTTTTGGTAAAGTTTGATTTATCGGAAAATACGGAGTTTTTGTTGTTCGTGCATAATTACTATATTCTCCTTCTCTCTCTTCATCCAATAACCAAATCTGTAAGTTTTTAGAATCATGTCAGTAATAAAATTCTAACATTTTATAGCTCAGCATTCCATTGTTCATTATCTAAGTTCATCAGCGATCTAATTCAGCTAATTAATATTCTTTTTTCTAGTAATTAATATTACAGGTTTAGTTATATACTTCAACGAATCACTTTTAATTTATAATTTACCAGAAACATCCAACGAATTTTATAACCAAATATGCATGCAATGCCTGGCAACATCACATATTCGTTAGTAAATTTCTTCATTAATTGCTCGCTTGTATTTTATTGTAACAATTAAAATTCCGATAACAAGTATCTCGGCTAAAACAGGCACAACCTGAAAAAATGATTAATAAAACTTTTCGAGCGATCGAACTTGGAATTCCTACACAATCTATCAACTTAATTATTCTTCCGCTATACTTTCAACGGAAAAACAAACCAGTTAACTCGAATGCAATTAAATTGAATGTGTTAAAAAATTGGATTTTTGTCTTCCGTTGACACCGTAATCTCTTAATAAAAGTAAAAGGTTTGGAGCTTGAGATCTCGTGATTTCCCTAGAGCTTAACGGTAAAATACACTCTCAATTTCGAGCAATCTAAATTTAACAAAGTACATCACTTTGTATTTTAATCTGAATAAATTTAACTGTCGGATATATTCTCTCTATTCGCCGAAAAACGTCGTTTGGCAAACACTCCACTGAAAAAATGCAAGCCAGACACAGAGTTCAGTTTACAACGGGATAAACAAAGATCTTTATACAAACACAATTAGCATTCGCTTGACTTGCAAAGAGACGAAAGTTTATAAAGGATGCAGCTGAATAATGAATTTGCCCACGAAACAATTTCTCTTGCAAAAAGTTTTGTACGCGCCACCACGAATGCTAAACGTCCACTTTATCTTAAGACCGCTCTAAATACTTGACACTAGCCTCTGATGTGATAAACTACACACATTATGTACAATGAGTGACAAACGTAATGGCCTTTTGAATATCAAATGTTATCGTCTGTCCCGTAACTTTTATTTCTTGTTTGCTAAGAACGTACAATAAATTAGAGTGATAGGTCAGACGTCAAGTATTTTGTGATGGATAAAATTAAAACAGAATTTTTTGCATAATGGTTTCTTACCCTGGCCTCTAAGAATCTTGTTGGGTGAAGGGGAAGGCTTTCCTCTGGGGGGTATCGTATTTGGCTAAGGCGTGAGCTGTTGGTACAGTTTGATACTTTCCCATTTTTAAGGAATTTTCTTAATGAAAATTGACTAATAGGGAAGTCATGATGGTGAAGCATTCGAAATGTATCTATCCAAGCAGTAACCTACAATTAATTTATAATTTATATTATTATATTAATAATAATATTATATATTGTTACATGTTATATATCCCGTAATATAGATATCGTGACATCATCGCCAAAATTTATTAGGTTAAATGGTGCCATTTCTGTGGATGTGTTAGTCTTGCTTTCAGATACACCAGCGCTAGGACCTATCACAATGAACAACCAAGTTATTCAAAGTAATAAGTCCTTTTCACTTGTTGGCATTTCTGTGGATCGAAATATCAATTGGCACCAACATGCCACATCAATTGCAGAGGCGGCTGCTAAGAAATTAGGTTTCCTCTTCCGGGCTCGCAAATACTTTTCACCAGCTAATCTATATACCTTACATACTTCACAAATAAGGCCAAACCTCGGATACTGCTCCCACATTGGGGTGCCGCTGTCGCTTCTACACTCGCTAACGTGGACTCCATTCAGAAGAGAGTTATACGTCTTATCTGTGACCCTACCCCCACCCAAAGGCTGCGATCGCTTGCCCACCGACGTGCCGTTGGTGACCTCTCTCTCTCTCTCTCTCTCTCTCTCTCTCTCTCTCTTTTATAGATATCGGCACGGGCACTGCTCAGAGGAGCTTTCTTCCATAGTTCCTCCACCTGCTGCCCCCAACAGATCTACCAGGGGAACATAGCGAATGCACCCTTTTACTGTCCAGGTCACCAGACATAGAACATCTTGTTATGCCCGCTCTTTTGTCCCGAGGACTTCGAAGTTGTGGAATTCCTTGCCGGCACATGTTTCCCTTCTCCTCCGAACGTACAAACCTTCAAGTCCAGAATTAACAAGTTGCCTCTTTCCTCCTTGTCGACACACACGGTACGATAGTATTTAGGCTGTGAGCCCTCGTGGTGTGTTGTTGAAATAAAATAAAATAATAAAAAAATGTAGTCTAATAAGAGGGGTACTAATAAATTAGATTCCCATTTACCAAATAAAAGATATTTTCTTTTACTTAATATCTCCTACCAATAAATTTATTTATTCTACGGTTCTTCTTATTTCTCACTTAAGAAATTATCTATCAACCATGCTCTATTGCATCTCACTAATAGAATTTTACAAACTGCCAAACACTAACCTCATAAAATCTAACATTATAAACTCTAGTATCACGAAATAAACAATAAACTGCCTCTGCTTCGATTGGTTGTTATTTAATTTACGATTTCTAACGGGACTTTAGCATTAACATGATATCTTTCCCAAAAGTACACGTGCAGTCTTGTTGACATAAAAAAAATCAGACAAATGTTAATATTGTCGACGTTTATGATATATAGACGATAGACGTTAGGTAAGTCAGCCTTTAAACATTGCAATATATATATATATATATATATATATATATATATATATATATATATATATATATATATACAAGTTGGGTGAACATTTTCTCTATTTAATTAATTTTACAACTTATCTGTCTTACTACAGGTTCCTTGACCATCATTGAAATTTCCAATTACATAAACACAGGGTATGGCTTGACCACTAGGAAACCTCCATCAATGGAATTCCAGACTTTTAGGGAGTCCTAAGGAATTAAATTTGAGATTACACTCAAAATTCCTTAATCAAAGCTTTCACTAACCTGACTTTGATTTCAGCCATAAAAATAGAGGACAATTAACGAAAAACAATCCAGAAGGAAAAAATACAAAGCGTTAAAATGCATACATGTACCAATTAAAACTGCAGTAGCAATGAGTTACCCAGGCACAGGGTTTTTTCCTTTATTTAAATAAAGGACGAGGTATAAGGAATGTTTTCTAACAGTAATTGTTTCCAGCAGTATTATTATTTTTATATTCAATTTATTCTTTTACCAAAAGACAATAAATCGACCACAAAATAAATGAGCGAATAAATCTAAAATTTGTTCCGAAACGTTGGAATTTCAAGTTTTTCTTATCTTGTGATAGACCGGCAGATAAAAATACAAGAAATAAAATGAAATAAATTCAAATAAGGCTCCAGTGACGACACTATACAGTGACATTCGCTTGTTATTAGAAGATAAAACAATAAACGAACAATATATTTTCAACTATTGAAAAAATGACTGCCACTACTACTACTACTTTTGTGTTAGGTGTTGTTGTTTATGTGTCCAGTGCTTCAGATGGAGATTGATGAAAATTTATATAAAATTCTTTTTACGAAATCTGGCATTAGGCAAAAATATATTACACAATTTGCTAAACAAATTACTTTTAAAGAAAATTCGAAAACAGATTTTCCATGTGATTTTGCAAACACCTATTTTTACAATAATCTATTAAACAATACTTGATAATCACTAACATTTCACAATAATTCTCCAAAAAATGATTTCTGCGAAAGCTGACATATATTTTACACGAAAATTTGCTAATAAAATACATAAAACTTAAATTACATAATCTGTAATTAAATTTGAAATAACATATGGGCTGCCCGATTTGAAAAACGAACTCATGCAAGCTATTAATGCAATAAAAATTCTTGCCGAGTTAATAACTTTTTGAGTTATCGTGTGGATACATACATACATCCATACATACATATACATATACATATATATATATATATATATATATATATATATATATATATATATATATATATATATATATATATATATATATATATATATATATATATACTAACTATAAGGGTCTATAACACGGCATTTCTGTACTATACAAGGAAAAAGGGTTAAGGGCAAAGCCGCAAGGAGACAACCGTATACACGTGTTTCAAGGTTATTAGCCATCATCAGTACGGTATAGCCAGGTGAAGATAGGAACACTCTGGATGAATATGCAAAAATACACGGAGTCACAACAGGCAACCAGTGCACAACTGCAGCAACATTTGGAAGACCCTCAATCCGAGGGAAACAACCAAAATAGCCACGGAGGCAAAGAAAACACCTGCGTGAGCATCCGAAGCTCAGGAAGTCATACTAACTATAAGGATCTATAATACGGCATTTCTGTACTATACAAGGAAAAATGGTTAAGGGCAAATCCGCAAGGAGACAACCGTATACACGTGTTTCAAGCTTATTAGCCATCATCAGTACGGTATAGCTCTTTATAGTTAGTATAACTTCCTGGGCTTTGAATGCTCACGCAGGTGATTTCTTTGCCTCCGTGGCTATTTTGGTTGTTTCCCTCGGATTGAGGGTCTTCCAAGTGTTGCTGCAAATGTGCACTGGTTGCCTGTTGTGACTCCGTGTATTTTGCATCTTCATCGAGAGTGTTCTCATCTTCACCTGGCTATACCGTACTGATGATGGCTAATAAGCTTGAAACACGTGTATACGGTTGTCTCCTTGCGACTTTGCTATTAACCCTTTTTCCTTATATATATATATATATATATATATATATATATATATATATATATATATATATATATATATATATATATATATATATATATATTTATTTATTTCTGACATACATTTTACAAGGTACCATACAAATAAGCTTAGGCTTGTGGCTGTATTAAATGTACAACTTTAAAGCATGATATCTAAAATTTTTGCAAAGTCTCACCATCGATACCTCTCTATTAGCGAATTTTTTAAAATAAAATACGCTTAATTTTCGCTAATAAGAACAAAACAGAAATGTCACTACCTAAAAAAGAGGTACAGTACACGATGCTCCCAGGTGGTCATCTATCCGAGAAAAGACCGTGTCCGAAGTTGCTTAACTTCGGACATCGAACCACAATGGGTTTTTCAATGGGGTAATGCCGCTCGCTTAACATGTTAATTGATCCCAGGTTTATATACCCACTATTAATTTTTAAGTTTCGATTTTAAATAAATAATTAAATTATTTTCAAATTTTGCTATATTTACACAATTTTTAATAGTCCTGATTGCATATGTACTGTTCCTATGTCAAAGAAATAATTTAATAACATAACTTATTTTATCGGTTAGGGTCTTGGACAACTAATATAATCAAACAAGTTTGTTGTTTCCGGTAATGATTTAGCTAGTTCACCAGCTTTTCATATAAACTGAAATTATTAATCGAAAAACAACCTATTCTCTCATTAACCTAAGATAAAAACAATCAAATGGCAAATTTTTCATTTCATGTCATCTGTCATTTTCCATAACTGCGGCCGAGATTTCACGATTGTGGATTCGGGTATTATGTTTTCTGCCTGGTATATATTTATTTGGTTACCGTTTCTGTATGGTTTATACCTGTTGTATTAATTAATCTACGCGTGGCAGTTAACCACTCAGTCTGTCAGGCATTCGACTTAACCACTAAGTCGTCTCAACGCATGAGAGATTTCACGATTACTGGTTCGGGTAGTATGTTTATGTCTGGTATATATTTAGTTTGGTTACCGTTGACGTATGGTTAATATCTGTTGTATGAATCAATCTACGCGTGGCAGTTAACTACTCTGTCTGTCAGGCGTTGGACTTCAACCACTAAGTCGTCTCAACGCATGTCTTTGGCATTTTAATTTTAATTTGGAAAAAACTCTAAATATTGTGCACCAAATTACTTAAAATTCACAACAGTTTAGTACTATTTGAGTTATCGCTCGGATAACTATATATATATATATATATATATATATATATATATATATATATATATATATAACTATATATATATATATATATATATATATATATATATATATATATATATATATATATATATATAACTATATATATATATATATATATATATATATATATATATATATATATATATATATATATATATATATATATATATGCAGGGTGATTCGATGGCGAAAATTAAGGGGTGTCTTTTATAAAGTTTTTCTTGAAACCCCTTTTCCTCCAAGTTACAGCCCTTTGAAATTTAGGCAAAAAAAAGTTTTCATTAAATTTCTCCGTTATGAAATAATTTAAAAAAACGAAATTTTGTAGATGCATAAGGCTAACAAAATGACAGTTTTAAATGGATTTGTAACCCTATAATATTATCACAAGAGGGTGATAAACAGACAGCCTACCACGTACTTCATTTTTCAGCAAATAACCGGTCTACGGTTCTAATTGTTGCGAGAATGCATCTAGTCTTACATACTTTGTCCCTATATTGGGGTAGAAATGGGCCAGGGCAAAAATTTTTTTAAATTGTTAGTTAGTTGTATACTGTCTCTATTTTTAACACTCTGTGTTATTTGGAGCGGGCGTGACAACATAGTACTTGGTTCCGAACTAGGTGGCGACACGTTCACCACTCACTTAGTAACCACTCTGTAAATTCATGTGACATCGATCTGAGTAATATTTTATTTTTTTATGATGAAACTAACAATTTTATGAGAAAATGTCAAGATATAAAAAAGTTGATAAATGAATCCTGCTTTCTAAATCATTTAGAATAATAGAAAACAGTACACAAAATAAAAAGTACTGATAAGAAATAATGTAAGGGTAGGTTTTTTGACCCTCCTGTGATAACATTATAGGGTTACAAAATCCATTTAAAACTGTCATTTTGGTTAGCCCTATGCATCTGCAAAATTTCGTTTTTTTTTACATTATTTCAGAACGGAGAGATTTAATGAAAACTTTTTTTTGCCAAAATTTCAAAGGGCTGTAACTTGGAGTAGAAGGGGTTTCAAGAAAAACTTTATATAAGAGACACCCCTTATTACACACTGTAAAATTTTTCGCATCAATTTAGAAACACCCTATATATATATATATATATATATATATATATATATATATATATATATATATATATATATATATATATATATATATATATAAACATATAAAATTTTTAACGCACTTGGTTTTGGCTTCTAGGGACCCAAATTCGCGCTCATTTGAATAAATTTTTTCAAAAGCTTTTCATCGTGACCGCTATATTAGCGAATTTTTCCTAATGAATATTCGCTAATAAGTCATAGAAGTTTAAATAAATTCTCTACCATCACCCACTTAGGGCTTTTTAGAAACAATTTTTCGCAATGCCAAAAAAAGCCGGAAGGTGTTGACCGATTACAAGTCAAAAAGAAAATCTTTAATTTGTCACAATTGTAAGTACACTTGGAGAACCCAAATTACCATAACACATTTTTCAAAGACCTTCCGATCTTTTAGTTGACAATGTCAACGTCATCAGAGGATGAAAAAATGTAAAATTAAACTCAACAGCTACAGTGTATTTATATCGCGCCTAGGTAACGAACTAGTCTGAAGTAAAATTACCGTCGAGGATCTATCATTTGTCTATTGTATAGTGAACCTACGAGGTCGAACACCTGCTTTAATCTTCTGGTTGACAAATTTATGAGCTTTTATCTAATGTAAGGATAATGTGCTTTAAAAGAAAGGTACCGAGTTATTTAAGGAAGCTCAACGTTCCTTTTGATCTAGAAATTTACTATGTAAATATTGGAGCAAGCCGACAGGCACATCTGGCGAAACAAACACCATAACAGCCGTTCATCTTTTTTATAAAAAACAAACCGAGTGTTTGGCTCACAATGTTAACTTTAACAAAGGATAAATAATTTAACTAAAATTCTACATAAAAACAATATTTATATTGATTTTTTTATGTAAAAAACCAAGTATTTATATTGACTTCTTAGATACAAAGAAAACGAAAGGGGGTCTTTAAGACGAGACAAACGTAGAGATTAGTATCTTTATAGACCGGCCGAGTTATTGAGAATAATTTATTATTCTGCCAGACAAATTAGGAGTGTTTAACTGGTCAAATGCAAAGCGAAAATAAAGGGCTTCAAACTCCCATTAAGCTAGAATCTTCAATTCAACCATAGTATGTAAACGCAGCGTGGGGCAGTAACTTAAAGAGAACTAACATAATGAGCTTCGTGGATAACTACGAATATGTTTTAAAAAACCTTTGTTGTTGTTTTGTTTGCAAAAACTACTTCGTTTGGGTGGACTAAAACTACACTACCCAAACAATTAATAAGGAAAAATACCACCATATTTATAATTTGAGAGGCACATTCCTTTGGAAATATTTTTTTTCTGGATAACTTTTGTAACTTTAATGAAATTTGTAACACAAAAGAGACTTGCAGTGCTTACATATATCTAAGTACCAAATTAATTTTTTAGCTCCATATAAAATATAAATTTCTTCAAATAATCGCTAACTGGGACCTCTAAAACCGGTCTCCCAGGTCCATTTAAAATTAAAGAATTAGTTTTAATTATATACCCTAATAAAAGTGTACAGTTCTTATGAAAATATGCTGATATAACGAACATTTTTTGTGTGTTTTTGCTTAATTATTGATAAAAACATTATTTTAATTTTAATTCAAGATGTTTCCCTGCGAAGAAGTTATACAGGGTGGCGCATTGAAAACGAAACAGACCGATTTGCGTTCAAATATTTTTTTAAGAAACGCTGAAACACGTCAATTTATATTAGGGGGACATGTTTTGACATAAAACTCAACTTTGTCACATCAACCCCTTAAGGGTGGTGATAACAACCCTTATATTTTAAATAGGGAACATGGATCGAGTGTTACATCATTTGAAAGCTCCTTCTTTTCTGAATTCAGTACACTAATTTTTTTGGAAGTTTTATCAACTCGTTTAAAAACTATTCACAGTTGGAGTTGCAAGAACGTATTTCATTCATGGTGATAAGAAATGCACTAATTAGTCAATTTTTCGTTAAAAAAAACTAAAAAACAAAACCAAACGTTCAAAAATGTTTATTCAGTCAAGTAAGTGTTCAAATTGTTGACCACCAGCTTCCATACAAAAGTACAAATTTTGTTCAAAACGAGCTCTGACATCCTGGAGAATTTGTGGAGTTATTAGACGGCATTCTTCAACAATGCGTCGTCGTAATTCTTTCAGTGACCCCCGGTTCTGTTGCGAAAATTCTACTCTTTAAATGGCCCCATAGAAAGAAGTCTAAAGGAGTTAAATCCGGTGATCTAGGGGGCCACTCAATAGCACCTCTACGCCCAATCCATTGCTCTGGAAAATTGTGAAAAATGCGGAGGTTGAAACACTAATTGATTTTCTTGATGGCGATCATCATTTTCAACAATGTCAATTAGTAGAGAGTAAACGATATCTTCTAGTAACTCCAAATACGTTTTGCCACTTAAATTGCCATCAAGAAAAATTGTTCCGATTAAACGGTCTCGAAAACTACCAGTCCAGACATTCAATTTCTGTGGAGGTTGAGTGTTGACTTCGTGAAAATTTCTTGGATTATTATCTGCCCAATAACGACAATTATGACGATTGACTGAGAGTTTAATAAAAACGTACACTCGTCTGAAAAACAGATATTGAACAGAAAGTTTCCGTTATCAGCTATTCGTGCAGTTATAACTACAAAACTCCAGCCGCCGATCAAAATCATCTTCATTCAGTTGTTGTACAAGATGAATTTTATACGGATGAAATTTATAATGCTTCAATATTCGCTGAATTATTCCTCTTTTGATGTTTGAAACAGTGGCCACTTTTCTCGTGCTCAAAGTTGGGTCTGCAGCAATTTGTCCTAAAACTTCAGTCTCAGTAGTCTAATTTCTAACCGGAAATTCACGTTCAGGATCCCGTTTTTTGTTGGCTACTGAACCACTTTGTCGAAACTTTGCAACTGACTCCAATATGTATTTTCTGTTAACATGTCTGTTCAGATGTCGTTCATTAAACAAATTTGCGGCACGGTTGGCACAGTCATCGTTTTTGGAAAAAAGAGTAATTATTTCAACTCTTTCTTCTACCGAATACACCATTGTGAAATTAATTTTCGTTAGTACTATCAAGTATCAAACCGACCGATAAACTGAAATAATAAACCGCATTTCTCTCATTCGGATAAGAAATGTTCTGATAGTCAATTTTTTATTTACAAACCAACAAAACATTGACTATCAACACATTTCTTATCGGAATGAGTGAAATGCGTTTTTGCATCTGAATAATTTTTAAACGAGTTGATAAAACTTCCAAAAAAATTAGTGTGCTGAATTAAAAAAAGAAACTCCTTTCAAATGATGTAACACTCGACCCATGTTCCCTATTTAAAATATAAGGGTTGTTATCACCACCCTTAAGAGGTTGATGTAACAAAGTTGAGTTTTATGTCAAAACATGTCCCCCTCAATATTAAAATTTACGAGTTTCAGCGTTTCTTAAAAAAAATAATTCTGGACGCAAATGGGTCTGTTTCGTTTTCAATGCGCCAGCCTATATAGCAAAGGTAGCCAACTTATGTTTAAACTTTTCTTGCTGTATCTAAAGAATGCTCTTAAAACATTGTTACCTAAGTAAAAATAGCTTTCTTTTCAGTCATTTGTTAGAGGTGTCAGTGTAAATATTTACGTTTTCCTAAGTATACGCAGGTTTTATATCTCATTCTGGATTTATAATATATGTCTGAGGATTATGTTTAGTCAGTATCCAGCTTATATCTGCACAATATGTTTTCTATAAAAGTGTCAGTGTGTCTGTAAGTATGATTTTGTATATGTGTGTGTGGATGTGTGTCTACGCTGTTAAACATGACACGGGGTTAGCTATTTACATAGTAGAACATACAAGCGAGCACTATCATGTTGTTTAGGTATTTATTCGGATAAACGGTGCTCAATTTAATATATAATCCCTTGTCTGACATTTGGGAAACTAAAAACATGTTTCGGTGCAGATACAGCATTTTGTGGCGCACACAAAAAAATGTTTATTTTAATCCAATTTAGCAGAAAGTTTGATTTGGTTTGGCTTTGTTTTTAATTTGATTTTGAATTTAATTTAACCCTGGTCATTTATTCAATCGATTCAGCTAACTAATTTATTCTCTTGCATAACACATTGGTGAATTTAGTTTTAGTGAATTTTCGTCGAAAAAATTAACTAATGGAACGATCCCGACTTTTCAATTTTGAAAATGTTTTTGCAAATGAGCGCGTACTAGGACCCCTAGAACCCATATCCGGGGCCAGTTTCAATTTTTATATGTTTATATATATATATATATATATATATATATATGTATATATATATATATATATATATATATATATATATATATATATATATATATATATATATATATATATATATATCTCACACCGCTAACTCAAAAAATCATGGGCCGATTTTGATAAAATTTGGCATGTACTTTCCTTTTGTAAATGGCTTGTATAAGTTCGTTAGTCAGGAAAATCGGAGGCGGTTTTCCGGGAAAATTTTGAGTTTTCATTCAAAAAAATTTTTTATCTCAAAAACTGAAAACGCTATGATAATTAAGTTTGGTAGGTAGGTTAACGATATAAAAAGTAAACAAGACACCAAAATTTAGATTTCTATGTTACAAGAAAAAAAAGTTATAATAAAATATTTTGTGCCAGATCATTTCTATGAAAATTCATTACCATAACGCACTTGCTGCGTCCAGCTTTTTTAGAGTTTGGAACTAATACTATATCGTAATTTTCCAAAGGTTGTCCTTTATAAAGTTTTGCATTTAGCTACTTCTAAGCCAGTCTAAAATAATACGTTCATTCTATTTGTCCAAGATGTAGTATTTCTAAAAAATAACCACATAGATTTAAATTTTGTTGAGTTGAGTTGAGTTGAGTTTGAGTGAGTGAGTGTAAACACTCAAACACTCGGGATGGCACGAACTTGTAGTTCATTCACCACAGATTTTTGAATTGCAGTGAATTTTGTGCTTTATATATTTATTGGCAAATATGGGAGTTAAGTACAAAAACAAAAATAAAAGGTCTGGTCGCAACCAGTGCGTTGTGGCACTGAATTTTCATGGCAGATAATGATCTACGCAAATTTTTTTATTTAAAATGTATATGCGCCAGGAGACATTATAATTTGCCTGTCATATTCAATAGACGTTGTTTACTACACACAATATTTTGGTCTTGTGCAATGTTTTGATCTCCGGGGGTAACCAAATTTCTTTTTGAATAAATGCTTATATTTTTTTATTATTTCTATTTAGACATATACATTTTGGCACATAATATACTTTTTATACCATAAGTCGGAGCGCCAAATTTGGTTGCCATAGTTTTGTTACTTTCTGAGATCAAAAATTCCGAAAGAAAACCCTCAATTTTCCCGGCTAACAAACCTATCCCAGTCACTTACAATATATATATATATATATATATATATATATATATATATATATATATATATATATATATATATATATATATATATATATATATATATATATATATATATATATATATATCCTGCTCCTGTCCTGACTCGTCTGTTTCAAAAATCTTACAATAAAGGCATATTCCCTGGTAACTGGAAAACTGCTCGAGTACCACCCGTCCCCAAGAAAGGATCCAAAGCGCTTCCTAGCAACTACAGGCCTATTTATCTCCTTTCAGTCGTCTCTAAAGTAATGGAAAAGTATATAAACACCGAATTACTAACATTTATTGAAAAAACACAGTCTAATCCACGACAGGCAGTATGGATTCCGTCAGCGCAGATCAACTGCCGACCTCCTTTCCTTTGTCACCCATTCTTGGAACAAGTCTATGAAACTACACGGTGAATCCCAGATTGTCGTTCTAGACATATCCAAAGCATTCGACCAGGTCTGGCACGCAGCGCTGCTTAATAAACTTCCGGCCTATGGCCTACCACCAAAACTCTGTACCTGGACAGCAAATTTCCTCTCCAGTCGGAGCATTTCTGTTGTCGTGGATGGCTATTCCTCTAAACTGTATCCAATGAATGCAGGAGTTCCTCAAGGTTAAGCTTAACTCCTACTTTGTTTCTTCTTCACATCAATGAACTCCTCTCTAGCACATCCAACCCAGTTCACAGTTACGCGGACGACAGCACCCTCCACTCAAATATACAATATTCTAAGCCTGTCTCTTTAGCCCAATTAGATGAGGATCGCAGACTCGTGGAGGGTTCTGTCTCCGTGGAATTCCAAAAAATACTAGACTGGGGAAGTAGAAATCTTGTACAATTCAACCCCACCAAATCACAGTCTTGCTTTGTTTCTCAGAACAGATACACCAGCCCTAGACCGATCACAATAAATAACCAAGTTATTCAAAGTAATGAGGCCTTTTCACTTGTTGGCATTTCTGTGGATCGAAATCTCAATTGGCACCAACATGTCACATCAATTGCAGAAGCGGCTGCTAAAAAAATAGGTTTTCTCTTCCGGGCTCGCAAATACTTTTCACCAGCTAATCTCTATACCTTATATACTTAGCAAATAAGACCAAACCTCGAATACTGCTTCCACGTCTGAGGTGTTGCTGCCGCTTTTACACTCGCTATCCTGGACTCCATTCAAAAAAGAGCTATACGTCTCATCGGTGACCCTACCCTCACCCAAAGGCTGACATCCCTTGCCCACCGACGTGCCGTTGGTGACCTCTCTCTATTTTATAGATATCTGCACGGGCACTGCTCAAAGGAGCTGTCTTTCATAGTTCCTCCACCTGCTGCCCCCAACAGATCTACCAGTGGAACAGAACGAATGCACCCTTTTACTGTCCAGGTCACCAGGCTTAGAACATCTTGTTATGCCCGCTCTTTTGTCCTGAGGACTTCCAAGTTGTGGAATTCCTTGCCGGCACATGTTTTCCCTTCTCCCCCGTACCTCCAAACCTTCAAGTCCAGAATTAACAAGTTGCCTCTTTCTTCCTTGTCGACACCCACGGTACGATAGTATTTAGGCTGTAAGCCCTCGTGGTGTGTTGTTGAAATAAAAAATTTGAAAAAAGGCGTTGATCTGACATGTCTAAGACTTGCACATTATCAGGACACTTTTTACAGAGTAATCTTTTTATGATATTCTCAACTTTGGATTGTCATTTGTCTTTGAGCTACAAGTATCAACGTTTGTTTTTATTATGGCAGCAATATTGGATTCGTGTGATAGCCTGTGAAAAGAGTTTTCCAATTATATGCAACATGCTTTAGAAATATTGTAATTGAACTGACATTTTGAGAAAAACCGTTTTGAGGACAGTGGGCTATGAAATCCAATACCAGAAAACAAATTACAAAAAAAGTGTTCAAAAAAACAGTAGGCCATGGAGTCTAACAATGGACTTCTACTTTTAACATGATTTTCCATAATGATTCACGATAAAAAATAGGAACTTTGAGCACACCAATGAATCGGTCCATTATTACAAACGATATTTTACATTACAGCATTATCCTAAAAAATTGTAATAATTTAATAGAATAGGTAAACCTAGTAAATAACAAATTTTACTAATAGAACTCAATAAAAAGCAGATTAATGATTTACGAAAACGCCTTTGAAAATTGTTTGATTTTTAAACGTAAGTCAACTGAAAAACAACAGAAGAAAGGGTTCAATGGATATAACACTATCGCGGCAATTAAGAGTACTGTCACTCTTAATTATCTAAACAATTTGATGTGTATTTAACAGGTTGCTTAAAATTTTGTACTAAATAGTTTGTTTCCTGCTTATTTTAAATATTATTCAATAATATGTTTATTAATGAAGAATATTTTGACATGTTGGAATGTTATATTCGTTCTAACTGAAATACTGAGGCAGCTGCAAATTAATATCAAAACAACTACCCAGAAAGACGACAACCAAACACCAAAATATTCTTCAGGATAGTGACCAATCTATTGAACGACGGTAGCTTCCACGCAAAGAAACTACCAATGCCTAGAAATGAAGAAATAAATTATGCCGTCTTACAGGTTTCAAACGAAAACCCTCCGCAATCTGTTCGGTTTTATGGTAAACAAATTGACGTTCTAAAAAGTACGGAACACCGTGTATTAAAACAAAGTCATTACCATCCATACAAATGCACAATCGTACAAGGCTTAAATGTTGACGATTACCCTGAGCGACTTCAATTCTGCAGATGGTATCAAGGAGAATGGCAGCAAGATGAAAATTTTCATTTGAAAATACTATGGACTGATGAATCCAGATTTGCAAATTGTGCTGTGTATAATGCCATAATAGGTATTATTGTGCAAATGAAAATCCCCATCTAAAAGAAGAAAGACGATTGAAAGACAGATTTGGTATTAATGTTTGTTGCGGCCTATTAGGTAAAAAACTGTTGTTTCTATTTGTAAATTAGACAGTTAATTTTTAAAAATTACAAATAACTTCATTGTCAGTCTGTTCTTTTTTGAAAATAATTTAACTGAGGGAAGGTATCTTAATCTATTTAGAAATGATATATTGCCAACAATTAGAAAATTTAGACGAGATTTGGTACCAACAAGACGATTGTCTTGCTCACAATGCTATGATCGTCAAAGAATTTTTGTACCCAAATTTTAATAATCGTATCATTTGTAACAATGGGTCGGTTCATTAGTGTGCTCGAAGTCCTGATATAACACCCATGGATTTTTATTTTTGGGGTACTCTGAAAAATGATGTGTATAAATTTGATCCACCACAAAATAGCAATGAATTACGAAACAGAATCACGGAATCACTAATTGTGTTGTTTTCTGGAGTTTAAGTTTCCATTTGTTATTTGCGGGTTTCGTTATTAAACTGTTTCACATAATATTACCTAGCATTATTACCTAATTAAGTATTGTGAATTAAATCACAATATTTTTTTATCGTGAATCATTATAATCATGGCTATGGTAGCCAGCCTCTCAAAGCCGTATTACTTTATATGTGTATTTTCCCTGCAATTAGTATGCCGTACTGACGAGCTCTAGTTAGGGCGAAACCGGTCTACGGTTTTAATTGTGATGAGAATGCATCTAGCCTTACATACTTTGTCCCTATATTCGGAAGAAATGGGCCAGGGCTGACAAATTACTAAATTGTTAGTTGGTTGTATACAGTCTCTATTTTTAACATTCTGCGTTATTTGGAGCTGCCGTGACAACATAGTACTTCGTTCCGCAACGAGGTGGCGACACGTGTAAAAACGAGTCTTACACCTCACTTATATATATTTCATTGATCAATATCTTGGTATTAATGCGCCTATCTTCTTTCAAATTTGTAGTTATTTTATCTTGTGTAATAAAGTCTTCAGAAGGCTCAGGTAATCCTTCAATAGCTGCTTCAATACCTGCAATGGCATCTACTAGATATTCTTTTTGTGATTGCAAACCCAATTTTTACTCTTTATTTAAGAGGTCGATCTCATTTTATTTAACATCTGCGAAGACAGATTTTCCACGAAGTCCACAGGAAACCGGTTTTCATTTTTCATTTGATGCTTTACAAGCTGCTTTAATCAACTGTTGTGTATATTGATTTTCGAACTAACTTCGCAAAATGATACTCTGAAAATTTTACTATTCTTAATATTCAAAATCATCCAACTTAATGGAAACTTTTTATATAAACTATACGCCATAGTTATAAATATAACAATATATGTAATGTATATATATATATATATATATATATATATATATATATATATATATATATATATATATATATATATATATATATATATATATATATACAGGGTGGCGCATTGAAAACGAAACAGACCGATTTGCGTCCAGAAATTTTTGTTTAAGAAACGCTGAAACACCACGTCAATTTTAATATTGAGGGGGACATGTTTTGACATAAAATTCAACTTTGTCACATCAACCCCTTAAGGTTGGTGATAACAACCCTTATATTTTAAATAGGGAACATGGGTCGAGTGTTACATCATTTGAAAGCTCTTTCTTTTCTGAATTCAGAAAACAAATTTTTTTGGAAGTTTTATTAACTCGTTTAAAAATTATTCACAGTTGGAGGTGCAAGAACGTATTTCATTCATTGTGATAAGAAATGTGCTGATAGTCAATGTTTTGTTGGTTTGTAAACAAAAAATTGACTATCAGAACATTTCTGATCGGAATGAGAGAAATGCGGTTTATTATTTCAGTTTATCGGTCGGTTTGATACTTGATAGTACTACCGGAAATTAATTTCACAATGGTGTATTCTGTAGAAGAAAGAGTTGAAATAATTACACTTTTTTTCAAAAACGATGACTGTGCCAACCGTACCGCAAATTTGTTTAATGAACGACATCCGAACAGACATGTTAACAGAAAATACATTTTGGAGTTAGTTGCAAAGTTTCAACAAAGTGGTTCAGTAGCCAACAAAAAACGGGCTCCTGAACGTGAATTTCCGGTTAGAAATGAGACTACTGAGTTTGAAGTTTTAGGACAATCTGCTGCAGACCCAACTTTGAGTATGAGAAAATATAAAAAAGCTACTGGAAAGACACAGTCATGATGCGGCGACAAGGCTACATCGCCTACTCTGATGAGTAAAAATATATGTGGCATTGCTGTGTGCTATAATATACTTTTATTTACAGTGCATTAGGTTTTTATTGTCACGTATAATATAGGCATCTAAAGCTATATGGAAAAATCAAATCCGCTACGCGGATCCTGAGGTGAATACAGTTAGTATTTCTAATGATTATAAATCTTCTTATGAAATCAGGTGTCACGGCTATAACACATATTCCTGGCACATATATTTCGAGCAGAGGCACGATGTGTACCTAATATATCATTTTACTGTTTCACACAAGTCAACTACACGGTATTGTAACAGGAAATAGTCAGTTAGTTCAAAAGAACATGCTGAAGTTTTCTCCTCACTGAAAAACGCTTTATAATTGATTGCATGTCTACAAAATGTGTTTGCCGTCTTATTTATCCTCTTTTTTTTATAATATAAACTGAAATCTATTATTTAATAGAAATATGTCAGAAAGGCGCCTGTTAGCACACGTTTTATCAAAGAAGTTGTCAAGTTCTAGCAAAACAGATTTATTAGTATGAATGATAATTACATGTAATTATTCAGCACCCGGTAGACATTAATATATTTACTTTAAACGTGACCTGCTTAAAAACAAATTAACTTTAAAATAGTCTGTCTTGAGATGCACTCTTCAAGTTGGTCATTTCAAAAATCATTTGGCTTTTAAAAAATATTCACCACTATAAAAACTAGTAAATTTTAATGTTTTTCTATTAAACAAATGACAAAGTTGGCCTACTTTCCAGAGTTAGATTTCACATCCTAATAATCACAGCTGCTCTGTTCAGATTACTTCCGGCGCGAAAGGACCAAATGTTTGACTCAGATTAGATCAGACGCGAAAGGACCAAATGATTTATTCAGATTGGCGCTCGACAGGACCGAAATGTTTGAGTGAGATTAAAATGGGTGGATTAGATTGATTAGTTTTAAAAGACTAGAATAGGGGTTCAAATTACTACGTTTACATAACTCAAAAGGGACCAGAGGATTGTTCTTTGTGGTTGCAGAGTTGTAATGAGTAGACATGGCGTTAACAACAATTTTAATCTTACAAATTTACACATAAAAATAATGGTTGAATTGTGATCCAATATTGACTGAGTCAAAGAAAGTGACTTACAAATGTATGTAGGTTACCACAAGCAGCACGTGGAGGATGTCGCTGATATCTGGGGGCGTCGTCCAAGGGGGGCAAAGTTGTGGCAAACGTGCTTTTCGATGTCTTGATGCCACTTGCACGCGGTCGAATGGATTTCTCGTCACGGGTCATTCGCTGGCAGGAAGACTGGCCCTCACTACAACGAGGCTCACTGACCGTGACCACTTGATGATGAAGAAGTGTTGGTTACTGGTCGCGGATCAGGCGATCGTCCTACGAAGCTTCCTGATCGCTGGACGTCGACGTTAAGTTTCGAATGGTCACATCATACTAAACTATTATGCTGTGGTATGACTACCGTTCATGGGTCAGTTGATCTTACTCTGATCATATTGGCCGCTGGATGAAGAGAAATTGAAGGAGTCTTGGATTTCATCTAGTTGGCCGCTTGAGGACACGCGTCCCATGGCGCCAATGCCGGTTACCTGTGCCTCCTGGCGGCTGTTGTAGGCGTTAAGGGAAATTGCAGGGTAATAAGGGACAGGATTGGACTTAAGGGTGTTAGACGTGAAAATTCACAAATATTGAAACACAACACCAACCAAAATAAGTCGAAAATTATCTGGATTTAGTAGCGGCTTGTCCCCTAGTGGTCCCTGGACGAAATAAAAAGAATAGGTCCAAGGTATTCCCTGCCTATTGTAAGAGGCGGATTTTGGGTCCAGACAGTCTCAATGAGAGCCTCTAGGGAAGTGGGAAAAGACAAAGAGATTGAAGCCTGTACGGTGTACAAGTTTGCACTTGTCATTACAAAAATGTGGCGGCTCTATGCGGTTATTTACTGGGTGCCTACGTTGAGTATCGATAATATGTGTCTCAACTATAGACTTGTCAGCGTGGTTATTAAAGTGCAAAAATATATTTTGTATATCGGTTGTTGAATCTTCTAGAAGTTTGATGGATGTAGAGTGAATTATAGTGTGTAAAGGTTAGTTTAGTAATTCCATCTTTTGTCAAGGAATATGATTTTTTTTGCGTTCAACAGTAAATTGTGCGTATTGTTGTTAGAACCGAAAACTATTTTGTATTTGTACTGGAATTAATTTTTTTTTGTTGAAAGAATAGCCATCGAACTATGCATTGATTTTTTATACAATAGACAATTTGCAGGTTTTCTTTTCTTTTCATAAGACATCCTACAATGATGATTTTTAATATTTTTTTCATTTTACATACTACAAAAATAACGACGCAAAAAATATTTGAAAATGCTAATTTCACAATTGATTTCAAACACCACTATTTTGTCGGCATAATCTGTGACGTCACTGGACGGTAATGTCATAACGACAATGAGCTTGCTTCTCTGTGTTTACATCACCACGATGTTGAGAAACAATCGAAAGTACTTATCAAATGTAAACACGTCATTTATTCACTGTCCAAGTACGTCACGACCAATAACAGAACATTCGCGGTCACATGATAATAATTCGAATTTTTATTTTAAAAAAATCACTTATAGAGAGGTATCGATGGTGAGACTTTTTTCAAATGAGCGCGAACTAGGACCCCTAGAACCCATATCCGGGGTCAGTTTCAATTTTATATATATATATATATATATATATATATATATATATATATATATATATATATATAATAAAAGAAAGGCATATATATATATATATATATATATATATATATATATATATATATATATATATATATATATATATATATATATATATATATATATATATATATATGTATGCCTTTCTTTTATTAATGGCTTGAGTTCGTTAGCCAGAAAAATCGGACTGCGTTTTCCGGGAAAATTTGGAGTTTTCTTTCGAAAAAAATTTTTTTCTTCGAAAGTAACAATGCTGTTTTTATGAAATTTACTATATGTGTTGCCTCGGGAGAGATCCTACTACGTACCAAAATTCAACCTTATAAGTTTATAGAAAATTGAGTTATTCAAATTTTTTCTAAAAAACTTTTTTTCTCCGAAAATTACAAACTTATTTTAATGAAATGTGGTGGATATCTTGCCTTAGGAAAGACCTTCATACGTACCAAAATTAAACTCTCTAAGTTTATAGAAAATTGAGTTATTAAAATTTGAAGCATTTAATAAAAATTCACTACTATAACGCACTTGCTGCGTCTTGAGAATTTTTTTTTTCATTTTAAAAGTCTTTTTCTGTCCACTACATATGTTGTTGGGTATTTTCATGCATGCAATAAGGATCTATGTATGAAAAATTATTAGGTAAATGTTAAATTCATGTAATGGAGATCCATGCAAATTGTCTATTCACTATATATCAAAAGCCTGGACGCAGCAAGTGCGTTATGGTAGTGAATTTTCATAGAAATGATCTGGCACAAAATATTTCATAACTTTTTTTTTCTTGTAACAAAGAAATCTAAATTTTGGTATATAGTTTGCTTTTTATATCGTAAACCTACCTACCAAATTTGGTTATCATAGATTTTTTATTTTTTAAGATAAAAATTTTTTTCAAATAAAAACTCAAATTTTCCCGGAAAACCTCGTCCAGTTTTTTGTGATTAACGAACTTGTCAAAGCCTTTTACAAAAGGAAGGTACGTGCCAAATTTTATCAAAATCGGCGTATTATTCTTTGAGATAAAAATTTTTTTCGAATGAAAACTCAAAATTTTCCCGGAAAACCTCGTCCGATTTTCCTGACTAACGAATTTATCCAAGCTATTTACAAAAGAAAAGTACATGCCAAATTTTATCAAAATCGGCCCATTATTTTTTGAGTTATCGGTGTGACACATATATATATATATATATATATATATATATATATATATATATATATATATATATATATATATATATATATATATATATATATATATAAATATAAAAATTGAAACTGACCCCGGATATGGGTTCTAGGGGTCCTAGATCGCGCTCATTTGAAGAAATTTTTTCAAAATTCAGAAGTCGAGATCTCCTCATTAGTGAATTCTTTCTAAGAAAATTCACTAAAATCGATTATTTTAAACAAAGTTATTTTGCTCAAGGCTTTGTGTTGTGTTGTTTTAATAGCATTTGGTAAAACCAAGTATTTAAGTAAAATGTACTGAGAGATTTAAATTTCCTGTCACAGTAAAACCAAAGAATTGAGACTATTTCAACAGATTAGGATGGGATCTTATGCAAACTATATCTCACTCTTTATCGGATCAGAACGATTTATTTTCGGTTGGCTTCCGCCTATTATTCAAGATGAATTGTTTCTTGCTTTCGGGTAACATGAAAGTTCAATTTCGTAATTGAATCTACACGTGTATGTATCTCACTACAGTGGTTTGGTTATCTTAATTGAAATCATTCTTCTTGTGTAATTTTAACGTATTTAACGAATACATTAATATATAGGTAAACATAATAAAAGAGTCTGGAGGCATCAAGTGCGTTGTGGTAGCAAATTTTCATATAGATGATTTTTAATATTTAATAGATTTTAACACACAAATATTTTAGTCTTGTGTCCTCCCGGCACCTCTAGTGGCACATAGTTTACTTTTTATAATATGAAGCTGTGTCCCAATTTGGGTTGTCATAACTTTGTTGTTTTAGGGAATATCCAAAATGTTCTTGAAAAAATTGATTTGATTTTCGTGGCTATCAAACGTATCCAAGCGACTTGCAAGGGAAAATTTCATCAAAAACGCCTATTATTTTTTAAGTTCTATATATGTATATGTATATATATATATATATATATATATATATATATATATATATATATATATATATATATATATATATATATATATATATATATATATGTATGTATATGTCTATATGTGTAAACAGACAAAAACCGAAACTTACGCCGTATATGGGTTTTAAAGGTTCTAGTTCGTGTTCATTTGAAGAAATGTTTACAAAATTCATAAGTCTACGAAAATTTGCTAAAATATAGACTAGTAAACCATAAACTCTATGGCTGAAACTACTGCCAAAGCATCAGAAGCAGGGTCTATTTGAAACGGATTTTCGATAACATTTTAGTAAAATGAAGGAGAATGATGGTTTACGCTGAAACTTAAGGCTTTGTAAAACACACCTATTACGACATTTCTTCTGCACAATCCGTATTTGTTTCAGATCATTTGTCTGGAAATTGCAAATTTTGACGTTTCAAATCGCGACTTTGACGTTTTAAGAAGAAACTATAAAATTTTCAAAATATTTTTTCTGCTACTTCTTGACCTTTTTGCGTCACGAGAACTTAACCGTTGTATGTAATATTCAATTGGTTTTGTTAACCACACAAATATATATTGTTCTTGTGCTTTCTTTTGATCATCAATGACACCCAAATATTTTTCTTTAAATGCCTATAACTTTTTTTTTCTTTTTAACGTAGAGACCTGAGTTTTGGAATGTGGGGTAAGCTTGATAGCAGAAACGTATATGCCAAATTTGGTTGTCATAACTTTGTCATTTTCGGAGATACAAAAATTTTCCGAAAAAAATCTAAACTTTTTTCCCAATTTTCCTGGCTAACGAACTTAGCCAAGCCACTTACAAAAGGAAGGTACCTACCAAATGTCATCAAAATCAGCCCATTATTTTTGAGTTGTCGGTGCGATATATATATATATATATATATATATATATATATATATATATATATATATATATATATATATATATATATATATACAGGCTGGCCAGAAGTTCGGAATAAAATTATTATACCCTTAACCTTTAACCTTTGGAGAAAACGCTCGGACACATCAATTTAGTTTTATATATGCTCACAATTTGGCGTTATTCGTTTTTTTTTTATAGACATTTGTCAAAGATATGACGACATCGATATATTTTTTAAATATAAACATACAACTAGTGATACATCATTTGAAAGCTAATATCTCGTACAGTATGCTCATAAATTTTGGCGCGATTATGTCAAGCTATTTCAAAATGGCGACTGTTAAAAGTTTAAAAAAAATCCCTACTTAAATAAGCGGAAACGATAAATCATTGATGTATTTTTTACCTTTTCAGTTAAGAGATTTTCATTGTTTCACGTTCTGTCATTTTGTGACATTTTGAGTTTGTCAAATTAATTTACGTATTTCGGAAGTATTATTTTACAATTTTCTAAACAAAAATGGTTTTGTCGAAAAGGCAGCGTATCGAAGTCTTGATATTGTTAGGATGTGGAGATAAAATAAGAAGTCAAAGTGAAGTGGGCACTTTATTTAATGCTACATATCCGGAAAAACAAATTTCACAGGGCACTGTTAGTAAAATATTCCACAAATTTGATGAACATGGCACAGTAAAGGACTTGCCTAGGAATGGACGGCCACGTGTTTTAGGCGACAATGAAAAATTAGATATTGCATTATCTCTTCAGGATAATCCGCATGTTTCAACAGTTTCATTGGCTCAAAATCATGATACATTTAGAGGTACTGTTGGAAGATTTTAGAAAGCAGAAAAATACCACCCTTATAAAGTATATCTTGTCCAAGAGCTTCTAGAAGATGACTATGAGGGGCGTTTGCAATTTTGCGAAGAAATGATGAGACGGTGTCACGAGAATAATAGGTTTCCACAGAACATATTATTTTCTGATGAAGCTACTTTCTGTTTAAACGGGGTGGTTAACAGACATAATTATCGTTTCTGGAGTCAAGAAAATCCACGATGGATATTTGAAGCGCACACTCAGCGGCCCCAGAAAGTAAATGTGTGGACAGGTATAATTAATAACCGAATTTTAGAGCCATTCTTTTTGAGGGAAACCTCACAGCTGAACGGTACCTGGATCTTAACCTTCGAGTGATGCCTGCTCTAGCTGTAATTTTTCCCAACAAAGTAGATCCAGATATACCTAATAAAACATTTGGTTTCGGCAAGATGGTGCTCCCCGCATTTTGGTGTAAATGTGAGAGGATATTTAGATAAGATATTTCCATGTCGCTGGATTGGACGACGTGGTACAATTGAATGGCCACCGAGGTCCCCAGATTTAACGCCTCTAGACTATTTTCTTTGGGGATATTTAAAAGAAAAAGTTTACCAAAATAGGCTATTAATATTGAAGATTTGAAAAACAAAATTAGATTGGAGACATATAACATACCGGATGAAGCCATTCGTAATTTCGTCGATGGATTTTACCATCGTCTGGTAGCATGCCAAGTAGAGGGTGGAGGACATTTCCAGCATTTGCCACGTTAAACAGCCTTTTTGTTGTTTTTTGTTTTGCTTTGTTACATTTTTTTGACAAAACAAATAACAAATAAACCATAACTATGTATTGTTAAGATCTCCTCATTAGTGAATTTTTCTTTTTACGTAAAATTCGCTAAATGAAACTGAATATGGATTATATTGTATGATCTAGATAAGAGGATAAGTTTGTTTATCTTTAAAGCTGTGTGGATTGTAACCGGAATGAGAAGTACTACAAAAGTTATTTACGAAACGAAGCTGAAGCATAATTACAAATATCCCAAATAACACTTCGACTTTCAAATCACGCACATTAAATTGACGAAGAAATAACCGTTGAGTTACGATCATGAAATCACCAAGTTAATCAATTTTGAGCATAAAATATGTGTTGCTGTATATTCGAGTACTCTATTCTGACAACTATTACACAACTGTCAAAATATCTCCAAATCGTTATCTTTCTAATTCTTATTAGTTCTTACATTTGAGGCACATTTATTTCTTTAGTGCCTTTAAAAAATGAACCAATTATTTTGGCTCTCACTAAAGTAATTTAAAGTATTTATCGAGTGATATACCATTCTAACAAATCTCCCTTTAGCAGCTGTCAGATTAAAGCCGATTGATACAGGAAACAATTGACTACTGTGGCTCAAAATAGTGACAAATATAATTTTCGTTTGAAAAATTCCTAAAAAGTAGTTGGGAATGTACGAGGACTATAAGTATCGGCTTATGATACTTGCCAATATTAATTCATTTTGTGCAATCAAGAAGCCAGTTAAAGAATAGTTTTTACAGGCTAATTTAAGCAGGTATTTATTTTAAGTTCTAATTTACTTCATTTATTACGGTTCTGTCTCTAGCCCATCTCGCCTACACGGATCTCCCAGGAGACAGAAAGAGGCACTTGTCAAACTGATTTGCATCTACACGTCCGGTCTTCCGTGGAGCAGAGATCGCCAGGGCCGCCTCTGTGATGATGATACCCACATTACAAGCCAGGAATGTCTTAATTACAGTGTGTATAATTGAGCCGACATCTTAATAATGCTAATATTATCATGTCTTTTAGCCAGGACTTAGATTGATCACCGTGAAATAAATATATTAAGTCTCTGCAAAAACAAACAACAAGCTTCAGGTGATATGTATCTCTAATGAGAATATATTGCGTCTTATTGATACGTCAATCAACAAATCTAACTATCTAGCGAATGGATGGATTGGAGATGCTAAATTTGGTAGCTCGCCAATTATATCATAGATCATTTAGATATGCGTAAAAAATGAGATAAAAGATATTCATTATACACTGTTTGGCATGTTATTATATTTTTTCTTTAATTACTTTTGTAAAAGGAAACAGTGTGTGTTAATACAAAAGTCATACACCGGTCAATTGGGAGAAGGCTCCTTAAAACTTGTGTCTTTATTTGAATGATATTGTTGCAGTTGGAATTGATCTTGTTACTGTAAATTATTTGACTATAACTGAAAGAGCCTATATCGTGGCTAACCATTAAAATATCTATTTTAGTGAATTTTTAATTTAAAAAAAATTCACTAATAGAGAATAGAGAGGTATCGATGGTGAGACATTGCAAAATTTTTTTCAATTGAGCGCGAACTAGGACCCCTAGAACCCATATCCGGGGTCAGTTTCAATTTATATATATATATATATATATATATATATATATATATATATATATATATATATATATATATATATATATATATATATATATGTATCCGTCTGATAACTCAAAAAATAATTAACAGATTTCAATGAAACTCGGCAAGTGCCTTTCTTTTATTAATGGTTTGGATGAGTTCGTTAGCCAGGAAAATCGGACGAGGTTTTACGGGAAAATTTTGAGTTTTCTTTCAAAAAAAAAATTTTTTTCTCCGAAAATAACAAAACTGCTCTAATGAAATTTACTGTATATGTTGCCTTGGGAGAGTCCTTACTACGTACCAAAATTAAACTTTCTAAGTATATAGAAAATTGAGTTATTCAAATTTAAAGCATTTCATAAAAAATCAAATATACCATAACGCACTTGCTGCGTCCCGAGATTTTTTTCTATATACAGTGGGGAAAAAAGTATGGACTACCCATAATAACTACCCTATGTTTTGTTGTTGAGAAACGCTCAAAGATGTCAATTTAGTTTTAATTAGCCTACTTTTTCATCTAATTCATTTGTTTTTTAAATTGATGGCCGTCAAAGATATGACGTCATCGACATTTTGTTTGTATTGCAGTATGCGACTTGTGATAGACCGTTTGAAAGTTCTTATCTCGCACGGTAAGCTCCTAAATTTTGGACGAATTCTATCACGCATTTTGAAAATGTCGATCCTTTTCCCCAGAAAAGTTTTTTTTATAATTTTTTAAAGGTAATTATCAGACATTGTTTTAAGTCAATTGCACCAAAGCAGAGCAGTACTAGTATTATTCTGTTAAATAAGGAGACATAAGAGGAACACAACAAAGTAAATATGTATGTCAAATTGAGTTAAATAAATAAATACAAATAACACTAGGGATGACCTGCGATTGATAAATGAACCATTTATTTCAGTAAATGCTGAAAGGGTTGTCCATTAACTACTTGACAATGTTCTAGTCTAGAAACAAACCCTTCTTGAACATTGTGTATTGTGCCGGGTATAATTTTCTCATTTCCATTCTTATGCGAGGCTTTAAGTCATAAATATTTCTTGGAGGACTTAAAAATACTTTGTATTTCAAATAACTCCACACAAAAGTCCAGAGGTGTCATATCAGGTAATCTCGCTGGCCATTCAACGGGACCTGGTCGACCAATCCATTTTACCGGTAATACCAGATTAAGATTAAGAAGTCTCTAACTTCTCTTGTACAATGTGCTGGAGCACCATCTTGCTGTAGCCAAACTTGCGGAACGAGTAAATCGTAATTATTTGCATCAGGATAGAGTGTAACTAAAGCTGTTATAATGTCGAACACTTTTATTCGTTTTTTTACAGTGCCTTTGCCTTTTTTATGCATATCCACATTTTAAATCTTTCCATTATCTCGGTGCCTTGCTTTTGAACCTTAGCTTTCCTGGAAAAACTGGGTCGATTTGCATGGCCAACGAATTTATTCAAGCGACTTACAAGATGAAGGTACTCACGAAATATTATCATAATCGGCCCATTATTTTTTTTGAGTTATCGGTGTCACACCTATATATATAACTCTATATATATATATATATATATATATATATATATATATATATATATATATATATATATATATATATATATATATATATATATATATATATATTGAAACTGACCCCGGATATGTGTTCTAGGTAGGCTAATTAGCGCTCATTTGAAAAAATTTTCTCAAAATTCAGAAGTCGGGATCTCTTCATTAGTGATTTTTTTTAAAAGAAAATTCACTAAAAGATTATTAAGGGATAATTATGTTAACATTTAATATTTTAAAATATGCCGAAAAAGAGACTTGCAAAAACACTGTAAAGCGCATAAGTTCGTACTACAAATTCACTTAAAATGCAGAAAAAATGCGTTTATAATTCATTAAATTTGCTTCAATTAATGTTTAAATACATAATTCTTGCAAATTTCTTAAAACGATATTTTGAAGTAAATCTCATAAAAAAGTATGTAAAAATAAATTTAGTCGCTTTAGTGAACCCTTCATTGTAAAATTCACACTTATTTGACAGTCACTATAGTTTCCCGGCATGCATTTATTTTAAACATAACTTGGAAAACTTCCAGCTCTACAAAGAACTCCCAATCCCGTTGTAAGGGTAACAAAGCAATAACAATCCCGTGAACAATATTGGTATATTTTTATTGTCAAAGAGTATTGTCTCTTGTATGAACTCAATAAGAAAAATTGAATTGAATGAAATCCAACTTCATATCTTTTTATTGCGTGGTGGAGTTTCCAGTTTTACGAAACATAATTTTGAAAGCTTTGATCGATAGTAAAATGTTTTTGTTTTATATATTAAGTGCCGCCTCGCATGACAACTTTGAAAGCAGCTTGTATTATAATTTTCTAATACTGCCACAAAACAGCAGGTACAGCAATTTATTTGAAAAGCAAGGTTATCATAGTTATTGTCATATCTCTTAATTTTAGCCTTTTTTGTGCCTATTTGTGATTTCACGGTGATATAGCGTGTGACTGTTTGTATTCGTGTAAATATTTTGTATAATATTTTATTTATTGATTCTAACGTTTTAGTGTATTTTTATTAAAAAAATTCACTAATAGAAAGGTATCGATGGTGAGACAAAATGAGACAAAAATTTTCTCAAATGAGAGCGAAATTGGGCCTTTAGAACCCATATCCGGGGTCAGTTTTGATTTATATATATATATATATATATATATATATATATATATATATATATATATATATATATATATATATATATATATATTTCGCTCTCATTTGAGAAAATTTTTGTCTCATTTTTTGTCTCATATATATATATATATATATATATATATATATATATATATATATATATATATATATATATATATATATACATGTATGTATGTATCCAACCGATAACTCAAAAAATAATCAACCGATTTTGATGAAACTCGGCAAGTGCCTTTCTTTTATTAATAGCTTGGACGAGTTCGTTAGTCAGGAAAATCTGACAAGGTTTTCCGGGAAAATTTTGAGTTTTCTTTCGAAAAAAAAATGTTTCTCCGAAAATTACAAAGATATTTCTATGAAATTCTGTGCACATATTGCTTTGGGAAAGATCTAACTATGTGCCAAAATTCATCTTTCTAGGTTCACAAAAAAATGAGCTATTCAAATTTGAAACATTTATTTTTAATATTACCGCGTTTCATTGACAATGGCAAACCTGGCTTATATGAGATCTAGTATGTCGTTGCCTGGCAACGGAACATTTGATATGATTGCGCAGGTCTGTTACACTCTGTAAGTGACGTTTATCGTATGGTATTAGATTATTTATATGTTTATCTATTTGAGTTGACAAGTTATTTGTGTTATTTGGGAAATTTTTATATACAAGTGCAAATTATACCTTTATTAATGTTAGTGGGTGGACTAAACAGTGTTTGTTATGTTTTATCAACACATATAAAGGATCGAAGTTTTACAAAAAGGGCTGATATACAACAGGTTAGTTATCTTCTCTCTGATGCTTTGGCGGTAGTTTTAGTTAAGTTTATGGTTTAACGGTCCATAATTTTTAGCTAATTTTCGTACAAAAAATTCGTCAGTGAGGAGACCGCGAAAGATTTCTTCAAACGAGCGCAAACTAGGCCCCCTGGAATCCATATCCGGGTTTACGTTCAGTTTTGATCTGTTTACATATATACAGGGTGACGCATTTCTACGGTAAAGCTCAATATAATTATTATTATACAAGAGACGAGAAAAAATTGTATAAGGGTGTCTTGAGCTGCATCTTATGAAATTATTTTGATAATCACCGGCTGGCCCATAAGTCGTTGGTGATCCCTACATTTTTTTTCGAACAGCCTTATTTTATTGCATTATTTATCGAAATATGTTTGTAAGAAAAAAAATCAAGACGCAGTAAGCGCGTTTTGGTAGCAAATTTTCATTAAATGCTTCAAATTTCAATAACTCAATTTGCTATTAACCTAAATTTTGTTGGCTAGGAAACCAACATTTAAAGTTTATTGTCGGAAACTTTTTGTACATTTTCAAACAATAAGTTATTTTGATAAAATATGGCACATTGTTTCTACTATTTAGGTTATACCGGTAACCAAATTGATGACTGATTGCATTAAAAAGACATATTTGATATTCAAAGCATTTTTATAAAAATTCACTGCCATAACGCACTTGCTGCTTTCAGACTTTTTTTTAATATTTTATTGACGTGTCTATCTGAAATGTTGTATCAGCTCATTACAAGTAAATGTATCTATCTATGAATCTATTTTCCAACAAAACTGTCTAGTCTTTGTTAAATCATGCTAAGAAATAAATGTTAGGTTTTCAGTTAATAAAATATATATCTAGGTATTTGATATTAAATTTGACCCTGCTAGTAAATTTGCCACGCGGATTTCCTGGAGACTAACAATATACCGACAATCAAAAAATTAAATCACTCAGTAAAGGTTGATCCATTTTAATAAAAATTATGCATAATATGTTAATGAATCAAACTTAAAAAATGGTTAAATTTTTAAACTGAACCCATGTCCGGGGTCAGTTTGAATTTTTATATGTTTATATATATATATATATATATATATATATATATATATATATATATATATATATATATATATATATATATATATATATATATATATATGTATGTATGTATGTATCCATCCGATAACGCAAAAAATAATTAACCGATTTCGATGAAACGCGGCAAGTGCCTTACTTTTATTAATGGCTTGGACGAGTTCGTTAGCCAGAAAAAAAATTTGAGTTTCCTTTCGAAAAAAAAATTTTTCTCCGAAAATTACAAAACTGTTCATGAAATTTACTATAGATGTTGCCTTGGGAGAGAGCTTGCTACGTACCAAAATTCAACTTCCTAAGTTTATAGGAAATTGAGTTATTCAAATTTTGAATTTTCTTTCGAAAAAAAATTTTTTCTCCGAATATTACAAAGTTATTTTAATGAAATTTGGTGGATATCTTGCCTTGGAGGACCTTACAACATACCAAAATTAAACTTTCTAAGTTTATAGAAAATTGAGTTATTCAAGTTTGAAGCATTTAATAAAAATTCACTACCATAACGCACTTGCTGCGTCCCGAACTTTTCTATAATCATGTATAACATTAAATATTATCAGCTTACTTCCAAATAACAACATAAAATTTGCATATGCGGTAGATGATAATATCAAATCAATGAAGAAAAGCATAAAAACATAATAAACCGTCGTTAATTTATGTAGATGTCTGAAGTCAGTGACTATACGGAATGTGTGGCCATTATTGAAGGTATTATTTCTCATAAAAGCATCAACAATCTCTGACAAGTCAGAGAAATATTTGAGAGATCTCAGAATAGATTTGCGGAACATGCCTTATTCCGGGTGTTACATGTTCTCAACCCAGTAACGAGAGGCCATTCCTTGTAGCAGGTCTGATGTAGAATGATACGAGGACAGGTAAAGTTAAATTATTTCTATCCGCTGATAAGAGAACACAAATTGAGGTCAAATTGCATAAACTGTGACTTAATTCTGTGTAGTTTTGGGCTATTAGTAAATTTTCATTAAAAAAATTTATTATTAATGAGATCCCGACTTTTGAATTTTGAAAAAAATATCTTCAAATAAGCGCGAACTAGGCCCCCTAGAACCCATATCCAGGGTCACTTCAAATTTTTATATGTTTATATATATGTTTATATATATATATATATATATATATATATATATATATATATATATATATATATATATATATATATTTGTCACACCGACAACTCAAAAAATAATGGGCGGATTATAATCAAATTTGATACTACCTTCCTTTTGCAAGTGGCCTAAATAAGTTCGTTAGCTAGGAAAATCGGACGAGTATCTCCAGGAAAATTTTGTATTTTCTCTCGGGAAATTTTAGTATCTCCGGAAACAATATGGCTATAGCAACAAAATTTGGTAAGCTGGGTTCTGCCATAAAGAGATGTATATGTACCAAAATTCACGTCTCTTAAGTTAAAAGAAAAAAAAGTTATAGGTGAGTCTCTCATTTAAAAAAAAGCTAAAACGTGAAAATTGATAATTATGGTAGTCGTAGTAATGTGAGTGCAAAATATGACACGACTAATAAGCTCCTAGACCTATGCCTAAATCGTTATTTTCCATCGTTTCGTTAAATATGAGCAAAAAATTCATTGTAACTAGAAATTGGTTGGTATAAATAATAAAGACGTTATAAAATTAACATACAAGCGTATATACCTGCTAGTACATACATTTGTCATGTCGACGGTGATCGAGTGGGTTAAGCGGTGTGCATCAGATAATCGAGTTCTCTAATCCTAGTTAGTGACTTCGGTTTTTATTAGTTTTTTAGTATTTCATTTCATTTTAACGTTACCTGATCAGATGGTTCTT
This sequence comes from Tillus elongatus, assembly GCA_964006375.1. Classification (NCBI taxonomy): domain Eukaryota; kingdom Metazoa; phylum Arthropoda; class Insecta; order Coleoptera; family Cleridae; genus Tillus; species Tillus elongatus. Next base: position 57,534,284 of record OZ023263.1, on the reverse strand, counting down.
ATTCCGATGATTTTTTGGCGAGTTTTTGTATAAAAAATAATTTAATAAAGAGGAGATGAAAACATTAAACACTTCATTCAATTTGAATAACTAATCTGGTATTGTATTGTTCTTGCCCTAACTTATTGAAACCGTTCCATATTTAATACAGCCGTAGACATTTCCCGTGGCTTCACAAGTGCTTGTTTTTTTTTGTGCAACCAATTTAATTTTTTTTGTTAATTTTCTTTAAAAAATTCACTAGTGAGGAGAACGCGACTTTTGAATTTTAAAAGTCTCTTCAAATAAGCCCGTATAGCCCCCCTAGAACACATATCCCGGGCCAGTTCCAGTTTTTATACGTCTATATATATATATATATATATATATATATATATATATATATATATATATATATATATATATATATATATATATATATATATATATATATATATATATATATATATATATATATATATATATATATATATACGTACTAAAATTTGGATATGTAGGTTTAAAACAAAAAAGTTATTTCGATTTTTCTCTTAAAACGTCAAAGTCGCCATTTGAAACGTCAAAATTTGAAACGTCAAAATTTGCAACATTTAGGCAAGGAACGTGAAACGAATACCGGTTATGTAGAGAAGATGTAGTAAGAAAAGTGTTTTGCAAACCCTTAAGTTTCAGCTTTAAACGTAATTGTCTCTTTTTCAAAAATATTTGCAAAAAATTCATTTCTCTGACGCTTTGGCAGTAGTTTTAATTATAGAGTTTATCGTTTAATGGACTATAATTTTTAGCTAATGTTTGTAGAAGAAATTCGTTAATGAGGAGACCAACACTTTTGAATTTGGAAAAGATTTCTTCAAATAAGCGCGAACTACCCTTCTTAGAACCCATGTCCGGGGTTAGTTTCAGTTTTTATCTGTTTTCATATCTACACGGTGGCATATTTCTGCAGAAAAGCTCAGTATATCCATTATTGTACAAGATACGAGAAAAATTGTATTATAGTCTGTCTTGAGCTGAATCCTATAAAATTACTTTTACAATCATAGGTGGCCAAAAATTGTTGGTGCTACAAATTTTCTTTTTTTTTAATCGAACACACCTTATTACATTTTTGGATTTTCCATCGAAATAAAATGCATGTTTGTAAGTAAAGAAACTCAGGATGCAGCAAGTGCGTAATGGTAGCGAATTCTCATTATATGTTTCAAATTTCAATAGCTCAGTTTGCTATTAACTTGACGTTCGTTGGCTAGGAAGCAGTTTTTTCGGGAACATTTTGAGTTTATTTTCCATTTTTTTTTAATTTTCAAATAATAAGGTTAATTTGATGAAATATGATAGATTGTTTCTACTATATAGGTTATACTGGTAACCAAATTTCATGCCGGTTTTCTTTAAATAAAGACATATTTGCTATTAAAAATATTTTTATGAAAATTCACTACCACAAGCATTTGCTGTGTCCAGACTTTTAAGTTTATGCGTATGCTATGCGACTAGTTCCCCACTAAATTATTGATTAGAGTAAATAAATAAATCTCTTTAAGGCCAAAAATTCCTATTGCTGCAACCATTGGCAATAGAAACCTGAAATTTTTCAGTGGCTTTTAGTGAATTTTCTTAAAAAAATTAGTGAATTTTCTTAAAAAAAATTCACTAATGAGGAGATCTCGACTTTTGAATTTTGAAAAAATTTCTTCAAATGAGCGCTATTTAGGACCCCTGGAACCCAAATCCGAGGTCGGTTTCAGACTTTATATGTTTATATATATATATATATATATATATATATATATATATATATATATATATATATATATATATATATATATATATATATATATATATATATGTTTATATATTTATGTGTCACACCTATAACTAAAAAAATAATGGACCGATTTTGATAAAATTTGGTGAGTACCTTCCTTTCGCGAGTGGCTTGGATAAGTTCGTTATCCAGGAAAATCCGCCGAGGTTTTCCCGGAAAATTTTGTGTTTTTTTTCGAAAAAAATCCGGAATTAACAAAGTAAGGGCAACGAAATTTGGTACACGGGTTTATATCGTTATATGTAAGCTACCTACCAAAATTTGGCGCTGTCGGTTAAAGGACAAAAAAGTTACAGGCATTTAAAGAAAAATAAATTTGGGTTTTCCTCAAAACGTCAAAGTCGCGATTTTAAACGTCAAAATTGTTAATATTTAGGCAATGAACCTGAAATTAATATGATCTATGGAAGAAAAATGTCTCAAGAATAATGTTTTACAAAGCCTGAGCTCTTAGTTTCAATCGTCATTGTCCTTCATTTTACTAAAATATTCCCAGAAAATTCATTTCAAATAGACCCTTTCTCTTATGCTTTAGCAGTAGTGTTGGCTATAGAGTTTATCGTTTAATGGTATATCATTTTTGTCGAATTATCTTAAAAAATCATTAAAGCGCAATATTTCCGTTATTATTCGAGTTACGAAAAAAAGTTGTATACATTAATTGTAGGGTGTCTTAAGCTACATCTTAAAAAATATTTCCACAATTACAGGGTGGCCCATAAGTCGTTGGTGATTCAAATTTTCTTTTTTTTTTAGTGAATTTTTTTAATCGAACACGCCCTATGTTATTGCATTTTTTTATTTTCCATCGAAATATAATACATCTTTGTAAGAAAAGAAATTCGGGACGCAGCAAGTGCGTTATGGTAGCGAATTTTCATTAAATGCTTCAAATTGTGAATCAATTTGCTATTAACCTATAAGGTTGACCAGAAAACCAGTTTTTTCGGGAAAAATTTAAGTTTACTTTCGGAAATTTTTGTACATTTTCAAACAATAAAGTTATTTTGATGAAATATGGTACATTGTTTCTAATATATAAATTATACTGGTAACCAAATTTGGTGCCTGCTTTCTTAAAAAAACATATTTGCTATTAGAAACATTTTAATGAAAATTCACTACCATAACGCACTTGCTGCGTCCAGAGTTTTTTTCAATATGATATGTGCACCGACGATAATTTTTAGTGAATTTTTGTAGAAACAATTCACTAAGAGGAGATCGCATTTTTTTAATTTTGAAAAAATCGCACAGATAACTCAAAAATAGTGGTTTAATTTTGATGAAATTTGACAGGTACCTTTCTTTTCTAAGTGGCTTGGATAAGGTTGTTATCCTGGAAAATCGGAGCAGGTTTCCTGGACAAATTTTGTGTTTTCGGTTGGAGAACATTTGTATCTCTGTAAATAACAAAGCTATGGCAACCAAATTTGGTACAGAGCTTTATATTATGAAACCACATGCCAAAATATAGAACCATAAGTCTAAAGGAAAAATATAACCATTTAAAACAAAAAAGTTTGGGCGCAACTGGTGATCAGAGAAACGTAGAACAGTAAAATATTGTGTGCTAAACAAAGTCTACTGAATATTACAAAGGCTATCTTTTCTTGCCTCCAAAAGGTCAAGAAGTACAAGAAAAATTACTTTGAAAGTTTTGTAGTTTTTCTTCTGAAAACGTGACGATTTAAAACGTCAAAAGTGATGAGTTTTAACAGACGTTCTGCGCATGGTGCTTGAAAAATATTAAACAAAATGTCTTTAACAAAGTCCTAAATATCTGTTTCAAGTGTTACTCTTCTTCATTTGATAAAATATGTGTAAAAAATCCATGAAATAGAAATTGTTTGCTATCCTAAAGCATAAATTTGCATACGAGCTTATAACCCGTACCTGTCATGTGCCTCATAAGCGAATTTGTTAGAGCGCACGTATGATACTTTAACTCATAGATGACGTATGTGGTAAGTGAAGATTGGAACATGTGATGAGCACTGATAAGTACACTTGGAGAACCCAAATCACCACAACACATTTTAAAAGACCTTACGATCGTTTCACTAACCAAGTTAGCGTCATCAGAGGATGAAAATTTCTAAATACTTAAAAAACTAACATCAACTTATATACCGGATCTCAGGTAAAGAGATCGAACCGAGATGGGACACTAGTCGTAGGCAAATTCCACAGTGTATTGTATTTTTATCGCCGGACAAGGTCTTTGCGCTATCCCTACTGCTTTATCTAAAAAGTGTCCATCTGTAATAGTTCAACGACAGCTAAATTAACAACGATTCCTTTGGCGGCAATAACTGTATACTTATGTTATCGGTAGATCGTGCCGAAAACGTGGGAATTTTATTTAACAAAGCAATCGATCAGGTGACTCGTAATTGGCGCTGGTGAAGTGTTCATACATTTTTTGTTGTAACTATATTTCGCAATATATACGCTTTCGAACCCATTTGGCTGTCCTGGCTTTCTAACATTTTTTATTAATTTCAGATTATCTTTATCAACGTGATGATTATTATCCCAAATATGTCGGGCGACGGAAGACTTATCTATAGTACCGTAACGTAATTGGGATATGTGTTCTTTGAATCGAATTCCAATCGATCTTTTTGTTTGTCCGACGTATTTAAGATTACAACCTTTACAACTTATTTCATAAATTCCCGACATTTTGTCCGCGCTATCCTTGTCTTTTCGCTTACCTAGCAAGTTTTTTAAGGTATTTGTTGTTGAAAATGTTAGCTGTAAGTTGACTTTTTTTTAAAATGCTGTCTAGACCCCTCGGATTCTAAGTTCAAATGGTAAGCAAACAAAGTTTTTTTCTGATTTTTCTCTTCTGAATGTCGTTGATTCCGTCAACATTTTCTTAGTTTTCTGTTTATTGATTAATTTTTTCACTAGGCAAGCAGTGTATCCGTTATATTCGGCCACGTTCCTAATATAATTGCTTGCCTAGTGAGAAAATTAATCAACAAACAAAAAACAAAGAAAATGTTGACAATTTTTAGATAAAGCAGCAGGGATAGCGCAAAGACCTTGTCCGGCGATAAAAATGCAATACACTGTGGAATTTGCCTACGACTAGTGTCCCATCTCGGTTCGATCTCTTTACCTGAAATCCGGTATATAAGTTGATGTTAGTTTTTTAAGTATTTAGAATTTTTCATCCTCTGATGACGCTAACTTGGTTAGTGAAACGATCGTTAGGTCTTTTAAAATGTGTTGTGGTGATTTGGGTTCTCCAAGTGTACTTATGACGTATGTGGACTTAATTTTTTTATTTTGCTCTTCTCGGGCGGCTGAAGTAAAATTTGTCATATTTTCGTCATGTTTTTTTCAATTTCTTTCACAAGAATCATTAAAATTTAAGAATTGGTTGGTTATTTTTCGTCACATTTTTCTTTCAAAGCCTTTCTTGTATAGATAATTATTAGTTATAATAGTATTCTACGAACTAAATAAAGCTCGTTTATTGCTTAAAATAAGAAAAAGCCCTTTCTGAAAGTTTCAATAAGAAAGTACAACAACTTAGGATATAAGTGAATTTTTTTTATTATTAAAATGCAAGTAGGGGGCTAAAAGTACTATCAAAGAATGTTTTTACTATTTTTAACGCCACCAGCTAGTGAGTGCTATTACGAGAGAAAATTAAAAAAGAAAATGTTCGGACCGCCCTAGTGCATGTGTCAAGTATCGGTTAAGCTACACCGAACAAAAAATATAGTATTTGTTTCAAGTGTCTAAAATTGTAGCGCCTTTGAAGATTTAAGAGTGTAATTTGTTTAGAAATAACAAATAGTTAGTTTTGACTCCTTCATTTAATAAATGGTACGCACTGGCTTGAACAAAAGCTGCTATATCTGTATATCAAAAAGGTTGTATATTTGTCTATTTTCATTTGTTTATGAGATTTACTAGTTATCGTTCACAATAGGAAAACATTAAAATCAATTAGGCAATTCTCTATTGTCTATTCTCCCAGTTTAAATACTTTCTCATTTAAATTACATGGTGTGAGAAGCTAAATAATAAACAATTATTCAACATTTTTTATGTGTGTTGGAACTGCACATGGGATGTCTTGGACGAGGTTTATTGACATAAACGATCTTTTGTTTATTCTTCGCGTTGTTTGTGCACTTCTACTATGCAATGCATAATAACTGATTGTTATTTTATGTATATTTTATTTGATGCATTTACAATTGTGTGTCACTTAAGTGTGTTGTTATTCTTAGCTTGTAAGTAATTTTGCTTGACTTTTATTAGTATTTTTAAGTAACTAATTTGGTGATTTTGTTCCAGGTAAGTGCATTTTTATTATCAGCAGCTGTTTTTACCTTTAAATGGTAAGTTTATTTTCTTTGTACAGAACCAAATGATTACTGGGTGGCTTAATAATAATAATTTGGAACATGAAGGTAATCCTGTGGTAAGCACTTCAGGGCTACTAAAAGATTAGATGATTGTATAAATAATGAACTTCGCGTAATGATGGAATATAGATAAACCTGTTAAAACCGAAAAAATTAAATAACATGTGATGCAGTAAAAATTAAAACATGTAATACACTTAAAATAATCACAAAAAGTGGATACCGGGAAACATTTTTGGAAAATGTAGTGCTAATCTTGGCTCCCAAACGAATAAAACATAAAAATGGTTACAGAATAAATATTTAAACTAATTATGAATATAAGAATAAATTATTTGCAAGATTGATAAGGTGAACATTTTTATTCGTACTCATTTAACGAAAACCACTGCACCCTTCTAAATAGAAAGTTAATGTGTTTGTTCAATTTCTAACAATTTTCGTTTTTTGGCAACTTAATATCAGGTACAAATGTAACAGTATTTATAACGCATTTACTTATTGTTTTATTTTATAGTTTGTAGTTTTAAGAACAATCATTTGCATAATTGTATGGCACAACGTATAATTAATATAACATGATTAAAAAATAAAAAGTCTGGAGGCAGCAAGTGCGTTATGGTAGCGAATTTTTATAGAAATAATACAGACTTGAAAATTATATATATATATATATATATATATATATATATATATATATATATATATATATATATATATATATATATATATATATATATATCATTGAAACTAACCTAGACAATTCTACAGTTTAGCACTCCTTACCGACGAGATTCTTGTGTTCGAGTCTACGTGGTGTTGATCACATCATTCTGAAGTCCCATGTCCAATTCCTTTGAAATATAATCTCTAACGCAGACCAGATTTGTTACTGTAGATCGACCCTTGATACAGCCGTGCTGGTTACTGCTAATAAGGGTCTTCACGTTGAACTAAAAAAAGTCATGTATTACAAACTAACTTTAGGAAAATTGTTCAATATGACAATCTGTCTATGATTTTCTACCACCGATTTCTCCATTTTTTTAGGCACAGATATACATTTGGCTTTTTTGAACAACATTGAAACTAACCTCGACAATTCTATAGTTTAGCTCTCCTTACCGGCCAGATTCTTGTGTTCGAGTCTACGTGGTGTTTCCACTCCCTTTCTCTTTATCGACTTAATTAAGTATTATAAGACGCATTATTCTTAAATTATAATTTTCTATATATAGTTCACTGTTTTGTGGCTCCCTCATGACCTTCTTATGTATATAAAATTAGGTAGCACGTGGAATACATTTAGTTTTTTGTAAATATTATGATAAAATATACACACGTAGGGTACCTTAAGTTTTTTTATGACAAAATAAAAAAAAGTCTATGAAATAATTACAATTTTATCTGTGATTGGCAAGGTCTGAATTATATTATATATATATAATTATATATATATATATATATATATATATATATATATATATATATATATATATATATATATATGTTGTATATAAGTCGAGCCACAGTATAACAGAACGTTATACTGTGGTCGTCTGGCTACGCGACGACAGCGGCATGTCAGCCAACGGCACGGTTGACATTCAACGAGTTTCTCGCACAATTTAAATATATGTTATTATTAGTTAATATTCGTATTATAGTTGCTGCTAGAATAAATATTGGTTGTATAATGTAATTAGTCGTAACAGTGCCACCACTACATACACAACAAATTGGCGACGAGTTGGTCTAACCCAGCGGGAACCATGTCGAATGAAGAAATGACACAAGTATTTGGGCAGCTTGTAAGCGCTCTAAAAGCTATACAAGAAAACCAACAACTACCACTTAATCAAAATCGAGAATATACACCAATTACGAGAGAAGTTTTACATCCGTACGATGAGAATAACGAAACCTTTGAATCATATTTACAGCGCCTAGATAATCACCTGAAATTACGTGGTGCAAACGACCACACACCAACTGATGACAAGCTTTGTGTTTAGATATCAATAGGATGCCTAAGTCCCAAGATATATCAAACTCTCACGAAATTAACTGCACCAGATTTACCAAATACAAGAGACTACAAATCGTTAGTTAAATTGTTGCAAGAACATCTATCTCTGAAATCAAGTGCCATTGCTGAACAGCATAAATTTACTTTACGTTTGCAGCATGAAGGAGAAATAATTGCTGATTATGTTGCAGAATTGAAGAAGATGACAACAAACTGCGAATTTAAATGTGAAGAATGTGGAAAAGCTACAATTAACACTCATCTTCGAGCCCAATTTATAAGAGGAATTCGTAATAGCGAAATTCGTGAACGACTTTTGCAAGAGAAATCTTCAGTAACATTCAAGGACATCGTTCAAATTACACAAACGATTGAAATGTCCAGAAAGGAAGCTATTCAGATGCAAAACATGAGGGAAACTACAAATTACAATTATTCTGTTAATGCAGTTCGAAAATGCAATCCTAAAAATCTACTGCAGGGCCCAGTAGACCACCAAGCTATTCAGAAGCACAAAATAAAGCGAGAAGATATAAAGAAGTTAGAGAAAAATGTCTAAGGTGCGGTAAGGACAACCACGATGCACAATCAACCAAGGGTTGCGGTGCTATCGGGGCGGCAAGGCCGCGGACGAGCACTGAGGGAACAAAAAAAAAAAGGACAACCACAGAGCTAATAAATGCTTTGCAAAAGACCTTCACTGTACAAGCTGCAATAAGTCAGGTCATGTTGAAGTGGTCTGTCTACAAAAAGAAGCAAGACATGAAAAAGCAGACTCGGAAACCAAAGAAGACTTATTTGCAATGAATGAACTCATGGTATGTAATTCAATCAATACAGAAAAAATAATGTTGCCTCTGAAATTGAATGATAAACCTATTGAAATGGAACTCGATACAGCAGCAGTTTCTTTAATATCATACAAACTATTCAAAACTATTTGCCCAAATTCAGCATTGAAACAAACACACATTAAATTGAAGACTTACACTGGAGAAATCATTCATCCTTGCGGAACTGTCAAAGTGTTTTTTCGACGATATTGCAATACAAGGTAAAACACCTACTGAACTACTCAGTCGATTACGAATAGTACTACAACGGCTTAAAGAAAACGGTCTACACATAAACAAGAAAAAATGTGAATTTTTCAGGAACAGTATCCATTGTCTGGGTCATATTATCGATAAAAATGGATTACATACATCACCAGACAAAATTTCAACAATAACAAAAAGTCCTAGACCACATGATGTGTCACAGTTAAAAGCCTTCCTTGGGCTCATCCATTACTATCAACGTGTTGTGCTTAATCTATCAACGAAACTAAAAGAACTAAAATAACTACACACTGCACACACAGGTATGGTAAAAATGAAATCTGTAGCAAGAATTTATGTCTGGTAGCCTAATATTGATACTGATATAGAATAAATGGCAAAGAACTGTATGAGGTGCTGCAATACTATGAACAACCCATCTCAAGTTGGTGTACACCTTTGGGAATATGCTCAGATCCCCTGGCAACGAGTTCATGTTGACTATGCTGGGCCCATTTACGGTACCTACATCTTCATATTGGTTGATTCGTACTCTAAGTGGGTGGAAGCTATTCCGACCAAGTCTATAACTGCTACAGTAACTATAAGAATTTTTCGCGAAATATTTGCACGGTTTGGATTCCCCTACACATTAAGCCGGCTGAATTTGAATTTTTTTTACGAAACTATGGTATTCATCATAAAGTGTCTGCGCCGTACCATCCTGCCACTAACGGCCAGCAGAAAGATATGTCCAAACTATCAAGAGAAGTCTACAAAGCCAATTAAGTGATGAACCTGATTTGAAATTTAATCTTCTGAGATTCCTAATGCAATATCGGAAGACTGCCAATACTGCGACCAAAGCCAGCGCTGCTGAGCTGATGTTTAAACGCAACATAACAACTCGCATTGATTTAGTAAGAAAAGATCTCAATTTCCAAATGACCGAGAGTAACCTAGTGAAGAATGACTACAAAACAAGAAACTTTGAAATCGGAGAAAAAGTACATGTAAGGAGTTATAATAACCCAGAAGTGAAATGGTTATTCGGTACCGTATACAAAAAGAATGGGCGACTTCATTATGATGTACTTGTAAATGGAAACATTCAAAATAAGCATGTGGATCAGTTGCTTCGACATTCTGGTAAAATACCAGAAATACACAGACCTTTCAATTTGTCTGAAGACGAAAACATCCAAAGTGATCGAGAATGCGACCGTCTTCCTAACACTCGTATCCTTCCGAATACAGTAGATGACACTGTAGCTATACCTGCACCAGAAGCTGAAATTGAGAACCCTGCCAATAGTGGACTAGATTCAAATCAACCTGTACCTCTAAGAAGATCGACTAGAACCAGACGTGCGCCAATTCGCCTTAACTTATAAGTTACTGAGAGGACAGTGTTATATACATAGACTTATAATAAAAGGAGACTTGACTATTCATTCATAAATAGCCATTTGTTTTGTAACAACAATTAGCATAAGTGGAAAAGAGATGCAAGAGAGAGAGACCACATAACATTCCGACTCTCGACAACGTCGCAAATAATTCCGACTCGTGTTTGTTATGCCACCAGTGAAAAAATAAATCCAATTTTCCACACACCTGACACTGGCGAACCATGTTCTAATGTTTATAGATAAACTTTTCTTTAAATAACACAATTAAAATTAAAAAACTCACTAATACAAAAATTCCGACTGCTAGCAACACCGCCTAGAAGAGTTGTAAAATTGGGCGGCCGATGACTAATGACAGAAATGTTGACTGGAAGAAGTGAACAGGGTTGCCGCTTGATATTGAGAATCTAGCATTACCGCATCTTCATAAATTTTATATTTATTATCAAGCATCAGATACAGCAGCTCTATTGATATACTTATTGTACCTATAGGAGACTGTTATAAATAATAGCTTCACTATGAAATAGGGACAAGACGCTTTTATTATTTAATATTATAAATTAAATTTTGTGTCATAAGCTGAAAACATTGGGCGTGAACGAACGTTTGGCAACAGTGTTAGGTAAAGCGTAGTAAAATTATACAGTGGACCATACAATCGCCCAAATACATTAATATGTTATCAGATCTCTGATTGCTTTAAAATGTAAATAATTGTATCTCTATTCTTTATATATCTATGGTTATATATAAGTCGAGCCACAGTATAACAGAACGTTATACTGTGGGCGACTGGCTACGCGACGACAGCGGTTTGTCAGCCAACGGCACGGTTGACATTCAACGAGTTTCTGGTACAATTTAAATATATGTTATTATTAGTTAATATTCGTGCTATAGTTGCTGCTAGAATAAATATTGGTTGTATAATGTAATTAGTCGTAATTGTGCCACCACTACATACACAACAATATATATATATATATATATATATATATATATATATATATATATATATATATATATATATATATATATATATATATATAATGATTTATTTATTTACAAAGCTCAACGGAATACCGTAAAGAAAGAGCTAGAATACAGCCAAGAAAAAATATATCATTTTAACAAAGTATCGAGAGAAACATCATAAAATACGAGATTAACAAGTACAGAAAAGTATGTCTATCTGCAAGCTATCCTATGTACAAAAGACAAAATATAAATAAGTACAGTAAGTTACATCCATTTACATGCATAACAGACATACATATGAATACACATGCACAAATTCATACTCATTCAGCAGTAACGGTCCTTAGTTCGCCAGTTCGTTCACTGCCGCGGCCGTGTCATGCGAAGTTATTTTCGTTTATTAGTGTTTTCCTTGATGTACAACAATTCTACAGAAAAGACAGAGTTTTTCCACTTGTTACGATGAACAATGCAATCAAGATAAGTGATGAAACCATCCCCATCAATCCTACGACTATTTTTCAAAGAATCTCAATTGCTAAACAATCTGATGAAGAAAATGAAGAGCTCTTAAAATACGAACTGTGCCCTTATCCGCTGCCTCCTTTTGACGACTATGGTATAAGAAAAGAAAGCAAGTCTGCTTTTTACAAAGCATACACACCAATTGAATAGGTAAATCTCCAAAGAATTGTGCACAACAGCATAACACTGTGGTTATTGTGGATGAAGATGTAGATTCGCTGGTGATCATGATTGGTCGTTGTCTGTGTACACTCAAATGTATACTTTATGAAGCCGGGCAAAAGGAAAGTTTCACAACCCGTTTTCTCTTCTGACTGCCAACCAGACCAATTCATCAGTGACAACATATTGTTTTTCCATACCATGGACGAATGTGAGATAACTTCGCTCTCGTTCAAAGTAGGAAATATAAGGTTTCTCTAAACTCTTAAGAAAAACGCTGCTCTAACCAAGACCATTGAAATTTTTGAAGATTCTACGGCACATGTTGACGGTGTTACTGATGCTTGTCTTACATTTTTCACTGCATTGTACAAATTGCTTGACAGGAAGGCACGTCTTTGAACAAATTGAAGTATAAATGCTACCTTAGGTCTGCATATAGAACAACAGCGCATTTGACGTCCCTACATCCTACCGAGTCTGCAGCACAGCAACATTTGTTGAGAGTATTATTTTAGGTACAACATTGGCTTGGAAATTATAAAGATCTTGAGCAATGGGGTTGGAAGAAAACCAAAGGTGGTCTGCAGCCAGTTCCAACGCTACAGCCACCAGCACCAGAAGCTGTTTTAAAACTTATTTTTGCAAAGGCATGAAGAGCTGTCAGAACAACTGTGGATGCAAAAAAGCAGGCACTAACTGTTCCAATATGTACCTGAACTGCAATAACAGCTGCAATAACATGCCTGTTGCAGAAATGGAAGAAGAAGCAAATGATGACCCGGATTTCCGTGATTTACTTGAAGGTCACTATGCATAAATTTTTGCGGGCAAAATTTCTATTGGACGACTCCGGATTCTGGTCCAGCACACACAAAAACATAAAATAAACCATTAAAAACAATTACACCAGCACTTTCCACTTCAAACTACCATTTGACTGGACTAAATAGAGACTAGTTTAAAAGGTCCTTTTTATAGAACATTGCGACTCTACTTGGCTCTTTAGTTTTGGTTAGCTCTGACAATTTTAAACAAAGCCTATTTGAAGGGAAAACTGAACTGTAAGAGTCCGTGCTAATATACTGATGTTATTTTTCTGTGCGGCTGTCTTAAATTCTTGGAATTCAGAGTATTTAATTAAATAATTCTAGATTTTGTGGTGTTCGGTTTCGGGATCACCAATATTTTGCGTAAGTAAGGCGACAGTGGAGGAACATAAATTCGTGGTTACACGAAACATCTGAATTGTATGCCTTTTATCTGCTGCATTCTAATTAGGAATTTTTTAATTTTGACTTTGAGAACTGGCTCATTCAGTCACTGTCAATCTTCAAAATGAAAAGGATGCATCTACCTTGCTTTTCACAATGGCAAAACCTGTCTTAAGAATGTTAATCTAATAAATAATTCTCTTTTATCTCTCTATACACTTGCTGTTTACTAAAAATATATATTAAAATTAAAACTTACATACATATCCACCCACACACCTACGCGAGCGCATATACACTCATGTATACGCACTCACGTCAATAGGCTTTATACGTCCAGTACTTAACACTAGGTGCAGGGCAGAAAATGCACATTATTTCTTCATGTGGACATACACACACATACATATGCATGCACACATCTACGCTACATGTGGTTGCAGGAGAAACACTAGGACACTTTTCACACCAATGGAGCCTGTCATGGTGACTTTTTAACATAATGGGGAGGCTGCGGTCAAAAGAGGTTAACACAAGGAAAGACACAAAGAAACTTAGTTTTATCTCTCTGACTATACATTAATCTGCTAAGTTTATTTAGTATCCCTTAAGACTATATAGTATATTGCCACTAGTACAATATTTATTGGAACAGTCCAATTTTCAGAATATCAGCTTTTTACTAAGAGCTATATAAACCTAGCTAACTTAGAGTCTTTAACAAAACACATGAAAGCTACCATGACAGTTTTATTATAAACAGCTTCATACATAAGTGATGTTACATCAAGTGAAAAGGAAACATTGTATTCTATCAAATTATAAAATAATATTTTTCTTTGTTCATGATGCATAATACAGGAAAAAATCAAGTGATTCAAATCAGATGGACTGGTATTGTCGCATGAGCAACATGGATGGTCCTAAACTTTTATTTTATACAAATGAGACTTAAAAGCACCATGGCCTATGATAATTCTGTTAAGTGTCGTAGACAATTACCTAGGAAACAACAGTTCTTTGTAAATGGGATGTTTTCTTAGATTAGGGATGATACTACTGAAGTGCTTGTTACAGCTACTTTTCAACTTATTCCAATGATCTTGCCATCTTATATTACACACATGTTTTACTTGCGGAAGTAGATCTCTGTTACTGTAAAATCCATGTTTACAACCTGTTATCGTTGCTTTTTTAGCAAAATAGTCGGCCTTTTCATTACTCTCAAGCTTTGAGTGCCCTTTACCCACATGAAAGTAACTCGTTTGTGCTGTTGTTCCAAGACCTCTAATTGATAAGCAATATCACATATTACCCTGGACCGATATATAGCATTTTGAAGATTCGATAGAAATAATATAATTATTTAGTATAGGCGCATATATGCAAAAGATGTAGAATGTATGCTGACAATAAATGTGATGTTATTGTTATTAGTAGTATTATAATAGTGTGATATCGTACCGCTTATATCATATTTTAGTAATCCTATAACGCCCGAATTCCTGTATCAAATATTGTTTTTTCAATGTTTCATGGTAAAACCTAATAAAATATTTTGATTTACAATTCAAATAAGCGCTTAATGATGACTTTTTTAGCAGTTGTTTGTAGTTGGCTGTGTAATTATATTTGTCGTCACTAATTTATGTAAATTAAAGTCTAACCCATTGTCTCTTCTACCTGGATGCAGCAGTTCAATAACCCCTTATGTAGGAATGATATCACAGCCTAATGCTAAATTATGTTTAATTAAACTTCATATTTGGTAATATTTTGAACAACCACTCACTCCCAGGAGCTTAAGCCCTTCATAAAACATACTTTAAAGACGAAAATCTTAACGTCAGATAAAAACATAATTAATAGCTGTGCGCGCTAGATAAGTCAGAGGTATTTCTACACTTTAATTTCATTAGAGTGTAAACGACATAATTATCTCTATTATAAATGACTTTAAATTTATCATTCCTTATTTTTGTAAGTGGATTACATTCAAATCAAGTCGGCGTGGAAAGTAAGTGCACGGTTATGCAAGTGCAAGATGAGACTACCGAGATAAACGTAACGTTGAGCTGTGGTTTGGTGCTTTTTTATTTCCAGATTTATCTCGTGACAAATGTGGCAATGATTGTCGGTGTTTTTTCTGCGAGGCGACGAAATGTGGGGGCTTTGTTGGGCTGCTTGCACTCCTCTTTGTTCAATGTTAAATTATAATTTTGAGCGTTACATTTTGTTGAACTGTGTCATATTATATTTATTAATTCTGTTTTACAAGATTGTGTTAGCATTAAGTAAAGTTTGTAAATATAAGAATGTAGTGAATAGAGATGTAGATACTTCTTTATTGGCTTCACAAGTGCTTGTTTGTTTTCTATAGCTGGTTTTGCATTTTACAGCATCGTCAGGAGAAAAAATGTTTTGTGGCTAATGATTCTCCAAACTGCGATACCGGTTGCAGAGAAGTAAACAGGCACATGTTAATCCAGAGAAAAAGTCTTTGAACCTGTATTTAATATAGAACGGTGTCACTAAGTAAGGGCAACAACAATTATTTTTTTTAATTTCAACAACACACCACGAGGGCTTACAGCCTAAATACTATAGTACCGTGGGTGTAGACAATGAGGAAAGAGGCATCTTGTTAATTCTGGACTTGAAGGTTTGGAGGTTCGGAGGAGAAGGAAAAACATGACCCGGCAAGGAATTCCACAACTTGGAACTCCTCGGGACGAAAGAACGGACACAACAAGATGTTCTATATCTGGTAACCTGGACAGTAAAAGGGTGCATTCGCTCTGTACCCCTGGTAGATCTGTTGGGGGCAGCAGGTGGCGGAACTATGGAGGAAAGCTCCTCTGAGCAGTGCCCGTGCAGATATCTATAAAAGAGAGAGAGGTCACCAACGGCACATCGGTGGGCAAGGGATGGCAGCCTTTGAGTGGGGGTAGGGTCACCGATGAGACGTATAGCTCTCTTTTGAATGGAGTCCAGGATAGCGAGTGTAGAAGCGGCAGCGGCACCCCAGATGTGGGAGCAGTATTCGAGGTTTGGCCTTATTTGTGAAGTATATAAGGTATAGAGATTAGCTGGTGAAAAGTATTTGCGAGCCCGGAAGAGGAAACCTATTTTTTTAGCAGCCGCTTCTGCAATTGATGTGACATGTTGGTGCCAATTAAGATTTCGATCCACAGAAATGCCAACAAGAGAAAAGGACTCATTGCTTTGAATAACTTGGTTGTTCATTGTGATGGGTCTAGGGCTTTTGTGAGAAAGAAAGCAAGACTTAGTTTTGGTGGGGTTGAGTTGTACAAGATTTCTACTTCCCCAGTCTAATATTTTTTAGAGATCCACGGAGACAGAACCCTCCATGAGTCTGCGATCCTCATCTAATTGGGCTAAAGAGACAGGCTTAGAATATTGTATATTTGAATGGAGGGTGCTGTCGTCCGCGTAGCTGTGAACTGGGTTGTATGTGCTAGAGAGGAGGTCATTGATGTGGAGTAGAAACAAAGTAGGGGCTAAAGCTGAACCTTGAGGAACTCCTGCATTAATTGAATACAGTTTAGAGGAATGGCCATCCACAACAACAGATATGCTCCAGTTGGAGAGGAAATTTGCTGTCCACATACATAGTTTTGGTGGTAGGCCATAGGCCGGAAGTTTATTAAGCAGCGCTGCGTGCCAGACCTGGTCGAATGCTTTGGATATGTCTAGAGCAACAATCTGGGATTCACCGTGTTGTTCCATGGACTTGTTCCAAGAATGGGTGACAAAGGAAAGGAGATCGGCAGTCGATCTGCGCTGACGGAATCCATACTGCCTGTCGTGGATTAGACTGTGTTTTTCAAGAAATTTTAGTAATTCGGTGTTTATATACTTTTCCATCACTTTAGAGACGACTGAAAGGAGAGAAATAGGCCTGTAGTTGCTAGGAAGCGCTTTGGATCCCTTCTTGGGGATGGGTTGTACTCGAGCAGTTTTCCAGTTACTAGGAAATATGCCTTTATTATAAGATATCTAAAACAGACGAGTCAGGACAGGAGCAAGTTCTGGTGCGCATTTTTTGAGAACAATTGCTGGGATCTCGTCAAGGCCAGAGGCTTTCCTGGTATTAAGAGAAGAGAGCATCTTTCGTACCTTTTTAGTTTTGAAAATGATATCCGTCATTTTATGCGCAACATTGGGGACTGTTGGTGGTTGAACATTATTTAATAGAAGAGTATAGGATTATTTTTATATTTTGCTTGTTTCTTTATTTATTTAAATTCTTTAATCATAGAGTAATACGATTTTATTATCATGAAAGTTATAAACGTTTATTGTGCAAAATTCTCAATCCCGACAGAATCGCCAAAATTTATTACGTTAAAGGTGCCAGTTCTTTTGGGATGTGGTATGTACCTCTAATAAGAGGGGGTATTAATAAATTATAATAAATAAAATATATTTGTCTTCAGTTAATATCTGCTATCAATTAATTGATTTATTCTATAGTTTTTTCTATTTCTGAAATTCTTACATGCTCAGTTGCAGCACACTAATAAAATTGTTATAGACTGTCAAACACTGACCTAATAATATCTAACATTTTAAATTCTAATATCGCTTAATAAACAATGGACTGTCACTTTGTTATTAAATTAACTATGTCTAACAGGACTTTAGTATGGACATGATATCTTTCACAAAAAATGCACGTGCAGTGTTGTTTACATAAAAAAAATCATACAAATGTTAATATTGTCGGCATTTGTGAACTATAAAGACGTTAGGTAAAAGGTAAATGTAAGATGCTTACTGGTAATTAGGCCATTGCTGACCCTTTTTGCTCATCTAAACTAGCCTACCCTCCACCTTAAGCTCGATCTAAACGACAGCAGTGATTTGAAAAATCATCCGCTGCCGGTGAGTCTCGAAGTGTCATCCCCCGAGTCCGAATTGGAAAGTCTGAATTGACTTTCCCGCACGGCCACGGAGGCGCCTTAGACGTTAGGTAAGTAAACCTTTAAACTTTATAAACTATATATAATTAGGATGAACGTGTTCTCTACTTAATTAACTTTGCAACTTATCTGTCTTGCTACAAGTTCCTTGGCCATCATTGAAATTACCAATTACATAACTCCAGTGTATGGGTCGACCACTAGCAACCACCGTCAATGAAACTCCAGGCTTTCAGAGAACCAAGGAATTACATTTGACAGCTTACACTCAAAATTCCTTAATAAAAGCTTTCACCACTATACCAGACTTTGAGTGCAGCCATAAGATAACAGGATAAATGAATGAAAACACCCCAGAAGGAAAAAAAACTACAAAGTGTTAAACTACTATTAGCAACATGTATCACATAAAACTGCAATTACGTACCAAGGCCCAAAGTTTTTCCTTTATTCAAATAGAATACTAGGTTATCTAATATCTAAAAGTAATTGTTCCAACAGTAATTACTTTTATATTCAATTTATTCTTTAACCAAAAGACAATGAATCGACCACAATTAATGAAAACTAAATCTAAAACCTGTTCAAAATTGTTGGAATTCCAAGTTTTTCTTGTTTGGTTATAAGACCGGCAGATAAAAATACGAGAAATAAAATAAGTTAAATTGAAAGGAGGCTCCAGGGACGACACTATTGTTTTGTTATTAAAACGCAAAACATTAAACGAACAATAGATTTTCTACTATTGACAATAGACTACTACTACTTAATATTACTACTACTACTACTACTACTACTACTTTTGTGTTAGGTGTTGTTTATGTGTCCAGTGCTTCAGAGGAAGTTTGATAAAGTTATATTAAACATCCGTTTTTATGCCTAGTTTTAGATATTTATATACGGTGTGATCAGACCATAACATGTTATAAAATAACCTTTCAACTAGTTTACACCGCGGAATCATAGCATACGCTGTAAAAGTCAAATCTATTATATATTATGTAAACCATACAAAAAAAGTATGGGCGCAGCAAATGCGTTGTGATAGCAAAATATGTCTTGTTTTTAAAATAAGGACATTTGGTTGGCAGTATAACCTATATAGTACTAAAAATGTACCATATGTCATTAAAATAGCCTTCTTGTTTCAAAAAGTACAAACAGTTGCCGAAAATAAACTTAAAGTACCAGAAAAAACTGGTCCAATTTTCCTGGCCAACGAACCTCGTTTAGCTATTTACACACTTGCCAAGATATAATTATTCAAAAACAGCTTTAAGACCAAAATTTAAAAAAAAATCAAAAAGTTGCAAAAAGTTCTTTTGCAAAAAAATCACCATTTTTTTTACAGAAATTGCCTTCAGTAATGTTACACTAAATTATATTTTTCACAAAAAATCGATAACTTACTAAACATGTATTATTAATTACCAACATAGCACAAAAATAATTTCTA
Source organism: Tillus elongatus (assembly GCA_964006375.1). Lineage (NCBI taxonomy): Eukaryota > Metazoa > Arthropoda > Insecta > Coleoptera > Cleridae > Tillus > Tillus elongatus. Next base: position 57,514,297 of record OZ023263.1, on the reverse strand, counting down.
CAGCAAAACTAAAAACATTTCTACGAAAACTTCTAAAATTCAGCCACTATTTGAGAGTGCCTGTATACGGCAGCTCGATTTTTTCGACGAGTAATACAAACAAAAAAAGCTCTCCGAATGCGTCATTTCCATGAGGCTTCGCTATCTATTGATAAAAACGCCGTATCACAATTTGTGATGTGTTTGAAATATGTGCCAAAAACGTGAAAAATTGGCGACGGGTTTCTTGTCGCCGCCACCGCCCTGGACGGAGCCCAAAGCCAGCCTGAAGGAACCGGAATGCTCGCTTGCCCTTCGTCTGTACCAGACAGTTGGAGGCGACGGCCGATTTCAGGTATTTTCTAATGAAACGGTGCCACCTTATCGGCATCCACGTTGTAGTTGGCGGTGATGTGCTTCTTGATGGCCTTCAACGCTGAACCGCCATGTTCTTTGAGGTCCGTGATCGCTTTGCCCACCATCTCGGATGTCTAAGGATGCGACGGTTGCGACCTGGTATTTTTCACTTTGTTTTCCTTCTTTGCTTTTGCACTTTTCGTCAGAGCTTCTGCGGCTGGAGGAGATTGAACCGCCGTATCTGTCATTTTCGTGATTAGCTTGACGGTATCACGCGAGAATAGGAACGACTTGCTGCGTGCACGAGTAGGTACTGAAAAACTGGAGATAATAGATGGTATTCAAACTTCTCATATAGAATAGTTTCTGTAATACAAACAAAAAAGTATTAACCCCTGAAGATGGTTCAGAAAAATCGAAACGCGTAGGGTTTTTAAAATAAAAACTATCTGGAAGTAAAGCCCTTAATTTACGCTTTAATTATGTTATCCCCAGACGTATTGACGTTTACAAATTATAGCAATTATTAAAAAAAACAGACACTTTTGTGTCAAATTTATGTGCCATAAAAGATTTTAATTTATTCGTGTACAAAATTTTCTTGCTCGCTTACAAATTGAGAAAGTGTGATATTACTAAATAGCAAATTAAAACAAATTTGGTTGTCTGCGGAACACCCACTTTTAAATTTATATTCATCCTTTCAGATGTTTAGTACTGTGTAATATTTTGCATACGTGTTTGCATGTATAAATAGATCTGTGCTCGAAAAAATCTTCATGATTGATAGAATGGCAGATGTCCACAGAAGATGAGAACACCTCGGGACAACCACACCCCTCTGAACTCATTCATTCATTTGAAAAATATCACACCAGCCTTAAACATGTGATTATAATCGTTGGAACAGAGGAAGTCTGGACATTTTACAGAACGTGCATATTTCAAAATGCTTTCGTTTCATTCCTTGTGTTGTCTTCTAAATTATAGTGAATGACTTAGGAGATATATTTATATTTTGTAGCACACAGAGACTCCTAAAATTTTATTTGATAACATAAGCTGAATTTTGTTCAAATAATGCTATTAAAGTAGTATTTTATTACATCGTTTAAGTAAAACAAACAAAATGAAATGTAATCTTATTTTTCTTTTATTCTTTTTTCTAAAAGACTAAGGCTGGACACCATGGCTTGAAACTGAAACAAAAAGCAAAGTCACCCCAAAGACCACTAAAATAATAACAGATATTTATGCGCTACCTTTCTTTTATTAATAGCTTGGACAAGTTCGTTAGCCAGGAAAACCGTACAAGGTTTTCCGGGAAAATGTTGAGTTTTCTTTGAAAAAAAATATTTAGCTCCGAAAATTACTAATTACAAATTTTAATGAAATGTAGTGGATATGTTGTCTTGGGAAAGACCTTACTACACACAAAAATTCAACTTTCTAAGTTTATATAAAATTGAGTTATTCAAATTTGAGGCATTTAATAAAAATTCACTACCCTAACGAAATTGCTGCGCCCCGAACTTTTTCAATATCAACAATAACAAAATGATAATTTCAGACTCAAAGGATTCGATCGCATAACCTTCTGCTTAGGAGGCAAGGGCGATGTCCCTGGCGCCATCTAAGTATACTTCAACTAACGTTTTATTTGTGTGATACTTTAGATCGGCTCATTCCAGTTGCTCTGGTACTTACAAAAATATAGCGTTTTCACAAAGTCTCTATTAGCGAATTTTTCTTAATGAAAATTCGCTAATAAAAAGCGAATAAAAGTGCATATATTTTACATTGTGGAACAGCCAAATGTACGTCTCCTACGCTAATATCGATGTGTTTTTTATTGTTTCTTATTATCAAGACAGAAACGCGATTAGTTAATATTTACTGTGTTGTAGCGATGCTCGTCAATCAGATGAATTTATTTTTTTTACTGTTAATTTTTTTTAATAAACTTTAAAACCATAGCATTTTTGGATTGCGAATAATGAGACCGTTCAAATTAGGTATCACAAGCCCCTACTGCCTATTTAAAAGTGTATGGGTTGCAACTGTTACTCGAAGGGGGTTGAATGTAGGCATGCAGTTTTCACGTTGCAGGATGTCATTTTTAATCTAAAATTGACATGCTTCGGGATTTTTTTTAAATGAATCGCTGAGTTCAAATACAGTATAAGTTCAAAAATGGCGGTTTTTAGTTGACACAGCCAAAGTATTTAAAATGGGTCTCTATCGATTGCGCTAAAAACAGTACTCTAAACCCTACCGTTATGCCGCTACGCACTACGTATTTATGGCGATGAGTCGAAGAACAGTACAAGTCCAGGACATATACTGTTCTTAGACTCAACGCTTAACACGACAGCTATGGGTGTATGCATTCTTAATATGAAAGATAATACTGGCATCTTTTATACCTATCATGAACGTCCAGTTTGATGAAGTATATACCTTTCTAAACAATTACATACAATCTCACATTTCTGCAGATATTACCGGACTACACATCCTTTCTGATGGATGTCCAGGACATAATCGTAATAATACTTTGTTTCTAAGGCTAGATGTATTCTCACCACAATTAGAACCGCATACCGTTTTATTTCTAATTAGAGATCGTCAGTACGGCATACTAATTACAGCGAAAACACACCTAAACGTAATACGGCTATGGTAGCCAGCCTCCTAGCACATTGTGAGATGTACGAGAGAGTCGCCATCTCGGTGCGGAACCAGGTAGTATGTTGTCACGACAGTTCCAAATAATACAAAATGTTATAAAATAGAGCCTGTGTACAACCAACTAACAATTTTGTAAATTGTCAGCCTTGGCATTTCTTCCCTAATATAGGTACAATGTATGTAAGGCTAAATGTATTCTTATCATAATTAGAATCGGCGGGTCTAATTATGGTGAGAATGTTTTAACAATGGTTTTATATTCCCCATACTTTTAAGCTTCTGAAACAAAATATTGCTAGCCCCCTCCTTACTTCTCCATAGACAATCTATAAAAAATACATTGATATTAACGCAAAAAAACAATCGCCGATATCAAGAAAGTACTGAATTATATAGCTGGCGAAACTTTGGAGTTCTACTATCACGTTATATCCTGACCGACAACGACTAATAATGAAAAAGACTAAAAATAGCTATCAACTTTACTGAAAACATATTCCATATTCAATATTTGTAAGAGAAAATGCTATGTAAAGCTTCTGAATAAAACCTAATTTGATATATTTTGTTTTTATGAGGATCAGTGACTTTTCCCTATTTAAACTCCTTGAATCCACAAAATCTTTTTTCGTGCAAATTGATTGAGTTCAAGAACAGTATCAGTCCACCTTGTTTTTTTTTGGTTATTTTCTTTTCAATTTTACTTCCACATCATCACAACGTGTTTTTTTTTGCTTAAACGTCGTAAAAAGTATGAGAACATATTGACAGGCCGAATAGCTCCATTCGCGAGGTGAGTAACCTCTAGAATCGGACTAGGAGGTCGCGGGTTCGAGTCCCGTATTTAGACAGTGTGTCTTTTTCACTCGAATGTGGAAAGGTCGGCTTCTAATGTGTTATGGGTGGTGTCCTTTGTCTATATCTCTGTGTAAGCTTCCGCCGCACCAGTCAAAGACTTCTGGGTGTGGAGTTTGTCTACTGCAGTGTTATTATTATTATTATTATATATAAAACATGATTTTGAAATTTTTTTGTCTGTCGTTCTGTATGTCTGTCTGTTTGTAGCCACGATAACTTTATAGCGAATTGAGATATCATCTTCAAATTTGGTACACAGTTAGCACTGGACAAGCCAACGGTTCGGATTGTTTTTGGGAAATATCGCTTGGGGGGGGGGGGTAGGGGATGAATGGGGGGGGGTGATTTCGTGAAAATTGATATTTTTTCGCTAAAACTCGAGTAATAAACGTTTTACACTTTATTTATTAAAAAAACTTTTAATTTCATCAAACATCTAGTATTCTCTGCTGAAATTAAATTAGGGGTTGAGTGTGTGGGAGTGGAATATTGCTGAAAAAAATTTTGAATTTTTTTTTTTGCTGAAACGGCGTAAAAATCCTTAAAACATATAGAAAACTTGATTCTGGATCGAACTTTTTGTTTCTGTCAGTCCGTCGGTCTGTCGGCATGTACGTCTGTCTGTTAGTAGGTGCAATAACTTTCGAAGGAATCGACATATAATCTTAAAATTTGGTATCCAGTTAGCTCCCGACAAAAGAACGCTTCGAATTGCTTTTGGGTAACATCGCTTCAGGGGGTAGGGGTTAAATAAGAGGCGATTTGGTGAAAATTTACATTTTTTCAATAAAACTCGGGTAATATAATGTTTTAAAAGTGTATGGGTACATGAATACAAATATTTTATTTGTGGTCAAGTCATGGGCCCTAAATTCATTTCATGAGAATGTCTTTCTGAAGAGAATAATTATCACAGCCATGTGGAAGTTATGATTGAATTTGCAGCACTATTTTTTATAGAGAGATTGCTTTCAAAGAATACTATAAGTCTCCACACACGAAAGTTTTATTTTCGTTAACAAAAAATTTAGTTTTTCTTGCTTATATCAAAACTAACTTTTTGGACCTGTACTCTTTTTGAACTCACCAATTTATATATGCATAATAATTGACATACTGAATGTATTCCGTTTGGCCACTCTGTATAATATAAACCAATAAAACTCTACCTGTTGTCAATATCAATATTAGTTTACAGAGTTTGAAAGTAAATTTGGCATTGCTGACAATTATTCACAGTAATTTTTCCTAATTTTCTTATTTATAACCTTAAACAGCAAAATAAATGTAAACACACATGGACACACCTATTTTATATGAAAATTCCTGTAAGCTCATGCAAGAAACAAGCTTAAATAGACAATATTTTACATATATAATGTGCAAACACAAGACAGTACCTTTCCGACCAACATTACAACGGTATTTGAATCACGCTCTTATGAAAACGTTATAAACCATCAAGAGTGACATTGTTAACATGACGTATACAAAGTGCATACTAAACACGACTTATGTCTGCTCTGCTTTTAATTTTATTTGTACAGATATAAATGTCAAGACGAGACAGAAAAAACAAATGTTATGTTATTCAAAATAGAGGCTCCTTGCAAAACAAAATATATAAAATATATACTGACTTTACAAAAAATCCAAACACCCACTAAGAGTCGACCAATTGCAATGAAATTGTCTATACTAATCTGTTTTGTTTGCGATAAGAAACGATAATAATATGGCCAAAAAATTTTAACAGGTGTACATATATAGCCTCGGGAAAGACCTTACTACATACCAAAACTCAACTTTCTAAGTTTATAGGAAATTTAGTTAATTAAATTTTGAGGTTTTTTTTTGAAAAAAAATTTTTTTTCCTTCAAAAATTACAAAGCTATTTTCATAAAATTTGGTGAAGAAAAGCCTTGCCAGGTATCAAAATTCAACTATCTAAGTTTATATAAAATTGAGTTATACAAATTTGAAGGATTTAATAAAAATTCACTACCATAACGCACTTGCTGCGTCCCGAACTTTTTTGTTTTATCAAAAGACTATCTCCTTAAATTTGGGTTTCTTTTAGTTTAAAGCAATGTTTCGTAGCGATTTGTGCTTGATTAAATATGTCATTCAGTCATTATATGTAGGTGCCGTTTACGGAACAATTGAAATCATTTGCCTGAATTCGAAAGGGTATGCGGGAAGCTGGTTTTTCATTCAGACCAATTTCCGACCGCTTAGGACGTAATAGGAGTTCCAACACTGTTACAGTGTTGATCCAGGTGGTCTGAAGAAGGAATCCAAACCGTCATCATGGATCCGGACGACCTCGAGCAATTTCAGCACGCGAAAATCGTCATTTGAGGAGTGCGGATTTACAAGGCAGAGTTTCATAACACCGCCGATTCGAAGCGCTGGGTTGCGTGTTTTACAACAAACAGTCTCTAGGGCATCGATATATCTCCGAATATGCGTTTTCTCTGACACCTCGACATCGAGAGATTTAGCTTGAGTGCTGTAACGGCAGATCAAATTGAGACGGTGAATGGAATCGTGTTGTGTTCTCTGACGAGTCCCAATTCTGTATTTAGGTCCACGATGGTCACAGAAGAATAACACAATTACCTGGGAAACGCAGAATTTTTAGAATTTACTGTGAAAGGGCCCTTACATGTGTGGTGATGGTATGGGGTGCGATAACAAGAGGTGACCCTCTAATTTTTGTTCGCAGAAACACTATGAAGGTAAATTTTAACCTCCTTTTCAACAAGACAGCGCACGTCTTCATACAGCAAGGGTTACTATAAGGTTCTTACAAGAAAATAACGTAATTCGGCTTCCATGCCCTTCTCATTCCCTAGACTTGTCACCCATCGAACATGTGTGGGATATGATTGACCATTGACTGGGTAATTGATCCCACCACCAAATAACCTAGTTTACCTTCGTCACCAAATTCAAGAAGCCTGGGAACGTTCCTCAAGATACCATAAATCATTTAATTTGAAACATGTCTCGGAAGAGTTATCGAATGCGTAAGAAACCTCGCCGGACCCACTCATTATTAAATGACTTTTTAATTTTTTAATATTTTAGCTTGAAAATGTAATACTTTTTTAGGTGTGATTGAACACACATTATGTATACATTTTATTAAAATTTATCAACTATTACAGGCTGTTATTTTAAGGTCAGTTTATATTTAATTTTTTTGCATAAACCGAAACCGATAAACGCGTTGCGTGTAGCCGATATCCCACCAAAACCGGATGTCATCCTTATCTTCAGACACTCTCATAAAGTGCCTTAATAACAACACCACAAGCAAGAATGTTTCAAACGTATTAAGAGAAAATACGTGGATGAACATTCAAAAAGATTAGGATGGTCCACAACCACGGTAACACGTAAGCTTTTCGAGAACAACGGAGATATTTATACAGCAAATTGATCATCATAGAGGGCGCTACTCTCAATGGGAAAGTTGTATGTTGCAAATATCTTATTTTATCGAGAACAATTATTAGTAGTATAATATGTGTCAGTAAAATGCCCTGAATACTTAAATTTATAATTAACTCAACTATCCACCACTCAGTTCACCAAAGCCGCTTCTCATCCGAATGCTGTCTTCTCCGTAGTGCCACCGACTACGACGAGCAACTTCCACTAAGCCATAAGCGTCCAATAGCTTATACTGACCAGCTAATGCCCATGCGGTAAACAGAATGGAAACACCAAAAGTACCAATGTAACGTGTGAAGTCAGAATGCATCTAGCCTTACATACATTGTCCCCGCATTAGGTAAGAAAGGGCTGACAATTTACAAAATTGTTGGTTGGTTGTACACAGTCTCCATTTATAACATTTTGTGTTTATTAGACCTACTGTGACAACATACTACCTGGATACGCACCAGGATGGCCCCCTGCCGTACATCTCACAATGCTTTCTGTGGCTGGCTATGATAGCCGACTTACTTTAGGTTTATTCTCGCTGAAATTAGAACTGCGCACTGATGAGTTCTAATGAGAGCGAAACTGGTATGCGTTTCTAATTATGGTCAGAAGGCATCTAGCCTTACATAATGTTTGTATTTCCTTTTTTTATAGTGAATTTCGTAAATAAACCTATGTTGTTAATTTTAGTAATTTGGTTCGCAGAGTTTAGAGTTTTTTCCAAACTGAAAATAAAATTTGAGACATGCGTTGAAACGACTTAGTGGTTAAACTCCAATGCCTGGCAGACAGAGTAATCAACTGCCATGATTGATTCATACAACAGGCATTAATCATTCATCAACGGTAACCAAATAATATAAATAACGGACATAAAACATACTACCCGAACCTACAATCGTGAAATCTCGGCCACAAATATCCCAAATGACAGACGACATGAAATCGAAAATTTGCCAAGTGGTTGTTTTTAATTGGAGACTGGGGGATCCAACCAATTATTAAAATACACTATAGTTGTAGCTCGATAAACGGCCCCAATTATAGTTTCAGACTGAAAGTGTAGCATAATATAGTGCAAATGGAAACAAAATTACGTCATGTCTATATAAAAATGATTTTTTAACAGTTACAGTTATTTTATCTTTAAACTTAAACGTAAGACGTCACGTAAAATCGAGACAGTCGTTAAATGAGTTTTAAGTGACAATTCAAATAATTCTGTAATTAGTTGTTACGTTTACTTTTAATATAATACAAAACATCTCGAGGCATGAAGTTGGCGTCAAGTATCAGGTAAACAACGCATTAGTTAAACTATCTCGGCTGGTTCAGTGGTAGTAAGCTTGTCTTATACGCGGACGGTTCCGAGATCGATTCCTGGTCGATTAAAGTATCGTTTTTTTTCGCTTTGACACAAACAATAGTGTACAGATTCCGTACGTTTTGAACAAGATTTAATTTTTGTTTAAAACCCCTCAATAACTTTGTCACCTTTGAGTCTAAAATTATAATTTTCAGCAGGGATCTTGTTGATATTGAATTTTTATTAAGAACATTCACGAATAGAGAATTTGTTTTTAAAAAGTTTTTTAGCTGTTGGCAAAAGCGGTTTGATTACGTTGCCTAAAACCAAATTATTCAGGTGGTTAATAAGGAAAAATCACTGCTGCATTTATAATTTGGCAGATACTTTACTTTCCTAAATATGAACTAAGTTTCCTTCTGGAAAGTTTTTGCAACTTTAATGAAATTTGTAATACAAGTTTCTTTTAAAGGGTCTTACACTATCTATAGAATGTAACCGTCCTTATACAAAATACTTGTGACGTGGTATATTGTTATTGACCTCAAGTGGATTTGAATCTGCTTGATAGTGAGATTATTTTTGCCTATTAGCCCTACCCTAAAAGCATCTATCTATCAGATTATTATTATTATTATTATTATTATTATTATTATTATTATTATTATTATTATTATTATTATTATTATTATTATTATTATTATTATTATTATTATTATTATTATTATTATTATTATTATTATTATTATTATTATTATTAAAACTAGAAACACTTTAGGAGGTTGGCAGATCTTGATATGGTTTGATACTCACGCTCTTTTCTGGGTTGCTCTGCCTAAAGTCTTATATTTGTGAGCGCCCCAGGCTAGGGCCTGGTTATATAAAATTTGAGGAATCTAGATAAACGATAATTAGAATTTATTAATTGTGTTGCTGCCAAACAGGGGAGATATTAGGGAGGAATTTCTCTTCAATTAAACAGATATGTTAATGTTAACAATAATATTAAATTTATTCATATAAATCAATTTGAGATGGCAAACAAAATTAAATTGACATGGTTGGTAAATTTCAAATAAACATTAACTCATACACAAATAGCAACAGCAAGAGTTTCAAGAAAAAGAAATTATCATTTCATATATTATATGACACAATAATAAAATAAAATGGTTCTAGTCTATAAAAATATTAACATTACATATTTAAGGTATCTTAAGGATCAAATGCTGTATTTTACAGCTCAAAAGCAAATACAAATTATTATCTAAATTTCTTGACTTTCGTCAATTACTTCGGTTGATTTTTCAATGAATTAACTGGTCAGTCCTGTGAGTGAGGCTCTATTTAAGAAAAATATTAATATGTGAAATTTCTACTTTAATAATTGTCAATGAAAAATATTAAGAAATGTACAGGTTAAATATTTTACAAACAAAAATATGCTAATTACAATTTCAAGTACTATGTACTTAAATTCACAATATTGACAGACTCCTAAAGAACAAACAAGAAATTTACAGTTGCCCTTACAGACACCTCACTGACACTATTGAAGTTCAAATTTGATCATGTTACTTTGAAAATTCAAATTGTAAAGGTTCAAATAATAGACTGCTGCATGAAAGGTTTTGGTTGTTCCACACAAATAAAGTTTAATCGACTCACCAAGTCCTGACACCTGGAGTTACCTGTTGACCATTTGAAGATGCTTTCCAAGTGGAGTCAACCATCAGTGCCTAACACAAGCTTACTAACTCCAATAAGAGAGGGAAAGTTGGAGAGAATAAGTGGTACTTTCCATAAACGGTTATTGGGCAGGTGGTTTGTGTTGCTCCAATACTGGGTGAGACAATTTGGCCCCTAACATCAAATGAACAACCGTCTTATGTCGATGTTCGGAATTAATCTGACTAAAATCTCTCTACAGCAATTAAAATGTAAATTGGCTCAAGTGAAATTTATAATGCCAACTGATTCAGAGCTCGGTAATAATCGGAAACTTTGTCTGATTAACTTGAGGGATTCACCAGGTCGGTTAACAAAGGATTACTGCCTAATTCGCGTTTTTCGGTCAAACACGTTGTTAATTTAAATTCAAAAACCAATCAAATGATATTAAACAATCACTGACAACTGTTGTTAGATATTATCGACAACGAAAAGGAATTTTATCACCTTTTTTAAGATAATTATGAGCCACGCTAATTAGAACGATGTCAACTTGTCAACGGCTCAGCTAACCTCACCGCTGGCGACTCAATCTTCCTCTTGCCAGAGATGCACGCAAAATTCTCACCGTGACCTGTTAGTGGCTGTGCGCGAGCTCTCTCTAGCTTCCTCTCTTCGAATGAGATAAAACGAGACCTCTAATCGGTGGCGAAAGCATGCCGTCTTCTATATACACACCTTAAAACAATAATGGACTTGGTCCACCGTTTTCTCACCGTTTTTCTAGATTTCATCATAATTACGTCAGCTTCTGTTATTTATCTAGAATTCCTGACAATAGAGATAGTCATTTTCCCCAACAAAAATGCAAGGTCTTTTAATATTTGGATTGCGACATATATTATAGGGAATTCTGTACGAATGTTACGATATAAATTTTTTTAGCGAATTTTTAATGGAAAATTTTGAAACTAAAATTTACATTGCTTTACAAAAAGAAAGTCAGCTGGTATTATTTAAACTCCTTGGGGGTTTTCTTTAGGTATTTAACGTAGTAACGATGATAGATAAAAAACGTAATCGTTACAAGAAATAGCAACATTTAATTTTCTAGCTTCATAGAAAATTGAGTTTTGGGTATCTTTCTCAAAAGGAGTTAGAACACAAGATTTTTTTGATAATAGAGAAATATCGATAGTAACACTTTCGAAAGAATTCTTCAAATATGCGTGACTAATAAGTACACTTGGAGAACCCAAATCACCACAGCACATTTTAAAAGACCTGACGATCGTTTCACTAACTAAGTTAGCGTAATCAGAGGATGAAACATTATAAATACTAAAAAAACTAACATCAACTTATATACTGGATCTTAGGTAAAGAGATCGAACTGAGATGGGAAACTAGTCGCAGGCAAATTTGACAGTGTATTGTATTTTTATTGCCGGACAAGGTCTTTGCGCTGTCCCTACTACTTTATCTAAAAAGTGTCCATCAGTAATAGTTTTGAGAAGGTTCAACGACAGCTAAATTCCTTTGGCGGCAATAACTGTATACTTATGTTATCTTTAGAACGTGCCGACAACGTGGGAATTTGATTTAACAAAGCATTTGATCAGGTGACTCGTAATTGGCGGTGGTAAAGCGTTCATACAGTTTTTGTTGTAACTATATTTCGCAATATATACGCTTTCGAACCCGTTTAGCTGTCCTGGTTTTCTAACATTTTTTATTAATTTCAGATTATCTTTATCAACTGATGATTATTATCCCAAATGTGTCGGGCGACGGAAGACTTATCTACAGTGCCGTAACGTAATTGGGATAAGTGTTCTTTGAATCTAATTCCAATAGATCTTTTTGTTTGTCCGACGTATTTAAGATTAAAATCTTTACAACTTATTTCATAGATTCCCGACATTTTATCCGCGCTATGCTTCTCTTTTGGGTTACTTAGCAAGTTTTTCAAGGTATTTGTTGTTGAAAATGTTAGCTGTAAGTTGACTTTAAAAAAAATGCTGTCTAGACCACTCGTGATGCTAGGTTCAAATGGTAAGCAAACAAAGTTTTTTTCCGATTTTTCTCTTCTGAACGTCGTTGTTCCGTCAACATTTTCTTTGTTTTCTGTTTGTTGATTAATTTTTTCACTAGGCAAGCAGTGTATCCGTTATATTCGGCCACGTTCTTAATATAATTTAATTCTTTGGTACATCTACTTTTGTTGAAAGGAAAATTAATTAACCGATTTACTCAAAAATTCAGACTTGACATTTTTGTGCGTACGTATGATGTGAGTCGTTCGGGATGTAGCTTAGAGTAGTAGTTTCCTTTCTATAGACATCGAATTCTAAAGTGTCTTTATTCTTGATAACTAGTACATCTAGAAAGGGTAATTTATTATTAATTATTAATTTGTGGGTAAATTTTAAATAAAATCTTCTATTCTGCAAATATTTGTGTTAAACACCGCGAAAATATCATCCACGTAACGATACCACACTCTAGGAAAATAACCACTTTCACTTTCAAGATCTGTTTCAAATCTGCTCATGAAAAGGTCTGCAATAAATGGCGATAGCGGATTGCCCATTGCCGTACCTTGGGTTTGTTGAAAACATTCATTGTTGAATTGAAAAATATTTTGTTTGATGCAAAGGTTTGTTAGAGTTAAATATTCTTTGCAGACATTTTCATTGATGTTATTCATTTTTAGCAACTGCTTTAAAATACGTTAAAGTTTGCTCCGTGGGAACGCTAGGAAACAATGATGTTACATCGAGTGAAATTAAAACCTCGCCTTCAGTCAATTTAACCTCTTTGATCATATTAATAAATTCAAGTGAATTTGTTACTGAAAAACTTTTCTGTTTGACAGGCAAGCCTTTAAACTCATCTGTCAACCACTTAGCTAACTTATAAGTCGGGGAATCTATAGCCGAAATAATAGGTCTAATTGAATTGCGTGACTAGGAGCTCAAAAATCGATCTTCGAGGTCTGTGTAAGTTTAAAGTATTAATTTCAGTCATATGCCGTATAACAATAGTGTACAATTCTTATGAACATTCACTAACTTGCTGTGTCCCGAAATTCTGGTTTTATTAAATCACTCCATATTTTGAGAAAGCCAAATGTTTGTAAATATTCGCTACCATATCGCAGATGCTGCGTCAAGACTATTTAAGTTAAGATTTAAAATGAGGGACGATTGTCTATCTAAACATTTCAATGTTTAAAGTTAACCTTTCTTCGTTGTAGTAAGGAGAAAATACAAAAATTCAATTTACTGCTTTAATTTTACTGTTTGCCTTAAAGCAATCTTGGGTGAGCCCGTTTTGTGTTCACTGTCTTATTAGCCGACGCCTACTGAAATTGCTTATTGTTTCTCGCCTGTTTAAACAATTATCTAGTAATTTTCCAAAATGACGAACTGCCGGCTGAACGTTGATTGATTAGTTTGTTAATAATATTGAAATAAATTGCTGTAATAACGGGATACATACAACACTTAGGTGATATTTGGAACACTCAATGAAACAATCCTCACTAAAGAATACTAAAATGATTTTAAACGTGGTATACTGAGACGATGTTTTTTGATCACAAATTCCAATTCAAAAATGCAACACCATTTATTTTTAGTGATTTTTTATTTTAAAAAATCACTAATAGAGAGGTATCGATGGAGAGACTTTGCAAATATTTTTTTCAAATGAGCGCGAACTACGACCCCTAGAACCCATATCCGGAGTCAGTTTATATATATATATATATATATATATATATATATATATATATATATATATATATATATATATATATATATATATATATATATATATATATATATATATATATATATATATATATATATATATATATATATATATATATATATATATATATATATATATACACATATTGACACCCTCGTGGCGCAGGTTGCTAGGTGCCGGCCTGCTAAGCGAGAGGTCCCGGGTTCGATTCCTGGGCGAGCCAACGAGAAGTTGCATTTGTCTGGAAAATTAGTAAAAATAGTGAAGGATTGGAAATGAATGTGCTAATGGCCTGAGACGCCGCAGCCAATAATAGGAAATTAAATACATATATATATATATATATATATATATATATATATATATATATATATATATATATATATATATATATATATATATATATATATATATACAACCGATAACTGAAAAAGTAGTTAACCGATTTTTATAAAACTCCGCAAGTACCTTTCTTTTATTGATAGCTTGGACGAGTTCATTAGGCAGTAAAATCAAACAAGGACTACCGGGATAATTTTGAGTTTTCTTTCGAAAAAAATTTTGACTCCGAAAATTACAAATCTATTTTGATGAAATTTTGTGGATAAGTTTTGGCAATGACCTTACTATACAGCAAAATGCAACAGTCTAGGTTTATAGAAAATTGAGTTAATCATATTTGAAGCGTTTAAATTCGCTACCATAACACACTTGCTGCACCCCCGAGTTTTAGTGAATTTTCTTAAAAAATTCACTTATGAGGAGATCTTGACTTTTGAATTTTGAAAAAAATTGTTCAAATGAGCGCGAACTAGAACACATATCCGGGGTCAGTTTCAATTTTTATATGTTATATATTTCCATAACAAAGCTATGGTAACCATATCTGGCAAGCTGGTTTATGGTGTAAAAGTCAAACGGTGCACCAAAATTTAGGTCTCTGTGTCGAAAGGAAAAAAGTTATAGGCACTTAATGGAGCAAAATTTTAGTGCAACTAAAAGTCACAAAAGACGCAATGCCAAAATATTGTATGTCTTAAACAAAATGTATGAAATATTACAGACAACGTTTATCTTTTCATTGCGCAAAAGGTTCAGGAAGTACCAGAAAGATTACTTTGAGAATTTTATAATTTTTCTCCTGTGAATGTTAAACTAGATATTTGAAAGGTGACAAAGTATAAGCATTGTCGTTTATAAACGATAGATAATGCATAAAATGTATTTTAGAATGTTTTTAATTTATGCAACACTCATTTGTTAAAATAACTGCAAAATCTACCTCTAAAGACCTTATATATATATATTTTTTTTTGTTCCCTCAGGGCTCGTCCGCGGCCTTGCCGCCCCGATAGCACCGCAACCCTTGGTTGATTGTGCATACCTTATATATTACAACTAATAACTTAGGACCATTATTGGTTATCTACCTTTCTTCATTGCAGTTTGTCAAAAAAGCTTACCTGGTCTTATGGTTAGTATTCCCTACTAACGATCGTAGGGACGTGGGTTCAAATTTCACCGTTGCCTGGATTTTTTAAAACTTTTCTTTAAAACTTTTTTTTTGTCTTTGATTCCATTTTAACGTTATCTGATCAGATTATGTAATTCCAATATATTTTTAGCGACTTTTTGTTGAAAATGAAAGACAAGCAATTTTAAGACTTTTAATTCAAGTTTAATAGTAGCTGTTGTTGCCCTTAGTTGGTAAAACCGTGCCACAGTTAACATAGACGTATAGATTTGTGACATGAGAAGAGGTTGCTTTCTTCTCTACAATCGGATTCAATTTTTACAGCATCCACAGGCAAAAGAATTTTCTCTGTGAAGCCACAGAAAAAGTATCTAGTTCTAGATCAGATTTTGAATATCTTTTAATTTATTTAATTTATTTCTATTTCTATTAGTTCATTTTCTTGTACAAACTGTTATTTTAATAGCGAATTTTCTTATAAATGAATTTAATGAATTTTCTTTGAAGAAACGTTTGTTGCGAATTTTTGTATGAAGAATTATTGAAATTATGGAACATTTTTTAAACGAAATTGATCGAAAATTAGGTTTTAATGGATTTTCTGCAAACAAATTATTTTATTTTCAATTTTAACTACAGATTAGATATATAATTTGAATTTTATGTATTCTTTCTGCAAAATTTTGTCTAAAAAGATATTAATCCAGTTTTCGCAGAAGTTTTTTGAGCTTTGTAGAAATCATTTTTGTGAAATGTTGGTAATTAATGATAAATGTGTAATCAGTTGTAAAAAAATGTTTACGGATTTTCTTGAAAAATGGTTGGCAAATTTTCATGAAATTTTTGTTGTGTCGTCGAAAAAGTTTTTGTGAAAAATTATGTTTTGGTAGGTGGGTAAATAACTCAAAATGGTTGGTTGGCTAGGAGAATCGGACCAGTTTTTTCACTATATAATTTATTTTTATTACCAAATTTTCTTTACAACTTATTTCATAAATTCCCGACATTTTGTTGGTGTTATTCTTGTCTTTTGGGTTACCTAGCAAGTTTTTTAAGGTATTTTTTGTCGAAAATGTTAGCTGCAAGTTGACTTTTTTAAACATGCTATCTAGACAAACAAAGTTTATTTCGAATTTCTCTCTTTTAAACGTTGTTGATTCCGTCAACATTTTCTTTGTTTTCTGTTTGTTGATTAATTTTTCCACCAAGCAAGTAGTGTATCCGTTATATTCGGCCACGTTCTTAATATAATTTAATTCTTTGGTATATCTACTTTTGTTTAAAGGAAAATTAATTAACCGATTTAGTTTAGCTAAGTGCATCGGACAAACAAAAAGATGGATTGGAGTTAGATTCAAAGAACACTTAACCCAATTACGTTAAGGTACTACAGATAGATCTACTGTCGCCCGACATATTTGGGATAATAATCATTACGTTAATGAAGATAATATGAAATTAATAAAAAATGTTATACAACCAGAACAGCTAAACTCCTTCGAAAGTATATATATATATATATATATATATATATATATATATATATATATATATATATATATATATATAGCGAAATATAGTTACAACAAAAATTGTATGAAGGTGGCACCACCGCCGATTACGAATCACCTGATCGATTGCTTCGTTAAATAAAAATTCCCACGTTTTTAACACGTCCTATAGATAACATAATCAAACAGATAGTTCCGACAAAGCAAACTATGTTAATTTAGGTGTCGTTGAACCTTCACAAAATTACTAGAGATGGACACATTTTAGATAAGTTAGTAGGGACAGTGCAGACCTCGTCCCGCGATAAATATACAATACACTGCAGAATTTGCCAGCGTTTATTTTCCCATCTCAGTTCGGTCCCTTTACCTAAGAGCCGGTATATAAGGTGATGTTAGTTTTTAAGATAGTTAGAATTTTTCATCATTTGATGACGCTAACTTGGTTAGTGAAACGATCGTCAGGTCTTTTTTAAAATGTGTTGTGGTGATTTGGGTTTCTCCAAGTGTACTTGCTAACAATTTACTAAATTGTTAGTCTGTTGTATACAGTCTCTATTTTTTAACACGTTGTGTTTTTTGGAGCTGGCGTGTCAACATACTACTTGGTTCCGCAACTAGGTGGCGGCACGTCCACCACTCACTTAGTGTTGAAGGGCTGGCTACTATAGCCGTATTACTTTGTAGGTGTATTTTCGCTGCAATTAGTATGCCGTACTGAAGAGCTCTAATGAGAGAGAAACCGGTCTACGGTTCTAATTGTTGCGAGAATGCATCTAGTCTTACATACGTTGTCCCTATATTAGGAAAGAAATGGGCCAGGGCTAACAATTTACTAAATTGTTAGTCAGTTGTATACAGTCTCTATTTTTTAACACTTTGTGTCACTTACAACTATATATATATATATATATATATATATATATATATATATATATATATATATATATATATATATATATATATATATATATATATATATATATATATATATATATATATCACACCGATAACTCAAAAATAATGGGCCGATTTTGATCAAGTTTGGCGTGTGCCTTCCTTTTGTAAGTGGCTTGGATAAGTTCGTTAGCCAGGATAATCGAGGTAGGTTTTCCGGGAAAATTTTGGGTTTTCTTTCAAAAAAATTGTGATTTCCAAAAAATTGAAATGCGATGGTAACCAAATTTGGTAGGTAGGTTTAGGATATAAAAAGTAAACTATATACCAAAATTAATATTGCTGTTACAAGAAAAAAAAGTTATAAAAAATATTTGGTGCCATATCATTTCTATGAAAACTCACTGCCATAACGCACTTGCTGCGTCCAGATTTTTATTGTGTTGTGTTTTGATAATTTGATGGATATCATTGGGTGTTGTGAAGTGTTCAAGTGTTGTTTGAATGTTTTGTTTTAGAATGTTGCGGACTGAGGAGTTTACTGTTTTACCTGTGTGCGTATCTGAGATGTCTTGTATTCGTTCGTGTGTTTTCTGATAACGTGCTGCAAGGTGTGTGCATTTTCAGTCGGTGAAAGCAGGCCAAAGGTGCCGTGTAAATTTGGGATGGAGTTATGACTTTTGTTTTTCAGTTTTTTGTCTGTTTGCCGTATTTTTTTTGGTGGACATGTTTTGTGTGAAGTTTGCCCATTGTTCAGATTTAATTAATGCGATGAGTGTATTTTTTGTGTCAGGTTTTTTATTTCAAGGCGTAGGTGTGGTTTTCGGGTTTGTTGTGTTTAGCCTAGAAACCGCAAGTTTTTATGGCTGTAAATTATCGACCTTAGCGAATTAATCTGGGGGGCACAAGAGTCTTCTGCTTGCGTGATCGCAACTTGGTGGTTTTGGTTTTTTCTGTAGCTAACTATAATAATTGTATTGGAAAATCCATTTGGTGTGAAAGGAAAAATAAATTTATATTATTGTTATTATCTTCTTCAGTAATAGCAGCCTCGGTGGTCCAGGGCTAAGAACGTGTGTCTTGGGCCTAGATGGTTCCGGGTTCAATCCCCAATAGAAACATCTAATTATTTTTCAGTGCATACATAAAATTAACTTCAATTGAGGTGTCATTGTGTTTGAGCCGTCGGTCCCGTTTACCATGCGACGTTTGGAACGTTAAAGATGCCTATCCTCCATGCAGAAAGAAATGGATACGGCAAAATTGACAGAATAGTGAGAAACTTCTCCCTGGCGTCGGTGGTTGGTAGTCATGGAAATAGAAAGACTTTAAAGAAGAAAAATCTTGATTAAGCCATCAAGTAGCAGGTCATTTATTTTATCGCAGCTTTAATTGCCTACCGATAGAGAAGCCTTTTATGTTATTAAAGCTCTTGAGCGTTTTACCACAAACTATTTACCTTGAAAATGTAATATACTGTCAGTCAGTATTATCGCGTGTAATGAATTTGTTGAAATTTAAATTAGATTTCTTGCGATTGGTTCACATTATATGCAGTAAATTGCAGCTAATTTTTTTTTGTATTTCGTGGTCAGTGTTTCACCGGCAATTTACATCGGTAGGTGTTCACACTTTGGCACAGCTTGCGACCGATAAATCACATTCTCCATGACTTTCATGCTCGCTTTTTATTATTTATGTTTAAATCGTTCGAACTCGTATTTTAAAGCCCGGTCGTTATTGTACTGGTATGGCTTTTGTGAAGATTTTAAGGTAAGAATTTATTTTCATTTTAGCTAATATAAAGCGTTATATAAATAGCTTTTCGAGCAGATTGATGTTTTGACTAAATAATTGAGCTTTAAAGCTTCTTTATAGGCTTTTTGTGATGGAAAATAGGTTGCTGTAGGGAATAAATATCTTTACTAAAATATGTGTTTTTATAAAAATGTATACCAGTCATATACGACGGTATATCCACTCACTTTTAAAATTACTAAAAAAATAAATCTCCTGTTTTAATAATATTGAATACAAACATTTTATTTGTAATTTGAAATTTATTTATTCAGAAACTAAGTGTATTCAAGTTTCAAAAGATCACTCTGCCCTTGAAATCAAATTTGTCAGTATTTTTCAGTTTAGAAAAATATAGATTTGCTCAGATTTTGAAAATGTCGATCTAAGCAAATGAATAATAAAAAAAGTATGCACGCAGCAAGTGCGTTATGGTCGCGAATTTTCGCAAACATGTTTTTAATAGCAAATATGAAAGCTTCGGTGGTTCAGTGGTAAGAATGTGTACCTCTGAACCGAAGGGTACAAGGTTGTCCTCTCATTTTTTCAGCACATACTGTAACATTAACATCAACCGAGGTTGTGGCATTGTATTTGAGCAAGTTGAATGTAGGCACGTTCCGCCTTTCAGAGGGGGGCTAAGCCGTCGGTCCCATGTCCATGCGATGTTGGGCAGATCACTACCCTCCTTCCAGAATGGCAGCGGTTCGGCAAATTTTTCAGAACAGTGAGGTAAAACTACTCCCTGGCGTCGGTGATTGACCATAGTCCCGGAAATAGACCCACGCTAAAGAAACAAAAACACACAACTTTCAACACCCTGTATTTCCGAAACTATCAACTTTTGGATAAGGCATGTTTGCGCCAATGGTCATAGTTTGACGTGTAGTATCTCCAGTTCTTGGATTTCCCATTGTTAATGAACCACCCTGTGTATATACACAGGATATCCAGCTGCTATGGGTGTTATAAATATTGACTTGTTATTATATTGTTATTATAATATTTTAAAATTTCTTTAGGTAAATTTGATACGGGATTTGATGAGTTACATTTTAAAATTATTGGCTACCATACAAGCTGTCTCGTATATAAGTTCCACACCACTTTTAAATGCAACCCCTGTATATTTTTGTACTACTCGATAGCAGACAGGTCCCTGAATAGGTACAAAGATATTATTTGTGTTGGCCTTAATAAATAATTAACTGAGAAATGTATGCAAAAAATGATAATCTTTTTTGCAAATACCTTTGGAATTTTTATTAGCTAACCCAGTTGGGTTTTTTCTTTGGCATTAAGAAGGTTGTCTTGATGAAATTTGAGAAACAAGTTAAATTTCCAGAAACTACCGTAGTACGTATAAATTTTAAGTGTCTAGTTTGATGGAAAATTAAGCTATTCGCATAGAATAGAATATTTTGTGATAACATTGCTAGCCAAACATAGTTGACAAATGTCAGATATAATTTCAAGCTGACAGGACTGGTAAGTTGAATATCTCTGATGACGTTTGAAATTGAATATATTTTTCTTTACATGTTTACATTTAGCATCTATTTCACCAACACGATTTTGCTGATAAGCTAGATATAGTCTATTGTTTATTTTGTCAACCCTTATTTAACTGTCTACCTTCCAGTTTTTTATTTACCCTGAACTACAAACATCCTATTATTGGAAGATTATAACAGACCCCCGGTATTTTTAACCGGTTATTTTAGAAGCAGAAATATATATATATAGTAATTTTTAGCGAATTTTTTTTAATATGCTAATGAGGAGATATGTGTTATATATATATATATATATATATATATATATATATATATATATATATATATATATATATATATATATATATATATATATATAATACAAAGAAGTTATGGGCAGTTAAAGGAACAAATTTTGGAGTTTTCCTCAAAACGTCAAACTCGCAATTTTAAACGTCAAAATTGGCAATGTTTAGGCAAAGAACGTGAAACAAATACCGATTGTAAAAAGAAAATGTTGCAAGAAGAGTGTTATGCATACCCTTAAGTTTCAGATTCAGCCGTCATTGCCCTTGATTTTACTAAAATATTCACAAAATATTCATTTCAAATAGACCCTTTCTCTGATGCTTTGGCTGTCAGTTTAGTTAAGTTGATGCTTTCGCTGTAAGTTTAGTGAAGTTTTATGGTTTAACGGTCTATAATTTTTTTAGCTAATTTTCGTAGAACAAATTCGTTAATGCATTTTTGATTTTTTTTATCGAAATATGATGCGTTTGTAAGAAAAAAATCTGGACGCAGTAAGTGTGTTTTGGTAGCGAATTTCCGGTAAATTTGCAGTTTAGCTCCCGAACGCTTTTCAAAAAACAGTTTTCAGAAACCTGCCTATACCCCCCCTGATCCACAAACCCCAAGAAACACTTCTTGTTCACACCCCCACAAGGAAGTTACGGGACCAGGAGTGAGTAGGGGTGCTGAGCGGAGTAGGTAGTAAAAAGAAAATATGAACAGAAAATGCGAATAAAAGCTGTCTTTTTCACATTTCGAAGCCATATCCCCTTAAACCCTGCCTACTCCGCACAGCACCCCTATGGTTGTATGCACGCGAGGGGAAAGGAAAATCTCCACGACGAAGCAGACCCCCCGCCCCTGCCGCAAGTCGAGCGGGGGGGGGTCTGCTTCGTCGTAAGCATTTTCCTTCCCCTCTCGTGTGCATACAACCACCCTCATTGCATAAAACACAAGAAAAACTTCTTGTTAATACCCCCCAAGGAAGTTACGTGACCTGGGGCAAATAGGGGTGCTGTATGGGGTAGGCAGGATTTAATGGGGATATGGCTTCAAATAGACAGCTTTCAAGCAGTTTTCTTCGCATTTTCTGCTCATATTTCCTTTTTACTACCTACCCCGCCCAGCACCCCTATTCACTCCCAGTCCCGTAACTTCCTTGGGAGGTGTCAACAAGAAATTTTTCTTGTGGTTTGTGCATCCAGGTGGGATCCTAGAAATGTTTCTGAAAACAATTTTTTGAATAGCGTTCGGGAGCTTATCTGCAAATTTACCGATTTTCATTAAATCCTTCAAATTTCTCAATTTGCTATTAGCGTAAGCTTTGTTGGTTAGGAAACCAACATTTAAGTTTATTTACGGAAAATTTTTGTATATTTTCAAACCATAGGTAATTTTGATAAAATATAGTACATTGTTTCTACTACATAGGCTATACCGGTAATCAAATTGATGCCTACTCGCATTTGCTATTAAAAACATTTTTATGGAAATTCATTTCCATAACACACTTGCTGCATCCAGATGATTAATTTATTTTATATATTTTCAAACAATAAAGTTATTTCAATGAAGTATGGTGCATTGTTTCTACTATATAGGCAACCAAGTTTGATGCTTGCTTTCATTAAAGAAAGACATTTGCTATTAAAAATATTTTAAAGGAAATTCGCTACCATAACGCACTTGCTGCGTCCACAGATTTTTTTAATATGCCAGGTGCCTCATATGTTTACTTAGGGTGTCTACATTTAGCAGAAAGGGTTAAATGATTAATCTTAATGAAACAACACAAGTTTTTTGCTAAACATATATTGACGGACAATTTTTGATAGTTTGAAATTAACGTTCATAAATGCCATTTGAACAAAAACTTTGGTTCTTTTCAGCGAATAAACTCAAAATATAATAACTTTAGATACAAGAAATAGCATTTGTATCGAGAAATTAACATTTCTGAAAAAACCTGCAAATATCAAAGTTGTGATAAAATTCAATATGCAGACTCTTGGGAAACATATCGGCGTCTTGCACATTATGCAAATATGAGCTGTTTTTTTTTCTTGGCTGGACACCTGTTACACGTTGTTATCTTGACTTATTCGCCTTTTTTTCCCTCAGGTCTCGTCCGCGGCCTTGCCGCCCCGATAGCACTGCAACCTTTGGTTGATCGTGTATACCCTTAGTCTTACTCCACCCATTCCAAAATCAATGTGCCTTGAACTAGTCTGCACAGCGATTGGTAGGGTGAACTATTATATTGCTCTATCTATGGTCTAGACTGGCCGTATATCAGTTGTCTTTTGCGGTCCAGAGCTTTACACTCGCACAAGATGTGCTGGGCTGATTCCTCCCTCTCTCCGCAGAGCCTGCATGCGAGGTCCCCCTCGAACCGCCCCATTTTATGCAGGTGTTTCTTGCCGGCCATGTGTCCCGTCAAGAGACCTGTTGTGTTTCTGAGCTGTATTCTGCTAAGATTTAGCAGCTCCACAGCTCTCTTTGAACTGGGTTCGTCAATTATTGACTTCCCATGTCTGAGCCCTGGACAGTCTGCCCAGTACACTTTGTGTTGGTTTCTGACCCAGGACTTAATGGCTCCCCTGGCAGTGCACTTTGTCACGCCCAAATCCGGTTCTGGTCCCATAAATGGTTCTGCTGACCCTCTCTTCGCGAGACTGTCAGCTTCTTAATTACCTTTGACCTTCGAGTGAGCCGGCACCCAGATGAAGGTCACCCCATTCTGCCCAGCCAGGTCGCTCGTCTCGTCTCGGCACTCACTCACCAGCCAGGAATTTACCCGTGGGCTACTTAGTGGCTTAAGGGCTGCCTGGCTGTCTGTGGCTATGAGGATCCGCTTGTTGGTGTAGCCCCTCCTCTTGTTATACCTCACACAGTGCAGTATATCGTACATTTCGGCCTGAAACACCATTGCATGGGCTCCGAGGCAAATACTATGACTTTTTCGCCTTCGACCGTTTCATAATATGCAGTTTCTATTTGCAGTATACGCTGCATGGAAAACCTAATTTAACGAGGAACATGGGCATTTCGACATATGCGTTTCATTCGTGGCACCACCAGCATAACTGATTGTGTTCCATAATCATAACGGTAGATTTTTTATTATCTCGACATGATTGGTGGGCGATGATTCAATTTACAGACGCTACGTCTATAAGCCTGAATAAAACGGCCTTGGGTCAACGACGAGTCCTGCGACCAGAAGAATAAATACTGCACTTCTGGTCTAGACTGTCATGGTCCGATGATTGTCGACATCTGATTCTAGCTCATATCAGAATCAATTTCTTTAACCCATTCTTCCGTTTCTTCGAAATTTGGATCTCCAAATTTAACTCTCTTTGAAGGCCCAGGATCACTTATATAGTCTATTTATTTATTATTTCTAAACGTCATAACGTCGGGGTTTGACATGGTTAAAGGAAATTAAAGGCTTTTACTACCAGACAAACTGATTTATTCTCAAAACCCTACGCATTTCAACACATTAACGTGCCATCTTCAGGGATTAGACAAATTTCCTGTCTCAATTACAGAAAAATACTGTATGAAATATTGTCAAAGTTTGGCATTTCATCCATTGTCCTCAGGATACCAAACAGAAACTGCGTAAAACAGGAAGGCAGGAACATCACAAGACTTGAAGAAACCAGAGGATGAATGCAAAAGACGCTTGTTTTTTTAGTTTAATTTTATCAAATGAACAAAATGGAGTCCCATGGATCTCTAGATATTTAACTCAAGTATTTAACTTGAATTTGCGTGATACTTTAGATCGGCTTCATGCCCGTTTTATTATATTCAAAGTATACGTTTAATTGCAGAATTAGTAGAATTACCATTGAAACACATCCCACGACTCTTTCGGTCTTATTTGACGTCTTATGTTTAAGTTTAAGAAAAAAGGAAAACTATTTTAGAATCATTTTTATAGAGACTTGACTTGATGTTGTTTACATTTCTAGTATATTATACGACAGCATAATATATCTATGCTGCGCTAAAACTGTATTTGAGGCCGTTCATAAAGCTAAAAATATAGCGTCTTTTAATAATTGATTGAATCCCCCAATTAAATAACAATCAGTTGGCCAATTTTTAATTTCATGTCACTCTGTCATTTTCCATAATTGCGGCCGAACCTTCACGATGTTGGTTCGGGTAGTATGTTTTTTGCCTGGTATATATTTAGTTTGGTTACCGTTGATGTATGGTTTATACATGTTGTATGAATCAATCTACGCGTGGCACTTAAATACTCTGTCTGTCAGGCATTGGACTTTAACCACTAAGTCATCTCAACGCATGTCTTTGCAATTGAATTTTTAATTTGAAAAAAAAACCTCTAAATACTGTGTACCAAATTACTTAAATTTCACAACATAGGTTTATTTGCACTATTTCCAGCCACATATAAAGTCTCATTACAGTAACTATGATACTTACAAAAATATAGCGTTTCTAAAAAGTTTTCCCCGATTTCCCATCGGAAAAACTTGAGCCTAAAGGCTGATTAACGAACTTGACCTCGATTTTCGCCCAAATATGATTTTTGCCAAGTTTGATTGATATCAGTTTAGTATTTTTTGAGTTATCGCTCGGATACACACACACACACACACACATATATATATATATATATATATATATATATATATATATATATATATATATATATATATATATATATATATGTATGTATGTATATAAAAATATAAAATTTTAAGGTATCTTGGTTTTGGGTTCTAGGGGCCCAAATTCGCGCTAATCTGAATAAATTTTTTCAAAAGATTTTCATCGTGACATCTCTTTTAGCGATTTTTCTTCGTGAAAATTTGCTAAAATTTTTCTTGATGAAAATTCGCTAATAATTTTTTATTGTGAGCCCACGCCGTTTCTTTCATAGTCATGCCGGAAAATTTTGGCGCCTTCCTCGTATTATTGCCTTCCGCACTGTTTAAATCAATTTTCTTAAATGAGAATCATTTTAATTTAAATCTGGAATTCCTCTTTAGTTCCGTGCTCTTGTCTATTTTTTCCTATTACTCCTACAAAACATCCACATCTGTAGTATCTAATAACTAACTCAGATTAATCCTGTTAATGGATGGAACCACGAAGCACGATATTCTGAAACGAGAAACTTTTAGTTGCTAGATTTCTCTTATATAAGCTTTTATTAATCTCAAAACATTCAACTGGCAGGATATCGAGCGTCTGCTGTCGTTCATTAGCTTGTTGCAGGTTTTCGCAGGAAAATAATTATTTCTGTTTCCCATAAATACGTGATCAGTGTGGTGTATCTTTTAAACGCTGTCTTTATTTCAATTTATCGTAATAGAAAAATTCCTGACACGTCTTTTGCCGGAGATTGAATCTGCCGCTGGATAGTTTGTAGCTCATTAGAACAGTGCCGTGTTATATCCTGCTGACTAAGACGTGTGTGTGTTGCTTCCAAGCCAGATAATAAAACAAACATTTACAAAAATTGAGCTGCACACAAAAACGTAATGAACTCTGGTTTTTCCTCGCTTAAAGGGGTTTATTGTGAGGAAGGTTGAAATGGGGAAGCTGAAATAACATAGGGCAGCAAATCGTGTGTCTCTAAGTATGCGTAAAATTATACGCAAAGATTTTATGTATTCAGGGGCGCCTTTGGAACGTTTTTCCTTACAGAATTAAAGAAAAATAGTTCACAAAATATAGTATATGACTAAGAAACATCGTAGAGTTTTCTTTCACCCCATCTTTTATGCAAGCCCTGCGAAGCATATATCCACTCTGCGGTAACCATCTTCCGGAAAAGCAAGTGTTGTTGCAGCGAATTTTCATAACAACCATTTAAATATTATTAACTTCATTTTCCATTAATCTAGAAATTTGTGTTCTTTAACTTCGGTTTATATTCGCGACCCTGGCCAATCACCGACACCAGCGAGCAGTTTCGCCTCACTATCTTGGAAATTTTGCCAACCATTGCCTTTTTGTAAGGAGGGTATGCATCTTTAGTCTACCCAACATCGCTTGGCACACGAAGCCAACAGCTTTACACCCCATCCAAAGGGCGGAACGTGCAGACATTCGACTTATTCAAACAGATTTTATATTTTATTTTATAAATATAACGTTATTTTTTGGGAGATATAAAAGTTCTCAAAAAACTGGCCAGATCATTGGTCTGTATAAGGAACTCATCCAAACTATTCACATAAGAAAGACATGCCAAGTTCGATTAAGTTGGCCTATTATTTTTAACGTTATGTGGTATTAACACATTCTAAAAATATTTTGTAATATATAAGGTGATCCGCTACAGCCTTTAAGGTCTTTTTTTAATGGAACACCTAATATATTTTCACAGTTGTAAATTTAGTGTAAAATTATTTTCCCATACGACATCTCGACTTTCAATTTTTAATGCCGCAGCCTCGAATTTTTCAGAATAATGTCGAAGTTTTGTCCAAGACAAGCCTTAACAAATTAATTATCTGTATAAGTACTAGTAATTAAAAAACTTCTGGACGCAGCAAGTGCGTTATGGTAGTGAATTTTCATAAAAATGTTTTTAATAGCAAACATGTTTTTTTAAGAAAGCAGGCATCAATCTATATAGTAGAAGCAATGTGCCATGTTTCATCAAAATAATTTTATTGTTTGAAAATGTACAAAAATTTCCGAAAGTAAACTTAAATTGTTCCCGAAAAACTGGTTTCCTGGTCAACCTTATAGGTTAATAGCAAATTGAGCTATTCAAATTTGAAGCATTTAATGAAAATTCGCTACCATAACGCACTTGCTGCGTCCGAAATTTCTTTTCTTACAAAGATGTATTATATTTCGATGGAAAATGCAAAAATGCAATAACATAGAGCGTGTTCGATAAAAAAAAATTGAATCACCACCTGTAATTGTGGAAATATTTTTTAAGATGTAGCTCAAGACACCCTATAATTAATGTATACCATTTTTTTCGTAACTTGCATAATAACGGATATATTGGGCTTTAATGATTTTTTACGAAAATTTGACAAAAATGATATACCATTAAACGGTAAACTCTATAGCCAACACTACTACCAAAGCATCAGAGAAAGGGTCTATTTTAAATTAATTTTCTGGGAACATTTTAGTAAAATGAAGGACAATGACGATTGAAACTAAGAGTTCAGGCTTTGTAAAGCATTCTTCTTGAGACATTTTCTTTCAATAACTCATATTAATTTCAGGTTCATTGCCTAAATATGACCAATTTTGACGTTTTACATCGCGACTTTGACGTTTTGAGGAAAACCCGAATTTATCTTACTTTAAATGCCTGTAACTTTTTTGTCCTTTAACCTACAGAGCTAGGTAGGTAGCTTACTTATGATGATATGAACCCGTATCCCAAATTTGGTTGCCCTTACTTTGTTAATTCCGGAGATATACATTTTTTTCGAATGGAAACTCAAAATTTTCCCGGAAAATTTCGTCCGATTTTCCTGACTAACGAACTTATCCAAGCCATTTACAAAAGGAAGGTGTGTGCCAAATTTTATCAAAATCGGCCCATTATTTTTTGAGTTATCGGTGTGATATATATATATATATATATATATATATATATATATATATATATATATATATATATATATATATATATATATATATATATATATACATACATATAAACATTGAAACTAATCCCAGATATGGGTTCTAGGGGTCCTAGTTCGGGCTCATTTGCAAAAATTTGTTCAAAATTCAAAAGTCGTGATCTCCCTATTCTACGAAAATTCACTAAAAATTGCGGTCGGGTAGCTAGGAATTGTACCTAAACGACACAAACACCAAATATTAAATATATTATAACAATACCGGACTTTGGAACATTATTGTCAAATAAACAACCAACCGTATAAGATGCAATAACCCATGGAACTATAGTTTGGTGGTAGATATTTTGATGGTGGTGAGAGGCCATTGTGGGATTGATTGCAATGAACGGGTGGATAGTGTGGATAAAAATAATGCTATACAAAAGGAGACATTCTGGTATACTCGTGTCCAGTACAGGACCTAATTCCTCTAGGAAAAATAAACTATTGTAGAGAGCTTGTCAGGTCAGTCATATAAAAATGAAATAAGCGGAAAGTGATATAGAAATATACAATAAAACTATGAGGCGCCGTTTGGGCCAATATACAATTACCTCGTGATATATAAAATCTTTAGTTCCGTGGATTGCCGCGTGATAAAGAGGGCGCTCGCTTCACTCACGGGATCAGAAAGCAGCTGTTAAACAGTTTATGTTTGTTTATATAATGAGGTACGGTTAAAGGAATTAAATAAAGACCAGCAAGGTGCGTTATGGTAGTGAATTTTCATAGAAATGATCTGGCACAAAATATTTTATTATAACTTTTTTTCTTATAACATAGAAATCTAAATTTTGGTGTAAGTTTATTTTTCATATCGTAAACCTATCTACCAAATTTGGTTATCATAGCTTCTTTATTTTTTGAGATAAAAATGTTTTTCGAATGAAAACTCAAAATTTTCCCGGAAAACCTCGTCCGATTTTCCTGATTAACGAACTTATCCAAGTCATTTACAAAAGGAAGGTACATGCCAAATTTTATCAAAATCGGCTCATTATTTTTGGATTTATCGGTGTGATACATACATACATATATATATATATATATATATATATATATATATATATATATATATATATATATATATATATATATATATATATATATATAATATAAACATATAAAAATTGAAACTGTCCCCGGATATGGGTTCTAAGGGTCCTAGTTCGCGCTCATTTGCAAATTTTTTTTCAAAATTCAAAACTCGGGATCTCCCCAATAGTGAATGTTTTCTACGAAAATTCACTAATAATTAAATAAAATTAAACATCAATTAACAAAAGCGGTGTGGAATACGACAATTAGACATGTATTCCGCTGCAAGTAGTTGTAAAATGCAAGTCTAAAACAGAGTGCGGAATATTGTAAAGCAAATATCAATAAAGAAAGGTGACAATATGTAGTATTAGCGAAATGCTACGGGAACGTTTTAGTTCATTTTAATTTAAAAATTCACTAATAGAGAGGTATCGATGTGAGACTTTGAAAAAAATTTTCAAATGAGCGCGAATTTGGGCCCCTAGAACCCATATACGGGGTCAGTTTCGATTTTTATATGTTTATATATACATATATATATATATATATA